>JAQPZZ010000017.1:0-650499 GCA_028416715.1 Fusarium multiceps | reverse complement strand
GAGCCTATGTAGCTATAGATAAAGAGGGTAATAATAAAAAAAGGTACCCTAAAGAGTAGAAGTAAAGCTATTTATAAGTAGAAAGTTACGTAGAATAATCTTCTTTAAGAGAAGATATAGGTATAGATATAGAGGCTACTAATATATATTAAGAAAATTATTAACTGTAAAGGAGGGAATAAGTACCTAGAAGGTAAGGATTATCCCTTAGTTAATAAAGTACCCTAGCTATTACCCTACTTTTAAATTTTTAGTATTAGCAAAGACTTTTGAACTCAACCTCCGTACCTACCGTTTATAACTCTCTGCCTGTCTGTCTGTTAATATTGAGGAGTGGACAGGTACAGATACAGTACTGTAATCAGATCAGATGAAAAGCAGAAGCAAATACTCATTGTAATTTAATCTAGAAGCCCAATTCTGTCAAGGGTTCGTCACAGTGACTCGGACGTAGTCGTAGTGCGTAGACAGCTTCACCAAGGTACTGTTGGCCAGCAACAACGCGAGAATTGCTTACTGTACTCGAGTCTCCAGTTTCCATTCTCATCTCATCTCGAGTCGATCAGTTCTGTTTCTTCTGGCTCAATCAATTTCTTTTCAAGTTCCTTTCCTCTATTCTCTTTTGTTCCTCTATTCTTTAATCTTTGGTGCACAATTGATTTGTCTCTCATTCCTTTCAACACGTTCCTTTCATCAACGATCCTTACAGCTTCATTTTATCATCACACTCCTTCTGCCACCACCACCAACCAAAAACAAAAAAACAAACGGCCACTTTACGCCGAGATACTAGCTTTTACCTGCCACCACCATCTTTGATCGCGCTCAAACGGAAAGCTGGTTGGCCTCGGATCGCGTTCTTCCCGTCCACTTTGGACTCCTCTCTTTGGTTCTTTTCATACGTGGAGCCTCCTTTGTCTGCCCAGCCTTGGCTTTCGAGCTGAGAGTGTTGGACCTTGCCTTTTTGGTCTCACGCCCCCCTGCACCTGCCCAATCAATATACTGCGGGCACGGTACGTACCGAGCGAGGGCTTTCGCTGCGAGGTCGTATTACAGTCGTTCAGTGCAACTCTATTCCAGGTTATTTCTCTACAGGAACAAGGGATCAAGCAAACTCAAACTCATCCCATCGAGGGAGAAGCCATTGACAGAGCATCGATAATATCCCCCCATCTCAAGGATACGAATATTGCCATCGACAGGAATCAACCACTCAATATTATCGACTGCTCCCTCCGCCCGCTATTCCCGAGCTCTCTCAAGTCTGGCCAGATCTGGTTAGAAGATTTATCCTCGTCTTCGTTCTTCCTTCCTTGTTTCCCATCCCGGTCGCTGCTGCCGCCGCCCCTCCACTAGAGCCCGGGACTACCGTGCTAGGTACAGATACCTACAAGGCTCTTACCTGATCTGATCACGCTAGTCGCTACTTCCTTCACACCTTTTTCCCTCCCAGTACCAGAGTCTCTCCTTCCTCGACTCGACCTCAACTGCAGTCACGTATTCCAATAACTCTACCTTTCTCCCCCAGCCTCCCCTCTCAAATCTCCCCACGATTTACATTTCCCTGGCTGGAGCTTGCTTCTTCTTTTTTGTTACCTGCTCGTGGTGATTTTTGGATTGTTGGGGTTTTCTTGGGACGATCATTGATTGGCATTGTTGAACTTTTGGGATCGTTATTCTATCGTATCGTTTGATTGGGATTTACGAGGATTGCTGGATATCGACAAACACGAGAGCATCAGAACGAAGCTCTTGATTTAGCACTGCTACCGACTATCGCAACTGTATTTCGACATCAACACCGTTGGCGGAACCGAGATATTATACGGATATCGCCATCGAACCTGGGACCCATCTTCGAGAAGCTATCGACCACTCGCTCGCCTTTCAACCCAGCTAGGTCACTTAATTGTGCTACCTTGCTCGCTCGGATCACGATTGACGATACCGGTTGTCTTGCTCCGAAAGACAATTACCTACGCGAAGATCGCACCGGTACCACTGCACCTCGACGTCCGACGTGGTATGGCATCGACCGTCTAAGAGTTTACTGCGACCGTGTTATGTCGTGATTGACCTGCTTCATCTCTGTTGTACCCGACCTCACATGCTCTTTTACTGCCAACTTCATTGGTAAAGGTGTGTTACATTGGATTACGAGTTTGTCCGCTTCCTTGTCGGGCCATACTCGTTCCCCTCAACCCAGCAAACTCTAACCTTGAACTCGATTTAGTCTTCGACCAAACTCATAATAATCAACATGTTTCCTCTTGGTAGGAACGCCCCGTCCGCGGGTCTTCTCTTGTTATTAGCATCGGCATGGTCACCCTTAGCCAACGCTTTGGACATTCAGTATTGTGCCAGCTTCAACACTGGCGAAACCCCTAGCAGTATGGAACCCTCCAATCTCAGTACGTATCTTGGCAGCATCTAACCCGAATGCAGATTACAGCATATACCAGACCAATGGCCTCTGCCATGATTTCTGTTTCGACGACTACGCTTATGCCATCACGCAAGATAAGCTATGCTGGTGTTCAAACTACGCTCCTGTCAAATCGGTCCAGGAGAGCAACTCAGACTGCAATACCCCTTGTCCCGCGTGGCCTAAAGAGGTCTGCGGTGGTGATGGTCTATATGGATACGTCGATCTTGGCAATGTGCAGCCATCTGGATCTCGGGGACCTTCTCCCTCATCAACTAAAGTAAGTTCAATCCTGTGATATGATTATGCTTTGTGTTGTGATTGCCGCGCACGTCGTGATCGGACGAGTGTCTGCCCACCAGCTTTCCACCTGTATAATCTTGATCCACTCTGAATCCCTTGGGTTTGGTAAGATTCCACGGCTTAACAGGTAACACTCAGGCAAAACCAACTACCACCACCGTGTCCAGAGTGACAGTGACATTTACGCCTACATCCAAATCCACTTCCACATCGACAACATCCACGACGTCCGAAAGCTCAACTGTATGCCTTGTCTTACCACGCATGTTATTCCAGCGCGGGAATCTGGTGATGTGATCAATTGGCTTTGGACTGAGACTAACCATACTCTAGACCGAAAAAGAAGAATCTACCTCAGCCTCCGCGACCAAGGCCACTTCGACCGAGGAAGAAGAAGCGACCTCAGCCACTGAGACGGAGGAGCCTTCGTCCATTGTGCAAACAGTCACTGCTGGAGGTACCATTAGGACAGTAACTGTTGCACCGACCCAGCAAACAGCTGGAGTACCAGCAAACGAAAACACATCTGATGACTCCACTGAGAAAAGCGGACTCGGCACTGGTCAAGTTGTTGGCATTGTGGTGGGTGTTATCGCCGCAGTCATATTTGCTGCAGGCTTCGCCTTGTTCCTATGGTTCCGCCGCAAGAAGCAACAGAATGAGCAGGAGGCTTATCAGGACGACCCCAGCATCCGGGATAGTTCCTCGGGTATTGCTCAACGACCTGATATGAGCACAACTGCTGGTTCGCCGATTGCGTCAGCCGCCGCAGGCAGTCGCAACAGTACTCTGCAAGTCGATCCGCGAATGGACCCGTTCAAGCAGGGCCTGTATGTCCGAAGTGCCAGTCATGAGAGTATCAACACCCTTCGAGACGACCACGACTACTCAAGGAGAATCCAAGCACCCAAAGTGCTTCGTGCAACCAACCCCGATCCAACGCCGGAACCCTGAGCCGAAAGGGTTTCGGCAATGGATTAATGAAACATGTTCCACACGAGAGGACAAAAGGCCAAAGCTGGCCCATGAAGCACACGAATCTCACTTTCTCCGGCTCACATTTTCACAACCTAAAGGGGTTTTACTTGCATTTCGAGATACCAGGAAGGCGTTGGCATTTTACATGGGGGAACACATACACAACGGCACAAGGACAGAACGCCTCCCAATGGTTGGTGGGGTCATGGTATGGGTATATACATAAGCGGGCTGAGCGACTGTTGCTTTGCACAGCGCTATCGGTATGGTCATGAGGACACGAGCCGACTGCTTACTCTTCGATTCGATCTTATATTTTACTGCATTACGACAACGGCGGCCTCAACTAAGCAATCTTGGTATGATGGAATGATGGATGAGCCGCGGCTGTAATGGTCGTGGTGATTTCTAGTTTGAACAATCTGTACGTGCATTAGTGTTGGCTTCAAAGTCTGGATATAATAAGCAGGACGTCGTTGTCAGTTTGGGGGTTAGTTTCTAGTACACAGAGTTGGCATAAAATGCGCTGGGTGATGGGTGGAACATCGACCAAAAGTATACTTATTTTCTTGGTCTGGGAAGATATCAGGATGTTGCCTGGTGAGCGATTCCCGAGGTATTTGATAGTACAATTCAACCTGACTGGCTTGGTACCACACACACAGCTATATCGTGACTCATTAGTGATAATTGTGATTTCAAACTGTAAATCTTGGACTGACTTGCATCACCATATGAGATTGAACATACCACTGAGGATATAACGGATGGAATCTGCACTTTGTTCTCAGACCTTGTATGTATCAGTTCATCGTAGCCAAGGTGACTCGCTCATAACTTTCTGCTTAAATGATGCCGTGTAACTCTCCGTATGTATGAATGAATCCCGCCTGGTCTCGTTGTCTCGGGAGTTCCTGTGGTCAACGTATTCACTGCTCGTCTTCTCAACTTCAATGTAAACCTGTCTTTTCACCCCGACAGATACTCAATTCCTAACCGCCATAGCCTGTCGACGAACACATCTGATTATGGTAGTTAAGGTCTGGAGGAGATAAAGATGAACTTTGGATTTACGATGGTCTTGGTCTTGTTGCTATAAGCCGTAAGTGACTCCCGTCATCAGCATAGAGTCTGAACGACATCTTACAAATTACAAGTCTTAAGCGGACTACAAAGTTGGCAACATCCAAGCTCAGTCGCTGCAAGATAGTATGACCAGTAGCCAAGTGATGGCTAGTCAATAGTCTCGTAATATTCATCATGACCATCCAAGACTGCCTGATAATACCCCAACTCGAGCAATGCTACAATACCTTGATGTCTTCTACTGAAAAAGCCAAGTGCCGTTTAGTCTAGTTTAAATCATTATATCACTGAGTGAAAAAGAGATGTAATCGCTGCCCAAAGGGTATCTGCAATCCATGTACGCCTTGCCAACCGAACGCCTAACAACCCATAAAATCTCGAGGGTTCAACTCTGTTGTGTTGTGCCCCTCCTTCAATGTTTCGCGAGACGCGATGCAAGTATGCTGATGAGACCAAGTGTAGTCTCCAATGGGACAATTGTGTGTGTAAAAAAGCAGTATAATTGTAGTAACGTAGTAAAGGAGAAGTGATACTGTAAAACAAGGTCGAAAGGAGCATAATGCCGACAAAAAAAGTCCTGATAAACGCCCCGAAAATGCGACTTGTCTTGTGATCTGTTCTTGACCAGACTGCTTGCTTTGCCGTGTTTGAAATCCTCTTCTGCGCGGGTTGTATTTCATGACCAGACTTCAAAACCCTCCATTTTCTTTTCGTTCTTTCGTACTCAAAACATGCCGTTCCGACTTTCGTTCCTTCAAATTATCTTTTATCGTCGAGGTCGCTTCTCGCGATCACTCTGTAACCCTCCTCCTTCTTCGCTTCTCCTCTTTCGTCCTCGGCTTTCGCGATCCTCCGGTCGTAGCCCCACTTCACGTTGCCCTCGTCCTCCCCTACCACTGTTTGCCCAGTCTTCACCACCGCGGCCACTTTGGCTATCACCTCTATGTCGGCCTTCGCGACCATGCACATCTCTTCCAGCTGTAGGAGGAGGCCCCATCGGCTCGCGTGCAGCGCCGTTTTGGTCTCTATTGGAGCGTCTCGAATCACGCTCTTCCCTACCACTCTCTCCAGCTCCTGAGCGACGGTCACGGTGTTCACGATGTTCTTTACTATCTCGTTCTCGACCTGGACTGCGGTCACGTTCGCGATCGCGGCTTCCTCGGCGCGAAGGCCTATTTGACCGACTTTCGCGATCACGTCGGCTTCGATCATGCTCACCACGGCCTGAGCTTTCTTCTCCATTGGCAGGCGCCCGGCCAGAAGGTTCGTTCCTGACCGGATCTTGTCGTTCCTGCACTGGTGTGGCGGCGGGCGAACCCCCAGTTAAGACCTGAGCATCCGAACCGCCACCGAGGGTTTGGCGTGCCTGGCCCCTCCTTCCGCTGTTGCTTCGACTTGTGTCGGGCATGTTGGCCTGTGCTTGTTGCAACGTGCTGTTGATGCCTGCAAGCTGCCTTCGACCGCCGTTGCGACGTTCGCTAGAGGCTGGGCCGGTTGGCACGTTGGCGTCGGTGGCTGGTGAACCAGTATAACCTCCAGGTGTTTGTCGTGGACCTGCATTGGGACCCCGGTCGGGCGTGTTGGTTCCACCCATAGACTGTCGGCCATGTCCATGACTGTTACTGGGCCCATGGGGTGGTTGTCCTGGTGGAGGAGGGGGAGGCAGTGAGTTACCACCACTGTTAGCACCAATTTGAGCAAGACGTTCTGGATGAACACCCGTAGGAGTTGCCGTGGTTGATGCAGGAGAAGGCATGTTCTGGCCAGGGCCAGCATTTCTAAGTCTGCCCCCAGGGCCTGCAGGTGTGGTGGAAGGGGTGGCCGGACCAGTGTTCTGCTCATAACCACCTCTTCGCCCCCTTCCTGAGGACGGGCCTGTAGGAGGAGGTCTATCCGGGGTGGCTGGGCGTTCGGCCTCGGGGCCAGCAAATCGGCCGTCAAGTCGACCTGGAACAGCTTGTGGCCCATTATGACCTCTGGTTGAACCTCGTCCACGAGCCTTGGGACCATATGGAATATCTGTCACGTTCTGGATGGTATTGAGCCGTCCATATGTATCGTCTTGGTGGGGCGACGGCTTGTGGTCAGGCTCTGGCGCACGAGTTGGAGTTCCGTGAAAGCTAGAAGCGTCACGACCTTTGGGGGCGGTAGGTCGCTCATTATCGCGGTCCGTCGGCCTGAATGGCGAACGTTCTCGAGGATAGTTGCGATCATGTCGGTCTTCACGACCACTCTCTGGCTGGCCAGTCTCATGCCCGTAGCGACCACCTCGACGAGGTGATTGCACGCGAGAGTTGTGGTCCCGTACTTCATTTCTAGGAGCGCGGGATGGTGTGCCATCTCTATTGCCTATCAATGCAGCTCTCTCTGGGTTGATAGTATCCGCTGGCTCGACAGGGGCAGTCTTACGACCCCTACCTGAACGGTCAGAGTCAGGTGCACGGCTTTGCTTGTTGTCTTGAGCAAAGAGAGCAGCTCTCTCTGGATTGATATGAGGTTCGGGTGCCTCAGCAGCAGCGGCAGGTGCAGTGGGAGCGGAGGCGGGTGTCTCATTCAAACGGCCATGATCGTGGCCTCTGCTGCTCTTAGCATCCCTAGGCCGTTCCCGTTCATGTTCGCCACGACGTCCTGATCCATCAGATCGAGCGGGTTCCCGGCCGTGTTCTTGTGCTCGTCGATCAGGGAAGTCGCGAGGACGGTCTGGGCGAGCAGGATCGAAGTTTCGTGAATCCCGTTGGTCCCGAGGCTCACGAACTTCCCGAGACTCTCGCTGATCCCTAGTATCACGAGGCTCTCTAGACTCACGTGAATCCCTAGATCGTGCGTCTCGCGGCTCCTTACCATCACGGCGCTCGTGACCTCTGGATTGGTTAAACCGATCAGAAGCATAATGCGCGGGGATAGGCACATCGGGTCGACTGGGAAGTGTATGAGGAGGGCGTTCAGGCAGGGTGTTAGGTCGAGAATCGTGCTTTGCAGCCGCACCATGTCCTGCGTTTGTATTCGCTGCGCGAGGCCCCGAAGGTGTTTGATCACGTTTAGTAGAGTTAGACTCTCGAGACGACCCGGGCTTAGCGGGTAGCAAGTCCTTTGCAGGACCTGTAGGCTTTGCGGAATCGGCCCCTGAACTCTTGGAGTCTTTGCCATCCTTGACCTCGCCATCTTCCTCTTCGGCTGTAGTCTGTTTTCCTCGGGATGGCCTGTTGATGTTAGACTTGAAAATGACCGAACAGACGCGGGACATACCTGGATTGACCTGGTTTAAATTCTGGCGCGGTCGCCCGCAGATTATTGGCCTTCTCTGGTTCGGTTTGAGCAGGCCCAGGCTAGAATGCATCAGCAAAGTCACAGAATATCGGTTCAGGTCACTTACACCGCCAGGCCGGAAAGCCTGTACCATTACCCATTTAGATTTCCTTCTTTGAAGTTCCGACATTGCACCCTGTGCGGCAACTGACAGATCAACACGTCCACCGATTTCACTATCCGGTGTTGATTTGGCAGTAGACTCTTGTTTGGTGATAGTCTGAAGGAGCGACGAAAACTTTGTAGCCATGAAGTCGATCGCAGGAAAGAAGTCAAGGACCGCCTTCAGAACGGTGATGGCGTTTCGAATGTGCATCCATTCAGCACCTTCCAGACAAGTACGAAGTGCAGTGTTGAGGTTCTTATGCCAGCGGAACAACATATCGCGGAATTCTTCGTGCTCGACAAAAGTCAAGGGCTTTCCATTCTCATCGAAAGTTAGAGCAAATCCAAGACGAGGCTGATCACTTGATCCTTTGCCTTCCTTGTCATATGCACCCAGCCTGGGCTGGTCCTTTGACTTGTCCTTTTCATTAGGTACGGGTGCGTTCTTGTGCCAACGTGACAAGTCTTCCAGGATCAGCTTCAAGAAACGACCAAGATATTCAGCTTCCATAACAGTTGATGTAAATATCAGGGACCTTAAGCGGTTGGCATTGAAGAGGCGGTCGTAAAGAGACATCAGCTGGAATCCCGGGGCGTTCCCTTCGTGAAGTGCTTTGATGAATTTGTATGTATACTCAGCGTCGGCCTTGGATAGGAGTAAGCGAGGGAGGAAGCACTGTTCGAGTAGTGCATCAGAGATGCTGTCTGGCTTGGCTTGGGGCTCGGGAAACGAAGACTGGAACTGTTTGCTGAGGAAGAACTTCCACTTTGCCTGTCGTAGGAGATGTTCGCCGCATTCTTCGGAAAGGCCGATCTGGAGCTGCATAAGTTCCTTTCGCTTTTCCACCTTGCGTTCTTGTCCTTTTCGTGACAGGTCGCTGCGATCTCGTGAAATGGTAACCTCTTCGGTTCTGAGGCGCTCTTTCTCTTGTCTGTAAATCTTGTCAGGACAATAGAGGTCGCCTAGCTGAAGAGCCCAGAAGGTCACATAAAGATCTGGGGTAATCTTCTGCCAGGTTTCGGGGCGGACAGCATCTTGGATGGTTTCCACCAGAGGCTGAAGTGCAGATTTGATGAGAGAATTATCCTCGGATTTCTGTGGTTGTGACAGATTAGTGGAGGGGTTCCGTGCTGTTGGAGTCTGGGAACCCACCTGGTCGTCAGTCTGTGGTGTCTCTCGACTGGGTGTATCATGGCCACCATTCGTAGCGGGCGTATCGGACATGGCAACGTCTCCTTCCTTATCAATAGACTGGGCGATTTGGGCCTTCTCCTTGGTCTCTTCGACCTTCTTTTGCTTCCACGGGAACATGCGGTGAGCAAGGCTTGCCCGGCCTATCATGAATGCCAAGCTGACATCCAAGCCGTAGGATTTGATGAGTTCGGGAATGGAGGGAACGAGTTTGTCGAAGCTGGTCGGTTCCATATTACTCCAGAGGAGGTCCAGGTATTGGATCAGGATGCGGTGAGAATCGTCAATCATCGAGGAAAGGTACTTGATGTGGGCTTCATCTTCTGGTACTTGGAAGAGTGCTGCCTGTCGGTACTGTGTCAGGTTGATGAGAAGCTGTGCAGCAAGGTTGGAATCTGTCAAAGCTTGGATGAGACGCTTCGAGCTTCTCACGTTGTCGAATCGCTTATCCTGACCACGAATTAGGGTATGACGTCGCAGGTATTCGCCTCCAGCCATGGACATAATTTGATGGTCTGTGAAATCGACCGAATCTACAATTCCACCCATAGAAGTGATGAGCTCCTTGAGGATGATAAGATCGGTAGAATTGCCCCTATACAGCTGATCATTGACATATTGAAGGACCGGTGTAGCGTTCAACACAGTATAACGTCGGAAGACTCTACCAGAGAACCTTGACAACGCTTGTAGCCATTTACTGGTTGTAAGAGCGTGTTCGGCTTGAGTACGGCTCCTTGACTTTCCAAGAGAGCTCATCAAGGACCACACGAGCACATCGTAAGACATATCAGTAAAGTACTTGGCGCACTCAACAAATGCGTCAATCAAATTGGGGTAGGACTCCAATTGTTCGAAAGCAACTCTGAAAACAATGCCAGGAGACGAGTAGCTGGTCTTGGCGAGTTGCTTGGCCATTTCACCCAGGTTGGTAAGGGAAACTCGCTTCATGGTGCCTCGAGTCTCGGATGTTGCCTTTGCAAAAGCTGATTTCATAGCAGGAAGTCGAGAAATTTGACCCTCAAACCATTCAGCATACATGGAATAGCGAGTAGTCATAGAATAATGTCTCATGAGCTCCCAGATCGTGTTGACGGTAGAGGCATTGGCTTTTGTATGACTCAACGCTGGCAACAAAAGTCGTCGAAGTAGATCGTGCCATCGAGCAAGGTTGTGCTCTGACCTGTCCTCCGCGAGACTCTTGGCTCCGATTCTAGCCAATTTGGTCAAAAGAGCCTCGTCCTTACCAATGTTGACACCGGAAATGTTGAGAAGTGTTCCACACAACGTGAAGATATCGTCCACGGTCTGACAAACAGGGATATTGTCCGCCCACTCATCCCAATAATATCGATAATTCTGCGATTCGTTGGTGTCGACCTTGTCGGGGAACGGCCATCTGAGTGATTTTCGGGGCGTCAACCTGTTTAAGCGAACACTGCCCTTGGGAAGGCCGGACTGATCATAATCGGGCACAAACTTCGTTGGACACCCAGTTTCGCCTACTACGATAGGCCGACTATCATGGAAGACTTTGTCGACAGAGTAGTGTAGTATACGATGGATTCTCTCTAGCACTTCTGGGAAGATTTCTGGAATCCAAGGGAAGCGACCAAGAATAAAAAGTGATTCGGGAATGGCGCCAATAGTCAACAATTGTGTGAGCAAGGCCACCTTCTGTTCCAAGGGTTCGGGTAGTTTTGGCTTATTATCTGCCGCCTCAGCAGCAGCTTCTTTGGTCTCAGTTTCGGACTTCTTGGGAAGCTCCCGTCGAGGAAGATTTGAGCCGTTTGGATTATCGTCGTCGCCTTGAGGCAAAACACCTGCCATAAGAAGAGCGTTCATTGTTCCACCTCTAGTGGATCGCTCCTCCTCCTCCAGCTTCTTCGTCTGCTCCTCACGGACCTTTTCCATGTTTTCATCAGCTGGTGAGAGGTGTGGATAGAGGTCAGTTAAGGAAATAAAACCGATCTTGATGAGGAGAGCCGCAAGATAGAGCAAGTTCGCAGGGAGGACGTCTGTCTCATCTCTAGCATCGGAGTTGTAGAAGCGCAACTTGAAGCCAAGCAGCTGCGCGGCGGTCCGGTTGCCAGGGGGCGGCAGCGTCTTGGTTTCCTGTACCCATTGTCGTTCGATGTCAGCCGCAGCGTCGTCGCCCGTGGAGCCGTTGGTGATTGTAAGTTGTTGAGAGTCAGAATCGGCCACCTGACGGCCGCCCAACTCAAAGAACGCTTCAATATGCACTTCCCTAGCCCGGTCCCAAAATCCAATATCACGGAGTCGTTTCTTCTCTTCCAAAAGCTTCTCATCCTCTTCTGTAGTTGTCCATTGCGCGTAGTCTGGAGTAGCCCATAGAGGCAGGCCACCGACATAAACCGCAGGGCTGAACTTGAGGTGAGAGCGTGGCCACCATGAGCTGACTCGGAGGAATTTGACGAAAAACTTGAACTGCTTGATCAGTACAGCCGCTGCAACATCCAGAGTCACGTCCAGCACCCTTCCTACGTCCAGATCAAAGGTACCTATCAGTGCCTTGATCCGTTCAAAGGTCTGTTCCGCCATTTCTGGAGGCGGAGGTGCCACACTACTAGTCGTGAAGAGTTCCGTGATGAGTTTAGAATATCCTTCGGTTTCCTCGCGAAGCAGGTTGTAGTTGGCCTGTCGATAGAGAAGATTTGTTGCCTGCTTGATACCTAGCTTGACGAAGTTGTCTCTAATGAGACCCAGTTGCTGCAGAACCTCGGGATCGAGTGCCTGTCGCATCAAATTTGACGATATGCCAGTCGTCAGCACAAACTCCCGTAGAGGTGGTCGGTAGATGACAGGCTCGTTATCCATAACTATGGATATAGAGTCAAGGAATATAGTGTGGGGAGCGAACGCGTATGAATCCTTAATCATCTCCGTCGTTTCGTCACCGAGGATTTCCTTGACGCAAGTACCTGCCTCGGTTGGTGATAATCGAGCTTCAACGACTGCGCGAACAAACTCTTGAAACAAGCTTGATAGTTCAGTGATATCGACATCGTCTCGCGACTGCTTTCCGTGCTGAATCACCCCTTCCCGACCGCTCTCGGTCCAAGCGCTAACCTTCTCATCTGTAAGATTATTATAGCGATAGTTAGAATGGACCGGAGAAGGTGGTCTTAGTAGGGGCTGTGGTGGTACGTAAGTCGGCTTCTTGATCGCTGGTGGAGGAGGCGGCGGTGGTGGTGCATGTGAAGAGCTGGGTCGTCGTTGCGTTGGTGTAGAATTAGATTGATGGTTCGGGGGTGCTCGACCATGGCCTTGCGATGAATCGCGTCGACCTGGACCTCGAGGTCCTCGTCCGCGACCACGTCCCATGTTATCTTCGCGATCGTGCTGTCCGAGTGCTGTATCTCCAGGTCGATGGGGAGAAGATCGACCAGCTTCCATCGATTGGCGGTCGTTCCTCTTGCGTTTCGGACCCATAGCTCGCGAGAATGAAGTCGGAGCTAGAGGCGATGATTATCTCATTAGATGGTAGCGTGTGTTGCGGTGTTGATAAATGTTGTAGTTTTTGAAGTCTGTGAGAAAGAAAAAATGAGTTTGCTGGTTCGGAATAAGAGAGGCTCTAACTTTTGTTGTTGCATTTGCGGACGGCGCGGATAAGAAAGACTGACTTTTGACGGCAAGGAGTTCGGGTGGGGAAGGTTGATGGTCGCGACAAAGCTGACAAGGGAAAGATGTGAAAGGGAAGACCCAAAAAGGTCCAAATTGGGTAATATGTGGCTTCAGGGATAGAAAGCGACTTCAGCGATTCGTGTTGCGGGTGGTTGAGCCCAGTTGCGATGGGGTTGGAGAGGAAAGAATAAAGGAAGCTCAAACAAAGCTGGAATTAGATGTCACGACTTCTTGGTAGCCAGTCACTGGCAGCCTTCCCTTAGGTACTGGGGAAACGAGGCTGCCAACGCGTGGTAGGTGGCAGGCACGTCGCCGCACAGGCCACATGCAGTGAAAGAAGGTACGTACCGATTGTATCAGGCCTCATTGACCGGGCTTGGAAACTCCAATAATATTGTGAGACGAATAGCAATACTGACTTTCAAGATACAAGAACTGATTAGTGTGGCTACCATTGACCGATTGGGTTTCCAAGAGAGTGACTGATTTCTTTGAGTTATTTGTGTCCCTTTTCTTCCTTCTCTGATGACACTTCTTGCGCGTAGTCGTATCCTATTCACGGCTTATTCCCGCTCTCACTCAACTCATGCACGTGATCGTCATTGGCTCCGTTGCCGGCCACTTGTTGCAGTCAGGACAGCACCGCAATTGGCTGAGTCACTGCAGCCATGGAGACCAGCCAGAATTACGCCATACCTAGGAGCAGTCTTTTCCCTCTGATCTTTTATCCAAAGACTTTTCTAGTCGAACCAAGGCAATAAATACATTCGAGTAGGATTCTACTATCCATTGGACCTAAATTTCCGCCAATTCGATCAAAATCTGGGGTAAATCGGCTCAAATATCAAACCCCAGCTTATCTGGTTGCGACCCCGGTCCGATCTCTCTGTATAACCTCTCACAGGCTACGTCGTGAGCAGACAAACTATATTCATACATAGTCATGCCAGCTGCCACTATGAACGAAAACGATGCTGTCAGCGGCGAATCTCGCAAGCAATATGGTCAGTATTTACCCATGCTTTCACACTATTCCCTTTCACCGTATTCCCTGTCTCTCATCCATTGCCATGGTTCATCCCCTTGTATCACTTGAGAAGACTGGTGGCTGAATACCTGCAAGAAAGAACGCAATCACAGCCTGAGAACCCGTTCGCTGCACTCATCCCTGAGCAGCAGCTAGCGATTGTTCCAGAATTTACTCTTGAGTCTGGAGTTACTCTTTACAACCTCCCAGTCGCTTACACCACCCGCGGCAAACTCAACGAAGAGGGTAACAATGCCATGGTTATCTGTCATGCGCTCACTGGAAGCGCTGATGTGAGTGACTGGTGGGGCCCTCTCCTTGGAGGTCCTGGCCGAGCTTTCGACACATCGAGGTTCTTCATCGTTTGCATGAACAGTCTAGGCAGTCCCTACGGTACTGCGAGCCCAGTGACAGCCAAGGACAATGAACCCGACAAGGGCCGATATGGTCCTGAGTTCCCTCTCACCACTATTCGTGATGATGTCAAGTAAGTTTTTCGCCCCTAGAATGGTTATTCAAGCAAGGAGGAGGGGATAAATAATCACTTATACTAACTATCGATAGCCTCCACAGACTCATCCTTGATGACTTGGGTGTGAAGCAGCTAGCTGCTGTGGTTGGAGGATCTCTTGGTGGTATGTTTGTGCTTGAGTGGGCGTACTTTGGAAAGGACTACATCCGATGTATCGTCCCCATTGCTACCTCCAGCAGACACAGTGCTTGGGGCATCAGCTGGGGTGAAGCCCAGCGACAGAGCATCTATGCCGACCCCAAGTACGATGATGGATACTATTCTTTCGACGATCCGCCTGTTACTGGTTTGGGTGCGGCCCGTATGTCTGCTCTTCTGACATATCGAAGCCGCAACTCTTTCGAATCGCGATTCGGACGTAACATCCCTGACCCGTCCAAGGTTCAAACAATTGGCGGCCGACCGCGCCCCTCAACTCCTTCAGAGGCACACTTCCACATTCACAACGATGGTCATCATGTTAAGCGCACTTCCATATCCCAGGGCAGCTCAACTGGCACCCCTTCAGCTCCTCAGACACCTGCAGCGGCTGATGTTGCTGATCCTCAATTCCATGGCCCTACGAACGGTAGTCTCACCGGGGGAGAGATGCCGCAATCGCACTATTTCTCTGCCCAATCGTATTTGCGGTACCAAGGCCGCAAGTTCGTTGGACGATTCGATAGCAACTGCTACATTGCCATGACTCGTAAACTAGACACACATGACGTGTCGCGTAACCGAGCAGAGACTATCGGAGATGCATTGGCCATGATCGAACAACCTACACTTGTTCTGGGTATTGAAAGCGACGGTCTCTTCACTTTCGCAGAGCAAGAGGAGATTGCGCGACATGTTCCCAACGCCCGACTAGAGCGCATTGAAAGCCCTGAGGGTCACGATGCGTTCTTGTTGCAGTTTGAGCAAGTCAACAACTATGTCCTGAACTTCTTCAAGGAGGTCTTGCCAGACATCATGTCCAAGGACGGTGCTGCGCCCGAGGAAGCTAGTGTTGGTCAGCTTACCAAGTCAAGCACATTTGGTGAAGCCGAGGTTGAGGACATCACTGCCTGGTAAACAATATTTGGGATGAGGCCAAGACGCTGCAACGAGCTAGAAAGGAATTAGACAAGATCAAGAATATAATGACGAACATAAAGAACGAGAACTGTATTATTGTGGCTATTGATTATACAAACATCTGTCAATGTGACGTTAAATACCATGATTCCCCGCGTTTTCTAGGCGTAACTAACGTCACAATTGGATCAACCAAACAGTATTATAATTAAGATAGACATATTTGGATGGTGGTATGTAAGACTTGAAAGTGCATGTGAAAAGGGAACAACGAGTCAGTCATGCAGCGCTCATCCACAAGTCGAGGTACCAATCGATATTTGTGTATACAACCATCGCTCTCTTAACAACAACCTATCACTAGACTTCAATAGACCTGTTTCAAGTGACGGGAAGTAGAGATCCTACTACCTGCTCTGTTCCTTGTTCGGTTTAATGATCGCCCGTCTACAGGTCCTACTATAGAGAGTGATAGATCATATGTGCTTGAGCTTCTGGAGTCATTTTACGTATTGATTCACCACTATGCATATAATATGCATATGAGCATCTATTTTCCTTGATCTCGATGATGAACTGATCGAATGATATCGGCTCATGGGTTCAAGTCCCGCCTCCTCCTCCCGGTGGCCATCCGAGTGCCGTGCAGCACTCTAGCCGCGGAGTAAGAGAATCATATCTCTTTTGAGAACCATCGGGACGCATCTGAGCACAAACAATACACACCACTCGTTGTGCTTCGTCGCGCAACTGATCAGCTACACAAAACGCTTATTTGCTCACGTCTTTATTCCCGCCAAACCATGTTGCCATCCTGAAGCCACACAACACCATTCTTCATTGACAACAAAAGCCGCCATCCATCTACAATGGTATTTCTTACAAATCGATATTCAGGTTTGCCACATTCATGAATAAAGCCACTGAGGGATATGGCGCATTGTATATTGAGAACGCGATGGTGGCGGCGGGCTAAAACATGAGGCTGTTGCAAAAGTGACATGCATGGAATGCAGATGGATGAAAACAGAGAGACATGTGCAAAGAAACCAATTACAGATGGAACTCGCTTATTTGCGCCTTAATGCGTGTTTCTGCATAGTTTGTGTTGTGTAACCGACTGCTGCTGATTGATCATCAGATTGCGGCCGTTGAGATGTCAATGCAAGAGACTTTGGCTTCCATTTCAGTGCTCTGGGGTATAGGAACGTGAGGAATTACAGGATTAGGTGTCACTGATACACACCACCTCCTCTACATTATAGGCCGGTATGGAGTGTTGTCGTGAGTCAACCTCTATGGAGACTCAGGATTCGAGTGTAATGATGCGACACTTTGAAGCAACGCCATATCAAAGAACCACAAAGAAATGTAGAATTGTATAGTATGCCCCGTTCTCAGCAAAGAGCCAGAAATAGATTAGAACTCTGTCTTTACGAGCGGCTCTTTCAAGTTATCCATATTGGTGTGTGCATGCATATAGATGAATGCCTCGAAAGCCGAGCTCGTCAACTCATCCCCCATCTACAAGGAAATACCGTAATTTCACCAATCATTCAGCCAGGAATAAGTTGACCTCTTGGCCTCTGTTGGCAAGTAACAGAAAAAAACAGAGAGGCTCGGCTATACTAGCCTCCAGGATGTTCTTTGACGTGTACGGAAGAACTGACTGATAACCCACTGGCCCACCGGGCTTACGAATTCCCCAGCTTACAGAATCCCCAGTAACAGTTTCGAAAGGCATGGGATTAGCAAATCTTTCAAAGTACAGTCTTGTACAAGGCAAGAGACTCGCAAAGCCGGTGGAGGATCAAGTGAAAAGAGCAACACACGTGGATAACCGATTGGTCGGTTGTGTTACGACAGTTGCAGGCCCTGGTCAAAATTTGCGAAACGAGAATGATGAGCTGAGTGATTGAAAAAACAGTGAGAAGAGGCGAGGATATGCAAATGTGATGAGACAAGAGGAAACCCATACCCGTCGGGCGACCGCTCTTGGCCCGGCTTGGCTCGGTCAGTGCTGCCGGAATGCACTTCCTCGAGAATGATAGCGGGATGGGATAGTGAGGGACAAAAGGCCATGACAAGTCATGAAATGGAGCTGAAAAGATAAAGGATGTCTAGTAAAATGACTAGAGCTATGCTTTAGGTAACGGTTTCGAGCGGTTGGCGTCGCAGATTAACAAGATTAGCAAAAACGTATCGCGTACTCTCAGGTACAAAAGCACGGATCAGCGAGAACGAAACACAGACCCGTAATACGTAACTTTTTAGTTAACATCAGGCGAGTTACTGTCGTTTCTCACGCGGTGTTGAAAATCTAGATTGCTGTTAGCAACCGAGACAAAATAGTAGAAGACATATATACCTAGCAGAATGGGTAACTCTTTGCTCTCATCTTTCCTGCATCCTGAACACGGACGTCAAATTTTCTGTTTCCCCAAGCCTTTGTCCTCTTAGACCCATGTTGTGGCAAACTTCAGAATGCGGCTAGAAGCATTTTCGAAGGCAAGCCGGTGGAGACAGTTGGACAACGTGCCAGATGGGTCGGGGTCTGGGTCTGACATTGATTGATCTTGTTTTCTCTTGGCCACAATGAATCACGAAAGAGGAGACCGCGCCGTTTCACTTTGTGTGAATAATGGATCACTAAGAGTCACGCTTGAAGGTTTTCTTGAATGTTTCTCAATGCGAGCAGCCGTGCACGACCCAATCACGCTGGGGCAAACTGGGATAGAGCTTGCTGTTTGCCGGAAGCCGTCGTGAAGATGCCAGAAGAATTGGGCGCCGAAAGCATAAGAGATGAAATAATATAATCATCTTCTCACAGTTGAATATTGGCACATAGGCTGCTTTATTTTGGCAGCCCAAACCTTGGAAGGCAATTCTTTTGTCACCCACTCAAGCGTCTCTAGGAACCTCTTCGGTGATGGGGAAACGAGCAATCCACTGTATCTGACCGGCTGATTGTACAACGTGCACTTTTTACGTACAATCGAATAGTACGCCCGTCTCGGTGCTGTTCTCTCTATCGCTCTTTTCATCGTGTTGTCCGATAGACTAACAGAGGATGTAAGCACGTGTCGGCATTTACCATCACGAGAAAGAGGGGAAAGTCAATAAAGAATGTCGTGTACCGTGATGCAGCCTAGTCTAGAGGTTGCTGTCGATCTTTTTTGCAATCAATCGTCATCGATATGCTGCATCGTATCGATGCAATGTGGGATGGATATAAAAAGCTTTGGGTATTATATATGTCGATCAAGGTGAAAGAAACGCCGGTAAAATCTTGAAAGTTCCCGGTCGGCGAGATCTGCGACCAAGTGACCAGGTAAGATGAAATGGATTGCTCGATGCGGCATGATGATGTGGGTGTGATGGATCCATGGAACGACTCTATTGTTTTCTGGAAGCCTTCCCGTGACAGAAGTAAATTCATGATTGCCTGAGGCGTCAAGAATTTGTTCTGGAAAACAGGGGCCAGGGGGGTTTGGTCTGTCTTGTCTTGTCTGTCTGACTGTCTGCATCACATCAGACAGACAGGTCTAATTTCTGTAACACGGCGTCAAATTTGTGCTTCAAGCGAACCAACGGCGATAGATCCCTGAGATGGAAGGAGAAATTACATTCTCCTGAATGCAAAGGTCACAACGCCTCTTATTCAAAATAAACTCTGTTGGCATCCTTCAGCAGTCCTCAGCCCAGCCAGAACCAGAGTCAGAGCGAACAGATAGCGAAACGACCCTGGGACTTGAAGTGGGGGGCAGCCCTCTCAGTGTGTAAGACGCGGGCGTTAGGTCGACTTCTCTCCACCAGGGCGAGTTTGGCCACTGGCCTCCGATGGTTTCCAATTGGTTGAAGGGAGGTTAGTGGATGACAGGGGATTGCAAGGGTGCATCTGTTTTGCCAGGGAGCGAGGAAGTCTTTTCTGTTCGGTCGGTCGTGAGCTGAATGGGAATCGTATTTTGGATCTTGGTAGAGTTGGAAACTAGTCGTTGCTGGCCTATTTCGTTATTGCAAAACACCGAGCCGATGTTCATGCTATTCTAGATGAAGGAGGTGGTCGGTGTTTAGCAGAATGACCTGCTTTGAACAAGGCGGGACCTGGTGGATTCTCTTAGAGCATGGGCAACCTGGTGTTCCATTCATCTCAGTGGTCTGCATCGGATACTGGACTTTAACTGGCCCGGGGAGGTTCGAGTGGGTGTGCAGTGGACTTTCCATCTTGCTTCTTCCTCGGCTTCCAGAGGTGGGTGACTGGGGAGTGCTGAGCGCTGAATGGTCAGTGACTTGTCCGGAGGTTCCATTCTGGAAGGCGTGCGCAGGTGTGTCTCCACCATTGCACCTGCCTCAAAATCACCACCCATCTCGTTACAGACAAGACAGAGACAGTACGTTCGTCCATCCCCCAATCCGTAGCGTACGTAAAAGTAACCAACCTGGGAAAGCACGGCTCGCACGCTATATCCGGCCGTACCTATCTAATCCCAACTGCCCGGGCCTGTCAAGAATCCTCTCAAACTTCTCCATTTCTCATCCATACCTGCGTATTGTTATTATCTCTGTTATTAGAAAACATAATATTCTCTTCATTGTATCTATGGTTTCGCTCGATTCTCCCCTCGCCTTAGGTCTAGACTTGTCGTAAACCTTCACCACTCATCGCATCTATCGACCCTCACGAATCCGCACCCCCCGACGGCCAGCGACGCCGAAACTCCGATCCATGGTATCGATGTCGCATTTGAACAATACATCAGCATCCCATTATCTTTGTTAAACAATCGCCAATTAAATCTGAGGCTTTGGAATAGAAGGAAACTTGATATCGGTGTCGATACTGGACCCCAGCCACCTCAAACGCCTATCACCGTGGACTGAATCAATTGGGCACTCAGCTATCGTTTTAGCGAACCACGGTTTGAGGGGAAGAAGTGAAAAATCTCGAATTGGATATACTTGGAAAGAGTTGGGATCAATTATTGAGAATCATCGACACACCGGAATCTTGGTTCATATGCATTCCTGATCTCAACGGAACAGCGCCCGAAGAGGTGGAGATCAGTATCGCGAAACTCATCTCGACACATTCTCATCCCAAACAACCCATGTCGTCGATTACAGATATCATCGCTCCCGATATTCCTTCACCATAAACTTCAAAATGCCAGACTACGACGACGACATACTCCCCGAGCCTGCGACCGGCTCTCAGCAGGATCGAACTTGGGGCGGCAACCGGGCTTTTCACAACTTCTTTAACGATTTCTCTCATATTCCTGATCCAAATCTTCGCCGCCGTCTTGCCTTGTCTGAGATTGACAAGGTTCCCTTTGGCGCATACCGTATGTGACGACGCTGAGTCGATACAGCACCTCTTAACATGTATTTACTGACCGTCTATCAGATATCCGTGCTGTTTTAGTAGCCGGTGTTGGTTTCTTCCTGGACTCTTACGATATCTTTGCCATCAATCTTATTACAGTACTTCTTGGAGTTGTTTTCTGGGGAGATCCGAACCCTCAAAACGGTTTCAGCGGTAACGATGGCTACCTTCCTGACCGAGTCAACCAAGCCTTTAAAGCATCCACCAGTGCTGGAATTGTAGTAGGCATGATTGTCTTTGGATGGCTGGCAGAGTTAGTACCCCTCTATTCTTATTGGCGGAGTTAATCCTTGAGCTGGACAACAATGTGCTGACAACTCATCAGTGGTTTTGGTCGACGACGTATGTATGGTGTGGAATTGGCTATCATTATCATGGCTACCCTCTGCTGTGCCCTTATCTCATCGAGCCCTGCTATGGGGTCGACTGGGCTCCTGATCTTTTGGCGCATCATTATGGTAAGCTTTTGGAAACCGTTCTCAGACAGCATTCACTGACTGGAATCTAGGGCATTGGAATCGGTGGCGACTATCCGCTATCCAGTGTTATTACATCTGAGTAAGTTGAGTCTTGTTTGTTGTTAAGAAAGTTTTGTGGCTGGGGTCTAGTTTGACCAAATCCTCAAAACACTTGCATTGAATGGAGCTGACTGAGATCCCACTAGGTTCGCACCGACAAGGTGGCGCGGCGCTATGGTTGCTGCTGTCTTTTCTATGCAAGGCCTTGGACAAGTTGCGGCTGCTATCGTTGCTCTAATCACTACTGTTGCCTTCAAGGACGCTTTTGTTGGTGCTGTTGACGAAAGTCAGTGCGGTTTCGAGTGTCGATTGGCTGCCGACCGAGCATGGAGAATCATTGTTGGAGTAGGCGCGATTCCTGCCTGTGCGGCTCTCTACTACCGCATTACTATTCCCGAAACCCCTCGATACACTTTCGATGTTGAACACGACGTTGAGAAAGCCGATGCCGATATCAAAGCATACGTAGCAAGCAAGTCCAAGGGCTCTTTTGATGTTGTTCATCAGGTCAGATCTAAGCGTCAATCTGGACGTGGTCTCAACGTACCTCGTGCGTCTTGGTCTGACCTTCTTGCCTTCTTCCGCCAATGGACCAATTTCAAGATGCTTCTTGGCACAACGCTCTCCTGGTTCTTCTTGGTAAGTTCTCTTGGAAAACCTGACTCTACATTAGCTAACCTTTCTGAAGGACCTCGCGTTCTACGGTCTCGGACTCAATAATACCTTTGTCCTCCATGCAGTTGGCTATGGTTCGGGCAACAACCTTTTCGACAAACTTCACAACCAAGCGGTGGGAATGATCATCTTGACTTGTGCCGGCTCACTCCCTGGCTACTGGATGGCGATTCTCACCGTTGACACGTTCGGCCGCAAGCCATTGCAAGTCATTGGCTTCCTTTTGCTCACCATTCTTTTCTGCATTCTTGGTTTTGCGTACAACAAGCTGAGCCAAGGAGGCTTGCTCGCACTATACATCATCGGCCAGTTCCTCTTCAACGCTGGCCCGAACACGACTACGTTTATCGTTCCTGGCGAATGTTTCCCGACCCGATATCGTTCCACTGGACATGGAATCAGCGCTGCTATGGGCAAGATCGGTGCCATCGTCGCTCAAGTTATCAGCATCCCTATGGTGCGTCAAGGAGCCGCGGAGGACTGCAAGGATACCGAGTGCACACCGAACCTCGATCGTTTGCTTCAACTCTTTGCCCTTTTCATGCTATTCGGCACTTTCACCTCGCTGTTGATCCCTGAGACCAAGGGCATGACCTTGGAGGAGCTTTCTGGCGAGCCTCGAACGAGCTATAACTCAGGATGTAATGGCAGTATAAGTCTTGGGTCACCCAAACTCAGGGCATGGAACCCGTTCCATGGTGGTCAGCCTGCAGGATTCTCGTATCCCAGGTCTAGAATGGGCCAGTTCCGAAAGAGCGACCGCGTTGGCATCATGACATCGCCCGAGCTCATGGCGGAAACATCTCGACTGCGAAAGCCCCGTCTCTGGAGGAGACATCGCAAGGCTAAGTCGAGCAGTGGTACGGATATTGCCCTCAGTACTCGGAGCTCGGGTACGGTAGAGGACGACATATTCCCAGCAGGGGCACCTGCACCTGCTACAGCAAGTAGTCCTCCTCCGCCTCCACCACCAAGCTGGGGAGCTGGATGGGGGCGAATAGATCGAGGAGGGCCGCCTCCACTGTTGAACTCCGTTCAGCTGCAGGATGTCGGCAGTCTTCTAAAATGATGTTCTGAAAGGACAAAAACGGTGTTGGTCATACATGATTGGCATATTACAGGCGTTGGTGGATTAATGAAATTTAGACTATGATACCTTAGATGTTTGATTTAGGAAATATGTCGCATTTAACGTCGGCAGTAGGAGACTTGCAGGCAGAAATGCCTGCAACTTGTACGAATGAATAACGAATAAAGAATCTCCAGACAATATTTGCACTATCCAAACAGCTGGTGACTACTTTTGATCAAAACATATATATATATATATATATAATTGTGAGCTGGCTGGTGTGATAACATTGCATCAATCATTATTGCAGCTGGTATCGTGTCTTGCACTTGAAGGTTATCGTCACTAATCTCTAGATTTGAAATCACAGGCAAATGGTGTGTTGTCTATCAACTCTATTCTCTACACGTTTTGTCTACAACTCAATCCAGTTCTTGTTTGTACGAATACACTTCCCGTCTTAAGAAAAGCAATCCTGTATACCAACTCCAACTGTCTAATACCTGTCTGGTGCCAGTCTTAACCTCGAAGAACCTTGAGAGCCTCCTTCAGGTTGCCAATATCGCGAGTCAACTTCTCACGACGATCTTTGCTGAGCATACCTTCTCCAGCGATGGCCTCAAGCTGCTCGGGAGTCATGTGAAAGACAACCTGGTCGGAAAGAACACTGAGTGGACCATCGACATCATCCAGAAGAAAGAAGTCGATGACTTGTCGGCAGACAACATCGACGAAACGGCTACGAGCAATATCGTAGTAAGTCAAGAGGACGTCGTGGATGTCCTTGCAAATAGTGGCCAGGTTGCTGGGCTTGGGCTGCTTGTTGAAAGCATCACTGACAGCCTTGGGAATATCATTCCAATCGCTGCATGCATTGCTACCCGTTTTGGCAGCTTCATGCACCAGGTTCGCCAGATCCGCTCCCTGACCTCTGTTCTCGGATAGGTTGTTGCCAAACGATGGATTGTAGGTGATACTTCGACCCTCGAACTCTACCTTGAGGAGGAACTCGGTATGGTCGACAGCACGCTTGTATCGATCTTGAAGGTCATCGATGAGAATGTTCCAAAGCTTATCACGGATGGCGGGATCGGGACAGCACTTGTCTAGGATGCTGCTGATGAAGTGGTGGACAATGAGAATTGCGTTCGCAATGTGGGCTCGGGCCATGCCAGACCACTTCTTGGATTGTTCCTTGAAGTTCTTTGGGAGCATCTCACCACCAAACTATAGGTCTAGTTAGTTCTGTTCCTGTCACAAATTATCATGCTTATACTCACTGTTCCAAGTTCATAAGCACGGGAGGCCAGCCACTCCCTCTCGATGTACTTCATGATGTCCTCTTGGTTTGCATCAGGCCATTCAAAAGCATCGTAGAGGACTACTTCATCAAGTTCACCCTCTCCTAGCTTAGGAATCTCGAAAGTGATACCCGCGCGGTACAAGTCGCTGCGACCTGAAGAACAAGTCTTACAGGCGTCTTCTTCCTTTGTGTCTTCATCGCTTTCGGTGTCGGCTTCCCCGCCATTACGAATGAATTTTCGTGTCTCGCCGCTGTCGTAGAGAGACTTCGCAAACTCTTCGTTGATCTCACGGATGCGAGTGATCAACTTCAGATCCGAAGGGGTATCAAACAGGCTCTCGCGGCTGTAGGTCCCATCGAGGCCGCATTGTTTGATACGAGTGAATTGCGAAGCGATACGTCCGACAAAGATACGTTGCTGCTCAGTGGTGCTGCGTGGCTCACCCAAGTCTTTGAGAAGAACCTGGTTTTCCTTGAGGATATTGGTAATCTCCTTTTGAACCTTAGGAAACTCGCTTTGAGTACGGTCCATCAAAAGCTGTTGTACACGCATCTTGAGTGCGGGAATACCAAGTCGGTCAGGACTCAGTTTGGTCCAAGGGGCTCGTGAGAAGAACTCTTTCTCAGAGCGCGCGCGTTCTTCAGCGCTGGAGGTAAGATCGTCTGCACTTCTGTTCTTGACGACACAGTAACCAAGTTCAAGATCACGACGCTCGTTGCGCACGAGTTTGAGTACGACCTCCTGACCGGCATTCTCGTAGACCAAGTCAGGCTTCGTCAGGACACCAAGAGTGCGCTTGCCCTCAGGGTCGACTTTCTTGGCGTACGTGAGGATAGTTTGGTTCGCAATATCGCCGTTGCAAGGAACAACAGCCAAGATGATGGTGCGAGGCTCTTCGATATACTTCCTCACCATACCCTTAACCAACTCGATGTCTTCTTCAGTAGTCACTTCAGTGACATACTCGAATATTCCTGGGACATCGATGACAGTCAAGTGGTCCTCATTTGGACCGCTGATCTCAACACGGAGAACGTCAAGACTGAATGCTGAGCCAATGTCAGAAGACTCAGATTTGATGCCCATGAACTCGGCTGCCTACTACAAGTCAGAGATGTGCTAAATGCGAATTAATGGAGTGATTTACGTACGTCTTCAAAGATCTGAGCAAACTCCTCGGCATCGAGGTTGGTCGCAGTACGACGAAACGAACGAGCCCTTTCGGGATCACCGTCAGCAGGTTGAATAGAGATGACGATGCTCTCAGTCTCTTCACGTCGGCAGATGATCTCAGTCGCGTGACGGGTGCAGAGTGTCGTGGAGCGTGGGAAATGAAAGCCAGTGATGGATTCGAGAACGCTCGATTTTCCGGCACTTTGAGCGCCCACGACGACCATCTAGTATGATATCAGCTCTCATGAATAGCAGTCTCTTGGGGCACTTAGGGCATACCTGTGGAAGCGGAACCATGTTGGAGATTCCAAGCTCCCTCAGCTTGTCCATTTTGTCGAGAAGGGCTCGATTACCGAGCCCTTGCTCGATCTTGGCTGTCTTCGGCGAAGACATCGTGACAGATCGAGAGAAAGGGTGATGTGGACTGCGGTGTATCCTATCGTCTCGTGAGGTAGAGGTTGATTTGACGAGACGACGAAGTGTTGATGCGTTGGTCAAGATGGGAGTAAACAAAGGAAGGGAAGAGATTTCATTTATAGATGAGTTCGCTGTGCTTCTGCCTGCTAAATTGCATGGCAGTGAATCAGTCTGCGAATAGGAGGGAGTGACAGTTGGTAGCAGTGCCTGGCAGCTGTACGGGGCCATCAAGTCACCGGGACACTGCATGACCGTTTACCAGGTAACCCAATTATGGGCAGAATGGTTTCTACATTTAGAACCCTGTAGAAGGCGAGTTTACTGCATTCATTATCTCTCCTGGTAAACCCTTAGCTGTTGGCCAAATCGATGGCCTTAAGTGTTCATCGTGTTTGTATGAGCGAATGGAAGTGGACTGTAATTGGAACATCAGAATATTGAGTTGTTGGGTTAATCTGAGACTCTTTTTCTGCAAACCGTTTACGGATCACTGTGTAATTTTACGACCCTTGTTTTGGTTGGCCTCCTGCATGCGAACCAACACGCTGCGCCTCGCCTGAGTATTCTGCCCATGTCCATCGCAAAACTTAGAGGCAGCCAAATTTATACACTTGACGATGAGACTCAAGACAAAGATCAACATAATCATTCAATTGACTTCATGCTTGGGTATCTTGCTAAAACAAACGCCGAATCCTCCTTTTTCCCTTTCCATACTATATAGGGTATCGATCAATACTACACTGGGTATCCAAATCACCACAAAGAAACAATTTCCGTAACAGGCATGCCGCACGCAGAAACGAGGTCCTGCCTCTTCATATACCAGGCCTCAAGCAAGGCCATCTCCGCAGGGGTCTGGTCCAACGCGTCGCGTGGGGATGAAGGCTGCAAGGCTGATTCGAGAGCATGGAAAAAGCGCTCAGATAATGGGTTGTTGGCGTTTGTATTTGTGTACTGCTTTGCTGTGGCGAGACAGCGTCTTGCTTCGTCGGTTATGAGGACGGGGTTGGTGATTGTTTCTCTGAAGAGAGGGTGTTGAACCAGGACGGCGAGAGTCATGCCAATTATGCCAAGAGCTGGATTCAAGTTAGTAAAAGTACTTTGGCTAGAGTGTTGCGAACTTACCGATGGCAGAGTGGCTCTCGGGGGGTCCGTCGAAAGTGACCAGTCTCTTTTCGCGTGCCATGATATCCTCCAGTTCGACGCTTGCAGCGTAACAAGACTCGAACAATCCTGTAAGCATGGACTTTGCAATAAGGGATGCGGGCTGAGTTGCATTACTGCTGATGAGCTTCATGATAGCTGCCCGAGGGATTAATGCCTTGGCTTCAAGGTATCTACTTTCATGTTAGAGCCGTTGTGTATGCGGGAAAGGGGGGAACATACCTCATGCGCAGTAGAGTAGCCTGGCGACGAAAGACTGCTTCGGGTTGTGTGCAGGGAAACTTCACATGAAGATGTTCAGGCAAAGCAGTATGCCATTCCTCTAACTCACAATCGAGCTTGAGTGCAGTGGATAGGATGTCTGTGATGGCCTCTTTGGTGTTGCAGGTTGAGCTGAAGTAGGCATCGTGAATAGGCTGCAGAACGTTGTCTGCTAGTTTCAGTGTTTGGTTGAAAAAGGATAACTTCGAAGGGGTATCGCAAGGCTGTGTCCTGTTAATGTTATTGGCATAAACCTCAAGATATTCGTCGTCAATTTCCTGGGGCAAAGTGCCAAATGTTGGGTTTTGGCTTTCGGAAGAGTTTTGCATTCTAACAAGTAGAGCACAAGCACACCATGTCCTTCTTCGCTCCTCAATTTCCGCCTGCGCCTTTCCTGGTAGATCAACATGAAGCATAAGACCCTCTGCAAGTCGATAAGCCATCCCTGTCATCATCCAACTATCCTGAGCTGCACCCGCCCGTCGCAAGAACCGAGTGTGAACAACCAATGCCTGCACTACAGCAAGAGAAGCCACAGATAAAAGGTCGACGAGAAGCAGCGTCTTGGCTTGTTGGTGGAATTCGTAGGCGTGGGTTAGGTGAGACTCGTTCGATTCGGTGGTCGCAGATTTGGCTAGCTGACCGATTGCCAGCATTCCGAGGAGGAGGGAGTAAGTTGCAGCGAGTTCGGTTGCTTCTTCGAGAGGAATATCGCGACGATAACGTGAGTTTGCTACAGCTATAAGGCGATGGTAGCGTTGGTAGAAAGATGGACGGTGGACAATAGGCATCGTAATCCAGTCAATGTTGAAGTACTCGGCTAGAAGCTCGTCCATCAGGTCTGTTGGAGGAAGGGTGATCTTCTGGAGCATCAAAGCAGCCTTGACATTGGAAGAGTAGGAGCCGAAAGACGAAGGCTTGACAGGAGCGGCATCTTCAAGGTCGTCGGTCAAAGGCGGGCTAGCACCCATAGGATGGTGTGGGCGGGAATAGTAGCTTGCTGGTTCATGGACCATGGGTAGCGAACCAGCTCTGATAGGAAAACTGGGTAGAGGATAGCCAGAATCGGCATGAATTGGTGGAAGAGCATGATCAGAAGGTCTCGGCGGTCGTGTCATACGCTCTGATGCCACGCTGGGAGATGTAGAGTGTTTCCTCCATTCGTCATGTGCAGGCGTAGTGGCAGCGAAAGCATCGCGGCCATGAGCGACAAGCTCCTGCGACATTATGAGTAAATGTACTACGAGTGAAAGACACGAGCAAGGTACTTGGTATAAAAAGACTTACCAATTGCCTTTCCTTTTCTTCAAGTTCCTGAACCCGTTTCTGGAGGGCGCGGATATAGCTATTACAGAGTCAATCTCTATCTACATGGTTGAGTTCTTTAAAGTTACTCACCTGCGCGACGAAGCGATAGACCCTTCGTGCTCAATCTCGGGGTAAACGCATTGTTCCGCACAAAGACCTCGTCTAGAACACGAATCGCAAACAGGACGAGCGCCGTCGCAGCGGATTTTACGATCGCGACATTGTCGACAGGCGAGGGATCTCGCCTTTCCAGGTCTTGCGGAAGCCTGTCGGCGCGTCGCAGTCGCAGAGGCCGAGGGCCCGGACGCGGGAGGAGAAGACTTTGTCCGTGTCATGCTCTTAAGATACAGAAAATATACGATCAAAGTATTCACAGAAAGACTGAACAGGTCGTTCAGCGGATAGAGGTAGAAGTGGTCAGGTCAGGTCAGGTCAAATTTTGGAGGCTCTCTCTATCTTTGAGTCAGGTCGACTTTTCCCCCCTTGACTTAGGCTTGACCTTACGAGGCATGTCCCGCGGGTTGGTCTAAGACGGCCACCGGGGTGGCCATTTTGTGCGGTTGTCGGTAGTTGTTGTGTGGTTTAAGAGTGTTCAAGTGGAGATTTTCTGGTGAACGGGTATCGGGCCATCGGGGAATTGATGAAGGAGCAACAGCACAAGGACACGTGATCAATGACGATTGATGACACTGATAGGAATGGAAGGAGCAGCAATTCAAATGATATCTACTATTGCTTACAAGTGATATGCCTCCAAGATGCACCCCAGATCAGGGTCTTGAAGTTGGTTTAGTGTTGCAAAACCCTCCACTACCTACGTACTGTACATGAATTACAGCGGGCACCTTGACTTTTATGGATACTCTGCTCGTGACAGTTCGGCCGTCGGTCATCGGCTACATTCATTGGCGTTGCGAGTGACCGGCTCCATCAAGGGCCTCAACAACTCCCCGACCTCCCCGATGGCCCCGACATCCAGCACCAGGGTCTAGTAATCACGTACTGAGAGCTCAAAACTACTGATTGTTTGAGATTCTATGAGTTGTTCAATATTATGATCATGTCTGACATGATTGATGATCTCAGTACTTCTAAAATTCCACAAATCATATGCTCTCAAAACTCCCCGTGGGTCTACACGCGACACACTGTAAAGTGAAGCACTGTAAAATCTCGGCCCATCGCCCGGCCTCTTTCATCCTCCGACTTCCGCCCGCTAAATTAATCGACGATTTAGAGGCCGAGCTCCCCGTGACCATGACCCAGACCCGGTTCCAGACCCAGTGACGTGACGCCAGAAAAATCTTGATGTAACTCTCATTCCCGTCTTTTGTCCGGCGTATCAACATCTTTTTACATGTCACTCATTTTCCTCCATACGGCAGGTGGAGTAAACACCACATGCAGTCGGATCCGAAAATGGACTTTCAAAAAATAGGAGTAGATGTGTATCGCGATTTTTACGACTTGGGATGGGATATCCAGTATCGTTAGATCGGTCATATAAAGTCACAAGACGAGAGGGATGTGAAGAAGTGATATCTCGATGTCGTGATGGCTTCACTTGAGTTACGACAGCTCAGAACTGAGTCGCAATATTTCGACAATATTACGTGGCAACTAAGAGCATTTTGCTGGAATTTCACTTGTCTTGTTTCTTTCTAGTTCATGAACGTTAATACAAACCTCCAAGAGTACATGTGCCAAGGTAGTAGTGAATTATATCAAAGAAAGATAACCTTGCAGGCGGTCCAAAAAGCAACCAGGACACAGAAGTCTATTGACAAAATAGCTTAGACTTCCAAGCTTGGTGTAAGCTATCCTAAATTTTATGATAACCTTAGCTAGGTAAGTCTCACTTTTTCTTGGATCCACCAGCCTTGGTACTATGGACATGTGTTTGGTAAGCCAGTCGATATCATACCACATCTAACTTTGAAGGATTGCCCTATAGACTATATCTATGCCCAGTCTTGAAGAGTAGGTCCAATAAGGGCTTACTCTATCAGTTATTATACATCTATCAAAACTCTATCACCTACAAACTTCAAAGACAACTTACGATGGAAACTTCCAGTACAGCTTTTCTTTTCATTCAACTTATCTCATAACCTCTCCATCTTCCTCTCTTCCTTTCTATCGCGATGAACAAACCACACTCATCATGAACGACCAGTCCAAAATGCCAGTCCAGCCCAAGCCAAAGAAACCAGGTCTGTTGCTCCGCCTTCTCAGGCCATCCTTTCGACGCCCTTACTCGCCCTCAGACGTCAAGCTCAATGGCGCAACAGCTCTCGTCACTGGCACAACCAGCGGCGTAGGTCTAGAGACATGTAGATCCCTCCTCTCTCACGGCGTGGCCCAGCTCATCATGAGCGCACGAACACAAAAGAAAGGCGAGGATGTAGCTGCCGGTCTTCGACTTCAATATCCTCGGGCTGATATCCAGGTCTGGGAGCTGGAAATGGAGTCGTATGACTCTGTTATTGCTTTTGCTGAACGTGCGTTCAAAGACCTAAAGCGGCTTGATGTAGTCATCCTCAACGCCGGCACTTTGCAAGCTGATGTGTATCAAGCGGCTTACACAGAGCACGAGGTAATGTTCCAGGTTAACTACCTCTCCACAGCTCTCCTCGCCAGACTTTTCGTACCTGTGCTCCGGGTGCGTTCTCTAAAGGGGGTCCCTGGGCGGTTGACCGTCGTTAGTACGAGTATTGCTTTACTCTATGATGAAAATCTACACGATATACCAACATGGGAGTCTATGGACAGCCTCGTCCGACTACAAAAGCCGAAAGACAACACCGTCGATTTCTGGCTAGAACGGTTCATAGTCCCCAGAAGCCTTCTGCATATGGTTGTGTACGACCTCTCCCGCAGTGTCAACCATAGCGAAGTCATCGTCAATGCCGTTTGTGAATGGCCCATCCGAGATACTCAGCTCCACAACTCGATAGAGCATATGTCGGGGCTTTATTTTATGACTAAAATTGTGAGCGCTCTGTTCGGCAAGTCTCTCGAGCAAGCTGCACAAGGCTACATCCATGCAGTGGCTGTAGAGGGCAAGAAATCCCACGGTGAAGCTATTGCAAACTTCAAAGTACAACAAAGGTAACTATTACGTCCTCTCTGCCCGATATGTAAATGTTAACTATAAACTAGGAAGTATGACGAAAGACCTCGCAAGTGGCGGATATTCGAAGAAGATCTCTTGGACCGGACTGGAAAAGAGTTCCGCCAGCTCTTTGCAGGCAAGTCGACTACAGGAAGCAGGCTGTACAGAGCTATGGAATCGGGATGCACTATTGGTGAATCCATTGGAAAATAACCTCAGTTCGTAACTGGATGGTCCAATGTCTTATGACGGCTCGGGATCTTGGATTGCCGATATATAGAGAGAGAACTTACCCAATAAATCTCACTGTTTCAGACATGAAACTGCTGTGCCACCCACGAATGTCATTCTCACCTAGCCAGATGTCCTTTTCGCACAAAATCAGACACCAGACACCAATATTCATGAGATAATTATCTTGTGTGACAACAATTGGCAAGGATGCATTATAAGACCAACAAAAAGGGAATAAGGTTTCGCTATCGTCGCTGCCCACCTGGTGGTAACATGCTTGAATGCGACCTGAGATAACGACCAGGATCAAGGCCTTGACGGTGAGCTTTGTGGAACTCCAGGGTCCAATATGCTGGATCGTCTTAAGAACTATATATGGGGTTGTAACCTAGTCGTTTTAATATATTTGAGTATATGTAGCTTCGCGTGTCTTGGATTCAGTCGGACAAGCCGGGATCTCGGCAATGTCATGGTTCCAGAGTTCTACGACTTCCTGATTATCCCAGATGCCATTTGGGCTTACAAATTGTCATGAATTTGATCAAACTGGCGAGAACTGAAGTTTGGTGTAGGCAGATTATACCGGCCGACAGTTGTCATATCACACGTGTATAACTGTTCAGTCATGTTTCGCATCATGTTTAGAGGTCCAGACATTCTCACTTGGGCTCAATAATGATCTTCACACAATAGTGAGCAGTGAGTGGTAGGTGATTGTCAAGCTTCTATTTAGCTTAATTTGTTTGTCAGGGTCCAGGAGATCCCATAGATAAGTCCGCAGAAAGCGTGTTCAATTGACTGTATTGCGCTCTGATGGTCTCTACTAAGAAAGATTTGTGCGTCCTTCATGGCACGGCCAAGAAGCGTGACATGTGCTTACTGGGACGACCGAGTCGAGATAAGATCATGCCCAATTAGGAACATCAGCAACATTGACTTGATGTGACAGCTGATAGAGCAGAAATAGCAACATGACAAGCTGTTTGTTCTGCCAAGCGAAATACTTGGCATTGACCTTGGCGCAGACTTGGTCAGTCTTACTTGCTTCGCCAATGCTCGTATAGTCTAAGCTATAGATTAGTTTGCATATCGAGGCCCGAGACATACTCAAGTCATATTTGACATTTACAAAAGACATTTTGTCGTTGTCTCGGCTAGCCTTGAGACCATCCTCGTGGCGACGGGGTTGGCATCAAAAGTCACGAGTCATTCATTCCATAGTAGCATCGAATATAGCAGGGTCCGTGTAAGTCAATGGACCTATAGGATGTAACACATATAAGCACTAAGAGCTGACAGATAACGATGTTGTGAAAGAGAATTTATTATTGTGACAATAGGAATAAGGTCGTGTATTAGGTTTAGGTAGTGTATACTATGTATAGGGCATGTCTATTATCTATGTGCAAGCCACACAAAGGAAGTATTGGTAATACAAAATGCTTTCAGAAAAGACAAACAAATCCAATAATTCTTTGGCTCATTAAATAGATATCATGTCGTGTCGTGGACGCTTAGGCCTTGGTGTGGCGGCGGAAGCGGGAGTGCTCAACGTAGTTGGCGAGAGCACGCTCAGTAACCTCCTTCTCCTCAGCGGCGTCAATCTCCTCGAGGTCACGCTTGGTGCGCTTGGTGGTCTTGTACCAGTTGGCAGAAGAGTCGCCGAGGCACTGGCCGACAGTGACGGCTAAGTATTGTTAGTATATGGTTCATGCGAGAGGTAGAGGATAGTAACTTACGGATACGGGTGCTGCGAGAGACAGCGTCGAGGACCTTGGGCATGAGGTTGCGGACAGTGTTGACGTGGACGTCGTGGAAGAGAGAGATGGAACCACCGGCAGTAATACCCTTCTTAAAGAGATTGAGAGCGGTGTTGGTCTCAGCAGGAGTGTTGTACTCCCAGTCAAGGGAGTCAACATCGGCACCAATGACATGGTAGCCAAGGGTCTTCATGACGGAGAGGGTGTTGGAGGTGTAGCTGAAGTAGGGAGGTCGCATGTAGGTAGGGTACTTTCCGACGATCTTGAGGAAGTCGGCCTCGAGACGGGTCATCTGAGTGCGAGCCTCAGAGTTGCTGACGGTAGCGAGGTCAGGGTGGCTGTAACTGTGAGGTTGTTAGTATCTTGAGAACTCAAAGGAGAAAAGAGGAGACATACGTGTGGGAGCCAAGCTGGTGACCCTCGGCGAGGACTCGCTTGACGGTGGCAGCGTAGTCGTTGATGTTGCCCCAGTTCTGGCCGTTCATGAAGAAGGTAGCCTTGTAGCCGTACTTCTTGAGCTGGTCAAGGAGCTCGTTGGTGTACTCAAAAGGACCATCGTCGAAGGTGAGGGCAATGTTCCTGTCGACAGTGCACTTCTTGATCTCAACACCGACGGGGACGGCGGCGGCAGCAGCCTGGATGAGACCAGCGTAGGTGGCAAGCTTGAGAAGAGAGAACTGCATCTTGAAGATATAGTATAGGGTCTTGGGGATGAGATAGGAAGATTGGTAGAGAGACGATAAAGCGACAGGAATGAGGCTAGGATAGCTTCGAAACGAATGTAATTGTTTAGAGAAACAAGAAACGAGTGAATGAATAGCTGGGCTGTTGAACCTACAGAAAAAAAAAGACTCTAGAAGGGCGGGAAGAGGCTTCTCATATATACTTATCTCGGCCTGGGTGGAAGAGACCTGGACTTCGAGGCCTGTTCTTCAGAGCTTCACTGTACGCAGGTACGGTAGGTTCGGACTGCTCAATGAATCCGATAGCTGAATCACATTCACCATCAGCATCAGCAACTGCTGCAGCCGCAGCTCGGAACCGGGAGTGGCTGTCTTGAAGGTAGCAGGGTATCCCTACCGTCCAACGTACGAGGCTTGTCCTAGACTAGAGAAGTCTGTAAGACTGCGGTTCCTGGGTAGCAGAATATCGTTTACCAGGGGCTATTCAATACTGCAGATTTTAGACCGGGGTCCGGAGGTGACGCTACGGACAGACGGGGAGACTCGAGAGTCGAGGATTGGGATTCAACTGGATGGATGGCAGCGGTAGACTGGAGTTCGCGAATCTTGGCAGTGTCCAGAGCCAGGGGTGGCTTGCATATAAATGGATATATCAATCCATTTTTAACTGATAGAAACATGCCCTTGCCCGTTGTCTTGTCTCTGTTGTCTCTACTCGGGATCCCATGGTGCGTATCCCATCCCATGGTTCAAGTCCCATGCTTCCCTCCCTTGTTCACGCTCATCTATCCATACCCTTGCATCTCATCCTCTTCTCACAGCCTAGACCTTGTCCCCTGTACCTTGTCTATGGGTCTGTGGCGTTATCTGGGCGGGACGATCCAATGCTCCTACAACCGTCTCTGTAGGTGCAGCCCGCTGCAGGTGGTCTATGTCTCAGGTAGATATCACAGCATGATAGTGAGTGATATCTTTTGATGGAAGCGTGTTACTCTTCCCGTGAGTTATCGCGAAGCATATGTTGTAACTGTAGAGTAGCATTGATCACAAGATAACTGCCTCAAAAAAAACTGTCTCGCAGATTCTGTGTTTCTCCTCAGCTACAGAGGGTTACAGTGGGAGGACCAGGGTCTGGCGGGCGGGTATTATAGTGCAGTTCGTCAGATGTCCAGTCCGCGCGGGGCCTCTGAATGGGTGACTCTGACTCCTTGTGAGAGTCCTGTCTCTTAAACGCTGGAGCTGACTAGCCACACTAAGCCTAATTCAAGGTTATCTTAACGTTAGTTAACCTTATTCGCGATAACCGATCATGGCTTGTCTCACGAGGTTCAGCATTGGGTGTCCCGGTCCAGGCCCAACGAATGCCCTGAAACCCACCACCCAAGCCGGAGAATAGCCCCTCGAATGGAATTGCACCGTCTATTCTCAGCATCCCCTTTTAGGCAGCGGCCGGTCTTTTTACTTTTGGTTGATGATCTGTCAGTAATAGGGGACGGTCGCATCGACGAATGCTACCTTTCATCAGGCACGAGAGGCACAGTTCAAACTTCAGGGCTGAGTAGACATAATAGACATGGATTATAGGGGAGTCTCGGTTCGGTCATAACCAAATCTGAGGTAACCAACGTACGACGCCAAGATAAAGAAAAGAAATGTCTTGGATCGCATCAACAAATTTTACTGATTACAGCACATATCACGTCTTAATGGTTGCTATCAATCTCAGCTTGCAGCTATGCTTACTGTACCGTGCATGCATGCTACAGCAAATCACACTTCCTTTGACGTATGCTAATCTAACCTCAACACCATCAGTTATCAAGTTTATACGAGAAAGATCTACATACAGCAGAGTGCAGAGTGCAGCCTAGCCTACAGTACCCGTATCCGCGCGAATAATTGTGGTCTAATACCGATAAAGATGCCGATGATTAATGGATATCTACTCCAAACAAGCTTAATTGATTAGTTAAACGCTTACAGGACAGGACCTCTTTTATTCAGTATTCGATCCGTGCGGCGGCCCCGTCCCAGTGAAGAAAACCCACCAACTGTGAACTAATCTCTTGGTCTCCGTCTTGGTCTCGACCGAAGGAAGGATTTCTCGTCTAGCCGCCCCGAAACTTCGCGTCGATTGCCGAACTCATCCATCTCCACTGGATGGAGACTAACGTTGGAAGGTAACGTCGCAAGTAGAGACAAAGGGAGAAAAAGAAAAGGGAAAAATTAATCCATGTACAAAGACGAAGAAGAAAAAAAAAAACGAAAAGTGGTAACCAAGACGGAGATCGTAAGCTCCGATGTGTTATCCCCTTTCTACCCCCGTTTCAAAGACCTAAAAATGGATATCTCAACTCCAAGAGCCTCTTCAGCTCAATCTCGCAAGTTTGGATCTGCAAGGCTGACCACACACAAACATGATGTGATATGCGCCAAGTTGTTCAAGTATCCATAATAAAGGAGAAAACAAATGCACTCAGCACGCAGCACTCATCACAACAGTTGCATCTCGTTTAATACTCGCCTGACCTAAGCCGAGTGCCAAGAGCGAAAAACACCAGGTAGTTAATGAGTAGTGACGATACTAAAGCATGCCAATGCTTCAAATACGAGCTGTACAAAGACGTCACCGCCGATAAAGGCCGCTTTTATGCAAACTAACACAAACACCTCCAGGGATGAGGATGAGAAATCCATCGTGAGATTCCCCAGACGATATCAAACGTTCAATTATACTCCAGGGGCACTGGCTACTCCGCATCTGGCACGATATCCCGACACTAAAGGGGGTCATCTATTCGGGGGTTATCAATGTCGGCCCTTCTCATTGGAGCATTCTGGAGCCTCAGCGTTTCCCATATTAGAACCTGGGTTGGTATATTCACCGTACTGGCGGATATACGATCCCTTGTCTCACGGACTTTAGCACGAGGTTTAAAAAAGAGTTAAAAGAGTTAAAAAAGAGCGAAATATTTATGCTTATTTATGCAAGGATCTTCATCCTTGGGGTGAAAAGAATACGGATACAATGAGTCAGTTTTTACTAAGTAATTGAGGAAGCAAGCAATGCAGTCAACGCCCAGATTGTCAATCAGTTAAACTCCCCTCGTAAAGATCCCTCTGAAAACAGGAAATCCCATCAAAAATCTCTCGGCGACGCTTGGAAGAAGGAGGGTATCGGTATCAGTGAGACAAAACAGTGCTAAGGTAAGATCGTAGATGGCAGCTGGTTTCGCATCACAGGTCATCATCCCAGTTACCTTCCACTTCTATCGTCGTGCCCAACGCTTCTCTACCCTGGCGAATCATATCCTGTAGTTGCTTATTGAACGCGTTGATCCGCACATCTGCATCTCGTTCTTCCATCTTACGGCGTGCTGCGAGATGCTTGGCTTCTGCAGTCAGACGTGGACTTGCTTCGGCGGATGCACGTCCTGATGCTACTGAGGCATTACTGTTCGAGCGGCGGTGCGACGAAACCTTGGTTATCGGCGATGGTGCAGCTGTGGCTCGACGACGGCTGGGCTGAGGAATCTTGCTTGGAGTTGACTCCCGAGGGGAGCCGAACGAGGTGAATGACGCGAAAGAAGCGGTCGATGCTGCACGAGGTGAAGGAGCGGAGGGAGAGGGAGCGATAGACAAACGGCTCGATGGTCGGTTGGTAGTGGATCGTCGCTGACCAGGAGTAGAGGCGGAAGAGAATCGCGAAGATGGAGTAGCGCTGATGCGTCGGCCTGTTGCCATGGAGGGGCCCGAGTTTCGGTTTCGAGGGGTCGAATGATAAGATGGACGTCGCAGTTGAGGCCTGGGTGAAGGCTCTGGCTCAGCTGGTTTCTCATCACTCACCATAACCCAATTCCTGCCAAGTTCATCCCTATTATCAGTGTGTCTTCGTTTGGGGGCTGGTGCTGTGGGTGTCGATGCACCACTGTTCATCTCATGGTCGGCAGTATCGGTTTGTTGGTTTTGGTTGAAGTAATCTTCCTGCTGCGGAGGAGGAGGAAATCGACCAGGTAGGTGATGACTTTCGAATAGTGTCTGATCCAATTCTTCCACCCTGCCAGAATTCATCGTATAGGCCTTGCCACCTCCGGCCTGGAATCCTCGAAATGAACCGGTTTTGCAAAACTCCCATACACGGCCGACAACACCACCAATAGTTGAGAATGCGAAGCTGCCCCATCCCTGTGAAGGCATCGGTTGAGGAGGGAGACTGAAGAGCTGCGTCGGGCCAGCGTTATTGAAATCAATCTCCTGTTGCGACCGCTGGGATCCAAGAGCTCTACGATAGTCCGAATCGGAGTAAACACTGTCATCTAGCATGCCGCCTCCAAAAGGGCCGCCGCTTGGTGTATCGAGCTGTCCAGCGAGTTGATAACGCATGTCGTCATTTCTAATATGAGCAAGAGGCGTTCCGAAATAACTGTGCCTATCGACGTCATCATGTATGCGAATGTCTTGCGATCGTGACATGTCATGACAAGGTCGCTTGCGTTTCCCAGCTTGCCCTTCGGGTGTCGCAGCGCTTCGCGGGGAAGCGTAACCGTAGCTGGTGCTCGAGCTTGGGGACATGGGTGGACGGAATAAGCCTGGATGAACGCCCTCTCGATTGAAGCCGCCGCCGGGCATATGGAAATGCGAAGGGATAGTCATCGTGTCTAAATGAATGATAGGAATGCGAAAGGCGGAGGTCAAGAACGTGCGGGTCGCTCGCCGATGGTCGGATGATAGAATAACCTTTCGTTCTAAGCGCAGAGAAGCTATTAACGATAGGCCAAGCTTAAAAGCAGCCGAGACACATTTCAGGGTCACTGCTGGCAGAAAATCCGGGGAAAATGGAGAAGCGAATATTCGGATCGATCGAAATCTGGGGTTGAAAAGATTCGCGATAATGCAAGTGATCGTATCGGTTCGTTTCGTCGAAGATGGCGATGATAGATGAGGCGTGCTCGTGACTAGGCGATTGTGTCTTGTGATGACGAGCGCATGGGATTGAATTTGGATTTGGGGGAATGGAGGGGAGAGAGGCTGACTGGGCTACAGCCGCCCGCGCGCGGACAAAGAGGCGCAAATGGCAACAAAGTGCTTATCGGGAGAGTATGATGAGGAAATTCGAGTGCCTGAGTTGAGGATGATAAGCCTTGAATGTGAGGCTCGTCCTTGATAATGAATCGTTCTGGCGGCAAAACGTCGATGTTTTGTTTGGATGGTTGGGGCGGTTGGGGGGCCAGCGCCAGCGTCTTTAGCGAAAGGTGATTGGCTAGATCAGCACTAATCCTGGTTGTTACTGGTTACGAGTCGCACCTCAACAAGAAATGTAGTATCAGATCGTCGTAAGTATGAATAGAGATAAACAAGTGATGGAAATTCTTTAGATGAGATGATGGAGTTGATATTGAATCCTGTTTCGATCTCACCGCCGTCGCTGCATAAGAAAGCCCCTTGCTTATTCACAACCTGCAGCTGCGGCTTCAGAGCCCCTGAGTGGATGAACATTATGAATCAACGGCAAACTGCAGAGACGTCGGAGTATAGGATGAGGGGCATCGTTCGTCTTAACTTCTTAAGATGAGACTCGTATGATTTAACGACCGTTTGAAACCGGTAAACGGTTGAATCGGCATAACCAAATTAGGTACATGACGTCTATAGGGTAGGTATCGTCGAGAGTGAAGTCATCGCAATTACCTCGCCGCCGAGGTGAGGGAAACACGACTGGATGTCCCCTTATACACGAGCCATCTGTAAGTAAGTTGAGGTGAGCAGTCTTTTGCAGGAGAGATCGTGAAACAAGGTTCGTAGCAATCCGAAGTTGCACATATGACTGAGTCTCATCCAGGCCCGTAAGGCATCCCAGAAGCTACCGAAAGCATGCTGGTAATAAGCATCTCAAGCGTAAGATAGTCACAAGAAACTCCTCCTTAAAGACCGAAAATCTGAAAAACAAGAGGTTGTAGGGAAGAAGAGACTTGGAGGCACAATATATTTTGTGAAGAGATCTAGCGAGAAGTAAACGAACAACAGCCAACCGGGGTAGGGGCTTGGCCCTGCATGAGCCAACGCCATTCGAGTGCCTCAAAGATGAATAGCATGAATGTTTGGCAAACATATATTCACGATGATCTGTTTTCCCACATCCACCTAGGTACTACCAGTCACTTCAAAGATGCACACATTTAGACAGTCATGTAGCATTCAGAGGGTAACATCCAGCCTTCGGTCTAGATTGAAGATGAGGCCTCAATCTGCCAAGTTCATGACGGAATCATTCCAGATTCCGCACTCTGCCTATCCTTTCCGCCCATCCATCCACTTTCAGGGTCCCTAGCTCAAACGGCTGAAGTCTGAACAACACAGCCGATAATGTTTCTCCACCTCCACTTCAGCTCTTCCCGTCACGTTCCTCGACCTTTCTTGAACAAGACAAACTAAAGCCAACTTAGCTCGTCTCCTTGTTCTGAAAAAGGATAATAAACGACGTAAGTGTAAGTGCTGACGTGAACTTAGTTCTTGCGCGAAAAATGAGAGCCTCATCGCCCTGAAAGAGGGAGAGAAGCTCGAGATATTTGATCGGCACTCAAGTGAATCCTTGATGCATGTGCATGTGCACTCTAAGCGGTTTTTGACCAATCACACTTGACCAACTCGCAAAGCATTCTCTTTTGGAAAGTCACCTCCATCAGACCACTTACACGCAAAGCCTCTTTCGTCAAGAATTGGCCCCTAGAGGCATAAGAGACGAAATAATTTGGTCGCATTATGTTAGCTTAGACTAGGAGTTAGGCTACTTTATTTTGGTGACCTAAGCCTTAGAGGACAATTCACCTGGTAGTTTCTAGTTTAGAGACGAGCTAGAAACACCGCTTCTTCTAGGGAAAACGCCTTGTCTAGATGATGGAGATCAGATGTGACGTCTAGACGTACAAGATAGTGATAGCTCGAGGGGCTTGTCACACAGTCCAACAACTTATTGATTAATTCACTCTGTTGGATCACAGTATGGATCGGCAGTTGTCTCTCTTTGCTAGCCTTGTGCAGGGGCTGTGAACGAGGGTGGGCGCTTTGTCTCAAACATCGTGATAACGCAATTAATGGATGAACAACTCTCCTCTATTGCAAGAGTCCAAAAGCTCAGATGGAAACCTCTTGAATGTGCAAGAAGATATATACTCCATCAAATTTTGAGGCCCTCTTCTCATTCAGGCACAGAACTAATATTGTATTTCCCAAAATGCCCACCACACTTGAACGCCCAACGGCGCTGGTGAAGCTTCGCCAATGGCCAGCTGAGGTGCGGCTGAGGGACGCTAACGCAAGCCATCTGCCAGGGTCCTGTTGTTCCTCGAACATGAATCTGCCTTGGGCTTGGGAGTTTGTTCGTCGACAGGAATATGCTACATAGGGCGTGGGTTGAATGGGGTATAAGGCTGCCAAGCCGTCGTCTCTTTGTTCAAGTTCCTCTCATTTATCTGCTACAAGACCCTCGATTATCATTGTTAGTTATACAACTTGTCATAATCCTATACTATTTGTGATAATTACAGAATGAATCAACAACAACAACCTCAGGCCGAGGCAGATCATGTCCTCCAAACACCACTCTGGATAGTCATTATCCGCGGGTTCCAATTCCTTGTCTCTCTCATCATTGTCGGCCTTTGTGGCTGGATGATCCATGATGCTGGACTACCAGAAAACTCCCTCTGCATTGCCATTGTAAGTCAACATACCTACATTCATTTCTCTTTAACTAACACGCTCCTCAGGCAGTCCTCACATGGATAATAGTCCTCTACACCGTCCTCACAGAAAAGATCACCGGTCTTCGAAGCTTACACCACATCATTGCCGTCCTTGCCCTCGATGTTCTGATGCTCGTCCTTTGGCTCTCGGCCTGGGCTGCTACAGCTGCTCGACGTGCGAAATATGTTGTTCCCGTAAACGTGGGTGGTTGTTACGACGATGGAAGCCTAGTGGATAGCAAAAACTGCAGTGTGTTCTTCAAGCGTGATGGAGAGAATGTCATCCTCTTCCAGACTGGATTGTCTGTTTTGGCTGCTATTGCAGGCCTGGGCGCTATGGTCTGGTAAGTTACACACTGATTGTACAAACTGTGAGTTATGTTGACTAAGATTGCGCTTTAGGGTCTTCTTCATTGTTACTTTTGTCTGGACTCTGGTCATGTACATCAGAGGACGCAAGCAGGGTCGCTTTGCCGTTGATCTCTCAGGTCCAACTAACAACTACCAAATGGAGCCCAAGACCGAAGCCCAGGTCAATGTCCAACCTCAACCTGTCCAGGTCGCACCTCAATACCAGCAACAAGCTGCTCCCGGCCAATATGCTCCTCAGCAACAACAGCAGCAATACCCTCCTCAACCCACTACCTCTCCTTACCAGCCTGCCCAAAGCCCGTACCAGCAACAGGGCGCTTATCCCCCCCCTGGAGCACCTTACGAGGTTCAAGGGCAGCAAAACTTTGGACAGCAATACCAGCAGCCTCCTGTTGCTACGTCGCCACCTCCTCAGCAGCCTTATCCTGCCCAGGGCTACCCTCAGCAGTAGATGATATGAGCTAAGAACACAATCGACCGAGAAGATGAGAAGGGATGAGGTTATTAGCGCGTTGGAGTTATTCTTTCTGTTGATATCAATTGAAGCCTTTGTTCGTTGTCTTCTGATACCTTGACGGTAGCCCCCAACATTGCCTCCGACAAGGACAAGGTGTAATTAGGTGTGAGCGCATTCTCCGTGATAAACAATTTGCGTTCTTCAAATCGAAAGCTTATCTCTCGTCTTGTAAAAACTTTATTCAGATTGCTCCATGCATCTCTAGGTAGGCAGAAGTGCTTCTCCGTCTCGGCCCCATGCATCAGCCAACCATATAGCGGGATAAAGAACGAGACTTTAGTTCAGTATCACCAAACTTTCGAAGGCCATCTAGGCCTTTCTACAAAAGATCTCATATCGTTCTTTGGAAAAGAGTAAAGTGGAGAATCAGCAGACAGCTGGCAAACAAAGCTTCAGGAGAAAATAAGAACTGTGACCCTAGGTAACCAGCCCCTTTGGTAACAGAAAAACAGTAACACCAGAGCCATTTTACTACCTACACTGAGGGAGCGATCACTACCTAACAAGATTGTTGATCGCTTCAGCATTACACACGCTCAATATGATTCTGTCGAGCTAGTTTGGTGTCACTATCTTATTGTGACGCAACCAAGCTCTTAGGAGTCTTATTTGGTATTTTAAACAGTAAAGTTAACCTCCAGGTAGGTCAAAGCTCATACAGCAACTGAACTCTAACCGTCGCCGACACAGTCAGACACTCGTATAAAACGCTGCTGTGCCTTGCACAATAGTCCTCCCTTCCTTCTCCTACACACACCGCCGCCACCTCCATAAGCAACATGGATCCCAAAGCACCCGAGACTTCTTCGTCCGTCGAGGATCTCCTACAGAATGTCTCCTCGGCACTGGCTCACCACAGGAGCGTCTTTGCCATCGGAGGCCACATTGAAAACCAACAAAGGATCACTGTCCGATGGGATGACAAGACCAAAGGCTTTGCTCACACTCTGCGACTCCCCCTAACCGATGCTACAAACCAGGACTCACTAAATCTGTTGTTGAACGCCTGTCGGCCCGCTCAGTTTGGCGTTGGTAGCCAGCAGATCTTTAACGAGGAGTATCGAGAGGCTGGCACGATTGACCCCAACGACTTCTGTACTGACTTGAACCCTTATGAGTATGGCATCGTCGATACAATCAATCAGACCTTAGCCCAAGGTAATCATGACGCCGGAAAAGGGTTTGGTGTGAAGGCTGAGCTGTACAAGCTGAACGTATACTCCGCTCCTTCCGGAAAGTTCAAGCCGCACGTCGATACTCCACGATCAGACCGTCGGATGGGTTCACTCGTAGTTTGTCTGCCTGTCGCACATAAGGGTATGTCCCACATCATCCTATTCTCAACTTTCAGCTTTCGGCTGTTACTGACACTTAAAAAGGAGGGCAGCTTGCAGTCCGACACGGCGGCCGCGAGGTTCTCTGCGACTGGGCATCTCGGAGCCCAGACACTATCCAATGGGCCGCATTTTTCTCTGACTGCGAACATGAAGTCTTTCAGGTCACAGAAGGTCATCGCGTGACATTGACCTACAACCTAATCTGGACAGACTATGGTCCTGCTTCGATGGCAGACCATCTCGAATCCTTTGACCAAGAATCCCTTCATTTCTATACCTCTCTCGAGAAGCTGATCGGGAAGATCAAATCCTCAGGCAAAGGTGACCTTCGTCCCAGTTCACGGGAAACTTGATACTAACACATTACCCCAGATGCTATGATTGGGCTCACATGCACTCACGCATACCCGCACACATCCAGTTCATCCATCAATGACTTACATCACATGCTCAAAGGGATCGACATGGTAGTCTACCAAGCCCTGAAGCGCGTACTAGGCGACGCCAGGATCACTGCAGTACTTGACGACTCCGAATACGTAAGCCACCTACTCCAGCGCGAAGGCAATGAGTCCCTTTATCAAAACACCGCCTGTGTAGCTGCAACCCCCAGCGCCCCGACTTTGGTATCAAGTTGCGACAGGACCTCAGAACGTTGGCTGGATCCGGACTTCCTTGTGACTTGCAAAGGGAGACTTCAGTTCGATTATATGTATGACCGTGAGCGTGTCACTTGGCTCAACCACCCTCCTGATGAGGCAACTTCGAAGGAGCTTTCTATTGCTTACGTGGTGAGTTTGTTAACGTTTGCTGGCGAGTAAGAAAGAGTGACTAACGGACAATGTTAGTACGGGAATGAACCTGACCTTGGAGCCTACTACTCTTCTGCAGTCATTGTTGCCAAGGTCAAAGGGATTGTGAGCAATGAATGATGGGGGCAACGGCGAAGGGGACGCAGCGCCAGAGCGTCAGAAGACATGACCGCTGTGAGCATAAGAGACGAAACAATCCAGTGGTCCTATGGTAATTTAGTTTAGCACTCAGTCTCCTCCATTTCGACACCCGAGGACTTGGATAATTACCTATTCTATTAATCACCTAGCGCAGGTAGTGGAAGTGAATGAACGGGTGAGTGGTGAAGACGCGTGATGAGAAAGTTAGGTAGACTTGAGAGTAAGAATGGACTTGGCATGTGATTTAGTTCCACGATATTACTATTAATCAAAGTGAATAGCAATCGTGAAGAATTGACTGTCAAGAACATAGAAGACGAAATAATTTGGTCGTTTAATGCTAGCTTAGAGCTGGACTTAGATTACTATTTTGACGCCCTAAGTGTTAGAGGACAATTCATCTGTCTTCTACCTGGCTATGAGCAACACCCTAGCGATCAAAAGCCCGCATCAGAGATAGAACAAGAACAGAGACAGCCATCAGCAAGACAGTGGGTGATATGTAATTCCTTGAACATCGTGAAACTCGTGTTAGTGACCCTCGGCCATGGTGCAGTTCATCTTCCGATACCACGAAAACGGAAAGCGGTCAAGCTTTCTGCCGCTTAATCATGGGCTCACCTCTCAGCAGCCCGCAAGCTCCTCGTCCGATGTAGCTCCAGTCGCCTTTTCAACGATTCAACGACGACCATCCCGACGACACACATACGACTCCTCGGCTCCTGTCTCTTCTCCTCGTATTCCCTTCGATCCGAGCCCCGCGCTCGACACTCAATGGCCGCAATGGCCACCCAGAACCCCCCAGTGCCACAAGAGAAGCTCGGCGTCCCATCTCGAAACCCTCTACCTCTATCTGCGTCGCAAGAAGCACAAGTCCGAGATATCTTTTACCAAAAAGTCCGAAAGGAATGCGCCGATGAGATTAAAGGTGCGTTATGACAATATCATGCCCTAGAGCAAGCCTGCTCTGGGTGCTACGGATATCATCAGGTTATACAGACCACTAACACAATCTTCCAGCCTTCGCTGCATGCGCTCTCGGCCGAACATTCACAGTCTCCTTCGCCTGCCGCGCCGAACACCGCGTAATGAACAACTGCATGAAGCTCCACGCCACACAAGACGTACACGACGAAGCACGTGAGGAGTGGTTCGCCCTAAGGATAGAGCGCCAGAGAGAGAGGGAGCGTAAAGCCAGAGTTGCGCAGGCACAGGAGGACTTTATGCGTGAGTGGTGGGGATTGCCAGAGCACGTGAGGTTGTCGAGACAGAAGGAAATGGAACAGAGAGGGGAGAGGGTACATGGACTTACAGCGAAGGATCGACCAAGGAATTGATGATATCAGTACGAAAAAGGAAAGGAGAGCAGGAAGAGTGGTTGCATCTATGGCGTTTGGGTCGGTTTTCTACGACAAAAGACATCTACGAATGGGGGCCATGAACGAGACACGGAAGATGGATGGGCTTGTAAGAATATGAGAAGCGAGATGCAACTGTACAAGAGTAATTGTATAACTAAAGTACCTGTTAACCTTTCCCAGGTAGGTTAGATCTCAATGGGCTCAGTTCAATTGGTGTCACCCACAGCAACTGAAGTCTGATTAACCATCATATACACCCATGTTGGCAATAGTTAGAGTTTAGTTGCTGCGGGCGACTTCAACTGAAATGAGGCCACTGGGATTTAACTTGCCTGGGAGATGCTGACCTAACTGTCGATTACATTAAAGAAGATTAAAAGAACAAAGATTAAATCACTGAACTATGACGGGCAGACAGACACAAGCCAAGCCAACGATGACATTCACAGACCCTTAGACCGAGATAAGAGAACAGACGACTGACCAGGTTGAGTTAAGAGCATGCAGCCAACGCCCTTGTCACGCAATATCGAAACAAGTCGTGCCTCTGGGCCTCATTACCCCAAGATCATCGTGGAGACTTTCTCAACATGGTAAAAACAAATTGTGATAAGTTACCGCCAGACGCTGCTTATTGATCAACCACAACACCATTACTACTGCAAGCCTCGAGTTCTCTAACGGGGAATCCACTATCTTTACTCGGATAGATTTCAAGTGGTTGATGGAAAGTTCATGTATGTAACAATAGGGTTACGTGCATCAAGCGGTGAACCGTCGAGTTTCAAGATATTTTAGAGAGTGAAACGGGAATAAGAATTGTTTGATGAGGCCCTCGTCTAGACCCAACCTTTCTTTTTTTCTCTCAGATATTCTCAAAGAAAGACATCCCCAGATCCAACACTTTACTGTACTTCTCATCCTCAATAGGCCGGTTGATCCTCCTCTTCAGCTCATACCAACTTAGACTCTGTCTTACTGCATCCTCCCATCACATCAAATCACCCGCCATCTCTATTCCCCAAAGCCAGTAAAATCCATCCCCGTCCAACCCAATCAATTTATGCTTCAGCCAATCGTACCCTCTCTTCCCCTCACTCCAGCGCGTCTCCAGGGCGCTTAGGATGACTGCTGCAGTGTGATGGCCCCGCCGATTGGCTACTTGAGCAGGGGATGCTATTTTTGTGTCCCCTGTTTGTTGCAAGGGTGCGAGTGTTAGTGTTAGTCGGAGCGCTTAAACCATGAAAACTCGATGGATGAGATATAATATCAATCACTGACTGTTCTTTTCGGTATTTGTTTTCTGTTTCTGTTGGTTTTATGTTTTGCTGTTGTTTCTGTTTTAGACATTAAAAGAACTCTTGGACTTTTGTGGATTTACTTTCTCAATTGATCATGAAGCGGTAGCAGCAGCATCAACATAACAACCCCTCGTCTTGTCCTGTTTATTTTTGATACCCCGGATTGTTATATCCTCTTCTTCTGAGAAGAAGCGTCGCATTTGTTTAGTACCAAAGATCACTGTTTGAAACAGAAAATGTCGACTCCAACCCCAGGAGGGTTCTCGCTATTCCCGAGTCCCAACTCATCCAAACCGCCGCCTGCTTCACGAAATCAAACCCCTCGACCTCGTCGCTCTGAGTCTCGTGAGCGTAGAGCAGGTACACCTAGCGAACGACGGGCCGCTACACCACAGCAGAACATGGTTCCCGAAACTTCTCAGTCGCCTGAACCTACTTCACCACCAAGGAATAATGGACGACAGACACCACAGAACAGATCGCATACACCGATTGAATTTGATCTTATTCCGCAACAGCAGCAACCTGAGCCTAAGCCTGTGAAAGTCCAACGACCGAGACCGACAGTTCAGATTCCTGGACGAGCAGATACCGGGAATATTCAAGGACCGACACTTATTCGCAGCAGTAGTGATCGATCACGGAGTTCCATAGCAAAGCCTCCTCTGGGTGGTGAAGCTCCCGCACAGCCGCTACGCTCCATCTTCCCAGCTTATAACCCAGAACTACCACTGAACCAGCAAAACTATGTTCCGCAAGAGACTCGACCTGCTGAGATTCCGCGAGCTGTTATTAGTCGCCAGACATACCACGAAACACCAGCTGGAGCCGCCCCAAGAAACCCACCAGTTCGAAGCCCGGTGATTAGCCCTATGAGCATCCAATCTACACAGCCGCCCTCATGGCCGCATCGTGGCATGCAGCAACAACAAGAGCCACCGCTTATTCCAACTGTTAGCTCGAATGAGTTGCTCAAGAACTATTGGAAGGTTGCGAATGGATGGCAGGCCTCGCCGTCTGAGGGAAGAGTGTACTGCATGAAGTTGACACAAGAGAAAGACGCCCCTGTTTACAGTCTATCATCTGCAACTCAACCCTTTTACAACCTCCGCTTGGATCCAACTTCGGCGTCAGCTTATGTGACTCTCACAAGACATGATCCCAACAAGCCCTATAGGGCACCCAAGCCTGAAGCAAGTTCTTCAGCAAGCAGCATTATTAGCGGCGTCGTCGGTCACAATAGCAACAGCTCGGGTAACAAAATCACCGACACAAAGCATTGGCAAGAAGCTCTTACTACGACTCTGGAAGAAGAGTCAAGAAGACATCCTCCTAATGATGGTCTCGTTGCACTCCTCATGCCTACACCTGCTACTAAGATGGCTGTTGAGAGAGCGCAGGATCCCGCATCTGTCATGTTGGCCGAGAGGGAATGCGCACGTCTTGTGTGGGATGAGGATAGTTCACATCACTTCCTCGTCCATCCCGCTCTCGCAACACCCTTCTGCGTCACCATCGAGCGTTCACCCTCATGGTCTCGCGTAGAGTACACCCTCGAGCACAACGAATCACCCCAACATCTCGCCAAGCTCACCCGCGACGGCACCGGGAGCGGCTGGTTAGAAATCGACACAGGCATCGCCTCAAAGATCGAATCATACTTCATCGTCGACGTAGCCGTAACAGCGCTTCTCCTTGTCGCCCAAGCCGACGAGAAGAACAATCCCATCATGGAAGCCTTCGAGCCCCCGCCACCTCTGATCCTGACCGCCAAGCAAGAAAGGCGTTTCAGCAAGATGGGCAAGCGCGAGGAAAAGAAGAAGCGCAAGATGGAAGCCTTCGAGATCGATGTCGAAAGCCAAGACGAGAGTCTCGGCAAGGGCAAGCCGAAAGAAAAGGAGGACAAGCTCCCCTTCTTGCTCCGCGTGATCGTCAAGATCGTAAAGGGTCTGTTCGCGTGCTTCATCTGGATATTAACGATAAGCTTCCGATGCGTCGGGTTCGCATTCAAGGGATGTTATAAGTGCATTGGATCAAAGTATTAATCAACGGCGATAATCTGAATCATGATGTAACGGAACGCATGGGATTTTCCTAATCGAGCGCAAGGAAGTTCGGGAATTTTAACGTATTTTCATATTTTTTGTATCATGTAGAATCATACACCCACGGCGTTCTTGAAGGGGGGTATCTATTAGCTTTGCTTTTCTTGAATGTGCAAAGCGAAGTCGTTAACGTAACGAATAAAACACGAGGAAATGACGACTTTTTAAAAGACTGCAGATGATTGTTTCCTTGCTCCTCCTCTATCGCTTTCTTGTTCGAATCATGATCTTCTTTCCTTTACGTGTAGTTCCTCCGGATGTCTTCGTCTTTGCCATCTTTGCGCGCTGGATTTCGAGTTCGTGCTCGGCGTCTGTGAGGACCTTGAGCTTTTTGCGAGCGTTTTCGAGTTGACTGCGGAGACGGCGGAGGTTCTTGGCGCGCTCCTCCTCGTCCTTGCTATCCTCTTTCTTCTCAACGTCGTCTTCATCGTCCATGTCCAGGCGGTCCCCTAATATTTCTTCTCGTTCTTGCTCGTCGTCCATGAATACAATCTTTCGTGGGGCCTTGGGTTTTGAAGGGGCGGTGGCGAAATCGAATTCAGAGTCGCTGCCATCGTCTTCCTCTTCCTCTTCATCTTCGTCCAGCTTGTCGAATCCTCGGGTGAGGACTACCTGTTCTTCCAACTGGGCAACTTCCTTTGAAACAACCTGTCGCATCGTTCGAACGTAGCCCAGATCCTGAGTCTTGAGAAGTCGCACGGTATCAACGTCCAAAGACTTGTTTCCTCGATCGCCTGCGACTGTGCCCTGCCATTTCTTGCCATCCTTGAGTTTAGAGCCGGGTCCCTTTCGGGACATCATGCCAAAGTAGAATTCATCTTCATTTCGCTCGTCGGCCTTGGATTGGAGGTTTTTGAGGGTCTTCTTCTTCTTGTTGAAGTCTTGAGCACGAAGGGTGTAATCCTGCGACGGGTTAGAAGCTGGCGGTTAACTGGTGGGGGATCGGACAAACTTTGTGCTTCTCAAGAAGACCGAGTCTCTTACGCTCTAAAGGTTGAGCTCGCTCGCGGTGAGGTCGCCGCGCGACAGCATTTCGCATAGACGACATTTTGGCGGGTTATGATGTGTGTTGCGACAAGATGTCTGGAGCCGCGCTGGGTGAAGAATTAATGGCTTGTCCAGACTAGAGCTTGAAAAAAGCGGCAGAATCTGACTTTTTGGCGGTAAGTCCAGGTTAAATTGTGGCGCAGTCAAGATCACCAGCCACACTTGAGGTTGACTTTAACACGCGACCGGAAGCTAGATTCAGTTCCGCCGATAAACGGGTAGGCCAAGCTTAAAAATGCATGGCTTATTCTCGGATTTCGCTTAGAATCAATAACAACTTGGCGAGCTTGTTTCTCATCTTAATTCATTGTAGGGCTTACGAGTCGATGATCTCCTTGAATAAGTGGCTTGGCCAGGGGGTTCAGCTTGTCAGCCCGCTGACTTTTGACTTTCAGGGCACACGACAGCTTATGCACCCCTGAAAAGCCAATCCAGGGCTGCTGAATCTGATTGATGAAACAGATTGCCAATGGATGGGTGTATTCCAACTGCTCTTCAATCGGCTTTCGAGACGATAGACTTTCATCTAGATTGCCCTCGTGCGACAGTCTAAGCTCTTGTTTCTCTTTGTGTTTTAAAGTAATACAGGAATCGTGCATGGACTGATCGCTCATCTCCCTCCACTCTGTATGTCATAGTGCCTGCGGATCTCACGTTAATCGTTTAGTTATTCTTAGAAAGCTTGCGTGTCAGAGTGGGGGAGCGACACTAATACAGGGCAGTCAGGAACTGTTTGACTCCTTGTCTTAGGATCCTTGCTTACTGTGTCTTTGATCCCGTATAAGATCTGACTTGACCCCGATCCCCTTTCATGTTCTTTCAGCATTGAGTTCTTCTTCTTGACGGTCTCAATGGTGACCTGAATTGACCCTGTATTTCACTCATTTTGTTTCCTTTCTCTTGTGTCTTGTAACCATGGGCGTAGCTCTACCTTTTACCGCATCGAGGGCGATATTCTCACTTCTCATTGCGTCGCTAGTATTTTATGGCCTTTTCCACCAAATATCGGGTCCCAGATCTCCCAGAATCAGTTTCATTCCCAGCAGCTATGACTGGAGTAGACACACAATGCGGCATCCATTGGATGCAAGTAAATTGGTCAAACCCCCGCGCGGGTCGCCTGCCGAACTACCCCGAATTCAATTCGACTTCTCAAACCCCGAATTGAGAAAACGAGAGCTTGCAACAGCTGAGCAGCGTCGAAAAGAGGTCAAACAAGCTTTCCAAAAGACGTGGGCTTCATACGAAAAGTTCGCATGGGGACGCGATGAGTTGAAGCCATTGAGCTTAACTGGTACTGATACCTTTGGTGGGTGGGCCGCTACCATCTGCGACAACCTCGACACGCTATGGCTCCTGGGTATGAAGCGAGAATTTTACAAGGCTGTCGACTACGTTTCCCGCATGGACTGGGACTTGCCCACTAGCGACGGGTTCAATGTTTTTGAAACCACCATCAGACATCTTGGCGGTTTACTCTCATCGTATGAGCTCAGTGGAGAGAGCGCCTTGCTGGCCAAGGCGATTGAGATAGGAGATTTGCTGTATGGCACATTCGATAACGCCGAACACATGCCACCGCATACGATCAGATTTAGAGATCTCAAGGAGGGAAGAGGTCACCCTGAACCGCGACAGAGTGCTGCTAGTTTGGGCAGTATGAGTATGGAGTTTACTCGTCTTTCACAGCAGACGGGAAACCCCAAGTATTACGATGCGATTGACTTTATCACCAGTGCATTTGAAAGGACGCAGAATGAGACTGCAATTCCTGGACTATGGCCGATTCAGATCAACGCGCAGGACGGATTCAGAGTTACCGACGATACGTTTGGCCTTGGTGCTAATGGCGACTCGCTTTATGAGTATCTCATCAAGCAATACGTTCTTCTACAGGGTCTCGAACCAAAGTATGAGAAAATGTATGTCAAGGCTGCCGATGCTGCTATTAAGCACCTGATGTTCCGACCCATGTTGCCAGAGAAGGAGGACGTGCTTATGCTAGGTGAAGCTGATATCGCTCCCCGAAGCAAAGAGATCCGATTGAAGACAGATGTCGAGCACCTCACCTGTTTCGCAGGAGGCATGTACGCCCTCGGAGGAAAAGCTCTGGGACGAGATGACCACGTTGTCATCGGTGAGAAACTCGCTCGAGGATGCGCAAAAGCCTACTCCGCCTACCCTACCGGCCTCATGCCCGAAATCGTCCACGTCGAACGCTGTCCAACTCTCGAACCCTGCGACTTCAACCCAAGCTCCCACAAGAAGCCCCTCGGTTTCCGCGCCAGAGACTCAACTTACCTCCTCCGCCCCGAGACCATTGAGAGCATCTTCTACCTCTACCGCATCACCGGAAAAGAAGAGTTCCGCGATATCGCGTGGGACATGTGGACTTCTATCCGCGCTGCTGCCGAGACGAAGGAGGCCTTTGCGGCGGTGGAGGATGTTGGTGCTGAGGAGGTGAAGCTTAAGGATTATATGGAGAGTTTCTGGATGGCGGAGACGTTGAAGTACTTCTATCTCATTTTTGCGGATGAGGAGGTTATCAGTTTGGATGAGTGGGTATTTAACACGGAGGCTCACCCTTTGAGACGGGGGGTGAATTGAGTGGGAATTATAAATAACATGAATAAAAGAAACTTTACAGTTAATAGAACAAGGTCGACGATCTAACTCCAATATTCAGTACGAGCTTTTTTTGAACGGTCTGTGGTCAGCAGGAAATATAGTGCCGCACAAACATCTACTTAGTCAGTCAGCTTCAGAAGTAGACCAGCGATAACATCAACTTGAGCCTCACTGTCTCCATCCAATTTGCACAACTTTGTGAGCGTGCTCGAGACCTCTACACAGTCGGTAGGTAACGCGGCCATTCTAAGTACACATCACAGAATTATATCCCCTCACAAGCCGACTGACAATTCTTACAGGCGGCGAATCAAGTAAACCCGTTACCCGCCATCATCAAGCCCTTCCACATTATCTCACTACTGTGCGTCATAATTTAGGATCATCCTTTGTGCTGTCACCGTGAGGTCTCTTCGGGAACGAGATTGCCCGTTCTGATGACCAGACCCCAAGGTCGTTTGGCTCTTTCAACCAGATCTGAAGCATGTTCGATTTAATAACTGTGTATCTTGTCAGCTAGACAGTCAAGGAAGCCTTACTAGGTGGACTCGCCTGCATATTGTAAGCTGCCTTGACTTGGGCTGTTTTTCCCTGCTTGCATGGTATGGCGCAGCATTATGGGCTGTACTTGAAAGTGGCGTCGTTGCTGACTCTGAATTGTTCTTTGGCAATGAATAACAGCCTTGGAAAACAGTACTGACTTCTACCCTTTGATCGGTATATAAATGTCTAATTGTTTGTTCACTGTCGCTTTCTACTCACGTCGTGCTCGTGAGTTACTCATGAGCAACTCATGAGCATCAACCCTTGCTCGCGAGCAATGCTCTTGGCATGACTTACTCATGAGCAGCTTGGAGTAGCTCCAGAGCAACGGTAGTACGGTTAACATCCAATGTAATTGCTTTTTTGAAACAGAATTCACAAGCCTGATCCTGCCGATCATTCTTTTTAAGGTTAGTGAAGTGACGTGCCAAGGCATCCTGTGCTTCTACGGCCAACGGCAGGAGCGATAGCATGCTGGTTCAATTACGCGGGAGGGTCCTTCCGCCCCCGAGTCTTGCTCATGAGCATCAACAAGAAAACAAGTTGGAGCAAGCTCCATAATGAGCCTCAAAAAGATCTCGCATAAATTAAACCGCTTTGCGAACCATCACAATGTGCTGATGCCAACCACTTGCCTTTATTATTCGATAGTTCACAAGGCAACAGCACCCCTTTCTTGTGCATACCCTCCGTTATGGGATACCTTTCAAGCTATACCAATTTGTTCTCAGTCAGTGGCGGCGCGACACGTGCGGGTCTTGGAGGCTCCAGGGCGCAAGGACATCTCGAGAAAGCTTTGGCAGAAGTCGATGGACTTTTTGCTGGTTTTGTCTACCTTGATGCAACTGAGAGCACAAGCACAACAAATGGCCCTCAGGATGATCTCGCACGAGAGCTCCAAGCGCTATGCGCTGCAGCTTCCTTTCACGAGTCAGAAGATTCACAGCCTTGCGGTATGCACAATGACACTCGTGCCCGCGAAATCGCCTGGTCATCTATCCGCACCGTTCACGATGGAATGGCGGCTCTTTGGGACTATTTTGTCGAAGTTGCAGCCAACTTGGACAATCCGGCCATTAATAATATTCTTGCCGATTATCAAGATGCCAAAGGGCTTCGACAAACAGGCGCGATTGCTTTCCGAAACACGGTGACTGGGCTAGTCCCCAACGACCTGTGCAAGATATTCGCTTTCTGTAGCTTATCTTATGTCGTCTCTCGTCTATTGTACTCCAGAAATCGGATAGCAGAAGGCGATATCCTTGCTGGCATTCGTCTATGGCTGGATGCTTTGGAGAAGGAGGATGAGCGGGAGGCTTTCAAGCTGCTTGCCGAAAGTCTTTGGCCCGAAGCACGAAATCATCTTCACTTCATGGACTTTGATATGGGGAAACAGTCTCAAAGACTAGCAACCAGTTTACGTCGTGGTATAACTCCCTCATCTGTATTTCCAACCTACACAGCGTCGACCTCGCCTTCTTTAACCAGCCCCGGCCTCGGCCACCAGCCATTATTGAGATACAATTGCCAGAGCGATGTTCACCTTAGCGAGGACACCACTTCAGTCCACCCAACATCACATGCACAGTCCGAAGGAATAGACCCTTCGCTCCTCGACTTACAACGACCAAGAGACAGCTTGCCAATGTATGCTCAGGACCTCACACAGTTGACACATGACGAGTGTGACTTTTCTCTTGGCTCATCCGGTCCTCCAGAGTCCTACTCGACTCTATCGCCGACTCGCTGGCAAGATTTCGACCCAGGCCCGATCTATCCTATCGACTTTGAGATAGGGTTAATTGGTGATAGCGAGCTCCCCATACCCTCGGCCCCAGAGCAATCGCCTCTTACATACGACTCGTCGAGACAACTGCGAAGCAGTCAATCTTATAACCTATCGTCCCCAATCACAGCAACCGAGTCCGATTCGATAACGCGGCTGCAAGGGACCTCTGTGTTCAGAGCTGTGGTGCAGTTTATCCACGAAAACGCATGTTTCTGGTATGATCTTGCTGGTCGCGGACTGGTGTCAAAAGACTTTAGATCGTGTCTTTCGTGGTGCCAAGAAAGGTTGCCACGGAAGACGCAAATACAAGCCTCTTTCATTCAACCTCTGTCATCACAAAAGAACAAGCGTGATCTGGTGTCTCGTGGTATAGTTGCCATCGCGGAAGCATTCTTCGAGCGAGGGTTGCTACAAGACCGGGAGGATATCGAATTCTATATGGAACTGGCAGGAAATGTACGTGGGATCCGAAAGACGCATAATTGCACTCCACTAACTATCTCCAGTTATTGTTCGACGATCGAACGGCATATCGAGAGTTCCGTGATTGGGTCCATGGTTTCCACGCAAGCCCATCGCCGTCTTCGTCCACGACACAGAAGTCTATTGCCAAGTCCGTTACGCATCACTTCATACCCTACCTACAGGTCTTTGCTGATCAATTATTAGGAACCTCTTCTCATGCGATGAATGCGACTACACTACCGATCGGAACTACAATTTAAAGAGGCATGGGAATACGCAGCACAACAATAGCGAGGGAAAGACCCCTACGAAGAGAAGACGTTGTAAGGCATAGAACTTTGGAGCTTCTGCAATTCCATATGACTTTATATCGTTGCCAACAAGGGGCAATGAAGGCGTATCTACAGACAGACACTTTTTGTGGGCGACATGTCATGAAAACAACGGTATTCATGAATACTATAACTGATGAACTGGAGCATATCGCAAATACTTTTGAGAACCCTTTACATCTTGACCATGGCAGCTTCGAGTCCCTTCTCCACGTCCAGGAGGTTAGAGGCGTAGTTTCCGTCAATGATAACATTTCCCCCAAATACGTTCCAACCGCCTTGCCCTTCATGCCGCCTTTGCTGCATCGTTCTTCTTGGCCTTGTTATGGTATGACATGGCGTCGCTCGTCTTGGGTCTTGGCATGGCGATTGCCCGTTCGGAGGACCAGACATCCGTAGAGGAAGTATTGTCTTTGGGTTCGTAAAGCCATGTCTGTAGCATCACAGGTTCTATATACTGTTAGTGGGAATACAGCGGTGATACTGGATGATGTTATTACCTTGGTCGTCCCGCATTTCCTGCATCTGTCTAAGTTGCTGTTCGGTGGGCATGCTGCTGTACGGATAGCAGGACACTTAAAAAGGAAAGTGGGCAATAGTGGCATTGTGAATTCTCTCTCCATCTACAGTCTTATTATATACGTCTGTTCTTCCATTGCAAACTCTGCGTTGCTCCGGAGTGAGGTCTAAAGTTTTTCGCCTACTTAGTCCAACTTGTTTGTATTTCTTTGAGCTCCCTCCAGCTCCAGCTGACATTAAGCTTGCTTAGTTGTCCCCCTTCCTGCTAGCCAACGAGTATTAATCTGACTGCGCTTCGGAAAGGTTTCAGTAAGTAAGTGGGTGGGAATGATTGGCTACGGGTCACCCTGTCTCAATCTGTCTCCTGCAAGAAACCTAATTGAGAAGAATGACGACTATGCTTCTGTTCTTCTCAGAAAGGCGCAGTTGCCTTACACCGCAATTGGCGCTGAATTGACCTACATGCATCTTGCATGCATCTTGCATATCTTTTCCCTCGGGCCCAAATATCCGGCAGTCTGTAATTCTAAGTAAAAGCTGATTTCTGAGCTCGTATATAAGCTCTACTTCATTTCCCTTTTTTTTTTTCCGATTATATGTACAGATTTATCTCTCCAACTTACGCCCTTTTCGTCCTTTTCTAAAGCTCTCTCCTATGGAAACCAGAAACCCAGTCTTTCAAGGATGGCCGTTGTTGCTGCCGAGAGCACAGGGCCTCCTTGCTGGTCTCATATATCTCGAGTCAACCACAACAGCGAGTGCCCGCTTTCCCAATCCTCGCTCATTGAATCCCCAAATCTCCAATCAATGGGAACTCCTTCGGATCGTCCGGGCAGAACTGAATGAGAGCCGTCAGCGGCTTGTCGCTGCAACGCACAATCTGTACCTTACAGGTCTTGACGATGCCCTTGACTGCTTCGTTAAACCTACACGCTTCTATGAGGCTGCGATAAGTGGCTATCGGGATACTTTATCACACATGCCCCCCACTACTTTGGAGAAGGTGCTTGCTCTTTGCAGCTTGTCGCATGCCATTCTCCATTGCGGAGGTAGCCAGATCAACTTTGACTTCTCTCACTTGGAGATTTGGAGAAATGCAATCGCCAACCACAATCATCGCCAGCTATTTGGAGATCTGATTAGGGCTGCCTTCTTGAAGCTCCACTTGATTGGCCAAGCCTTTTATTCCCTTTCGACATCGATAGATGAGAGCCGTTCCATGCAGCAAAGCTACCAAGGAGAACCAAGTACAATCTCTACACCACAGGATGATGACATAGCGAATGATTTCTTAGGCTCGTTTTGGGATCTCAACAATCCGATGGACGTTTTCCTAGCATCCAATTCCCCGTTCACAAGCCAGACAGGACATTCCAGCCACATGATCAATGACAGCACAAATCTTAGTGGCACTCAATCCCCAGATTTACAGGGGTCCCCAATCACCCACTCCTTGACCCATTTTCTAGAAGAGTGCGGAGAACTCACTTTCGTTCTTTCTAGCCCTTCTAGCCGTGGGGCGATAATCCAACCTGAACTGGGGAGTCGCATTGAGCCATCGCATATACAACGTTTACGAAACGACTCCTCCTTCAAAGACCCGCGCGTTCAAGCGATAGTCTCTGTGATAGATAGCTTCATCAACCTTGGTTATCTCCAAAGCGTGAATGAAGCCCGGCATTATATGCTGTTGCTCGGAAATGTATGTCCACTAATCGCCTGCTGCTTCAATAAAAGGCCTAACTAATGATGAGTAGGAGATACTTCCTAGTGACTGTTTCTTTCCGAACTTTTGTCAATCGGTCTGTGCAGGTGTGGACAGAGCTGAAAGTCGCACCGATCCACCACACAGCAGAAGACTTCGTCGATCAAATCTGTGGGTCCTACCCTATGGCATTTGATTTGCCATGGCGATTAACTAGAACTTCCAGGAAAATGATCCCATGCGATATTTGCGATGAGGTTTTTACAAGAAAAACAAACATGAAACGGCATATAGAAAGAAAGCACCCGGGATCTCGAATGAGGAGCATACCAGCTCGCCCAGCTCTGCGTTGAGAAACGAGGCGATAGAATTTGGTTCAAGATAAGACAAACGGAAAGAGAGCCACGAAAATGAAGGACAGAATGAGAAAAACTTATGACTGACGACTCGAGGGAATTTAGGGAAGGCGTTTTGCAAGGGATGTTACTAGAGGTAGCCTGTTTCTTTTTTTCGTTAATATTCTGCATATGGATTCGTGGATATCTCCCTGCCTTGTTGTGAAGAAGATGACAGTGCCTTGAAAGACCTGGACCACGTAGCTAGCGCGGACTGTGCCACGCAAACACGCGGCACAAGAATACGCAAATACATAGTAACCCGAAAATGGCAACGATACTGCTGTGGCCGCGTTGTTTGCCTCGATTATCAATGACAGCGTAAACAAATGTGTAGGGAGCTTGGGTAGGTCATACTGTATTGGCGGCCTCCTTCCTTGATCCTCGCGCAATCTACAGAAAACCTTAAAGTCTGGGGTAAAGTGTTTCCAATTAAACGTCTGAGTCAGAACCCACATGGATACTCTCTATTTAACTTTAACATCGCGATCGACAAGGCGGGAAGTCGGCAGAGAAAAAAAATGGAAGAGGCTTGGCTGACATACGACTGACGCTGCGTGGTAGCGTATGGCTGGCCACGACTGTTGTTGTTACTAGAAATAGCCTTTCCCCGATAAAAACAACCCGAAACAAGTTAAATCCAGGCACAGAAAACTGGAATGACATCGCCACAAAGTATCGCTGAAACCGAAAATGAGGAAATGGTGGGTCTGGGACAGCACACCTGACGGCAAGAATCGCGGCTGGTGATGACATATCATGGCGCTGGCCTTGGAACGGGGTTAGATCTACGCAGGGGCAGGAGATTATGATGTTCTGATTGGTTGAATGACATTCGGAAACAGGGGTTCAGTGCTGGAACATGACGCAGTTCAGCCGTGGCATTTTATGCAGGGCCTAGCTCTGAGCTACAGTAAATGACAGGAGAAGGCGGGAAACAGCCACGGCAGCCCAGCAGCTGAGGCAACAGCCTGAGCTTGGGCGTACAAGGGGAAACAGAGAAACCTATATGAAGGGAAGGAGCTGCCACTTCCAACATCTCTCTTTTCCTGCTACATCATTCACAACCTCACATCAACACAACTCTTCACTCTCATCTCACATTCACCAACGCTACCTTCTACAAACAAACCTACCACCTCAAAACAAAACAATCACAATGCTTTTCACCAAGGTCGCCATTGTTGCCGCTGCCGGCTTCGTCGCCGCCGAGCAGGCTGCTCCCCAAGTCACCGCCCGCGCTGTCCTTCCTCGTGACCTCCCCGACGACATCAAGGACTGGGCCGAGAGCAAGGCTGGCGGCAAGGTCACCGACATCGAGGAGTGGGCCAAGAGCAACGGCAACGAGGTCAAGCAGTGGGCTTCCGAGCACGGCGGTGACGCCAAGAGCTGGGTCCAGTCCAACTACAACAGCGCCGGCGACTACATCGGCACCAAGCTCGACGCCGCCAGCACTCGCATTGAGGGTGCCATCAGCGGAGCTTCCGCCAGCGCCTCTGCTGCTGCCGACGACAACGACAACGCTGCCTCTGCCCTCGGTAGCCAGTCCGGTGCCGTCGCTATGCTGGCTGCCATCGGCGCTACCGCCTTCGGCTTCTTCCTCATTTAAACGACCTTCTGTTTATTGTGCTTCTTTTTCGATCAACGCACCGAGATACCTTACGCAGCATGTACACTTCTTTACAAAACACACCGGAGTTTGGGGACCCTAGGGCATAGAGGATAGCATCACATAGATTGTGTGTGGACCTGGCTCGGATAGGGGAAGGAATAATGACGCTGAATCATGACCAGCTAGGACATCAATGAAAATTCATGCCAATTAATCAGAATATCTCATCGTGACCATGTTTATGCAGTGCAAGTTAATACGACCGTTTCATGTGATTGACGTCTAGATTCTTTGTATATTGTAGGGTGTTGTACATATGATGGATGGTTCTCTATAATACAGCTGGAACATTGAAGCTATGTTATCCAGCGAATGCAGTGGGATTTAAAGCAATTGATCTAGTCGTGCTTTTCATGAAGCGTAGTGATCGATGATGCATCATTCACTCGCCTTCTTACGCAACTGCAGCCCGTAGGGCTCAAGCTGCTCATCCGTCAATTTACTCGGCGACTTAACAAACGGATCCTCGCCCTTCATCGTCTTAGGGAACGCCATAACATCCCTTACAGTCGCTGTATCCGTCAGTAGCGCCACAAGCCGATCAAAGCCCAGCGCAAACCCAGCATGCGGCGGACATCCGGATTCCAGCGCCTCAAACAAGTGCGCAAAGTCTCCAATCCTCTTGTCTGTCATTTGGAGGACGTCGCTCATGATGAATTTCTGCACTGTCGCGATATGGATACGTTCGCTGCCGCCGCCGACTTCTACGCCGTTGAGAACGAGGTCGTAGGCTGCGCTCTTTGCTTGGAGAGGGTCGGTGAAGAGGAGTTCGAGGTCGGATTTGGAGAGAGGGGCGGTGAAAGGGTGGTGCGACGCTGCAATGCCTGCGGCGCCTTCTTGACCTGGTTCGCCCTTTTCTGTGGGCTTAAACATGGGGAAGTCTGTCACCCAAACGAATTGCAGTGAGCCTGGGTCACCGAGACGGGGCTTCTCCATGTATCCTTCTTCGACGAGGAACTTCCATAGTGCGATGCGGAGGTCGCCTATCTTTGTGGAACCAGAGCAGTACTGGCCTTGGGGTTTCTCTCGTGCTTGGAAGACGACCAGGTCGCCTTGCTCGATATCTTCGCCCTCTGATACAAGATCGAGAACGTCCTGACCCTCGAATCCTAGCGAGGAAAAGCCCTGTAGGGGTGCTTTTCTGTCGCACACAAGAATCTGAGGCTTTCCGTCGGGATTGTCGGCCAGTGCAGTTGGTAAGCTGTCCATAAACTTTGTGACCAGCTTGCGCGCTTCATTGGGGTCTTCTGTGGAGATGGGGAATGTGAAGGCCTCTATTAAAGGGTCTTCGAGATGTGTGATCATGCTGACGAATTGTCTGTATGGTTCAAGATCTGGTAGCGCGTGGATCTTGATACTGTTAGCTTGAGCACTGGGATGGTGATATAAGAACGTACCTTATTAGGGATACGCAAGTCTGGCTTGTCGCTTCCATATGATGAAATGCAGTCCTGGAACTTGAGTGTTGTAAATGCGTGTGCGACAGGCTCATCCTCTGGACGAGTACCTTCTGGAATCTCAGATAGCACAGGAATACGCTCTCCACGGATCTCCTGGTAGCTATGCGCTGGTCGCAACGATTCGAGAGCGGCCAATATTATGTCGTTCACATCCTGTCTGACCTTCGGCGCACCAGCAAATGACCACTCCATATCAAGTTGTGTAAACTCAGGCTGACGATCCGCACGACTATCTTCATCACGGAAGCATCGCGCCCACTGCATATATCGTGAGACACCACCAGCCATAAGCGTCTGCTTATACTGTTGAGGGCTCTGATTGAGCGCATATGCCTTTCCACGCTGACGAGTAGGAACCAAGAATTCCCTAGCACCTTCGGGCGTCGATTTGAACAGCGTTGGTGTCTCGATATCCGTGAATCCCTTCTCTTGTAAGCCCTTGGTCAATTGTCCCTTCAGCCATGATCTGAACTTGAGTCTCTCTTGTAGCTCTTGGTGGAATCGGATCTGGTAGTGGCGCTTCTTGGGAGGAAATTGAACTTCGGGCGTGACGATGAGGTTCTGAGGGACGGTGTTTAGAGCTCGGATGTCTTTTAGGTAGAAGGTGGGTTTGGAGGCCTTGTCGGAGGATGGATCATCGGCTTTACCGCTGGTGCTAATAACGACAGGGCTGTATGCAGGAATTTGGGTGAAGAGGGCGTGCACCTCGGGGTCTTTCTTTGCGTCGGAGCAGATCTGGATGGTTTCGCCGGACGGTGTAGTAAGGTCTGCGAAGGAGAGTTGCTTGTGGATTACTCTTCGTTTACTCAGGAAGCCAACGCATTTATCACTATTTTCGGGATCGAGGGGGATATCGGAATTGCTATCTAGCGCATGTCAGTACACAGCCCAATCCTATAACTAGTCCTAGCCGTACATTTATCCCATGCGCTGAGGATATCGCTACGTGCCGCTTGGGATGCGACAATTGAGCTCTGGGTGAAGCTTCGGGTTCGAGAGAGGCATTGTTGTGCGCGAAGCAATGCCAATGGTCTTGCGCATGCTCCAGAGCGCAGAGAAGCGCGACATCGAGCAAGGGGGAGCACCATGGCGGCGAATGCAGAGCTATGTCTGAGTCAATTGAGGCATTGTGGAAGAGCCGTTGGAGGTGGGCCGATTGCTATCGACAATTTCACGGTGAGCTTCGGTGAGGGGCGCTTATCGATAAGGAACATCCCACCTTGAGTCAAGCACTTACACATGATTGTAAGATCATATTGATTATAAGAGCTGCTAATAGCAGAATAGTAACTGCTTTCTAGTTTATTAATACTGAGAATGGATAAAATTTGTGAAACCCTATTTGATCTGCTCAACCAATGCCTCAAAGTCAATCAAATCCCAAACCTCGGCAAACTTCCCATCAACAACATGATACAGCGTAAACTCAGTAGTTTCCACCTTTCGCCCAGTCGGTTGATATCCTCGAAACTCTCCTTGATGCGTTCCTGTGATCTTAAAGTGCAGTGAAAGATAGTCACCCTCGATGTTCAAGTGTCGCAAATGCCATTTCCAGTCTGGGAATGCTACCACCAGAGGCTTAAACTGAGCGACTACATCGTCTGGATCTAGAGGTTTGTCCATGACATGTAATGGAGATTTGTAGAAGGTTTTCATGCCTTCAAAGTCGTGTGCGTTGCAGCGTTCGAGATATGCTTCGTAGAGAGCCTTGTACTCTTCGGTTTTGGAATTATTGGATGCCATTGTTGCTTGTGAAAGGGTATCAGCCAGTATGTTGAATGTTTGATAATAATAATTCTATCGTTGGAGAGAAAATAGACATAGAGATAGAACAACTATGGACTCGAATGACGCCTTTTCACTTGCTTTTTATATACGAATTGCCTTTTCAACGCAACCCCTCACAACATGATGTTTTTGTCTTTATACATATTCGATCAATGGATTTAATTCGTCCTTGAGTCTGGTATATTGATTAGTTGGTGCTTACTACACTGCTTACATATGTTTGTCACCAGATGAGCTCTTACAACGATAGGCTCAAATATGGTCAGCGCAGCATATGACTCCAAGAAGTAAGTGAGATAGGCACAAATGAAAACTGATAGAGATTGCTATCGAAAAATGCGAGAGGACTCATAAATAAGTCACAATATGCAAGTGAAGAAACCTAGCACAAGCTAGGATAGTCTCTAATATGTCGAAACAGGAGGCTGGTGGATATTAGCTTCTAGACGACAATACCGAATACCCAAGGGTTCTGCGAGTTTGTGTGATCAAAAGTATTGCTTTATTAAGTACGCATTGCGGGCATCTTTATCACCAGATGTGTCATAAGCAAACCCCGAGTAAAAGGGTTCTGCGGCGAAGACCCTATGTTTTATTGATTAATGAAGGTGACCAGAGTTATTTATCCCAAGATCTTCACATGCTTTACCTGGCCACGAAGCTGTCGACGCACTGAAGAATGAAAAACAAAGTTTACTCCAGGCGACTCTCATTGGTCTTGACCGCAGTTCAAAAGAGTCGGTGGACGAGTTTAAGTTGAATTACGATAATGCGTGGTGAGACGTTGGCGTTTGCCAAGAAACTGTCTTCATCCGCATTCCTTCATGTAACGCGGGGAGACTAATGTTTGTCTGGCAGGTAGATCCCATGCAATGCACAGAATAGACGGACGGAACGATACCGGCTATCTTCCGTCCTGCGGTTCCTTCATCCTTCATCCTTCATTCCGTTTCTTGGTAACATGTATAATTTACCATTAACAGGACCAGCCAAGCAAACGCCAATGCGAGCAGTTGGTGGCCAACTGCAGAGTACCATCCAGATCTTGTCCCAACTCGTTCCCATTCCCGCTCTCAGAATTAATTCGCCTCACAAGGCTGGGTTACAGCACATGTCGCCGCGACGAACTACTCATGTACAATAGAGAAGATCATTTCTATAAACCGTGACAGGTGCAGCGAATGCAACGCTCGATCGGTGAAGCCCGTAAACGTTTCTTTCATAGTAGGACAAGATCATCGTCAAGAAGAGCCACAGAACGGATATCAACTACAGATACGGTAACGGATATAACGTTTGGCTGAAGGTGGCACAACTCAATTGCGTGCAAGGTTCTTATCTATCGGCGGGGGCTAACCTTGTTTTTACCCCGGACAAGGCTCGTACAAAAGAACCGGTGAGTCTCCTCTCTATCTAGATGGGGCCGGAGGACTTGACAAGAGTTGGCCGAGGTAGACAAGACAAATTGATAGTAAAGACAAGACTAAAAAGAGCGGAGCATTTTGCCCAGCCACTGATCATGAGATATCTGTATCCTCAGTGGCGACAAAGATAGAGGTTGTCTATCTCGGGAAGGACGAATAAGCTTGAATGATGCTTATTATTACTCTTAATGCCTAGTCAATCGCGTGCTATCTCGGACACTCACAAAAGCCCCGCCAAGTAATCATTATCCCTGCGACCTGCCGTTATCAACATAGTTAGTGGAAAGATTAGCCAGCGGGCAAGAGAAACCCTCCAAAAGTTCCTGGGTGAGGTGTGATTTGAGTCGGCGCTAGATCCTGGAAGAGGCAGTTCCTGCGGGGAAAGAGAACAGACGCCAAGATTCGATCGCCATTTCCATCCCTGGAACTGCCTCTTTTGGGTCAGCGCCGTGATCGGAAGGAACATCTCATTGGTGCAATCTTCTTTTGTGCTATGCAGAAGTGCCGTGCAGTTCAACGACTTCATCCTATCAATAAACAGCATAGCCTTTTTTGCCTAGACAAGGTCTTGACTTGGACTGTTGCACTGACTACGGTGCAGGCCTTGGTATTGGTATGCAATGTTACTCGCCCAGCGACAGAGACAGACTGACAATATGGCAGATAGATGACGATCTGCAACATATAAATATCAATCGATTTCCACCCTCAACAATCCCCTTCTCACCTCACCTCCTCACTCCTCTACTCTCTTCCGTCGTCTCACATTCAAGATGAAGTACTCTACCGTCCTCGCTCTGGCTGGCCTTGCCACCGCTTCCACCAAGAAGCCTCTGGTCAACGAGCTCAAGCTCCAGAAGGACATCACCTTGAAGGGTCTCATGGCCGGTGCCCAGAAGCTTCAGGACATTGCCGATGCCAACGATGACACCCGCGTCTTTGGAGGCAAGGGTCACAACGCCACCGTCGACTACCTCTACAACACCCTCAAGGCCATGAACTACTACGACGTCAAGAAGCAGCCCTTCACTGAGCTGTACTCTGCCGGTACTGCCGCCCTCAAGGCCGACGGCGCTGACATCGCTGCCTCCATCATGACCTACACCCCCGCTGGTGAGGCCTCTGGTCCTCTCGTCGTTGCCTCCAACCTTGGTTGTGAGGCCAGCGACTTCCCCGCTGAGTCCAAGGGCAACGTCGTCCTTGTCAAGCGTGGAGAGTGTGCTTTCTCTGCCAAGTCTTCCAACGGTAAGACTGCCGGTGCTGCCGCTGTCATCGTCTACAACAACGTCGCTGGCGAGCTGAGCGGTACCCTGGGTGAGCCCTTCGGTGACTTTGCTCCCATTGTTGGTATCAGCCAGGAGGATGGCGAGGCTATCCTTGCCAAGACAAAGGCTGGTGAGGTTAACGTCGACCTCACTGTTGACGCTACCGTCGAGAACCGCGTTACCTTCAACGTTATTGCTGAGACCAAGGAGGGTGACCACGACAACGTCCTCGTCGTTGGAGGTCACTCCGACTCCGTTGCTGCCGGCCCCGGTATCAACGACGATGGCTCTGGTATCATTGGTATCCTCAACGTTGCCAAGGCTCTTACCAAGTACCGCGTCAAGAACGCCGTCCGCTTCGGTTTCTGGTCTGCTGAGGAGTTCGGTCTTCTCGGATCTTACGCCTACATGAAGAGCATCAACAGCTCCGACACCGAGATCGCCAAGATCCGTGCCTACCTCAACTTCGACATGATTGCCAGCCCCAACTACGTCTACGGTATCTACGACGGTGATGGTGATGCTTTCAACCTGACCGGCCCTGCTGGTTCCGACGCCATCGAGAAGGACTTTGAGAAGTTCTTCAAGACCAAGCGTCTCCAATCCGTTCCCTCTGAGTTCAGCGGTCGCTCTGATTACGCCGCTTTTATTGAGAACGGTATTCCCTCCGGTGGTCTCTTCACCGGTGCCGAGCAGCTCAAGACTGAGGAGGAGGCGAAGAAGTTCGGTGGTGAGGCTGGTGTTGCTTACGACATCAACTACCACAAGGCTGGTGACGATATCAACAACCTCAACAAGGAGGCTTTCCTCGTCAACACACAGGCTATTGCCAACTCTGTTGCCAAGTACGCCAAGAGCTTCAAGGGTATTCCCGCAGTGAACCACCTTACCCGCCGCCGGGATGCCGACCATGCTCAGATCTTCAAGCGCACCAGCGCTCACACCCACGCTCACGGTGGCCCTTGCGGTGCTGTTGAGGTTTAAGGAGGTCTGATGTACAATTAATTATTCTTGTATTATGAGTTGATGATGAGTTGATGAGAAGCCGAGCGTTTGATGAGGTTCCTATTAGTGGACCGGTTCTGTAGAATACGTACAAAAGTATGAGTCACGAGATGAACATAATACATATTATCATTATTCAAACATGTTATAGTCTTTGAGGATTGTGAGGTCGATGACGATAGGAGCTGATTGCGATTAATAAGCAGGCTTTAACTAACGAAGAGGCTGCAGCTGCTTACGCTGACATCACCCCACCAAACTCCTTTTTACATACAATCAACGACATGATGGAACAGACGTTCTTCTTCGTCAACGGCTTACAAGCTGATAGAAATTCAAAGAAACTCATGCGACGCCATGTAATGAAAGGCAAAAATGCAGGCAAAACTTTCCATCGACCGTCAAAAGCCAACCAAGTCGTCCGATATCGCGCCATGGAGAGAATAGAACGACCTATCGGCACTCAGTTTCTCACCTTTCCGTTTCCTGTACCGATGACTAAGATCGCTAGCAAAGCTATTTATGATTGTCAGCTATACTAATCATCGAGTGTATGACATTGGCTGATACGACAAACTTAGTTTTCACCTTCACTATCAACCAGATATATCCAACTCAGATGGGTTTTAATATCGAGCAGTATAAAATGCGGTGGCTCGAAATCATGTTTCTCAGCAAGCCTGGTATGGAGTTCTTTATAAAGCTTCTGCTAAACATATGCTAACAGTGACAGCATACGAATGCTCATTGGCTCTGATTCAATCATCAAACGAAACATATCTCGGCGCAGGCTACGGCTGTCCAAAATCCCTATCCTGCCTATCTCAAACCCTTGACACATTAGCAAAACGCCTCAACAGCAGCGATGCTTTGTCTGATGGGACGCTCTCTATTGTGATGGCTCTTATCAATCATGAGCAAGTAGCGGGGCACTACGCTGACGCTGAGGCTCATGTTCAGGGCATGAAAAAGATTGTTGATCTTCGTGGGGGATTGGAAAATATAGAGGATGATGCTGTGGCCACCAAGATTTGCCGGTGGGTAGGAACTTGAAAATCAGTTATGCGAGTGAGTTTGGTACTGACTTTTGCAAGCACTGATATCCTGTTTACTTTGCAACAAGGCGGCCAACCGCTTTTTCATCGCAATAGAATGGCCGGGATGCGGGCAATTTTATTGTCAAGAGGCTTTACGTTAAAGAACAACCAAGATTCTCGACGGCATCAATCACCACAACTCGACGAGACGATTGAAGAAGCGTTTTCAGATCTAATGGGAGTTTGCAACCTCTTCAACAAACACATCGACAAAAAGCCTCTTGATGTGATTGAATTTCAAGAAATATTGGTGTCCGTCTGCTACAGACTCATGGGTTTCAGAACATTGAACGAGGCCAGACTGATACACGATATTGACTCAGCATATCATATTGGACTATTGGTATTCCTCATGTCTACCTTCTGGAACAATCACCAAAGCCGTCTTGCCAAGCCGAGGCTGATTGCGGCCTGTATCAGAAATGCCTTGTACATGGCGGATGAAGAGTTTGCATTTTGGCTTATGATGTTGGGAGGTATATCTGTCCCCAAAGGAGATGACCAGGAGTGGATGATCACGAAACTGCGTGAGGAAGCTTCAAGGATCGGTGTCGTAACGTGGAAGGATGCGAGGGATTGCTTGGCTAAGTTTCCCTGGATAACAGTGATTCATGATGAATCAGGACAAAGGCTGTGGGATAAATTGCGGAGTGTGGAAATGGAGTTAAGTAATGGAGTTATGGTCGATTCATGAGCCAATCCCTTGATAATAAACTTAAGTCCGACGAAGCTTTCCACCGTCTGACTATGATGTCGTACTTTAAGAAGATTCAACCAATTAAACTTCATTATGGTTGCGTATAAGCTCTAACCAAATTGAGTAACAAGTCTCCCATTGGCCAAGATGGAAGGATGGCGGCGTATCGTAAGAACTGCGGCTCAACTGAGTTTCCCAATTAGGTAGCAAGTCTCTTATTGGTTGATATCAACTTGTATATATGAACGCATACAAAGAATCTGTCGACATGAGGACATCATCTGGGTATAAAAAGAGCGAGTGCCCGGTGGAATATGAGAGTTATCAAACAGAGACTAAGAACGGTCACATCTACACTATTTAATACAACTCCATCATTTATCCAATCTCCTTTCAAAGACATCTATTCAACATGGCCTCTACAACCTACGCAGAGTTCGGAAGCAACACTGAAGGCGTCGATATCGCTAAAGCTTTCCCTGAAGGTATTCATGGCAAGAATATCCTCATCACTGGTGTAAATCGTGGTGGTATTGCATTCTCAACTGCCCATGCATTGGTAAGCACACCACTAGCAGTTAAAACTGAATGTTTATCTAACCAATTCAAGGCTACGCAAGCACCTGCTCTGCTCATCCTCGCAGGCCGCAGCCCGGCCAAAGTCCAGGAGAGTATCGACGCTCTCAAGTCTGAATTCCCGGACGTCAAATACCGTTTTCTTGAGGTCGACCTGTCCAGCCAGAAGTCCGTCCGCAAGTCAGCTGAAGAGCTCTCTGATATCTCAGCCATTGATCTCATTATTAACAGCGCTGCTGTAATGGGTGTCCAGAAACGTACTCTCAGCGAAGATGGTATCGAGCTGCAACTTGCTACCAACCATCTTGGACACTGGCTTCTTACGTGTCTTCTGATGCCAAAGCTCATCAAGGCAGCAGAAGGCAAGCCCAAGGGGTCCGTCAGGATCGTCAATATCACTTCCGCATCTCCAATGTCGTCCAGTATACGCTGGAGTGACATGAATTTCGAAAAGAAGAACAAAGATCTGCCACAGGATGAACAGCCAGCCTACGACCTTTTCAAACTTTGGGGTTACAACAATGCTGAAGGCTTGCCCTACATCCCACTTGATGGCTACGACCGTAGCAAAGTCGCCAACGTCCTCTTCAGCATCGGTGCAAACAGACGTCTCTTTGAGAAGTACGGAATCTTGTCAGTTGCTGCCCATCCAGGTGTCATCATGACCACCGAACTTCCAAGGCACTTTCCACAGGAGACTATCGAAGCTGCGACGAAGCTCTGTGAAGCTGGTGCCTACGCTACCAAGTCTGTAGGCGCAGGAGCCTCGACTGGTCTTGTTGCGGCGCTGGATCCCAAGTTGGCTGTTGGTGTTGGTGAAACTCATGAGGGAAGTGAGAATTATGGAACATATCTTGCTGAGTGTCAGATCAGTGAGAAAGCGAGATCTCTTGCTGTTTCGACCAGTGAGGCTGAGAAGTTGTGGAAGTTTTCGGAGAAGGTGACTGGGGAGGACTTGCAGTGGTGAGTTCGGATTATGGAGTCTGTGACCGCGATTTCTTAGCCTTGGTCATCGCCGTTAATGATAGGATCATGTGGTCAGCTAGAGGCTAGACCTATATATTTCCCTACATTCAAACGAAAATTGCTTTCCATTCCGTGTTGTCCATCATCGTGGTAGGTCTATATCCAGTTTGCTGTGTGATTGAATATTTATGCAATTTCCTGACCTTGAGGAAAAGAAGTATGATGATATGTTCGACACTCTACCGGACCGAAATTCCGTCTGAATTATGGAGATCACGTTTGACAAATGGAATGTTGGTTGTCGTAAACATGCATGTTGGTTGCATTTTACGAAGAAACAGGGATATCAGAACTGTCAAGGACACCACAGTATCCCAGCAAGTGCATGATCGGTTACGCGGGCAGGGCAGGGAGTTACCAACATAGCAATGAGACTTTTTGTTCACATTTAAAGTGAGGAGTTAAGAGCCTTTTCGACTTGAGAAAGTTAATCTTGAGTTTTTCAGGATGGCTTTCGAAAACCAGGATGTCACCCAAGAGGGTGAGATAATCGTGAGTATCAGAGAATTGATCTTCCTCAAGTGATTTGCACATGTGCTGATTAAAGCAAAGGACGCTGATACCTTCTCGGATGGGGATTCTACCATCTCTCAGGTAAGTTCAGATTGTCTGATGATTCTTCAACTTCCACTTAAGTTTACCCCTGCCAGCCACTTACCGACTCTGTTGCTTCTCTTCGGTCGAGTATTCTCCAGCATCAGATTGAGAATGGTCGAACTTATCATTCCATGAGCGCTGGAAGTAGGTCGTATCTCAGAACGTGGCCTGATCTAGACCTGACATGTAACAGAATACGTATATCCGAACGATCAACGAGAGAATGAGCGACTGGGTAAGAGTGTCCTATATAGTTCTTGATATCTGTATTAACGATCGCAAAGAAATTCAGCATAATATCTGGCTACTGACCCTGCGTGGAAGTCTTGCGCTGTGTCCTAAGGGCAGCGAACCTGCGAAGCGAGCACTTGATTTGGGAACTGGGACTGGATGTTGGGCTATTGAATATGGTGGGTCTGAGAAGTGACGATCCATAGGCACTCTTACTAACACCTTCCAAAGCCGATGCGTTCCCGGAGTCAGAGGTACGTTACTTGATCACATGTTGTGACAGGTTACTGATTTTGTAGGTCATCGGCGTTGACTTGAGTCCAACTCAGCCAAGCATGTTAGTTTTCCGTTCACCTTTTCTTCCAGGCACTGACAGATGTTTAGGGTTCCTGTCAACTGTACCTTTGAGGTCGACGATCTTGAAAAGGACTGGACTTGGACAATGCCATTTGACTTCATCTTTAGCCGTGTCATGGCAGGCAGCTTCGAAGACTACGATGCCTACATTTCAAAAGCATTCAAGTCTGTTGTACACTACATCATGGCTCACCGAGGCTATACTAACTTCCCTTCTAGCGCCCTTGAACCAGGCGGATGGCTCGAAATGCAAGACATCGTCGCCCCTTACAAGTCCGACGATGGCACTCTTAAACCTCACCACGAACTCTTCAAACTAGGCACTTACTTCTGCGAAGGCAGCAAGATCCTCAACCGCTCCGCCGAAGCACCCCGTCACTACAAAGCTATGATGCAAAAGGCTGGCTTCGTCAATATCAAAGAGCACTATTTCAAGTGGCCGCTTAGCGCATGGCCTAAAGATCGTTACTACAAAGAGATGGGAGCCTGGTGCTTTGCGAATTTGGATGGAGGGCTTGAGGGTCTGACCTTGGGGCTGTTTACAAGGGCGTTGAAGTGGACCAAGGAGGAGACATTGTTGTTTTGCGCCGAGGTGAGAAAGCAGCTTAGGGACCCGAAGACTCATGCTTATCTTCCTATGTAAGTTGTATAGTATCTGAGTTTGAAGTTCGTCTTACTAATCTTGGTTTAGTATCGTTGTGTATGGGCAGAAGCCCGAGGCGATCGACTAGCGAATAGGGTTTGAGTGATTGGAAGACAACCAGTTCCTACTTTTGTAATAGTTGCAGAACTCAAAACCCATCCTGCAGATATTTGCTTTTTGAAACGAATCTGACATTTGCTTTTTCTGGTTTATATCTTGACTATCAGACGAATTATGACGTTGACAGACCGTTTCGAAACCTTGTTTGTTTTAGAGCGACAGAAGTTTGAACAGGGTACTGAGTTTATAGTTTCGTTTATGTCTCAGATTCCAGTTGGTTTGAACTTGGTGTAGGAGAATAATGCTTTCGTCCGGACTCTGGACTGGACCCTTATCGATTGGAGTGACCAGGGATGTGCGGATCGTCTTTAGACTACTTTGTTGGGTTTAGTTTCTCACAGCCCTTATTCTTAGCACGGGTAATACAGAGCATACATACTCTAAAACCGGCTATATTAATTTCTAAACTGTCATCTGCTTATGAGTGTCAAATTGTTACAAGTTCCTGATCTCAGCTGACCAATCAAACTCTTAACATTAGAATCAACAAAACGGTTTCCCAACAGAAACTCTTTTAATCCTTGCAGAGCTAGAACAGAAGAGGAAAAGAGTGAGTGCTCATCTCGGCCTTTACCCCGCGTTTCGGCTCTCCCATCGGTCGTGGCAGAAACTCACACACCCAAGAGAAATTCAACGCTTTCTCATTCCTTTTTTTCTCTACCACTGACTGTAGTAGGTGGTCTACCTACAGTACATCTATCATACCTACCTAGTGTCAATACTAACCTCAGAATAGATTGCCAAGTCTAGACACGAGGGGCCTCATATACCATCCTCTCTCAGTGTGTCTGCAACCCCTGCTACTCTTCTGGTCCAGAACCCTTTCAGTTTTTATTTAACTGGTCGACGTCGACGCGCCCCTTTTCTCACTTTGAATCTCAACTCAATCAACTCACAACTCAAACCCTCGCTCAGAAACAAGTGGATTCAGACGGACCCAAACAAAACTCTTTTTATTTTCACCTCCCTAATCAAGACAATTAAAGTTACATACCTACCTTCTATGTCGGCGTCTCCACCAAGCGGCTCGTCCAAGCGACGGGTCCGCACAGAGGCTCAGATGAGCCAGAAGCGACTGGCCGACCGCGTCAAGCACAGAGAGAATCGCCAGGAGCATAAACTAAGAATGGAGAGAATGGAATCGGATATTGCGCAGATTCGAAAAAATCTGGATACTGTTTCTGCCCAGTTGAGGACGTTGCCTCAGTTGGGTGCTGAAATGATGGCTTCACAACAGCAACAACAGCAAAGGTCAAGTCAAAGACAGGCTGGGAATGTGTTTTCAACAGGTCAAACCCCCGGTGAAGCGTACGAGATGGATACTAGCACCGAGACCCCGGACTTCCCCGCAACGCGATCTGCAACATCAAACAGCACAGGTAGACCAACACCAGCACAAGCGCCTCATCCCGAGCCCGAGATCCAGATGCCACCTCCCGAGGTCATGTCAAGTTTATTCCCCACGCCATCGCACGTGGATTGTCGATGCGGAGTGCAGCATCACTCCCAGTCCGACTGTCTGGAGTACCGCAGTTTCGCCATCCTGTACGAAACCCATGCAGCGTTTCCCCAGGATCCTCTCCATGCGCGATCCCTGCCTCGGAACCCTTCGTTGCCTAATATGACGCTTCACTCGTACGGTGACAACGCTGTCACATGTTTTCTTACCTCCTTCCTCAAGGGGTTCGAGATGGCCAGTGTGGAGACTTTGTTTGGCGTTTATTTCTTTGCCTATCGACTTATGAGGGTTCGTATTCCTTTTGAATCCTACGAACCATAAACTAACCTTTGATAGTGGCGCTTACATCCTGATCCTATGACACTCAAGGACGTACCGCCGTGGCTTCTACCAACCGAGGTTCAAAATACATATCCCCATCCCGTGAGCATCGATTACATCCCTTGGCCCGATCTTCGCGACTTTCTCTGTACGAATCCACGTATCAAGTCGAGGCATTCTGTCAAGATGTATCTCGAGTCTTTGCAGCTAAAGTGGCCGCCAGGGTGTTCGCTCATGACGATGGAAGGTGGGCAGGTCTGTGTTAGTCCCGAGTTTGAGGCTATTGCATGTGATCTTAATAACTGGAAGCTGGGGCCTCCCTGGTTAGACGCTTTTCCACGTTTGGTTTCGCTCGTTCATCCTTAGTTGGGGTGGAATTTGGCGAATGTGAGGAGGAAGGCTGCCTGGCTTGTTGAAATTTGGTGTCTCTTTCAAGTAAACCCTAGAATGCAGATATACCCAAGGGTTAGCAGGACAATAAGAATATTCAATCATCTCAAATATGAACTGGCAATGACCTAGATCATTATTGATTGCCATTACAGTTTCATAATCAAACTCATTCAAGAGATTCGAGCATCTTACATAACCCGCAGCGTCTCGGAAGGATTATCCGTTATAAGCATAAGAGATGAAATAGTTTGGTTATCTTATATCAATTTAGAGTAGAATTTAGATTATTTTATAGGAGCTTAAGCCTGAGAGGATATTTCTTCTGTTACCTATTTAGATCACCCACACTGAACTCCAGAGTTTTGTTGCACACAGGCCTTGCACTCACATGCCAATATCAATTGAGCTAGTTGATTACTCTAACGATAAGTCGTATCTTAGGGAAACCGATCAAGCCTAAAGTTTTCCAGAATAGGATCCGTCTCCCCCGTCAAAATCATCTTACTCAAAAGTTCACCAACAAGAGCCCCATTAGTAACACCAGAGTGCATAGCAGCAACACTAAGTCCCTCAAGGCCAGTTTCTCCAAGAATAGGCAAATCGTCCACCGGCAAAACTCGGTCTCCGATAGTATAATGGCTATACTTGAGCTCATCGCCACCAACGACTGACTTCTGTAGTCTAGCGAAGAGTTCCAGTGCTGTCTTTTCTGCGTCATCACCTAGATCGCCGCCGGCGTAGCTTGAGCCGAAGCGTAGGGCTCCTTCCACTGTTTGACGCATGTGAAGATCGGGGGCGTTGATGACGCCGTTTATGAGGCGTTTTGATGTGGGTTTTGTATTGACTAGGAGACCTTCTGAGCTTTCGAGAGGAAGTTTGATGTTTTCTGTTGCAAGAAGTGGAACACTGCCTAGACCAGCGGCCACGACGACATGGTCGGCTGGAACAGTCTCTCCAGAGTCAAGAACAACGCCGCTGATACGATCATCAGTCTTTGTGAACCCTTTAGCCTTTGTTTCAAGAACCTTTCCTCCTCTTTTCTCGACTTGCTCAATCATCTGCTTGGCAGCAATCTCAGCCTCAAGAGCACCCTCTTGTCCATACGCAAGACCCCACTCAGGCAAAAGAGCTTCTTCAACATGTGGTTCGATCTCCTCAATCTCCGTCTTATCAACCCTTATAACATCGTATCCCCAAGCCGAAGCATTAGCCTTCGCAGCTTCAAGTTCCTCAGGCGATTGATCCCATGTCGTTGTGCCTCCCCAGTGAATCGGGAGCGAATCAAAGACCTGCTCAATTTCTTTCCACCGCTTCATCGAGCGGAGACGGAAGTCATAGTAGAATTTCTTGTCTGTCGATGCAGCGTTCAACCAAGCGAAGGAGTTGGGCGTTGCTACGCCGCCGATGTCTTCTGCTATGACGGTTACGTTTGTTTCGGAGGACAAGTGCCAGGCGATTGAGGCGCCGACGATGCCTCCGCCGATGACAACAACGTTGGAGTTTGCTACTTCACTCATTTTGGACTTGGAACGAGATGCTTGAGAATCCTCCATTTTGATTGACTTCCCGTCGGTTTATATGTGTGTTAGCCAGGAAAGATGCAGGTTGAAGTTGTATCAACCCCGCCTTTACCGGAGGCCATTATTATCTCCGAATGATAAGTGAGTTGCATAAAATATGGAGTTATACTTAACAACCTGCTTTCTGCGGCAAAGATCGCTATATTCACGCAATAGCATCAGTTTAGTTATACTTGCGTGTTCATGCCAAGAGACTGGAATTAGGCGAAGTTCTTGAATAGGTAACTCGATATGTATGAATGTAATCAAGTGGAGAGAGTTCAACAAAAAGGTCCGGTCCTATCAGGATATCTTTCTGCTATGTCTGGTAAGAAGTTGAGGTTACAAGTGATTGGAAGACGTTCCCATCATAATGGTCTTATCTAATATTCCTGCGAAGAGCATTACAAACTTAAAGATAGGGTTTCATTTATTATGATAAAGCGTCTTCATACTTTTGTTCATGATAAGATTCCCATTACTCATGGTATCAATCTTTACTAGAAACGTCTTGAAACAAATTGTATTGTGTTGGGTAATATATAATCTGGAAGATCCGCAATTTGACAACACAGTTTCCTGGTCTTGTTCGCCAATCTATTCCTTCTTCGCTTCCTCCATTTTCTAGGTCTCTCTAATAGTGGGTTGGGCATGACCAGCGTGGCCAATGTGAGTCAAGCTCAGCAAGAATGTCGGAACAGATTTGCAGAAGCTGAACAAGGTCGGCTACAGCCTGTGACTTTTGAACGAGGAATTCGATTTGTTCTTTCTCGGAGCCTAGATTAGGGAGAATGGGTTCGCTGGTTAGTTTGATTAGCAAGTTGAGATGGGTTGCGAATGCTGTTTTGGCTTGGATGGTCAGGAAGGGGGATGGTTCGGGGAGGGACTCGGATGTGCCGCCCATGACGACGTCGCCTTGTTCGTCCATTTTTCCTGGTATCTGTGACATGTTAGTAATGAGCTTGTTATTCGAACTTGATATGACTTGAAATTAAGTTCTTCTTAATCTGAGTTGGTGGGTAGTTCGTGGCTTTTGTAGAGATACTGTCGAGTCTTGAGAACAGCCACCGTGTTTTGGATATGGTCATGTTCTCAGAGTACGGCAGAACAATCGTGTCTTTCTACAAAGTTGAAGACTAGCCTTTGTTGATATCCTTAGCTACAAGACAAAGGCTACGGTTGGTTGATGCAGTTGAACATACACAAGATCAACAATGCACATGCTAAATCAAAGAACCAAATCACTTCACAACCCCAAAATGTCAGTTATCAATCCCAATTCATATCGGAAATCCAAAACTTTTCGCAATTCATTAACTCTAAATCTTCTCAATCATATCCACGTAAACTCTAAAACAGCGTATACATCAATCGCTTGTACCAAGGGAACGTAGCGAGCTCAGCCCGCCAAGCGTTGATAGCATCCCAGTCATGTTCACGTCGTCCAGTATCGATATCGATCTTCTCGATGCTGATCCAGCTTGTTCGCTTCCAGATCCATCCTCCGAGCCAGAAAGCCAGAACAATGGGCAGACCGAGATATTGCATGAAGAAATCTTCAGCAGTTCCCATTCCTGACTCGCCTACAGGGGCAACAATGGCGACGTAGAACTGTAATTTGTTAGATAATTGTCAGAAGGGGAAGAAGCTTGAAGCGTACCTGTGCAATAAGAATGAGAACAACGAAAATCAGACCAACCCACGATCCCCAAACACCACCAATCGCCTTGAAAGGAATCTCGTCAAGTGTATGGCCATTGTACTTCCACGCAGCTCGGAATCGAATGTGCGCAAGACAAATAGATCCCCAGCAAACAAGCATAGCCAAACCGGACAAAGCAAGAAGCCAATCGAAAATAACAGGACCAGCAGCATCCAAGTTCAAGAAAGCAAGACATCCAAACGCAATAATGAACGCAACAGATGGCAGAGGTCGTCCTGCACGATCAACCCATGTGAAAATCTTGGGCGCAAAACCTTGCTGTGCGAGAGCAAGAAGCGTGCGAGAGCCTCCGTATACGGACGCAATGCCTAGAGATAGGACGGATGAGAGGATGACAGCGTTCATGTAATGATCGAGACCGTGAAGACCGGAGTACTTTCCGACGAGAACGAATGGTGAGGCCGCACTGTTGGAGTAGGAGCTTGAGCTCAGGAGATTCTCATCGTTGCAGCTGACCAAAAGACCGATAAACAGCAACGCAACGATGTAGAACAAGCAGATTCGCCAAAAGACTTGCTTGATAGCCTTGGGGACTGATTCAGTCGGGTTTCGAGATTCGGCAGCCGCAAGACCAACAAGTTCTGATCCCGCGAATGAAAACGCCGCAGTAACAAAAACAGAGCAAAAGCCCTTGAATCCGTTCTTGAAGGCGCCTGGATCGTGCCACAGCTTGAACCCCTGGTATGTATCGTAGCTTCCATTCGATGGCCCTCCTCCACAGACCAACACAAGCGCAATGATCATGAAAATCGAAATAGACGTCAACTTGAAGCACGCGGCCCAGAATTCCTCCTCGGCGTATCCAATAGTGCCGAACATGTTGAGAATGATGATCGCAGCAAGGAAGACAGCGATCCATATACCAGGGTTTGAGTCAGGGGCCCAGTACTGGATCGTGATGGCGCAAACTGTGAGTTCCAGAGGAAGTGTGGCGGCCCATTGAAGGGTGTAGTTCCAAGCCATGGCGAAGCCAAAGGCTGGGTCGATGAAGCGTGCTGCGTAGGTGTAGAAACCGCCTGAGATGGGATACATGACAGCTAATTCGCCCATGGCGTAGACGACGTTGAAGACCATGACTCCCACGAGGAAGAAGTCGATGAACAGGGTAGCAGGGCCCTACGAGTCAAGTCAATATTGGATCATATCAAGTCGAGAATGCGACTTACACCCTTGCTCAGAGCAGAACCTGAACCAACAAAGAATCCAGCACCGATAGAACCTCCAATAGCAACCATCTGAAGATGCCTGGGCTTCATCTTACGATCCAACTCAACAAGACCCAGCCCATAATGTTTTCTGGTAAAGGATTTGGCGTTCAATCCCGTTCTGGTCATGAAATCATCTTGCTCATATTCCTCCCCTGTTGCGGTGAAAGGCTCCTTAACAATAGGACCACCTCTCTCATCAGCATCATTCATGACGCCCTTCTCACCCACGACAGGAGCATCATCAGTAATTTTTCCGACAGCCATATTGAAGACTTAGAATCTGGAAATAACCAGAATTAAAAGGGAGCAGGAAACAAAACAAAGCGAGGAGAAGAAAAGTTCGATGGCCCCATTATAAAGTAAAGATCTTTAAAACAAGAACCGGTCCGGGCCCATAGTAAAAAAAAAAAACGCTATGAAGATGGTCCCCACTCATACAAGACATGGTGCTGCTCATATGGGAAAATTTTTCCAATTCACGATATTGTATCTCCACGATCTAAAGGGGAGTCTCCCCCGGGTGTTGACTTGGTTTCTTTACGTAAATCTCCATGGGGAAAGTTGAGGCTATCTACAGCTTTTTTGAGTGTAATTGAGTGTGGAGAATATGAACTTCTCCAAATTGTGAGAAGAAATTTGGAGTTTTTCGTACTTCCCCACATTCAAGAGTTGGAGAAGATGGTGATGAAAAGAAGGGTTCAATTGAGTTTGCTAGAATAGACAGTAGACATTTATTAATAGCGATTATAGTTAATGGATGCTCATAACTGTCGATCATCGACTCTGTGCCTGACAGAATGACTGACTGATTACTCTGATCAAACTCCGTTTCTTGCCTGCCGTACCTTACAGATCAAGGCTTGCTTCGGCCCGAGCGAAAAACGAAAAACATTTTCTACGACGCCGTCAGTCGATCAATCCCAAAGTGGTTCGACCATCAACAAACCTCGCCACTGCAAAAACAAATACCCAATACAATTACATTTACCCGTCCATTAAATAGCTATCGCATTAATTACGTTACCTGACAACTAAAAATTCAGATAATAATAAGCCTCAACGCTGGGAATGACAAGACCCCTGTTCTCTATAACGTAAAGGCGGCTCAACGGATCGTTCCTAGTGGATACTTTGCGGGTTGCTATTCCCGTGCCGGCTGGCTTGGTGGCTTTGGAAGTGGATTGTGTTTAAATGAAGGCGATGATATCCGTTCCGATGGGAGTGTTGAGATAAGACCTAATTGTTTGTTGATGTTTGAGTGTAACAGTTATGCTATTGAGATGTTCGGTGTAGTCTTTGGGATAGCCTCAATGCTCTTGAGGCAGAGTGTTAGTGAGGTGGTCAAGGTTAGCCGACGGTAGCCATGATACCTCAGCTCGAGTGCGACAGCAAGGTCGAACCCTTCAACATTTAGAAGAAACATTACATCACTGGCGGGAGTTGGGAAAATACTTCAAGTCAATGGATGAAACAGGAGACTTTGTCCATTAGTTCACAAAGTAACTCGTTGTCTAGGTACACAGACAGGCTTCGACATCCGTGCCTATCAACATCCTCTATATACGCAAATCCTCAACGCCCGATTCCGTTCTGTAAAATGGCAAATGTACAAAGGGTATAAATCTTATCATCAAATCACATCCGTAACCCTCACAGACAAAATAAAGCCAGTCCCTTTGAGTTGGAGGCGAAGCCCGAGCCCTTGAAGTCGACACAGAGCCAGTAGGCCATGACCAAAACAAAGCCGTCCACGTGAGTTCGAGGCGAAGCCTTGACATCTGTAGCCAGACCTCGTGAGGTTCTTCTACGTCCATCATATGATGTTCATCATGAGGAGGTAAAGACTCAACTGTCACATTGGGATGTTCCATTCCTGGAGATATGTTGCCATAGACACTAGCGTCGTATCGCTTGTTGGCGGGGGCGATGGCTTCGCATGTCCTTGAAGTCGAGACAAGCGAAGACGCAACCAAAATAAAACCGTTCTTTTGAAGTTGAGGCGAAGCCTGGAGCTGCAAGATCGATCTTCAGGTGCTTGATGTCTTCCAGACGTTTCCACAATCGTTTCGCATATGCAGATGATGTGCCGCCTTGCTCATTGCCTCCGCCTCAGCTGCAAGATCGGTCTTCAGGTACTCGGTGTCTCCCAAAATTGGTTCGCCTGCGCAGGTAATGGTGCTGCAGCAAGCTCATGTTCAAGCCTCTTTAGTCGCCTTACTATGCTCCTCATAAAACTCCAGTGTCAACGCAGCCAGGAATCCAGGAATACATCCCTTCTCCCTAACCCAGAACCCAATCTGATCGCTAATTCTTCTCGCGAAATCACTTCGTGGACCGCCGCCAACCTTCATCGTACCGCGCTCACCATCAAACACAATCGAGTTCTCGTGCTCGTCGGTCTGCGAGGGGTAGAAAGTGCTCTCAACGCGCATCTTGCCGTTGGGAATAAACGTCACGGTCCAGCCGAGCGTGGAAAAGATGGCTTCCTTGAACTCTTGGGACTTGGAACCCCAGACTTCCTTAAGGCGACGAGTTCGCTTCTCGGCGGATGCTGTTTCGGATTTTGCGGCTGTGATTTCGCGCTCCATGGCGGCGAGCACCGAGGTAGGAATCATGGATGTGGATGATTTGCCACGAAGTGTGGCTAGAAGATCCTCGTTCTCCTTCTTGAGAGCCTCGAGGGTGGAACGCTTGATTGCTTCAAAGTCTGATGTAGGGTTTGACTTGAGCGACAAGACGCGTGTCTGTGTTGACTGCTTGGCAGCCTTCAATTGCTCACGGCTTGTAGAAACGTCCTTCTCCAACAGAGCAATCTTGTTCTGAGCCTTTGTCAGCTCCTCTTCAAGCTTGCGCTTCTTTCTTGTGAGCTGTCCAAGCTGTTCTTGAGTGCTGTCGTCCTCTGCTCTCGATCGCTTGCTGCCTGTGACTGGCTGAGGGGTGCCTGTTGCCGAAGGCTCAAGAGATGAAAGCTCGGCATGTAGTGTTTGAACCTCCTTCTTATACTGGTCAACGAGCTCTTCGAGCTCTTGAACGCGTTGTGCGCGGGCCTTGTCGAATTGCTCCGGTTGAAGCGTCTCGTCCTCAACATCGAAAGTCTTGAGCTGTGCGCGAAGGTATTCCACCTCCTTCACAGCCATGGCACGCTGTCGTTCAAGTCGCACGCGAGCCTTGTCGGCATTGTTTGCGGTGGCCGCGCCCTTGGCCTTCTCGACTTCGCCCTTGAGCTGAGCCTTCTCTTCGTTCAGGGACTGGATCGTGTTCTGTGCCGCACTCATCTCAGCTTGCAGAGCGCCCACCTTCTCAACGAAAGAGGCATTGTTCAGGCGCTCCTCCACCAGAGCTCTGGCCACGGCCTCTGGTGAGTCGAATTCGGATGCGTCAGCCGCGGCAGCATTCTCGAGGTATGCAGACCAGGCCAATCGCTCGTCCTCAAGACGCTGTCGCTGGATACGGGCTTCGGTAAGCTCTGCTTCAATCGTCTCCGCGTACTCCAGCTTTCGTTGTAGGCTTCGTTTCTCCTCCTCGACAACCTCAACTGCTTTGCTCAGTGCTCGGAGATGCTTGAGCTCGGAGAGTTGATCGCGGTTTGTAGACTCGAGGTTGCGAATATGTTGAACCTGTTCGGAAAGTTCTTGTCTAATGATATCCATCGTCTCGGCGTCGCCGCTCTGTGCCTTCAATCGCAGAACATCGGCTTCGAGGTTGGCGATCTGACCATCCTTTTCGGCCAATTGGGCTTGTGTTTGTTGAAGGATATTCTCCCGCTGCTCATTCTCCTCCTCAAATTCTTTAACCGTCTTTTGCGCAGCTGCGATCTGCATCTCCATATCGGTGGCTTTACGGTCGGCAATTCGCGCTGCTTCGTCCTTGGCAGCAGACAGGTCCTCAAGCTGATCCTGAAGCAAGCGGGCCTCATCCTCTGCATCACGAGCTTTGCGTTCTAGCTTCTTCTTATCTTCCTCGACTGACTCCTTGACGTCCTCTAATTCTCTTCGTAGAGCTTCGGCTTGTTCGACTGCTTTCTGGCGCTCAGCCTCAGCAGCTTGTCGCTGTTGGGCTTCATCTTGCTCTCTCCTACGAGCTTGCTCGAGTTTGCCGTTATTTGTTGACAGGGCGATTTCCTTCTCTTGCTCAGTTGTTTGCATACGATATTCCAGTGTTCCGATCTCCGCCTTCAACGCCTCGATTTGCCGCCTGTACTTCTCGTACTCGTCCGCGTCGGGGGGCGCCATATTCTCCTTATGACTTTCGCGCGAGCCGGGGCGGACAGATTCTGGGGCGTGACTTTGTCGTGAGGCAGGACGAGGTAAGTTGGACTCGCCAGTGAATAGATTATAGGACGGTTGCGTGCTTGATCGGAAGGATGCGATCTGCGATCATGGGTTCGCGGTCAGAGACAATTGACGCTCTCGGTATTGTTTGTTTTGTTTTGTTTTGGTTGTTGACTTACCCTGGACTGTCGCAGTGTGGTTTGGGGGCGATCAATATTGCTAGTACTGGCCCTGAACCTGTTATTGGTTACGGAGCTTCTGCGGCTTCCACGCCCATCTTTGCCGCTGGGCGTGAAGGAGCGCATTTTGGGGGTTATGAATTAAAGTTGATGGAGTGCATGAGAAATCGCGGTCGCAGAACGCATTGTTTGGAATCACCACAGCAGCTTGTGCCATCACGTGACCCAATGGGTCCCTGCATGAGCTCCAGAGAGGCGGGTTGAAGAATGAAGGATAAAGAATGAAGAAAGGTTTTGAGAGCTTGGAGCAAATAGATACTGTCAGTAATTCTTACGCCTCGAGCAGTGAGTCACTGAACTGGTACGGTGTTGATGAAGAAAGAGCGCGCATGATACTTCCTAATCATCTTCTAAATCTTGTAGGGTAGATGTCCCGATCAGCCACTGTGAGCGGCCAAGTTACCTCCGAAAGCTTTTGTGTTATCTATTGGCTAGCTGTGATCTGATAAAGATTAAATAATTACTGTTATAAGTAGTTGATAGAGTTATCAACGGGTTCCGGCAAGCCACCCAGTTAAATGATGAAACCTTGATGAGTTCATGAGTTTACAATGACTGCTAGCATAGTCAACTTTCTAACCTACAAAGCTTCTACTAATGCCAATGCTCTTCACCTTACAACCATGTGCTAGACTGCTTTATCCCTAAGCACAAGCAAACAGCTTAAAACATCCCTGTATAGCTTGTTACTCCATCTCTCCAATCAATGACGCATCCTGGTAGAAACGTTCCTGGATGTTCCTCTCTTCTTGTTGCCAAGTTCTAAATCGTCCAGTGACGTAGCAGTACCTGACGAAATGATGGAGGGGACCCTGTCTCTTTCGGGAAAGACCCGTCTCATTGGCCATCCCACATTCTCTCGTGATCCACTTCATCTATTTTCTACCTGTCGAGCTTGAGCTTCAGCTTCGAAAAAGGTCAAGCCTATATCGTCAGACCCGGCGATCGACTCAACGTCTATACGCTGACTGTACAAGCTCCACTGACGTCGATTCAATATCCTATCGAGGGTCACTGGAATCGTGTCTTTGAACTTGACTTGTCTTGTTCTTGGCTCAACATTTACTACTGCGCATGGAGCATTTCACCAGGTAGCTGTTAGAGCATTCCTAAGAGCCAACGCAGCTATAGCTGCTGTACCACCACTTCCTGTACTTCCATAGCTATCATCTCAATACTTGGCATCTTCGTTACCATCCAAAATTTTCTAGCAATGGCCTCAATTGGCCTCAGGGTAAGTTCCCAACATATGCCCTTCCATCCATACTGCACCCCCCCTCTAACAGCTTCTCATAGTCCTCAGTGACCACCCGAGCCATATCCCTTCGACCCTCTCACTTCCGCCTCCTCCCGATCTTCCCACGACAACTAAGCTCAACACAACAATCCTTCTCACCGCGATGGTACTCCGACTCGTCAAAATCCTCGAGCGTCAGCAGCTCGGCAAGTTCGGCAAAGACCAGCGATGAATCCATCGCAAGCAGCGCATCCTCAGAACCAAAAGCCAGCAAGCTCAACATCTTCAGCACAGAATGGGAAGACCTCGATACCAAAATCAGCACCTTTGCCGACCTGCCGCATCGTCTCTTTGGAGCAAACCAGCACATGGTCATTAACTATGAGCTCAAGGAAGCTTTGCGCCTGATGCTGCGCCAGTTCAATGCGCCCATCGTATACTGTTTCGCATACGGCTCCGGTGTCTTCCCTCAAAGCGCTGCCAAGGCCAACATCTCCGAGTCCGAGTTTCGTGCTGTCCACCCGAATCCTCCAGAGGCACTCATCAAGTCGCAAAAGGGCTCTCCCAAGGTGCTCGACTTTATCTTTGGAGTATCGCATGTTGAGCATTGGCATTCCATCAACATGAAGCAACATCGCAACCACTACTCTGGTCTTGCGTCCCTGGGATCCGGCACTGTTTCGCGCGTGCAAAATTGGGGTGCTGGAGTCTACTTCAACCCCTTCGTAGAAGTCAATGGCATGCTTATCAAATACGGTGTAACAAGTATCGACAACCTTGTTCATGATCTTTCGTCGTGGGATAGCTTGTATCTTGCTGGTCGCCTTCAAAAACCTGTCAAGATTCTTCGCGACCATCCTCGTGTACGACTCGCCAATCAGCACAATCTCATCGCTGCCCTCCGAACCGCTCTACTTCTCCTACCTCCGGACTTCACAGAGGTCGAGCTGTATAGCACTATCGCCGGTCTCAGCTACCTAGGTGATCCCCGTATGGCCCTTCCCACGGAGAATAAGAGCAAGGTGACAAACATCGTCGACAACAACATCGTTCACTTCCGCCGCCTCTACGCGCCGCTCGTCAAGACACTTCCCAACGTCGACTTCACAGGATCTTGCCGTATTGACGACACTGATTGGATCATGGACCCTGAACCCCACAACGGACTCCAGCAGGACATGGACCCCAAGCGCCGCGGCAACATGGTCAGACGTCTGCCCCAAACCTTCCGATCACGCCTCTACTTCCAGTACCAGAAGCGATTCGGCATTCCTCGCGGAGAGTTCAACGAGCTCATGAAGGCCTCCACGGACGATGATGGTACTGCTATCAAGAAGATGCAGGGAGGAGACTTTGAGCGCCGCATTGCTACCGATGAACCTCAAAAGCTTCACGAGACAGTGCGCATTGCCATTAAGCAGACAGTCAACTGGCCAAGTACAGTGCAGAGTGTGAAGGGACTTTTGATGGGTGGCATCTCAAGAACAGTGAGGTACTTGGGCGAGAAGTACTCCAAGTACAAGAAGGACCAAGTAAGCCAAAAAGCGAAAAGGCTGGCAGAAAAGTCGGACTGAAATTAGCGATAAATGCACATCACTATCATGAGCGAACGCCTTTACGTCCCGTTATAAGAGGAGGAACATGGTGTTATTTTGGAGTATTAGGATTCATGAGGAAGGACAAAAGGGGAATATGTATAGACGTAGCGAAATGGAACAAGAATACTTTGGACATACAACGTCCTTTTTGATGATTCAACTGCTTGATATATCCTCCATTTTGTGCAAGTCCACCCATCACAGCAACACTATCACCTTTTCTCCCAGCAAAATAATGCCCAGAAACATATAAAATACGGATACAAAGAAAAAGAGTTAGAGAAGACATTAGGAACAAAAGAGAAAGAAGAGTGAATAAAATGGTTCACCCCGAACAAGCCATTAACGCTCGCTATTCAATGCGCCGCCAAGAAACGTATTTCTTTGGCTTCTATCCATGCATGTGGTAATATTCAACAGCCCTGCCTACCCCGATTTATCGTCCTTCGTATTTACCGCTGACAAGCTTCCTTGTCACTGGCACGTCTACCCACTTCTGTTCTGTGCTTGCGCTATCATCGGCGAAGGGATCGTCCTCGGAGATTTCCTTGCCTTTACCCTTACCCTCGTCGAGTCGGGAGATGGAGATGCCGCTTCCAACAACTTGGTCGCCTGAGGCTGTAAGTTCCCATCGAGCTTCGATGTGTCCTGGCTTAGGCTCCGCACCCTCTGCGCCGATGATACGGCATACGATCTTCTGGGGCTCGGCGGTAAGAGTAAGATCGCCAATGCGCCAGTAGACGAGATGCTTGTCCTTGAGGTGAATTCCGACAGGCTTTGTCTGAGCGCCACTTGATTTACCCTCGTATGTTGCGACAATAACCACGTTGTGCAATTGCACAGGTGCGGTAATCTTTGACGATGGGTTGAGTTGGTACTGTAGCAACAAGCCTAGCTTATCTCCCTGGGGTTTCCACGCGGGCTTCAGAAGAATAGGAGCATGCTCGCCCAAGGATGGAGTGTCGGACTCCGCTGAGAATACTCGATAGGAGAATCCGGTGGCAGTCTTGGTGAGGTGAGATACGTCAAGGTTGAACTGATCATTGTTGTCAGGAGATGAGTTCTGCACAAAGATGCGGTTCGGACCGATACGCTCGAGGGCCGCAAAGTTGTTGATACGGATGGTTTCATAGCCTAAGTATGTTAGCGAGTGAAATTGAGTTGATGTAGGAATTGACTTACTCTTAGCATCACCTGAGTCGCTGGGGTTGTTCACAAACGCAACTTCACCAGTGACGGAGGCTGACTTGATGACGCCGTCCTCAAAGATCGCGGACACGCTCTCAATGATGGAGGAGTTCAGGCCAGGAGCAGTCATTTGAGCGTGCTGAGGATGGTTCAGACCACCCAATGAGTTACCCGATCTCACGGATTGTGTGTCTGAAGTACCGGCAATGCTGGCCTCGGACGCTAGTGCAGCAACTGCGCTTCCCTTTGAGGTAGATGGTGCCAGCACAGGGGATACCGGCAAAGCACTTATAGAAGAATCGGTGCCACTCTCTGGCAGATTGGGCGGCGGCACATACATCGTATGACGGACGTCACGACGGCCTCTAACTGTACCACTGCGACGAGTGGCAGGTCCAAGCTTGAGGCTGTTTGCAACACTAGAAAGCGCAGCCAGCTTAGCGTCAGGGTCCTCATCCTCGACAGGTGTCTGCTGGATGTTGACCTTGAGCAATTGATCGGGGTCTTCGCCAGACTCCTGCTTAGCCTCCCGTTGAGCCTCAGAAATCGGATCGTTCATAGGGGGCGGAACGTTGAATCCTTCTGAGTCCTTGGTTGCGTTCGCTTGCGGCGCGGATGGCTGGTTCTCTTGCTTGTGCGACGGAGGAGGTCCGGGAGGTGGCTGGACGTTCGATAGATCGAGTTCGTGGTTGCCGTTGACGCCTCCAGCCGATTGTGGAATCGGGCTGTCGAGCAGATTTCCATTGTGCGACACTCCGTTCGTATTCTCGTGCGAGTCAGGCTTGGGTGTGTCGTTTTCGCTATCGGGTGCCCGCGGCATATCAGGGGTTTCTGCCAGAGAGGACAGCCGTTGGTGCTCTTGGAGGTTGTTTGAGGAGGCTCTAGGCGAAGGTCCACGATCGTTCTGGCTGTGGCTAGTTCCCAGTCTTCCGAAGCTGGGGCCTAGCTTGCCGGGAGAGAGCTGACCGAAGCCAGCGTGCATGCTCTGTCTCCTGCGTCCACCAAACATTGTACCGAGGCGGCGAAGCTTACCTCCTGTGACTTGTTAGCTAATGTTCATTTGCGATCTGGTTAGTTCACACACCTGGCTTCTCCGTTGGAGTTGAAGTCTCGCTGATGTCATCATCAGCATGGGATGAAGTTGGGGCCGTGACTGGTGCAGGAGATGCGGTATGAGCGCTTGGGGCTGGCAGATTGGTGCTGTCGGCAGTGCTTGGAGGTACTGGCGTCGAAGGTGTAGTACCGGCAGGTGTGTTGCCAGCAAACGAAGACTGGCGCGTCGAATTTCTAGTGGGAAGCTTCGCCTTTCCAGCCGTAGCCCTGTGCACGAAAGACTGGATTTCCTTTTCGGTATCGATCTCGAGCATCAGTGCCAGTGTTTCCATAGCGTTCTCCTGCACACGCTGGGCCGAATCAGACTCGTGAGTTTGGTATTGGGTAAGAAGGTCTCGTAGTTTGTTGACGCGCGACTCGTCGAGAGCCTGGAGAGACTCGAAGATGAAAGGTGCCTGTGACTCCCATTGTCCAGTAGCGGATTCGAGTTTGGATGTAGCAGCCTCGACCTTGGAGGTATTAGCTCGACCCCCCTTCTTAGTGAGTTTGTCGACAGCGCTCTGCGAGTCTTCGAGATCCTTTGCCATTGTCGACAAGTTGTTGGACATGGTGTTCATATTCTGGAAGTCCTTTTGGTTGGAGAAGGTACGTAATGGATGCTCGATGTCCCTTTCGATGCGATCGGCGAGTTGGTGGTGAGAGTGAGCGATGCTCTCAGTCGAGTCGATAATTCGGTTCCATGGCGCCTGGAAGACTCTGCAGCAGCTGTGAGCATAATGCGACATCAATGCCATGGATGGGCAGATTTACCCTAGCTCTGATTGAGCGTTTGGCACCTTGAATTGGGTGAGCTTTTTTAGTCCTGCAACATATTGTTCCTCCACGCGACGGCGCTCCTGTATAGAATTGATCAGTGGGATGTCGACGAGACTCGCAACAAGATGACATGTCGCTGCGTAGCCATTGGCGTCGTGGATTGTCGTACCTGGAGCCAGTCGGCAACTTCGTTGTTGACACGGGACATGCGCTTCATTCGTTCGCTAAGGGTCTGAACCGCTTGGCCGGGCTGGAGAGCTGCCTATTAATTGCGCAAAAGGAGTCAGTCGGAGCTCAATCACACAGCGCATCGGCTATTCCCTTGTAGCCGCTCCTGGCGACGGCAATGGAAGCCAAAGGGTGTAGCTTACCAGCATAGCGGGATACTCGGCCCTGGCCATATCCTCCATGATGGGCGATTGCGCAAATGGATATTAGAATTATATATAGATGCGGAGAAGAGGAATGAATTAATTATAGTATTAATTGCTCGAACAGGTGATGCGCATGGCGGTTCGTCGAACGAGAGGGGTCGGTCGAGCTTCGGAGTGACGAAGATGTAGGACGAGGAGCTTCGTTTGGATGCGGATGCGATGTGCGTTACCTCACTGGTAAACAATGTCGGTTCGATGGTAGCGTAATCGGATGATTCGGAGTAGGTACTGGTCTAGTCTATGTACTGCCAATCTGTACAGTTCCAAGACGACGCGTGGTCGAAGAGAAGAGAGGGAGAGTGAGTTGAGGGACTTGGTCTCACAGTGACAAGGTAATAATGCCTTGGCTGGGGGGGACGACAACGGCTAAAAAGACTAAAGTAGAATGAGGAGAGGAGAGGCTGGACTGGACATGGACAAGTCAAGACAAGACAAGACAGGGCTGGCGTTGGTACTGAATTGGGTTGGGCTGGGCTGGGGTAGCTTGATTTAGAGACAGTGGAGCTCTAAGCAAGGACAAAGATTTGGTGGTTGGCTGTTGGCTGGGCTTGTAGCTAAAAGATCCATGTTTAGACGAACCGACTTCGAGAAGAAAATCACGAGGACACAAAACAAGCATGACCTCATTATTTAGCCTCGGTAGATAATTAAATAGGAATGATATCAACACCATGAATTCATCATCATAACCAAATTAGAAGATACTAAAACATCAATTTCTATTTTAACCAATGCTATAAGCTGTAAGACATTCAGCATAACTACATAGACCATCCCTCGGCTCCATCCTCAGGCCTCCTGGCTCCTGAGTCCTGACCTTGTTTCTGCTTTATGGAAATTGCGGGCCTCGTTGTTTTCTACCAGAAACCAAAACCAAGAACCTGAGACATCCTGGCTTAAGGGCTGATCTTTGCCGGAAATTTGAATGTCATGCCCCAAATTTGACGACGCTTGTACAGTACTATTACTAGACTAACTTCTGCAATTGAGCTGTGAACACCATCAGAACCCTGCAAGTTGTACACATACAGATACACTACACTACACTATACTATCAACAATGGCACTCCCAGAATGGAAAGCAGCTCTCTCCATGTCTCAGCGCTATGAGACAATCCAAAAGATGTAACTCGAACCCTTCAGCCATCATAAACACAACTAACCTATACCCTTAGCCAAGACTCCCTCTCTGCTTCCAGCATGAGTGAGGCTATCGCCATTGAACAGGCCGCCTACCAAATCTCTTCTACTCAGGTGCGCGCCAACGCCATGTAGCGGTCCAGAACTCACGGAACCGCTGACAAGGCCTAGGAAGAGTATAATCTCGCCTGTCAACCGACCACAACTCCAACACCCCAGCGCTCTCAAGAAGAAAAGGATCTTGAGCAGGAAGCCGATTCTGGTGTTCGTATTGGCTCTTATAAAAACTGTCGCCCTGTATCGGATGGTGTCACCTCAGAAGTTTACCGATCAGGCGACAAGGCACTCAAAGTTATTGTCACGTACCAAGACATTGAACCTCACAACCCTCAACGCGAGGCCAAGATCTTGAAGACACTGCGGTCGCCGTGCATTTCCCTTCTCGAGACTTTCCGGGATCAGGAGCAGCGATTCGTTCTTGTATTTCCATACATGCCGTATACTTTAGCCGATGTTCTCGCCCAAGGACCTTTACCGCTAGACTCCATACGCTCGATCTTTCGAGACATCCTCCAAGGCCTAAAGGACATTCACGCGCAAGGTATGATACACCGAGACATCAAACCTTCAGCCATTCTTCTCTCCTCTTCCACTGGCCCAGCATATCTCTCCGACTTTGGCACAGCGTGGCATCCTGAGCTATCAATCCACTCAGAACCAGCCGACGATAAAATCCTAGATATCGGAACGGGTCCCTACCGCGCGATAGATGTCCTCTTTGGTCACAAATCCTACGGACCGGAGGTCGACATGTGGGGATTAGGAGTCATGCTGTCAGAAGTCCTCCGTGATCCTCCTGCACCGATCTTCGAGTCCCGGGCCGTCCACGAAGATGGAAACCAGCTTGGCCTCATTCTCAGCGTCTTCAAAACTCTCGGTACACCCACCCCCGAGACATGGCCTGAGGCAAAGAAGTTCAAGGTTGCCCCCTTTGAGCTCTGGACAGTCTTTCCTGGACAGAGCTGGGAGGAGCTTCTCCCCAAAGTGCAGCCGGAGTTAATAGATCTCGTGTCGTCGCTTGTGCGTTATGATAGCCAGCGACTCACGTCTGCGCAGGTAAGTTCTGCATTCGCTCTGTTCTGAGCCGATAACATCTGACATGTTTGTAGGCCCTTGAACACAGAGCTCTGGCTGTGGAGCCATAAAGTGAAGTTGGGGAGGCAGGCACCAGGGCATTAGAACAATCAGCCGCCGAGGACCTGAGAGGGAAGATAGGTAGTCTAGACACTTCATGCCGGCGTAGGCTGTGATTCGCCCTACTTTATCTCGGTACCATGGCCTTGTGAGGGCAATTCTCTTGTCATAGAATAGGCAGGTACGGTCAGAGTCTTCGCTTGCTAAAGCGACACACGTGGAAAACGCATGGCGAGAAATACAGTGATGAAGGTTGATTCCTTCCTATATATACGAAAACAACATCTACCATTGTAAACCCTTTCCTTTCCACTCCGAAACAGTTCTTTTGCAATAACAACACCACTTTTGCTATGAACATAGGTAACCCATACCTGCTACACACCACATTCGCATACTATCTATCCCTTGATGGGTAAACAATTCTTACAATCCTTTTTGCACATCAACGAGGCTGACGTAGCCGTTGGTACTCTCAATTCCCCGGTTATGATGCCCTATGGATCTACCAGAACTTCACTGAGGACCAAACCTTGCACATCTTCAACCACGAGCTGCGGATCTTCCGAATCCGAAATTCAAGAGACGGTCACACCTTGCTCCTCTACCACCACCAGTCACGATTCTACCAACTTCGCCTCAACCAATAATCCCGAAGATACCGAAAATGCCAGAGATACCAAAGATACCACCAATCCCGAAGGTTCCCAAGGTTCCCGAGATACCCAAGGTGCCCAAGGTCCCCCAGGTCCCTCAGGTCCCTCAGGTCCCCCAGGTCCCCAGGGTTCCAGAGATTCCCAAGATCCCCAAGATTCCAGAGATACCCAAGGTTCCCAAGGTCCCCGAAATACCAGAAATTCCAAGGTTTGGATGAAAGCAAACAGGAACAGAGTGATACAGGCCACATTTGTCAGAGGAGTCAGAAAAGCCATAAAAGCCAGACAGGCCAAAGAAATAGGCACCACCTCCGATACAGCGAACGGCAACCCTTTGGAAGAATCCTCATCAACTGCTTCCACAAGGACCGCCAAAGATTCGACCTATCCCGTATCTGCTGGCAACCCCCCCAAAGACTCCAAGTCAGGTTCCAAGGTTTCCGGCACCCCTAACACCGAAAAGCCCAATAAGTCTGATCAAAGCACTGCCCCGCTAGTGTTCCTACCTTTGGATCACGAGAAGGTCAAGAAATGGGTGGATGAGCTTCATGGTTCAGGAGAGGAAGACGTTGATCCGACAGAAGAGTCTGATGAGAACGAATGCATCGAAGAAGCCCACAAGCCAGACGAAGAACCCGATAGAAGCGAGTACAACGGGGTGGCGAACCAGCCGATTGAGGAAAAATACAGAGGGAAAGTTGAAAGCTTGATTGTCAGCGATTGCAGTAACAGTGATGGCGGAGCCGAGCTCTAAGTTCAGGGCCTGATCGATCGACTTCATTTGGGTATGCATGATTAAGTGTATCTCATTCAGAAAAGCGTTAAAGATAGCGATTCAAAGTTTCTTTTATTCTATCAATTTTACCACCTCTTGACCTATAGAAATACTCTAACCCTGACGTCTCTTCTGCGTATCTGCACCCAAGTAGTCGATGGGGTTTCTGCACAGCGGGCAAGTATTCTGGTTACTGCTCTGGAACCACTTGTACAAACAAGTCCTGTGGAACAGGTTCTTACAGGTTGTGCATCGCTTATCCGGCATGCGCTTATCCGTTGAAATGATACTGTAGCAGATAGCACACTCGCTTTGGCCCTTGAGAGCACCAACGATGTTACGCTTGAACACTTGCAAACCATCGATGATGTTGCCGTTGGAAAAGGTGATGACACCCTGTGTAGTCATGATCCAACTCTGCCACTTCTTCTCATTGACGGCCACACGGTTCAGACTTTGCACCACGACGTTCTCGATTGGGTAGTTCTGTGGAATCTTGATTGAGATAGCAGCCATGCTTTCGTCGACCTCGTAGCCAGCTGTGATCTCTCGGGCGGCTCGAGCGACTCGCACAACCAGTTCTTTCTCATCCATGGCGGGTGGTTCTTGAGTATCAGCCCACTGTTGCACTTCGTCAAGGGCATCAGCGATGATAAGAGGTGAGAAGTACTTGGTCGTCCAAGATTCGACGGCGATTCGTGTCTGCTTTGAGCGACAGTCGATGTACCAGGCTCGGAACAGTCCTGGCGTGTACTTGTGCAGGAGATAGAAAACATGAACCAGCAACCACTGCATGTTCTTTTCCTCTGGTTCTGACTCTGCCAACTTGACATCATAATCTTTAATGTGTTCCGAAGTAAGGTTGATCTTTTCGAGCTTCAGAGGATGCGCGGCTGAATGACCCAAGACGTCAAACATGAAGTCTAGCAATGGCGCCACGTAATTATCTTGCTTGAGGTTTTCGTTAAAATCGTTACGGATCTTGAAGGAGGAAGTCGAGTAGGCATCGAAAACAAGCTTCCAAGACAGAAGATATGAGCGGATAGATGAGGGGAACTCCGCGAGCATCTCGTCAGAGTACTTTTCGAGCGTGGGTGCGTCAAGTAGAAGAGACAGAAGTTCGTCGGGCAGTCGAGCATCTATAATGTCAGCAATTGAATCAACCATACTTGGGTCTAAACATACCTGTCTTGTCCAGCATAGCGTCAACGGACTTCTGCTGTTGTTGCTCAGGTAGTGCTTTGTGAAGCAGATTGAATGCAGCAGTTTGGATGTCACGCGAATCGGATGCCACCAAGCCAAAGAGATCAGAAAGATCGGGAACTTGGCGAAGGGAGATCTTTTCAACTTCTCGACAAAGCATAGCATCCACAATCTCGAGAGGCTGAGAAGTAGTGTCACGATCGAGACGTAATAGCTCGACCAGAGCTCTGGGCTTAGCACTGGCGTACTCCTTAAGGGCATCTTCAAGATCATCATTGGGCTCAGGAAGAGTCTCGATCGTCTTGTAGAGCTTTAGCGAAGCGTGGATGAAGGGGAGAGCTTCATCTAGTTCAAACTCGTGAGCGCGGTTCCAAAGCGAGATACAGAACTCGATGCTCTTCTCCCAGTAAGAGCCATAGACATCCTTCATACATGGGAGAAGCTTGTTCAGAGCGCGGCAGATCTCGGCGCAGAGGGCTGGACTCAAGCTTTCAGGCTCATCAAGCCAAGAAGTGATTTGACGAACAGCGAAAACAATTCGGTTATTGGCTACAGGCAGTTCACCCGCCTCGTAAATTTGAGCACAAGATGAAAGCAGAACAAGAGTCATGAGAGTCTTCTCACTCTCGGCTTTGGCTCCCGCAATTTCGCTTACAATCCTATTGCAGAAGTTGTTGGCAGCCTTAGAGGGTTGGAGAGTCTCGCCAAACCCTGCGATGATGGCCGAGGCGGGCAGGACGGTTGTAGGGCCAACCTTGAGCATGTCGGGCTTCATAAGAGCATCTTCAAAGCTCGATGATGCCCCATGAGCTTCTGCCAGGCATTGGATGAGCTCGCTTAGCGCCCTTGCACTGTAAATTCCTCTGGGCGACAATTCCTTCGAGTGCTCGGTCAGAAGATCGATGAGTTCCTGGATAATTGGCTTCTCCTCGGTCTCGCTCCAGGCCTTGGCATCGGCAGCCAGATCGTTCAGAATACCGCGTGTCTTGGAGACGAACTCCTCAGCTTGAGCACTGGCTTCAGCGTGCTTAAGGCTTTGCCATAGCCGGTTGTCCTCCACACAAGTGATCTGATCAGAGATGAGCTGTACAGTCAAACACTGAAGGTATAGAAGCTCGAGCTGGAATGGCTTCGGCAGCTGCGATAGCGGAAGCTTATCTGAGAGCTGCGACACGTAAAGAGCCATTCGGGTGGGAATAGCACGTCCCTTCCTGTCACGGTGAACTCGCAGCTGGGTAGAACGAGGTGCTCCCTTAACTAGAGCAGCAGCACCGCCAGTGCTGTTGGTGATCGACAATGAGGGGTTAATAGACAGTTCCAAGAATGGTGCGAGTTCTTTCATCCAAACGTTAGTGCTTGGGAAGAGCTCTTCAGATGGGATATCACCAGAAGCTGCACTTTGCGCTTGTGATACCAATGTGTCGATACTGAGAAAAGGTTAGATTGTGCAGATCATAGAAGTTCAAGACAACTTACTCCAGAGATTGTGTTCCCGCTCGTTCGAGGTTAGCTTGAACCACGGCAACAACAGGCAACTTGCCACCAGTATGACTATCCAAGAGATTGCGAATGGCGGTGGCCTTGGAGGAGACTGCGGAGTCTTCAAGCTCAGACAAACCCAGAAGCAGCGCGACCAATGTTGTATGTACACGCTCGTCTCTAGAGAACAGTTCAGGTCGACCCTTGGCGGCAATTTCCAAAGCCTGCAGTGTAGACGCTGTGTTCTGGGGGTCCTTCTCAAGAATCTCGACAAGAGCTTGCACAAGCTCTCGGTAATTGCTGTCAGTCAAGGTCTGGTAAGTAACAGCAGCCTCCAACAATTCCCAATCATTGCTGTTGCCGACTGCGAGAAGTACGGCCTGACCTATGATATGCTTTTGCAAGTCCATGTTACCCTTGGCAAGGCCAGCTCCTCTATCGTTAGAGATGAGAGACGCAAGAGCGACATCGCGTGTGGCCTCGGAGGGCAGGTCGAGCACGGCCTCAACCCAAGAGTTCCAGATAGGTGCGAACTGGGTGGAAACAGAGCCAAGGAGGTGGAGGGACGAGAGTAGGTATCGAGAAGACGGCGAGGAAACAGCCTTGGCAGCGTCATCCCGCGCCATTGAGGTGAAGAATGTCGAGAGCCTTGTAATACCATCGCCGTGGAAGAGGCGAGGTGCCATGCTAAGCGCATACTCGATGATTCGTGCTGCGCCAAAAGGCTTCAGGTTACGACTCTCCAGAAGGGAGATGCTCTGGCTGATAGCATTGAGGGAGGGCGCAGCCGTGTGGTCGGGAATATCATCAGTCAACTCGGCGATCTTGTCCTCAATCTGGCCAATGAGACCAAACCACCGTCGACCCTCCTCTGAAATCTTTTCCTGGGATTGCTGGTACTCTCGTGAAACTTCGGGCAGAGAACCAGAGATCTTGGCGCAGAAGATGCTGGCAAGGCGGTTCCATTCCTCTTCGGAGGCAGATACAACAGATGGCGATGCTTGGACAGTGGCGATGTAAGCTTCTACCAGGACAGAAATGGCGTTCGGTCCCATGGGAATAGCGACAGGCTTCTCGGACACAGAGAAAAGGAACTGCTCGATGAGGGGAAACAGGTGTTCCTGGACAAATGGTAATTGGGCATCGTCGGGCAAGTTCTTGAGCGATCGCTTGGCGGTATCGATAAAGCACTTCCAGGCAAACGAAGTGTTTGTTCGTGGTTCTTCGCGATGTGTGATACCCGATTTGAGAGATGTAAGAAACTGTGAAGCAACCTCAGGTGTAATTAAGTCTGATGGTAGAACCATCAACAACTGATCCAAATATTCCCAGAACTTTGGAGGGCTTCCCTGTGACCCCTTGGAGATGAATGCTTGGAGTCTGCCTATAGGCGACTTTGGACCGCTCGTAGTCTTTGCCGATGACCAAACATCGGGGTATGTTTGTGTCATTTTTGTTAGAGCTCGTACATACTCAAGAGCCGATCCAGCTTGGTTAGTCTTTAAACCTCCAGTGATAAAGGCTTGCTTGACCTTTGTATCGTCTGCGTAGGGTAGCTTTCGGTCGATGGAAGCGAAGAGTAACTGGCATACAGTTTTTCTGACTGCTGAGTCGCTGTAGGTGATCGTCTTCCAGACATTCTCTTCCGCGAAAAAGTCATCATAACGTGATTGCAACTTCTCCAGGTTACTTGGCTCAACCTTTTGTAGTAGACCCAAAACAAGGGACAAACTGGCAGTAACAACTCGGAAGTACTTGGCCTCAGCATCTTCAGCATTGGTCGAGCGCTCGTCGCTGAGGGTGTCTTGTGTTTCCTGAATAGCATCGATAGCATAGTCAAGGATCTGAGCCTGGCACTTGTTCCAGAACGCAATGACCTTTTCAGGGGTGTTGAGAAATGGGGTTAGACCATCGCTAGCAGCCCTGGCGACTACGCGATCGCGGTCATACAAGCCAGCGAGCCATGCGCCGACGATCTTTGGCAAATGACGCTCAAATCTCTTACGAGCAGATTTCATAAGCTCGAATTGAAGATTGTGAGTAAGCTCACGCACTCGTCGTGAGTTGTCTATTGACGTACGAGCATATATTTGGACCTGTTAACGTATAAGTTACATTGTGATGAACACGGTATACCTGTCTCTGTCTACTGACCCAGACGTCCAGAATGCCCTCTTCTACCCCGCCATCCTTCTCAAATGGGTGAGCTTGCACATAAGCTAGTAGCTCTTCGAGAGCTTTAGCCTTGGTAGTGCTGTCCTTCTTCAACACATTCTTCAGCGACACAACAACATTCGGATCCGAGATAGCTGAGAATGAGGGAGGCTCGGCGAGATATGACAGGGAGGTTCCGGAGGCTGCGGTGCCAAAGCCTCCGAAGCCCGAGCGGGGTCCTTCAAAACCACGACCGGACGGTTTCCCTTGAGACCGCTTCATGACTGTGAACTTTTGTAGCAAATGCAGATATACGTGTAAAGAAACAAAAAGGAATGTTGGTGTCAGGTGCCGCTCGGCTGATAGGCGCTCTCTAAATCGGAAAAGGCTTGCAATGCTGATGATGATATCAAATTTGGTGGTGAGGGACCAAGTGATGTCACATGGAAGCACGGACCGTGGTTAGGTGAGTTAAAGAGGAAGAGCGGGTCACGTCGCTCCACTGAAGATGAGCCTCACTCACGATGAAAAGTGCCCGATGAAGAGAATGAATGACGATGCGATAAATGAGGTTGGTAATTATTATGGTTCCTTTAGGTATTTATGCTGATGGGTCTTTCGTTTTTACTTGTAAGCAAAGGTACACTTTTTTACTCATTAAGGATTCTTATACCAAAGACACGTCCTTGCCGGCTCCTTTGACTCACGCCGAGGTTTCCACCACAGAAGGAAATGAAAGAGAGGTGGAAACCATTTCTTTTACTTTGAGAACCCGGTTATTGGGGCGCAATAGTAAGGCTTAATTATAAGTTCAAAACGCATCCCTCTCTCAAATGATCGTCTCGAAAACATTCCTCAGTATGAGACATATGGTCTAACCAGGTGGCAAGGTATCTGAGGAATTGACTGCCACAAGTATAAGAGACGAAATAGTTTAGTCATCTTATGGCGAAATTAAGGGGACATTTAGGCTACTTTATTTTGGTAGCCTAAGCCTCGGAGAATATTTCTTAGCCGGGATGAAGATACCGAGCTTGTAAATGTGAGAATGTTTGCTCTTACCTACTGTTCGCCTTGTGATTTTCTTTTGTTGCCCGTTAGTCTATGTATAAGTCGCCTATCGGCTTGAGCTGTGACGGACAACGAAATTGTCATTGCAGTTGCCGCGGTGGCATCTCGACTTATCCTGCCATCTTGGCATCCTCCCTCACGTAGCCCCAACATGTACAGTACGTACAGAGCATTTGCTTATTGATACTGAAGCGATGCGAGTATAATATCGATTCACTCAGCATACCAATCAGCTGACGGAACCTCTGCAATTGTTCCAGGTCCCCCAAAACGATGGCAACAAGGCAACATTTCTCAGCGGCACAGCAGCCACTTTTCCTCTGGATGAAATGATAGATGCTAGGCTTTGCCAGGGGTCAATGACATGAGAAACATGTTGGCATAGTAGAGGAAACAAGAATCGGCCAATGTCGGCTTCTATGCCGATTCACACATATTCAACAAAAGAAAGGAAAGAATGCTGACTGCTTGGCCTGTTGAATCGGCTTGGAGGTTGCAATAGATCGCCGCTGCATGTGAGAGACGTGTATCCCTCCTCATGTCTCTGGTTTCAGTGACAAAGGCCCCTGTCGCCCTGCGATTGGATGTGCTGATGCGAGGTAAAATCGACTTGTTTGATCACCGCCGCATGCGCCATTTAATCGTTGACCATAACAAACGAAGACGGTCTATTCTCTCTGTCGTCTATCGGAATCGGTCCAGACCACCGAGAAGGCGTGATAAGAACAACATGTCTTTTCGGGTTAGTATGAATGTCGGATACTGTTTGGCCGCTTCTGCCTTTTCCGTTTCAACATGGCTGCATTGCATCAATGCCTGCTGCTTCCGTTTGTCCTAAGAGTCGAATGTCTTGGGGGTTCAAATCCACAAAAGACCCTAGCCGAGTCTCTGATAAGCCGAGTGGTACAGTACTTAGACACCCCTGACACCTCGCGTGAGCCGCAGCCTTGATGAGTGCTGAGTAGAGTTCGCTAGAAAATGGACGGAATAACCGTTTGTGGTAGTCACGATAGCTGCTTGTTATTGTGGCATGGTGGAACCTTATCTGGCCTCAAGCCGAGATGTTGTACAAGATCTCCCCGGTGAAGAGTGACCTTGTGGTTTGTGTACAGTCAGAAAGATGTACCCATCATTGTTGTCGAGCAGACGGGAGGCATCTGGGGCCTGCAAGCTTGACGTCAACGGCTGTTGCACTAAGCAGGTGGGGCGGGAAATCGTCCACTTGCCGCTTCAGGTTTGACGCTGACTCCCCCGCAAATGGACGATTACAGTGGGCCCTTCAGCACTCATCGTGCTGCAGGTCAGGGCAGGTTCCAGTTCGTTGCAGCGGCTGACTGGTCCGGTAAGACATAACCTTACGGGGTACGGATAGAGTGCAACTCAATGCTGCCTTGCTAGAACCCTCGGCAAGTCAAGACACGCTTGCGGTGATTGAAAACATATCTTGATAACTCATTCGTTGCTTGTGAAGTCTGTTTGAATACTAACACAATACTACAGGCCACAAGAGGCGTTAGACACGAGTCACAACTGCCCGTCGTGATACAGTATCACAGCGTCACCAAGAGCCCAAACTCACCAAGCCCCTCTAGCTCTTTCCCTAGACTCCGTCCAATTGTAACACATGTTACAGTGGTCTTTCCCTAGAAACTCCCCTCTTTTTTGCCTAGCCGTCCTCTCCACTCCCCCAAGTTTACAGCGACCCCACTTAGTTCGTTCCTGCCCCGGCTTTATTGAACCTCAGGCCGTCCCTGGCCAAAGAGGCCTGCATCGTGTGTCGTTGTTTGCTGCTTCCGTTCCATCCATCCTGGTTGTATTAAGGTGCTGGCTTCCCCTCATGTAGCCTATTTGTTTCTCTCTTCATTCCCCAGTCTCACATTATCCATCTTTGTTTTACAATCACTTATGCTTGCATCCGTTCCATTATCATCGTGTTAGTCGCTGCTGTGTCTCACTACAAGAGCTCGACGCCTTCGGTTTCTTATCACCACGTATTGTGTGCTTGCGAGCTCTTGGTGTCAGCTGTAGCCCTGAACTCATAATTTGGGTGCTTGCTATCAACATCTTTCGCTTCCGGTGAGTTGAAACGCCTCGATTTACTGTGCATGTCTGGTCTTTGCAAGCAGACATACCATAGACTTGTCTTACATTGGCCAAGACTAACTTTGAAGCAGTTATCTAGGACACTGATATCACAACCTCACAATGCTCGCTACGACACGTGTTTGGACGAGTGAAAAGCTCCTCCAAAGCCGACCTTGCGCCTCGAACGCATTGCGATCGACCGTGTCATTACAAACTAGATGCGATCGTTTCAGGAGTTTTTCTACTGTCTTGGGGTCGTCCACCCCTGCCGAGCCCCGAAAGACACGGGATTCTATTAGAATTCAGCGCCCTGCGGCGTTAACTCGCAATGTTTCCTGGGAGTATAGATCTAAAGCTGCTTTCAGGAGGGCCATGAAAGGCTTCAACCAGCCCACCGATTCTAGCAAGTTCGCTAGCGTGGAGCAGATTAAAACGTGGATGGGCGACCTTGCCGGCGTTCGACCTGGAACAAATATTGAGGACGTAGAAAGAAGTGCTATCGATCACTTGTTTCGTGGCGACGACAAGGCCAACATCCGTAAAGCTACGTTAACTACTGGCCACCACTTCACCAGCTCACGTGGTAAAGCGATGAAGCGTCGCCCTGGCGAGGACGCCAGTTTCATTGACCCTATCACGAATCGCAGAGTATCCCGGTCCTCAAAAACGGCCGCAGCGCCACAATATGATGATCTGGAAGCCTATAAGCCGATCGACTTTGTTGCGGCAACCGCAGAACCCGGTTCTACTCCCAAATATGATGATCTGGACAAGTATAAGCCTGTCAAGGATCCAAAGGAGCCTCAGAAGCCTTCTGAGCCCAAGTACGATGATCTAGACAAGTATGAACCGGTGATTGATGAACCACCTGCCAAGGACAAGTCTGATGAGTATGACGACCTCGATCAATACGGGCCAGTCAAGCACAACGAGCCCGACGGCCAGCCGCCACCAACCAAGGAAGAGAACTCCAAGGAATACGATGATCTTCACAAATATTCTTCGTCTAAAATCGACAATCCTTCGGCTCAGCGTCAGTTGACGGCCGAAGAGCGTTCCAAGCTTTATGAAGATTTGGACCAGTACAAGCCAATCTACTGGAATGAGCCTGATGGTTTAAGGGTTCAGTCCGCTGAAGAACTGTCCAAGGATTATGATGACCTTAACAAGTACGAGGCGGTTTACTGGAACGAACCGGATGGCCTGCGTGAGCGCACGACAGAGGAAGTTTCCAAGGACTACCAGGACCTTGGCTCCTACGGACCGGTTGAATGGAGTGAGCCCAACGGCCTCCGCCGCCTGACCCTCGAAGAGGAGTCCAAGAAGTACGATGATCTAGGTTCTTACGAAGCTCCCTTTGAAGCCAGCAAGTCAGTCCTTGAGGCTCATGCGAAGTCCCAGCTGGACACCACAATGCGGGGCAAACCGCTAGCCCCCAAGGTTGATGCTCCTGTCGAGGACTTTGCAAGCAAGTATGACGATCTTCACCTGTATGGACCTGTTCGCTGGAATGAACCTGATGGTCTTCGAAAGCCCACTCCCGAGGAGTTGTCAAAGAACTATGACGACCTTCACCTGTATGGCGCAGTGAGGTGGAATGAGCCTGATGGTCTGAGACGGCCTACTGCGGAAGAGAAGTCTAAGAGCTACAAGGATACCCACCTCTATGCAGCTCGTGATCTCTCCTCCCCCATCAGACGAGTACATCCAGAGGAGGCTTCCAAGAAGTACAAAGATCTGCCAGCATACCGTCGTTACGAGAATGGCGATGACGCTGCCCCACGCATCCATCCTGAGGAGGCCTCAAAGCAATATGCCGACTTGAATGCTTATGCTTCGTTCCCCAACAACGGACCCGAGGCTGAGCAAGTCCACCCAGAGGTAGCTTCAAAACAGTACAAGGATCTGAACAAGTACCCGTCTGCTGGCTACGAGGAGACAATTCGTGTTCAGCACGTTCATCCTGAAGAATTGACCAAGAACTACCAAGATCTTGGTAGCTACAGACCAACCGAATTTGTGTCACAGGCTCAAGCTTGCCCTGTCAACCCCGAGGAAGCCTCCAAGGTGTATCAGGACCTGCACAAGTATAATACAGTTCTCCACAACGAACCAAATGGTAATATGTCAATCCCTCTGGATGAAGTCGCCCGCGGCCTCAGAGAGTTCGATTCCAAGGCAGGTTCCCAAGAATCCCCGGACGCAACATCAAATGCTTATTATGGAAACCCCAACAGGTCTTCTCCCAACTCTATGGAAACTAACGTCCATACGGACGATTCTGGAAGTGCTGAGGCAATTCGAGCTGCTGTTCTGCGTAGGGCCTATCAGAACAGTCAGCAGGCCAGGAACGACTCTTCTAGCAACAGCGTTTCCGAAACTGAGGGGAGGTTGACCGGCAACTATGCTCGAGACTTCCCAGAGGAATTTGCGGCGTCTTGGAGCAAGGATAATTCATCATCTCATTCAACACTATTGCCAAATAACGGTGCTGGAAAGCCATCATCTCAGGAGCAGGCTGCATTTGCCGTTGAGGACAACGAAGAACCTGGATCTATGGACGAAAGTTTCCCTGTCGAAGGAACAAGGCTTCAACCAGCACTGAATCGCTACTCGGGCAAGGTGTACAAGGATTCTTTTTCCCATGAGCCGCAAGGATTGCAGACAAGCTACTCGGAAGAATGCGGTCGCTCAACCGTTCCAGTCTGGGAGAAACACTATAAGTCTGAGCCACCTGAGACATCTGAGGCGCCCATCGCCAGTTGCTACAAAATACTCGCTTACGACCCAATTTCGAAGACGATGAGCGTGGCGCAAAGTAACTCGAATACTGATGTGAATGAAAAACCAACGTCCCTTCCTGCAGCACTTATGGAATTGGCAGAGCCTGCCAAATTTCTCCCCTATCTCAAATCACTCCAGGCTCAAGGCTATGAAGTCGTCTCTGGAGGTCGCCAGATAATGATCTTTCGTCAGACGCGACCAGCTTCTGATGCAACAGCGGATAGTGGCTGGGACTCTTTTGATGAGAAGGTCCGTCGAGGTGGTGTTTTCCCTACCACAGACGGAGAGACCTCTGGCCCCCATCGAGAAGCCAAGACGAAGAAAAGAGGACTGGGTCGCAAAGTTCTTGTGGGCACTGTTGGAGTCGCCGGAGGAGCCTTGGCCACAACCATGCTGGTGGAATACTTAAGTACGAGGGGCCAGAATTTTAAGACCAAGCAGACTCGACCGGTCTAGGTTCCTGACGATGATACTGATGACGATGAAGATGATGAAGGTGACGAAGATGATGAGGAGAGCGAGTACGAGGAAGAGGACGAGAATGATTATTATTCCGATGATGAGGATGAGGACGAGGATTTCTACGAAGGTGCACACGAGACCGCCACTTACAAATGGTTATCAACAGTGCTGTAGCAACTACAGCTGAGCGTCTGGCTGAATCATTGACATGACACAGGAGTAAATTGTTTTGGAGTTCAAGGCAGCGAATATGGAAATTGAGGGCGCAAGGCCGTCCTCAAGCGTTCATTTATATTGTTTTACTTTCTCTTTGGGCTTTACGAAGGGTGCATCGATCATGCGGCGTCGCATGACATAACATGGAGCTTCGGAGTCAAGATACCTCAGCATATCATTTCCTTTTCATTAGGTAGCTAAGAATACAATCGCATTGGTTATTTCAGTCCTTTAATCCATTCTTGGGATGCCCTGTAGTATACAATTTTCACCCTTCCCGGTTCTCATTTTGATCCTGACTCAATTGTCGTTTGAAACCCCATGCCAATAATGCGATGCAAGTCATAGTAACTGTTTAAGAGCCCTCCCTCTCTGTGAATCCAGGTCCTGTGCTGACCTGCTCAATCTTGTCCATGTGCATCTCATGCTTCCGTTCCTCGGGACTCCAGCTTTGTCGGCGCTGGAACGATGGTGTCCAGCTATTCGTGTGGCGCATGCAGCGGTCGGCACCAGCTTGAGCGGATGGGGAAACGGGAGCTGCAGATTTGGACGTCAGCTTGGGTAGGATGACGAGTTTGCGTTGTGCTTGCGTACCTTCGGATGGAGGAGCGGTGTGATCCGTGGTGGATATGGCGGCTGGTTGACGATCCATGATGAAGACTGAATCGATATGATATCAGGTTGATTGAGTAGTGATGAATCGAAGTGGTATTGATGACGAAGTCTTGATATAGGTAGGTCGTTGTTATGTGGTTGGTATGGATGAGTGTTGCTGCAGTATAACCCGTAAGTCAATGTCTCGCAGTAATGCTACCCGGCGCACTTACCTTCTTTCTTACTTGCAGCTTCCCAGAAGGAAGACCCAAGCTCATATTTATAAAGCTTGCGATCATCGCGGAACCCCCCTCTTTAGCTTCACCTACATGGTTAGAGGTGGCGAATAAGTGGCCTGATGCACTCATCTGTGCTGCATGATGAACGCTGAGGCGTGATAATCTCGGGGTTTTTAAAGTTTGTGTCGTGCTGGAGATCGGAGCTCGGGATGGGAATCGTATGGTTTGGGAGGGGATGGGTTATACAGGGTGGATGGATGCATTTGTTTGTGAGGGACACTTTATTGTACACTGGCTGACGGTTTGTTGATGCAACCCTTTTCAGTGTATTGGGGATCATTGTATGGTGCCGGTTGAAGATGCGGTACATCTCACATGCATAAAGCAACGAACGGTTAGTACTCTGGGGTACCCCAACGTCTCCGAGCTGAACATGCCTCGTTCGTTGGTGGAATCATCAGCAATCACCTCATCTCTCCCAAGCCATTCTAGACTCCAAATGGACCTCATGATCCGTCAGATCATCCACCAACTACATTCACTTATTCACATGAATGGTCAAATCCTTTGATCAACAGGGGAATAGTATTCCATTGCGCTTATTCTTGTTACATCATACAAGCCATCAAACCAAAAACGCTAACCCTTTTCCCTTCCATGCCATTCTCGTGGCTGGTCCAAAACATGACCTCGTCTATCTATATGCTTCTTTTACATCAAGCATAGTCTTCCATCCATATGTCCCTTTTTTGGTCAATTCCTTCCAACTCCATCATGCAGAACACTTATACGCCCAGGCTATGCAGTTTGAGAGCACGTCGTGAATCAAGAAAGTAAAAATAACAACAGTGCGAAAAACAGAAAATGGGGGTATACAGCAAAAACAATCATCCACCATCGAATAATTAGAAAGAACAATAAACTTTGTCATCGAGAGCTGCGTGAATCATTTCTCGGAGTGAAAATTCGTATGTACGTGAAAGGGCGGATGAATCAAGGGGTCTTAGGTCGCTTCCAGTAGTATTGCTATTAAATGAGTTAGTTTCGGGGTCTTCTTGAATTAAGTGTAAGGGATTACAAACCTTGTGCTGCTTGCGACAAGCGCGGAGGCTGGGCTTGCGAAGCCCATCAGTAACAGCCAGGCGGCGGGACTGATCATCGTCGTGTTCAGGGACGTAGTAGTACTCGCTCTCAAGAGGCTTGCCAGCCGCGTCCTTGCCCGAGCGCTTGATGATGCCAATGCAGGGAGTGCTCTCGATGACATCGCGAAGGTCATCCTTGGTGATGTCCCGCTTCTCCTCGGTGGGAAGATGAGCCATGATGGTGGACAGAGGGGTTGAAGACAGACGCGAGAAGGCGAGCTGGTTGATGACATGGTTGGCAACAGCAGGGTTGGTCTCAAAGGTCATCTTGGCCTCAGGAGTAGGAGTGGGAGAAGTGATGCGAGGGGGCGAAGAGAGAGGAGACTCAGCCCGGGTCTCCTGCTTGCGGGGAGACTGAGGAGGGGCAGGGATATGGCGAGGAGCAAAAAGATCAGAAGCGACAGAGTTGTGAAGAGGGTTGACAGCTCGCTTGGCGCCCTTGAAGATCTTGGGAGACTTTGTGCTTATCGAAGCCAACCGGCAAGAAATGTCGGCGCCAAAGGGTCCGAAGGAATGGATGATGGGGTCATTCTCCTCATTAGGGTTGTGCTCCTCGATATCATCACTGACTTCACTGCTGAAGCTGGCAGTCAACTCGCTGCACATGCTGACATTGATGTTGGTAGGGTCAAGCTTGTGCTCTGGCAGGCGAGGCTCAACATCATCCTCGTAGATTTCAATGTCACGCTGTCCGGGCAGCAGGGACTGGAGACGACGAGAGCTAGACAGGCTAGCAGGCGTGGGGCTCTCAGGAGATGCAATACGAGAAGCACGACGAGGAGGGGAAGACTGCATAATAGCCTGAGCACGAGACTGGCAGGGAGGAGAGTCCCAAAGAGCCTCAGCAAGATGGTCATGAGCCCGCTTAGGCCATTGAACCAAAACACGCGAGTTCTGCACGTCAATTATGATCTCGGAACCCTCGGTCTCACTGGTGAAACTATCGCCCTTGAAAAGCTCCCAAGTGCGGCCCTGGCTGTGCAGCTTGAGTCCGTTCCAGCCATTGCAGATAATCTCAATCTTGCTGGGCTCAAGAGGACTGGCAGCAGCAACGTAGCGAGCCTTGACATGGACACGGGAAACAAGGCGGTCGGCCGAAATCTGGTAGTGGGACGAGTTGGAGGATCGACCCATAACAAGAGTCTCGCCGTTTTCCGACAGTTCAACGGCGGGGACGGCAGCGAGCGGGGCTCGCTCGGAAGCGCTTGCGGCCCGTTGGGGCGGGGAACTCGACAAGATACCCGTGCTCGACGTGGGAACTGGAGTAGGATACTTGAGGTGAGCACGAGAACGTCCTGTGCCCGAGCCTGAGCCGAGATTCTGTCGCTTCACGGGTCGTGGCAGATTTGGTGGTGACGAAGAGAGCGGCTCAAAGGGCGGGAGCAGAGACGGAGCGGAACGCTTGGATCCGGCGATGGAGCAGGACTTCATAGTTGGCAGTGTAGGCGAGGCGGAAATGCCCTTTCGTGGTGATGAACCGAGAGAGTCCATTTTTTATCGAGTTGAATTGTTTCGTATCGTGGTTTGTAGATCGAAGACTCGAGTACCGGACTGAATCGCGTCCAGAAGCGAAGGACACGAGATCTTAACACGCGTAAATGACTGTGTCGAATTCGAGATCAAGAATCAATCTTGATCGTTTCCTCCTTCCTTTTCCTTCCCTATTCCTTCTCAACTCTTGCCAACGAGGGCGTAGTTCGCGGTGGAAGATCGAGTCTAGGTGGAATGATGACGACACGAAAGGCGGTCTGGTTGATCAGTAGAGCAGACTCGGTTAAAACATGAGTAGTTAGGTAAAAGAAGAAGAATAGATTTGAGGATGAGAGGCCCAAAGACGAGACCAGGTGCAACTTTTTCGAGGAAAAGAAGTTTTGTAGGAGAGTCAGAAAGTGAGTGAGAGGTGTCTCGTGTGCGTGGTCCGGTTCGCTTTGGTGGTGGGAGGTATTTAAGAGGTGACCCGCTCCACCGGCACGCGGGAACGCGGCGTAGGTACTCTGCGCGCATCCGTGATTTTTGGCGTTGGCGTTTTTGTGCACTGCATTAGAGTTTTGCTACAGTGGACTTGCGCTGGAGGCTAGGGGAGTAAGCATAATTTATAGGGCACTTGTGCAAGGATTTATAGGGACACTCTACGCGACTCAGGGCCGCGTTGAGTGGGTGGGCCACTTTGTAGCGTATCGATAAGGATGACGTTCGCTGAACGCGCAGAGTTATAGTGGCTGCGTTGAGGCTTGAGTGTTCTGAACGGGGGATATCCTTGGCATGTCTCAAATTCAGTGCATTAATAGGGAGTTTCTTTTTCTTCCTTTTCTCCTAAGACATGATGTTTTAATTATCTTCATTTCATACCAATTGCTAGGCAGTCAAACATTGATTGATCTTGCTGTTCTTTCTGCAGCAGAGTCTTGAGGTTCAAGCGGGACCACTCCATACATCTTGCAGTGCCAACCTCCCGTCTCCTCTCGTCTCGTTCAACCTCCAATTTCTGCCAGTCACGTCTCCACCAAAAAGAATCCTGGGCTTACCGTTTGAAACTGGAACCGCGTCTCGTCACTTCCAGACCAATCCTTTAGCCAAAAAGGTACAAAAGTGTCTGGCTGGGCTTATTTGTTTTAATTTCCATTCGTTCTTGTGCAATTAAACCTGCAGACTAGGAATTCGCCGTTAGGGCTTGCATGGAGTATTCCGTCTTGCTATAGCATTGGTCTGCTTCCTGGATCGGTGTCATGATGCATCTGCATTCTGATATTGGATCAATTGATGCCCTTCTTGGCTCAATTTTGCTTGATAGACCGGTATAAGAAGTCAATGACCCAATTGGCACTCTCTCAGGTCCTGTTCCTGAGGTTGCCATAGTAATCACCGTAGTGATCGGTGCGATTGAGTTCTCTGGAATGTCTTCGCCCTTGGATGTGTTCAGTTCCACGCTACTCCTACTCGTGACGCAATCAACCTAGGTACTGGGAAGCGACTATTGCTGTGCAATTTATCGCGTTCCTCTCCAGCTTCCAGACTCGTAGAATGTCATCTAATCTGCCCCACGTTACAGATCTAGGCACGGTCAGACTTGGGTAGGAGGTCCATGCAGCAATTTCACCATGGCTACATGGGTGTATTAGATACCCTACAACACCACCAATTGACGATGGATTCGTATATTTACAGTCAAATTTGCACTTATGCCAAGTGTAAAAGAGTGGTTTCTGTTTAAAAATTAAGTTTCGGCATATTTTGTACTACTTTTTAAGTATGAAGTACGGGTTATTTGGTCTGATTGACCATGCTGTGAAAAGTTCATGATAGCTTCAAAATATTGACCAAGAAATGCTACCTCCACGACATGCAAGCAAGCAAGCAAGCAAAAAGCACTCCATAAACATTCTCCTCCCCTCCACGACGCAAATCATGTGTAATTGGCACATAGCCTTTGGTCTATTGCTTTGCACTGCCTTCAACGGGCTTATCGGGTGTGCATTCTGGACACTTCGACGAATCGACTTTTTTCTCGCCAAATACGGGGGTCTGCTTGCAGGCCACACCTGTGTTTCTCTTGTAAACGTCGCATTCTTCAACCCAGAATTCTGTATCGATGCGATGGTCGCACTTCTTGCACTTGATTACTTTATAATTGTGGAAGCACATTGTTCTGTTGTGGATGTTCAATCGAGGGATCAAGGTTTGTAGGTCTCTGCGCTCGTTGAGACTAGTTAGTAGGTTCAGAAAAGGCAACCGAACGGCGAGAGCACAGGTATATATGCATGTTTGTCGGATACAGCTTCACTGATGATTTGTGTTACAGTGTTTCTTGTGATTCACTATTTAATATGCAACATTCGCGAAACACCATGCCATCCTGTCATGTTTCTGAATCTGAGAGTATTTGGCTGTAGATACAAGTGGTATCTTTATTCACGAGGATCCTCTATCCCTCGCATCGCCTCTGATCCTATAATCTGAAGTTCTGCCTCATCAGACTTCTTCGTAGCTTGACATTTGGGGCACTGCGACGAGCTGACTCGTTTCGTGTTAGGTATGGTTTTGCGCTTACAGTCCTTGTTCTGCTTATACGCATCGCAGTATTTATCTTCAGTCTGCAAGTCGATGAGGTTGTCGCATTCCCTGCATTTGTAGCTCGTTATATAGTGAGTACACATTGTCTCTGTCCAGATGTCAGTGACGATTATTGACTGTGTTTGATCAGGATGCTGGGACAGGTTCAGGCTCTTTAAGACGCTGAATTTGGCTTGGGAAAGCTATCGAACAGGGAGAGGGCAAGCGTTTATATAATTGTTACTTGAATGTATTTTCACTGCTAAGTTCCCTGGGGACTCCTCGGGGTGCATTGACTACATGTATGCGAAGTCACGAGTGAGCATCATGTGCGTTCTGTATCTGTGAACTGGAGAGGAGTTTGTCGTCGATGCGGATGAGATCTCTGCTATCTACAGCCCCTAGTCTGATCCTCTATTCGGAACCTTTATTCTGAAGCACTGTCTGATGTACTCCTGCCGAGGACCGACACCCAACCCAGCTCTGATGTAGCCCAAATACCACCATCTTCATCCCTAAGTCCATCCAAGACCCCGACCAGATCATCCGTGAATCTAGTTCAACTCAGGATCCGAGACATCAGCAAAGACAGGCGTCTTCATCATGTGGTCCTTGTACAGATCCTCAGGAGTAGGACACTCCAGTCCCTGCTCAGCGCATTTTACAATCGCCTTTCTCGCATTAACCACCATCATAGCCTTGTTATATTCCATGACATTCACAACCTCGACCTCGTTGTACATCTCTACAAGGTCCGCCTTCGCCTTGGAAACAGTCATGCCGCGGGACTTCTTGATGTAGACCTTCTTCAGAGCCTTTCCGTCGGCATCGCACCACAAGAAGCCAGTGTTGTCTCCGTCGCGCTTGATCATAAGGTACGCCTTGGCGCCCTTCTTGCGGTTGTTCGAAATGACGCTGCCAGTGTGAACGGGGATGTCTCCCAGGAGGCGGCCGACGTGAAGGGAGGCTTGGGCGAAGGTGTGAGGAGTCAGGGTGGGCAAGATGATGGGGTCGCTGAAAGTCCAATCGCGGTAGACATGTTCGATGAAGTCTCTGAAGCGAGCTTTGAAGTCCTCATCACTACGGATCGGCTGAGGAGAGGGCATATTGATCCTGCTTTGGTCAGTAACTGGTAGCGTAGCGAGGGCGTCAGGGTGCCAGAAGAATCAACCACCCAGAGCATAAGAGACGAAATAAAGTAGCCTAAGTCTTTCCCTAAGCTCGCATAAGCTAGCTAAGGTATTTCGTCTCTTATGCTCTCAGCAGCCAATTCTTCTGACCATCTAACGGTAGGGAGAGCAACTGACAAAGAAGAGCAGGTCTTTTGTTCAAGGCTTGGGTGGAAGGTATGTTGAAGGAGAGTGAAGATTGCAGTGAAAGAAAGTTGTGCAAGATTGCTTTTATCTGGAGATCGAGAATGTCAAACACTGCCTAACAAGCAGACAATACAACAGCCTTTCGCAGTTACAAACATCCAGGGACCCACCAAGCGTATTGTCGTAGAGGGCAATGCATTTCGACTACTGCCCTGGCGTTTGTGCTAGGTAAACAATGATCCTTAATCTGCGTTCGCTGGTCGTTTGCCCTTCCGAGACTCTAACAATGCGATCGCTAATGATGAGTTGCGAGGATAAGGAACTTACCTGTGAAGCGCGAAAGGAACTAGAGTCCAGCTGGATTAGTAGTTCGCACAATGAAGTGACTGGCATATTTAACAATCTGCAGGATGAAGAGTAATGGAGAGCAGATAGGGACTCCATTGCTACCAACAGGTCAAATGTTATGCCCAGCATTGAAGTCACAAAAGAGGAAGATGAAGAGGAAGATATTCTTAATGGTAATCGTAATTTTACTATTTAATATATACAAATAATTATTCATCACATAACTCATGCATCATAAAGGCACAATTAAGCCTCAACAAGAGTGACCTTGGTCTCCTCCTTCAAGTCCCTGCTGCTGAATCCAACACGGATGGTGAACTCGCCCTCGGGAATAACCCACTGCTGAGAAACAATGTCCCAGTAGCTGAGATCACGGCGCATAAGCTCAAAGCTGACGTTCTTGCTCTCACCAGCCTCGATGAAGACCTTCTCGAAACCACGGAGCTGCTTGGGAGGAGTACCCTTGGGGGCGCTCTCGGGGAAGGTGACGTAGAGCTGAGGAACGGTGGCACCATCGACCTTGCCGCTGTTGGCAACGGAGACGGTGACGTTGTAGATGCTCTCCCAGAGGGCGGGGTTACCACCGGGCTGGACGGGGAGGGCCTCGGGCATGGCGGTGATGTTGTCGGCAAGAGGCTCAGCGGAGATGTCGGAGAGCTCAAAGGTGGAGTAAGACAGACCGAAACCGAACTCGTAGCGAACAGAGATGTTCTTAGCGTCGAAGTATCGGTAGTCGATCTCGAGCTTCTCATCGAACCAAGACTGCCAGTCCTCGGAGCCGGTGGTGTTGATGGCAGTGGTGGGAGGAGCGTTGTAGTCGGTGCCGTTGAAAGCAATAGTGTAAGGGAGACGACCGGAGGGGTTGACATCACCGTAGAGGAGGTCGACAAGAGAGTTACCGGACTCCTGACCGGGGAAGTGGGCAGCGAGGATAGCAGTAACGTTAGGGTGGTCAGCCCAAGGGAGAGTGTTGATACCGGAAGAGTGGGTGACAACAATGGTGTTGTTGCAAGACTTGGCGACAGACATGACAACATCGTCACCATCCCAGTCAACGCTGAGGTGCTCACGGTCAGCAGCCTCCTCAGCCCAGGTCTTGAGGAAGACAAGGCAGACGTCGGGAACAGCAGGGATCCAGAGGTCAGTAACGTTGGAAGTAGCAATGAGGGTGTTGTTCAACCACTGCTGGACAAGAGAGCCGTCCTTCTTAGCACGGGCGTTGATAGCAGTAAGAGGAGAGACGAGGTAGGTAAGACGGCCAGTTCCGGAACCACCACCAGCGACAAGAGTACCGAACTCGTAGTCCTTCTGGTTGAGGAAACCCTCAGTGATATCACCGGCATCGTTACCGAAGACAGCGATGGACTTGGGCTTCTTGAGGGGAAGAGCGTTGTTCTCGTTCTTGAGGAGGACGGTGGACTCGGCGCCGTGCTTGCGGATCAAGTCGCCGTGGTCACCACGGACGTCACGGCTGCGCTCACCAGTGAAGTTGAACTCACGGAGCCAGGTCTTACGGGGAGAGAAGGTGTTGAGGTCAGCGCTGGACTCATCAACAGAAGGGAAGTCCTCACTGTCCTGGCCGAGCCAGAAGTAAGGAGCCATGATGCGCATGATCATGTCGTCGACGCGGGCCTCCTCGAGAGTACCGTTGTTGACAGCCTGGGTCAGGTTACCACCGAAGAAAGAGCCGGCCTTCCAGTTCTGGCCATAAGAACCAATACCACCGGGCATGTCCATGTCGAGACCGCTGTTGATAGCAGCAACACCGGCGTGGGTAGCACCCCAATCAGACATAACGTAACCCTGGAAGCCGAGCTCATCGCGAAGGATACCGTTGAGGACCTTGGAGTTCTGGCAAGCATAAGAGCCGTTGAGACGCTGGTAAGCGCACATCATGCTGGCAGCCTTGGCATGGGCAGCGTTGGCGAAAGGCCAGAGGTAAAGCTCGTGCATGGTTCGGTCGTCCATGTTGGAGGAGAGGGCCTCCTCGTCGACCTCACCGACGTAGCCGTCCTTCTTGAAGGTGGGGTTACGCATAACCTCCTGCTCGTTACCAATAAAGTGCTTGGCAGTAGCCTGAACACCGGCATCTTGGTGACCGTTGATGGTCTCCTCCATAGCGACACCAGTCAGGTAAGGGTCGGGAGAGAAACCCTCCCAGTTACGGCCGGAGTAGGCTGATCGTCCAAGAGGACCGGCGACGGGGCCGAGAAGAATGTGAGCACCCTTGGCCTTGAACTCCTGACCCATTGCGAGACCGCGCTGGTAGAGAAGCTCCTTGTCCCAAGAGGAAGCAGCGGAAACACCAGCGGGGAAGACACTGGCGTAGTCGGCGACTCGAATGGAGAGAGGGCCGTCATGGAGACAGAGACCCTTGAAGCCGAGACGAGGAATAGCAACGATGTTTCCGACACAAGGGCCGGGGGTACCAGTGACCATGTCGGCCTTTTCCTCGAGAGTCAACTTGGCGACGAACTCCTTGGCCTTTTCGAAGCCCTGTTCCCATCCCTTGCCATCAGCGTAGGCTGTACGATGTTAGTGAATAGCTTCAACTTGTGAAAGTGTTGGTACATACTGGAAGGATAAGCAGGCGAGTGGCCATACTGTCCGAGGATGGTGGTGTTCTTGGGTTGAACCCAGCTGAAAGCCTCTTCACTACGATCACCAGCATCGTAGTTTTGAGCATTAACACTCGCGGCCAAAAGGCCGGAGACCAGCACAGATTTAAGGCCAGCCATTGTTGGAGAGGGAGATGAGAGTGGTGATGATGATCTTCTATTTTGATGGCTGGCTATCCATTGAACTTATATATCCCACTGTCCGGCAATTACAGTACAACGTAGTACACAGGCAGGACCATCCCTCGGTGCAAAATTATCACCCCAACAACTAAACTGCGTCATTGGGCAAGTTAGGTAGTGTTAGCTTGATCGGTCCATGTGAGCTAGTCCAAGTCCAAGTCAAAGTCCAACTGAAGGTACAGTCGAGAAGAGGAGCTTTGTGCGGGGAGTGCAAGTGCGATGCGGAGTAGAAGGGTCGTCTTGTGATGGCATTCCCAGTTTACCCTTACCATCGGGGAACTTTACTTGATCATTTTACCGTGGCTTAACCGTTGTTTTCGCTCCTGTATCCAATGAGACAGTAATTGATGGTGTCATGACTTGCTCAAAAGAAGAGAGTCCCCAGCTTTGTCTGCTAACTTAGTCTGGTGATGTAACCCAAAAAAGCGAAAGAAGCCCGGGGAAGAGGCATCCCCCACAAGTTCGGAGCCACAGATGTTAATAATACGGCCGTTATGCGGCCGAGGGACCGAAGATTAACCAGACATTAACATGAGCTTTTTTCTTCTCTTGTTCCTCATGCATTCCGGATCTAACCTGTTGTCGTGAGTTCAACCCCAATGCCGGTTTAGTGTCTCCATTGACAAGTCTGGGGTTTGTCTCTTCTCCGCAATTTGCATTCGGCCCTGTTGTGGACTTGGATGCGGAGAAAAGAAAACCGACAGGACTTATTAAATGACGATCGGAATATTACAACCCAACCTCACCCGATATATACGACAGAGATACTTGGAAAACAGCTGTTGTTCCCACCGGAACCTTGGTTCCGCCCCTGTAGCTGTAGTCACTAAAAGTTTTCTCCCCCGCGAAATCACGCTGTGAATCGGAGAGCACGGCCTTTCTCATCGTCCCAGTGCGGTGGCCTGGTGACGCCTAGTGATGTTACATTTACAGAGGTGATGCTTGCTGGGATGAAATTGGATTATGTCAGTTAATTGACCGCTTTGATTGATGCTGTCTGAGATGTTCAACGGTTTTATTTCCCTTTGTCACGATATTGTATGGATATCCACAGATCTCAAGTCAGGCCGTTATGCACTGGAATAAAGTTTTAACTTCCAATTAGAGATACTCGTATGGTTTTGACCCAATTAGAGTAAATCTGTGACCGCATTTCCGAGATGCCGCTTAGAATTGCCGTCTTGGCCCAAGTAGGTATCGTACATAACGTTATGCTGTGATTGATCTCTCGATATTCCATCTTTTTTTTCACCGGTCAAAGCTCGGCGCTCGTATCGTCGAGATGCATGACTTTATTCCATTAACGGCTCATATGGGTTGCAGAAGAACGGCCTCGGATATAGACCAACATCCGAAGATTTCCAAGATGTGTGTCGCGTGGTTGTTCGCCGGGATGTGGGTTACATTGAGAGTCCGGGTTGACCGTTCGTCCTTGACTCGGATGGGTATTGGCCCCCCACACTTTTTGACTCGGCAATTGACGGTTGGCCATGATGAGGTTTAGGCTTCCATTGGGATGTGCGGAGTTTCCTTTAACAGTAATTAAATTTTGATAAAATTGTTAGTGCATACTTGGATAATGAATGATGAAGAGATCATGAGTTCAATTGACATTTCAGGCTGGTGTATGTGGCACGCATGTGCCATTGACATGTAAAAAATTGATCACTGTTGTCGACTCAAAAAAGGATGCTTACGCTAAGATCTTGTCAGGTTGGCAAGCGCTTACTATTCTCCGATCATATTGCTTAGTCGCAACCAGTTATAAAGTAATTTCACGTGAGACGTATCAATTGAGAATAAAAGAGCGACTTTATTTAGAACGAATGACTTCTAAGGTAACGACTGACTTTGACCCTGAACAGAACGCCAAAGTAGAAAATTCTACCAAAACATTCTGCTCCAGGGTATCCTCCTCTCAAAACCTCCACTAAATTCTTTCCATGACGTCCTAGCTCCGGCTCTGGTTTTCCAAGAACTCGCTAGCCCCAAGCTCCCGCCTCGGCGAACCAAAAACGAGGCTGGGCAACTTTTACCCCAGTATGCACTAACGAGAACCTTACTCAGCAAGGCCATCCCTGGAAGGATTGCATTTCCTGCATTCAAGATAACTAACATACTGGGTTTCTTCTACCAGAATTTCTTCATGCTCTTCTTCCAGCAAATTGCCTACAAGACAGAAAGATGTAATGGAGCTGTATATCACCAGGCGGCGACATTGCTCGCAGACCATAGCGGTCCTCGACAACTGACACATTTTGATGAGTTTGTGGTGAAGTGGTTTGATACTGACTGTTTGTGTCTGTTGTAAAGCGTTGTGTGTGTGATGAGTGGATGGTAAGATGAGATTGAATAGTGGATGGATTGAGACGATGAAGGAGCACAATTTATACTGCGGCAAGTGTCGGTTTGATTATACAAACAAAGAGGATTGCGAACATAGACCTTAGGAAACAATTATTGCGTACAGCTGAACAATGAAGAGTGAACTGAGTTGTTTTGCTCAGGGGTCTTTGTTCGAGCTGTTCAGCTCGAACAAGAGTCAAGACCTGAGGGACAACGGTTTGTTCGCCCATTGAATTCATGCCGAACAGTCATTGCACTGAACTTCTTCCATGATGCATGAATAGAACTTGGAGAGAAGAACATCTAGACATTAACGGAGAATAGACATAAAGGCCGAGAACTATGAATCATTTCTTGATATGCACATTTTGTTGGTTTTGATATTGGCTGAGTCATAGGTACAAACCTTAGAATAAGAAAGGGATAGAATGACAGAAAGAAAAGAACAATTATAGTCCTGGCTTAAATGCTACCGAAAACAAGTTTATCATATAACTGATATGTTTGTCCATCAGTCCATGACTTGAGTCTAACCTATATTAATAGAAAAAGAGATGAAATAAATGATACAATTTAGTATCAACTGCGTCACTATGGAAATCAGCCAAACAAATAATGCATGAGCTGCTCAATTAAGGTAATCGAGCCAGAACTGGGATTCGAATTCTTGATATTCACATTGGACATTTCCCCATGGTGTAATATTGTTAGGGATCAAACTGTAGCTTCATTGGTACTCTATATCTTGATAAGATTCCTCCAAACTACTTACCTTTCCTATCCTGGGTGTGGACTGCTCAAGACCTGCTTGAGCGTCACCCAGAGTTCTACTCACCAAGACTTGTCCCCCGAAAGTCAGACATTGAACTTACCAACCCACAAGCCTTTCAGTAACACCCATGCCTCTGACAATTGCTGCAGCCCTTAACAAACTGACCCTCAGACAGGTTCGTAGGCTTACAGTTACCAGTTCCGTGATGCTCACAGAGTTCTGTGTACATTTTGGAATAGAGGATGCAGCCGCAGCTGGTGCAGATTCGCTGCCAATAGGTAAAGGTACACATGCTGATGGTTGTGGTGATGTTTTTGGATTGGATGAGTTTGAAGATATAGTAGAAGAGTGGAGAATGGCAAATGGTTGAAGAAAGTTTTGTGGCTATGGAGGCAGGAGTGGATAGATATATACCTGGGGGTAGAGAGTATTCGGAGAGAAGCGTGGTGTTACCTGGACAGGGGAACATGTCCTGAGTTCGTAGAGACGTTGATTGTTACTGAGTACAGTAGTTTGAATAACAAGAAGACCTGGAACACTGCGCCAGGGAGCATAGTAGCCAGTGTGTAGAGGACTAGTCCTCATCATAGTACTCTCTGATGTTCTGCACACGCTTCTTGATGTGCTTGATGAGGACGTCGTGGGAGTCATGACGGGAATGCAAAGTGTGCTGCAAGGTGATAAAGAAGCCATGACTTCCAAACGATGCAAAACTTGTGTACGAGACTAGTTCAACATCCCAAATAATCTTTCAAGCTCCGACTTCCTTGTTCCATCACTTAGTACCCACACATGACTCTTCCGCCGCTGACTTAGAAGTTTTTTTCAGCAGCCTCCCTTTTGGCAAGTTCTTTCTTCAACTTCGAAACCAATTCATCAATCTTAGCAATCTTGACCTGGTCAGGAGCAGAGACTTTGGGACCCCTATATCGCCATTAGCATATATCCTCACCAAGCAAGACAAAATTCTTACGAGGGCTGCTGAACTCCTGTAGCCTTCATCAAAGTTTCCTGCTTCTGACGCTGATTAGTTGCCGGGATGAGAAAAAGCTCTCCGCAGCGAAACATAGGATCGCAGCCGTCCATGGGTGCGAGGTCGGGGGGACCGATGAAGGGGACAGGGCTGTCTGATGGGAAGGAGGAGCAGCGGGTGCAGAGGGCGGGCTCGCATTTGACGATGTCGAGCTGGTCGAGATGGCCGCAGGGTTTGTCTTCTTCTTTCGCTTTGCAGGTGGTTTCTTGGGGGTCTTCGACGAAGATGTAGTTGGAACACCGGTTGCAGACGAACTTTCGGGTCTTGCGCTCGCACATTCTGATGGGTTTCGGCGGGTATATGAGAGATTGTGAGTGCTTCTTCTGGGGAAGTAGATTTGGTTAGTCAAGATACCAGAGTGATTTGAAGACAAGGAGTTCGGTACCAGGGAGACGTTGATTCCAAGGATAAGCAAGAATGTAAACAGACAGAGATGTTGCTCGTGGAATTTCTAGCATACTGTTTATAATTCAACATCGGTGAGCGGTCTATTCAAAGCCGGCGCGTTTGAAGCATTGACGCGGTAGTTCACAGTTGACACTGCCGTGGCAGTCGAGGAGCCTTCTTGCAACTTGAAAACGAGCTTCCACCACTAGCTCGCTCCTTCACTTCATGACAATCAATACTTAAAAAGAATGACGTTGCCAATACCACAACGTAAGAGAACAAGGCTCATAGTGTGATAGTGATCTATTTGTCTCTATAGAGTCTCTGGGTAGCTAACGATATCTCAACTCTCCCTCGGGGGCGAGATAAGGATATGGCCAAGGCCTGAAAGGAACATCAGGCACCATCTCGGGCGGGTCGTATTTGCAATTTTCGCACCACTCCTTATCGTTCCAAATAGTATGAGAGTATTCATATCCGCAAGAAAAAGAATTCCCTACTGCGAGTCGCTTTTGCCCAATCGCAACGACAGCCGTGTTGTTCAAAGCGGGATCTGTTGCCACAGTTGGCACACATAAACTGGATTATAATATTATAACACATCTTGAAGAATATATTGTTCTGCTAGATTTAGTAGATGCTGATGTTTATTCTTTGGTACAAGATTGGTGTTTGCAATATTCTTGATGGAGGGTTGAAAGGCTTCGAATCCTGTTCATTTATGGTCAAGCAAAAAGAGACAAGCGCAGTGAATCAGAAGAAGCTCATAACATAACTGTTGAGAAAATGTCCAAGTACCTACAGCCATATTACCGATATTCACTGCTCAGATCATGGCAGGCATGGCAGTCACCACAGCTGTGTCTCTTTGCTACAAGATTACTTATGGTTATGCGGCACAAATATCTGCTGAAAGCCAAATCAAAGAATTACTATTCCTTTCTTCAACTGATTGTCATCATTGCACGAAACTTAAACGAACCCATAATAGCCTCCCCGATAACCATAAGGATATTGAGGATCAGGTGGAGGAGGCGGTGGCCCTGAGCAGTCCTCGCAAATCTCGTCCTTGTTCCAAATCGTGTGTCCATTATTCCTTCCACAAGAGAAAGGCCTTTGACTTTGGGTTTGTTTGGAATTGTAACATGGGCATTCATGCTTTTCATAGCCCATTCTGTGTTGGCACACAGCGCACATATACTGGATCATGATTCGATAGCACATTTTGTAAAGTGTTTGTTTTGTAGAGATTGGATAGTTGAGACTTGAAACTTTTGGTTTGTGTTTAAATAGTTGAAACTTGGACAGTGATGTGATTCATGCGAATAGCTCTGCCGCAATTCAAGAACACGGCCAGGGACTCTATGAACAGGCACCTCCCTACGTGGTGAATGTCCGTCACTGTTCCAAACAGATGAATTGAACCATCTGTGAAGATCAATAGAAGTCATGATCGCTAACGCTGCAACGCAAGACAGGATGACTAGTCTTAGAAAAACAAATGTATTGGTACTTTTGATAACGACCTTTTAAACTCCCATCGCACATTGGGTCCCCCAAAATAGGGTCGAATCCTGAAACATTGTCAAGAACCCATGGACCCTTTCCATCTTGTTCGATAATGAAGAACGGTAGAAAAACAAAAATACCGTCATGTTTGCCGAAGCCGGATCCATCGAAGCGAGGTTCGATAGCCGCGGTGGAGTCGCCCTTCTTGTTTATCCACTGATGGAAGCAAGCGTATCTTTGGTCCGCTCCGCCAGCGACTCAATCAGGCGTAAAGCGCAAGAAAGTGTTGTTGCATTTAGACAATGAATCATCGGTAGTACGCTCGCCAATAGTCTGCATGATAGAAAACGCGACGGAGACGGTAGCCAAGGAGGATGTCTGGAATAGGATCGCTAACTCGATCGAAGCTATCTTATGATCTCAATAACCATAGGCCGAGGTTCCGCGCATTCGTTACAAAGCCTCTTATCATTCCAATGCGTTATCGGAAACTCTCCTCCACAAGACGCATATCTTTGACTGTATGTTCTGCTCGCTATGTTGCACTGTAGACCATGTTTCTCGAAGTCGTACCTGTCGCCGCATTCGGCACACATGTAGTGGATGGTCAGGTCGTGGCACATTGTTTCTGTTCTGTCCGGGTTAATTCGTTTGATATGGCGAAATTCGACGTGGTTTTGGAAAGTTAGTATGATGAGAGGCAAAGAAAGAAAGAAAGTAGGATGAAGTACGCCCTTCTTATAGATAGATATATGCAGTGAATAGCAGGGCAAATGCTTCGTGGCACATATTCAGACGTGATGACTTTGAGTCTTGTATATGCGCGACATTCGAATATATCTTGAGTTTGACAAGCCAAAGTTTGGAATCGACTCGATCACCTTCAATTATGTAGTGGAATCGTCTTGTCAGAGAAAAGTTCGGGGATTTAGTTCTCATTTTGTCGACAGTGTTCCTCCAATCCGTTGATGACTTTGTTTGATAAGGTCTTCCACAAGATGTCATGTAGTAAATTCCAATATTTCAAGCCTCGCTGCCCAACCCTCCACAAAGATTAACCTTGCCCCATTTCCTCTCATCCGGCGGACACTGCTGACAATACTCTGAAGCGATGGCAACTTCGCCATCATATGTGTAACCACACGATCCCATCGATTTTGATTCCGTCTCTAATGCCTCCTCACAAATTTCCCACTCATAAGCCTTTCTGATGCAGGTTCTGCAATCGATACAGTAGAAGTGCGTGTATTGTTCGGTGCACATGGTGTAAATGTTGTGTAACGTAATATGATTTAGTGTTGTTTGTGTTTGTGATAACGTGTCAAAGAATCAAGTGAAAGAGGCTTTGAGGTTGAAAACGCCTCTTTTGTTGAAGGTTATATAGTTCATCAGGCAATGAGGCTCAGAGTTGGATTGAGGGCGAACAATCAGGCATCCAGCCAAGTAACAGGGGTCTGTTCAGCTCTATGGAATAAGCTAATCAACAACCGTTTTCAATCTTACCAAAGATCCAAAAAGAGGCCTCCCCAATAATAATCACGCACGTTATAGCTGCATTGAATCCATCGTTTGCTGTTGGTGGTGTACCCGAATGCTACCCCTCGTCAGAAAGATGAAATGAGTAATCGGATACTACTTAGATCAAAATACTTTGAAGCCATGTCTGTTTCGGTATGCATACCCATCCGGGACTAGCCGTCATATCCTTATGTTCCACGGCTACAGTGCTACCTCAATCAGTAAATGCCTGTATTTAAAAAGACGTGCCGGGATGTTCTATCGAAAGTTGGTAGCGGACGACGGAATACCGAATCAGATACTAGAGTAGAACTTGATAGATGACTAGGTATCAAGACAGCAATTCACACACTCTTCTCAGGTAAGATAAAACCATACCGCATATTTCACTGATCCATTCAACGTCCGGGGTGTTGTGTCACCAAGACAAACACATGATATGTGAATATATAAACCCAGTCAATCTGTTAGTGAACTTAAATCCACTCTCACCACAACATCAAACTTAAATACTATATCTAAGACAAAAACCATCATGTGTGTTGAAATGACAACCAAAACGGTCTGCTCGACCTGCAGCAAGCTCATCAAGACGAACGTCACAGTCAGCAGATGCTTTGGGTGTAACTCCCCGAACCCAAAGGACTGTAAGATCGGATTCACCAGACGCAGCGGTGAGATTAAATTGGAGTGTGCAGATTGCAAGAAGAAGAGGTCGAAAAAGTAACCTGGGCTTCGAGGAACTAGGTAGGGAATGCTTAGGAGAACAAATAGATAAAGTGAACAAAGAGACAATGTAAATGGTTCTTTGTATGCTACACTAGGTCTTTGTCTCGGTGAATGCTATTTGTTCATATCCTAAGATAATGAATACCTTCATGAGAATTATAAGAGTCTTTCTCGACCTGCATGGAAACTCCCTTCTTTAGACCATCACCATAGGTACATCTACATCACGATTTCCTACGCATTATACCTCAGATCTTTTCATATCAACGGAAGATACTATACACCACAAAGGACTCAAAGAAACCACCATGTGTTGGCAGACGACCGTCACGACACGTTGCAAGTCCTGCGACGCATTTCTAGGCCAGACCAAATTCGTTGACAAATGCCCGAGCGCCGAGAGCGCAAAGTGCATTCGTGGCTTCAAGCAACTCGTGCAGGACCCGAAGGGAGAATGCAATGATTGCAAAGTCATTAGAGAGTGCCAGGAAACACAGAAGAAGAAGAACGCCAAGCTTGATGAACGTCGAAAAAGACTTCTCGGAAGGATTGATGAAGATGAGCCATAAGGGGGTGCGGAGGACCTTTGGGAGGAATGTGTCTATTTGAGTTGTATGGACACCAGATCCTGAAGGGATGGGATAATGTAATGCAGCGATAGGTTTTTGGGGCAGAGATCTTGTGAAGGCGCGGTGCTTCTAGATAGACCACAGATATAGGCCAGAACAAATAAACCACTGTCAGATAGTCGCACTGATATGAAGTGATGGGAACTTGCGAGTTTAGTGTTTTGGCGGCACTGACAGTGCTCAACAACGATCCCCATTGTGGCAGTGATGGATTGATGGATTGATTCTAGAAGCTCTGGTACCAGCTTGCGACTCAGCGTTTGCGACTGACAACATCGCGGACTCAAGGAACGAGATCAGCTTGCCAGCAACATCCACCTCTGAAGACGCATCCTCAGCAAGAACTTGTTCACAGATTCATCCAAAGACATTGCGTACGACTTCACCATTCATCCACTCCTTCCCTGTATTGACCACCACCCAAATTCGTCTGACCGATCTTGGTCTCTGAAAGAAGGTGGAGCAAGAGCTGCACCTGCCCCCATCACTGATCCGATGCCATTGCTTCCCAAATTTATCTGAAGCACCTCGACGTGAAGACCCCCGTGATTCAGAAACATCATCTACAGTATTGTTCCTCTCCTAGCAATTATAAGGGTATGTTACCGCCCGTCAGATCGCCAGCAATCATCCAATACTCCCTACTGGTACTAACACAAAGCCACAGGTCAAACAATCGTCCACCATCATGTGTGAGCACCGCATCATCTGGCGCTACTGCCCCAACTGCCGCAAACAAGCCGGCCCTCCCCTCCGCCAAAACGTCAACTGCGACAAAGTCACCATCTGGAAACTCGGTCAATGTCGACTTGGCCTCTGCGACCGCGAGATCATAGAGCACGTCGAGTGCTCTGATTGCGAGACCAAACGAATCACCGAACGGGACGACATGCGACGACGTTTGTGGGAGAAGGCTTGGCCTGCGCCTGTTCAGTTGCCTGAGGGTGTTAAGGCACCCGTGATGATGGATGCTGCGCAGCAGACTGAGGAGCCGTGGCCTGTTATTGACAAGGCTGGGAAGACTGAGGACAAAGGGTCGGACGTGGTGATTGTTCAGCCTGAGGTCACGTACGATGCCGACGATGAGCGTGATGGAGAGGGTCTTTTCATCGCTAGCAAGAAGCGCAAGACGAAGCAGAAGAGTGATTGAGGTCTTGGACCGGAGACATGAGGCTCATATGTGTAGCCCATTTTGGTATTGATGTTTTGGCCATACGAGAATGCGGAAGCGGACCATGTAAGGAAGCGATGATCGATTAGCTGGGTTGCGAAGGGAGGCAATCGTTCTGTATCCTCAAGTAGCTGGGGAACAGCGCAACACATTTTAGACCTGGCCACAGAAGTGAAGAGCGTGATTATTTGTCGTCGCATCTCCCTACTCGTTGCTCCAATTCACATAGTGCGCTCTCGTGCTGTACCACGGCCTCTTCCTGTCAGCATTTCAGAGCCTCGAAGTAGACATTCACTGTCGAAAAGACCACAATCTACAGTGCAGTAATGTCAATTCGACCTATAAATAGATCAGAGCGTCTGCAAAGATCAACATGTAAACACCATACTAAATAGACCAACGCCGTATCCCCACGATCAACAAGATCGCCAGCAAAGATGTGCCGTAGCGAAACAACCTTCACCGAATGCGCCTGCGGCAAAACCTGGAACCGCAAAGTAAATATGCACTATTGCTGGGATGCATCCGAGGACAATGGTTCCTGCAAAGAAGGACTCAGTTATAGTGAACGCCCCCAGCGTGGCGAGTGCGAAGAATGTCGCAAGGCTCGTGAAGAAAAGGAGCTCGAGGATAAGAAGGAGGGGACTGGAGCACCCCCCAAGAGGAGGAAGAGTGTGACCTTTAAGGAGGACGTGGAAGAGATACCCTCGGACGATTCGGGGTGCGCTGCTTGAGGCATTGTAGCGTATCTAGATATCGAGTGAGTGCGAATGTAAGTAGCGAGTAAGGGAGGTAGTGCGCGCAAATAGTGATAGATGTGATTAAGTTCCGAGTGGCTTTGAGTCAGTACGCAAGTGTTGTGTTTGCTACCTCGTGATCCCTAGACATGTGCGCTTGGACCTAGAGCATTGCGTAACACACCCTGTCTTTATGTATACATATATATAGCTGAAAGGACCTCCAGAGAGTGGTATCCCGGTTTATTCGACCAAACGCAATCGTATATAACCACGAAAGCACCTCGCACGCACATCTCTATACGGAAGCCTGCATACCCAAAGCGCCTCTCGCACGGAAATAGAAAAGATGTGCCGGGAAGTACCATCCTATAACGAAGGCGTCCGCGGAAAGAAATGAGATAAAGAGGTGACGCCGAACGCTTGCGCACCTCGGTGAAGCAGAGCATGGGTTTGGCCTTTGTTCCAGCGGAGTGATGGCCGTCGAAGTCTCAATTGCCGACGAGTGTGAAGATTGTCGAAGATCTTAATGAAGAAGAGCGTAAGACAGACGATCTTGGGGGTTCTGGTGGTCATGGTACACGGGTTCCATTAGCAAAATCGTGGAGGAGATACCGTCCGATGATTCGGGGTGTTCTACTCGCAGGCACCATGGATGGGATCAGTCTAAGCAATTGAGAATACCTTTCAAGACATGTAATAAGAAGGCTCAAGTTGTCTTGTGAAGAGACCATGGTCGCAAGGTCAAGAGGGAAATGCCAAGTATATGTTTGTGGTGCAGTTTCCTTTGTGTCAGGTAGCTAAGGAAAGAAGCCTCCAATTGTGCTACTACTACCCTGTGATTGCTCGATAAGCAGTAGGTCAGCAACAAACAAGAAGGTAAAATCCTGTCTCATTGCATATATTCCACACCAGGCCTCCAAATAATTCTACCGACGGCTCAAAATTGAATTCTCTTTAAGAACCTACTGAGAGAAAGGATGCATTCTCATGCCCACCATGTCATTCCAATTTGGCCCCCAACCTGTTCTTCAGCCCTGGAGAAGGATCGCGCTGCGCCCACTGAACCCTGCAGAATCACCCTCAGCCCTGTAGTGTAACCCCTGCAAAGCAGTCAACTGATGAAACTCCAACTGGCTCCCTCCATGTAAGCATCAAAATTATAAAATGACTCAAGTTCGTCCTTTCATTATGGACCAAGATCAATGAAAACATACCAACATGACTTGTACTAACAAAGAATGCTCTGTAGAGCGCAGGGACTGCATTCAAGTTCACGATCATTGTCCCGAGCAGCCCTATGTGGAGCTCAAAGTCCCGCAGGATGCAAAGAGGGTTACCGCAGTTACCTTTGGAGGAATATCTAGAGACCAAGGCAAGAACATCCACCTGCTTTCTAGAGTCAAGGACTAACTGCTTGAAGGCTGGGCGGATAACGCAGATGTGTCCTACACATGGTTCGACACCACCGTCATACGCCCAGAGAGTCGCGGCGATCTTCGCACGATTCTAGTTCACAACAATCGCCTGACTGACCAAGAACCGGAAGAATGGTCAGAAAGATGGGGCGTTTGGCTTGGGCCCAGGAAGCGGCTCTGGGTGGAAGCGTTGCGACCTGGAGACATTATACAACTCATTCCGAGAGCTATGTATATGGCTTGGACAAATATTGTCGATGGAGGCAGCATCAAGATCGAGTACGAAGCGGAAGAGGTGCTCGAAGACCTTCAAGCTCTTACTATCTCCTCCAATACCTCCCATTACTCTCAAATCTTGGATATCGAGCGTCAGGATATTCGATTACTGAATGTCAAACCAGGAGCCTTCGACGACCCGATCATCGCTTCCTTCAGTACAGTCAGTCTCAAAGACGCTGAGGTGATGGGCATTGGGTTCCATGCTTTGTCATACTGTTGGGGTGACTCTAGCGAACGCGAAGAGATCATGCTGTTGTCGAACCAAGACGAAGCCGATGACGGAGTGCCATTCAGTATTGGAAAGTCTGCTGCCCAGGCTCTTCGTCGGCTACGATCCGAAAAGACAACGCTGGTCATCTGGGTCGATGCTGTGTGTATCAACCAGGACGACCTTGAAGAAAGAGCGCAACAAGTCACCTTGATGGCCCAGATTTACTCACTGGCTGCGATCGTACACATATGGCTGGGCGAAGATAACCCGGGTGTTGAAGCATGTCTCAAGCTTGTTCGCGATATCTGCAACTACAACAGCGAAGAATGCCAAGGTGGCGAAGCGTGCTCATGCCTCTGGACCAAGCATTCATCACCATTGGAAGAGATCAAAGCGTTTGCAGAAGAAGTCAAAAAGTCAGGCCGAAAAGTCTCTTTCAAAGGGATGATTGAAGTCTTTGAGATTCACCTGAAGACATGGTCGCGGGCGATCATCGACATGGCGGGCTGGTATGGAAACACGCAGCTTTCATTCCTCATGAGTTCACTTTACGAGAATCCTTGGTTTTCTCGCGTATGGGTGATTCAAGAAGCACTGTCTGCTCAATTCCCTTTGGTTCACTGCTCAGCGGAGAAGGTTCCATGGGAGGAGGTTGTCCAAGTAAGCAACTGGCTCCAACAACCCGACTACGCGACCCAGAACCCTCATGTCGCCTCCCAGCAACATTCAATGGCTCCTATCTGGAAGACGTTGAAGCCCAAGGGAAGAACGACAGAGGTTCCAAACACACCCGTTGAGGTGCAGAATACAGACGAGCTGTCGGGTATTCTGGAAGTCTTCCTTTCTGGTCTTGATCTAAAGGCTACAGATTCGAGAGACAAGCTATTTGCATTGCTTACCTTTGCAGACGAGACGCACGATGTTTCACAGCTAGACGATTTGATGCGACCCAATTATGACAAGCCGAAAGAACGTGTCTTTGCGGACTTCACACGTTGGTGGATCCGTGAGCATAATTCTCTGGAGATTCTATCCTACATCCACTGTCAGCCAACGCGAACTTGGGTCAAAACTGTCGGTCAAGTAACTGAAAGGTTACCAGCCAGTCGACCTACCTGGTCTGTCGACAGCAAGGGAAGCTCGAAATGGATACGAGCGAATCTAAGCGCGCTCTTTAGGTTCAAAGCAAGTGGCGTCACAAAGCCAGACCTCAAGCTTCTCGAGACGGATGACTCTCTGGTCCTTCGACTGTCAGGACTTCGCATTACAGAGATCAAAAAGATTAGCTGTGTACCCATCGAGCACATGTATCCTTACCAAAACGCATTTCAAAATCAAAAAGAGATATGCCAAGTCCTGCATCAAATCATCGACCCATGTGGCCTGACACCATTCTGGGCTCGAAGAAATACCGCAGGCGACATTCTACAAAAGAGTATTCAAGAATGCAACATGAAATACGGGGACCATATGAACTCCCACTGGGCCTATGCCGACAGGCCCGCCCTGCAAGTCCTCCAACCCAACGCCAAAGCTGAGGTGAACTATTACGAGACCAACAAGTTGCCCACTTGTATTGAACCTTGTTTCTTTGTTACGACTTCTGGCTTGTTTGGACTGTGCCCTTGGATGGCTAGAGAAGGGGACGTCATTATCCTGCTTGATGGGGGGAATGTGCCGTATTTACTGAGGCCGGCTGACAAGAAGGATGGAGAGTTGAGATATGAGCTTGTAGGGGAGTGCTTTGTTAGCGGGATCATGCATGGTGAGGTTTTGGGTGCACTTGGTGAGAATACGGATCATAAGCAGATTTTTAGTCTTGTTTGAGACTTCTTATTTTGAAAAGGGAATATCGATGACGAAGCATCACCGCTCTATGGAGGGTAGATCAGGCTCTACTTAGGTTGGGCTGAGGTGATGCTCACCCTTAGCTCAGACAACCTGCCTAAGCCCTTAGGATTTTGTTACTACGTAAGCCCAGGGTGCTCGGAACCATCGCCCTGTTACTCTAGTTCTATATACATAGTAAAAGTAGACCGAATTCCCCGACAGACTTGACCCGGGGGCTCATAATGATGCACAGAGTGAATGTGGTGGTGAGCAGTAAATGGAATGTCCACGGACCGAGATGAATAAAGCCCGACGCGACTTGTGGCCTACGAGAACAAGAGAGAACAAGCTCAAGCTTGTGATGCGAGACCTAGCATTGCGAGGGAAAAAAGGTTAAGACTTCAAAATACTAAACAGATGAAGCGCTGCAAAATCTTCCAAGGAATTTTGGCAATATATAATTGTCTTCAAGCAAGACTTTCAACCACTATAGTAATCTCCTGATATCTCCTTGCATGTGCAATTCTTGGAGCCTGAGATCTGCCACGACTCATGTATAAGGTACTTGCTGTATATATTAACTGCGCAATATTAACCGAGAAAGACTAGCACCCGTTCTCCCGAATCATATGCCGATATGTACTATCAGGGTTGAAGCTTGTTGGAGTTTAGGCATTGATTAGGCTTCAGCAACGACCAATTGAGTGAGAAATAGGACTGTATGGTCCCAGCATTGCATAGCTGCGTTAAGGCCCTGATCGGCGAGAATTGAGAATTGGATTAGGGGCTGAAAACGGTACTTGTGGCTGTGTATAGCGCAGTAGAAGTATCGCATAAGCTTGCATAGCTGACATAAGCAACTACCCTCTATAGTTATAGAAGGTTACCCTCTATAGCTACAGGGGGAGACCACTGTAGCTACAGGGGACTATAGAAGGAAGCCTGCTGTAGTTATAGAAGGCTAGGTCCTTAATACCCCGATTTTGGGGTCGTAAGGAAGTAATTGGATTTTCGTTAAAATTAGCCCAAAATAGGCAAGGTTACTAAGAGGCTACGATAGAAGAGGAAAAGGGCAAAAAGGTACATCTGGATGCTTGCATAACTAACGTTCTTTTTGTGAAACTGGATTAAGCGCCAAAAGTAGCCTATATTTGTTCTAGTAGCAGGGTGTTAATCTATTTCTGTCTCCACCCTTGATACTTTTCCTCAAAATAGCGACTCGCCGATCAGGGCCTAAGTCATGAAACAGGTTGCGATTGCTTGTTTTTGCCGTTTTCAATAGGCAGTAAAAGTCATCAAACTAATCATCCAATGCTATCATGCCCCTTTGGGTTTCTCTGCTCAACATGCAATTGGGGATCCCGGAATCCGTATGCGTCATTCGCGCGTCGACATCTGACGGCAGGCATGTGAATAACAATCAAAATTCGTAATTTCAAGCTGCGTGCTTGGCGACGTGGCGCATTTTCTCACGGGTGACAAACACGACATATTTGGATCATCTGAGTAAAACACGTTTGTGCTTTTGTCGACCAGGTGATTAGACGTCAGTTCAGCTTCGCAGTTGTGGCATTCACGATGACCATTAATCAAGCCAGGTATACATCTGTCAGACCGCTATACGCTTTTGTGCAGTCTGCTTTGCTATTGTTGCAGAACCTATTTCAAGCCCCGTTGCAGCATGCGTACAACCTCTTAATTGATCAGAAGTACCCATGCTTGATCTCTAGACTTCCACAATTGTGGAAGGGATGTGGAGGGCCATTTTTCTAATTGGCTAGTTTTAGAAAGTGGTGGCATTACTCGCTTAGTTCCATGCCAGTCAATCCTCTATTATTGGTTGGTGGTCGTCCGACCTTGTGCAGCCTATTCTATGGACACAGCTGTGCTGTGTCTTTGGGAACCTTGTTCCGAGATAAGGCTCGCTGTAAAATACCTACTCATTTATAGGGCCAGCTGGAGAATTGCTACATTCATGCGCCGACCATGACTATGTCAATTCTTGCTGTTTCTGTAAAGCGGCTCAAGGCCTTCTTCAAAATGTTTCTTTGCGGTTGTTGCCCTTCGTCAATGACCATTCGGCGACCAAAGCCCTCCTCTCAAAACCAGAGCAATACTGTGATGACACAGTCCACCGTCAGCAAATTACCGGAAACCCTGGATTCTCGCCACCTTGACCGTCCCTCAAGCCTCTTAGGACCTACCAGGGGAGTCAAACGGACCAGGTCTGACCAATGCCGATCTTATGTCGGCAGTCAACCCGACGCACTACTGCACGGTTGTGTCACACCCCTATCCCCAAGATATGGGGCCAAATATGAATCGCCATCTTCAAGCGATAAATCTGAAGGTGAAAGCATCGACCTTTGGGAACAACGCCAGTTCCCGACTGATGTACTTCAGGATCAGAGACACAAGATAAAGACAAAAGCACTCAAGCTCTTTGAGAAGTGGAGAGCAGAAACAAAATACATTGCACCCCGGGAGGATAGATTGCCCCCTCGAAAAAGGTGCAAACGATCGTCTACTCGGTCAATTTACACACAATCAGAAGATGAAGTTGATATCAGCGATGAGGAACTGGTAGTGGTCTCTCAACCGGCTCGCACAAAGTTGTTCCTTCATCTTGCTTGCCCCTTTCAGATCTTCGCGCCAGAAGAATATCAAAAGTGTCTGCTCAAGGATGATCTACAGTCTATTGAGGAACTCAACGAACACCTCTTTCGATGCCATTCACGCCCGATTCACTGCTTGATCTGCTACAAGACCTTCGACACCCTGATCCAACGTGATGACCACGTACTGAGCGAAACGTGCCAGAAGCGCGATGTAAGTCCTGAATATGGTCTCGATGAGAGCCAGAAGTCAAATTTGATTCGAGGAGACTCTTGGCACTTCGGTGAAAGGAGACGTTGGTATCGTCATTGGTCTGTCATTTTCCCTGGATCAAAGAACCCGCCCTCTCCGTATCTGGATCGAGGTTTGGGGTTGAGTATCTCCATGATGCGGGATTTCTGGGAGTTGTATGGGTCTCAATGTGTCTCTGATTGTCTTGAGCACGAGGAGTTGACTGGTGATCAGTGCGAGAGTGTTCAGCGTGTTCTGTACGAGCTAGCACTTGAGGATTTACTGGGTGAGATGATACAGGAGGACGATGATGTTCTCTGTCTGAATGAAGAGTAGGTCGACAAAGAGAGCTCTATCAGGGAGGCTCATAATAGGTTATTTGTTTCGCAGCAAGCCAGAAATATATGAGCCTGCCTTCTCTAAATCCAACATGCATCATGGACTCTTCAGACTTGTCAACAGGATATTCCTATAGCGTTGTTTTCCACCTTCCCAGTCTCTTGCGAACCCAGATTTGAATTAGGTAAGCAGCTGAGGCAACTTACTGACATCTAACCGTCGAGTTGAAGGGGGCTTGTATAAGACGCTTTTGCTGATAGTGCTCGTTCTTACGCCCTGCATTGCGAAAGCTGTTGTGACTGTTTGGTGGTTTGAGATTGAGAAGAGCGAAGGTTTGGTCTTCTGCTTCTAGCAACGGAGAGAGGGCCTATATGACTTTCTTCTATAACCCAATAAATAAGTTTACTTGCTAGTCATATAATCCTGTAGATATATTGGATGGAAATTGCAGGAATTGATTTGAAGCCATTGTACAAGATGCGAAAAGCGTAAATGATATAGACTTTGAGTAGGTTGCCTTGATAGATTTACGAAGATCAGATAAGGATAGTTACGATAACAATTAAATCAAAGCAACCCGTCTAGCCTCCGGGGGAGGGTAACCCAATTTGTCGCCTAAGGCTCCGAAAGGGAAGTTGGGAATGGCTTCAATTTGGCTAATCGAAGAGGAAGGACCCTATGGGTCCAAGGGCACTGATGGCCGAATGGAATAAGTGACTGACCAGTGGCTGAAGAGAATCTTGCTAACGGAAACATGCGCAACTCATCATAGAGATGAAAAGCTGAAAGGCACTTCCAATCACCATATTCATGCAAATTGGCCTTCAATAATAGCTTCGGTTAATAAGGCATGTATTCTCATGAGAACTAGACCAAAGTTCAATCTAAACTTCAAGCGCATATCTATCCAACGCTCCTGGACCTCTAAAGTAAAAGCAGACCGTTCTTCCCATTAGAACTCCCCAATATCCCCTGGTAATAAGCTTCCCATCTTCAATTACACTTTTGAAACACCATGACTCCGATACTCACACGGGACCCTTTTTTTCCCTGACCTTGCGCTAATATACTCCCCAATATCATTTTTCCATGCGACCATACAAGCATCGACTCATGAGGCACGAGTTATGCATTACCAATTAATCATCAAATCATCACATGACTAGGTCATAAACCATATCTCAGATGTCTTGACAACCAGTATTGCCCCACCATGGAAAGCCATCACTTGAGCCATTGTTCGTGGGGACACCATTGCCTTCAAGAAAAGAGAAGCCAGACAAATCAGCACCACTTGGGTTGGGCGCAGAGACTCCAGTGCCATCGAAGCCAGCATCAGTGACGTCATAAAGGGAAGAGTTGTTCATGGCTTGAGATGCTGGCGAGGTCTCTGATGCTATAGGTCCAGGCGCTGAGCGAAAAGGCATAGAAGGGCCTGTTTCAATATTCGCCGCCGGAGGTGACATCTGAGTGCTATGTTGCAGAGCGAAGGCTGGGGTATTAATGAAAGGAGTACCATAGTAAGGCTCCTGTGTATGGGCATTGGTTTGGGGGGCTCGCAGGGGAACGGTTTGGGGAGTGGGGGCAAATGGTGCGGGGGCAGAAGGATGTTGGTACAGTTGATGTGATGGTGGATAGGCTTGGGGAGCGGCGGGAAAAACAGAGGGGTCAAAGACAGTGGGAGCGACAGCACCATTGAATGGCTGCTGTGATATCTGCTGCTGGAACATTTGCCGTTCGGGCATCTGCCTCTGTGGAACCTCCAAACGGGTATCTGTGCTTGTCTGTGGTTCGGCCCCAGAAGACCCTGGGTAAAGACCATTCAAGGCATGGTTTACGATCGCATCAATCTCCTCTTCAGGGATAAAGAAGTGGGAAGGGCAATCATGGAGAGCTCGGCGGATGATCTCTTCGCCCTGCGAGCGAGGAACAAGTCTCTCAACTTCAACCTCTGGTAGAACAGTCGCTGTCTCAATCACAGCCTCTTGACGAGGGAGGGCAAAGTATGGTGATTTCGGGGGAGGTTTGTTTGGCAAGCACGCTTTCCACATAGCGTACCACTTAGGAATATCGCCAGTCGCTTTCTTTCGCGCCTCAACCAGTCCCTCAAACTCTTTAGGTAGCAGCACCCCGGTCTGTTCGCTCGTCGCTGGCTGAGGTGTTTGACATGGCAAATGCTGTCGGAGATTGGCCTCAGCGGTAGTGCCAAAAAATTCCATGCGACATTTTGGGCAGTAGAAAGTGACTGCTTCTGCTTTAGCATTGCCTACAGGTTCAACGTTGTCTGTAGGTTCAGCGTCGTCCGCGTGTTTGGCGTTGGCAGTCTTCTGCTTGGCGTCTCGCAGCACATGGCGTCGCTCAATGTGTTGGGAGACATCGCAGAGGCGTGTCAGTCGGACACTACTACAGGAATCGTAGCGGACCGGATCGGACTTGTGGAAGGGACATGCGAAAAAGGGCTCTTCCTGGGGGCCACTGTGCGGGGGTGGGACCGGGAACCTGTGGCCGTCCGGTGGTTGCTTTCCACCACTTCCTCCGCCGTTTGCCCCGCCGTTTTTCTTCCCGCCTCCGCCTCCGGTATTTCGGGATCCCCGACCTTGTTTCTGTTTCTTCTCTTGACGGCTTCCTTGATCGGGGTTGTCTGTATGGCGTTTCTGGTTGGATCCATGGGTTTTGTGGCCATCATTGCTATCCAGGTCTAACTCCAATTTGATTCTCTGTGCAATTCTGTTGATGGACCTCCAAATAGCTGGTTCGGAGTCGACTGTCACCACTTGGTGATCCCCGTCAATTCTAGGGTAGCCGATGTCGCTGTAAACAACCCCACCATAACTAGAGCTGTCGCTGCTGTCCGATGGAGTTGAGGAGCTTCTCTTTGAGGATAGAGAAGTCTCCGAGTCATGTGAGGACTTTTGTTTGAAGAGATGCCAGAGCCCTTTGGGTGACCTTCTGTGCGAGGCGAATGGTGCAAGGGGTTCCCGGCGGGAGGGTTTGTGGCGACGGAACATTGCATAAAATGTGGAATGCGTGATACAATGAGTGATTGGTTTCAAGGAGAATGAGAGTGACTTAAAAGTTCAATATGTTTTGTGTATGTGAAACTGGAGATAAACAGAAGATAAAATGCGTATGTTGACTGGATGGGGGCAAAGGTTTTGTGAACAAGACGAACTGAATGGCTCCCTCCCGAAGCTCTACAAGGAAAACATGACAACGCGAAAGCCGGCTTTCGAGTACTTATTGACAAGGCAATTGTCTGCCTGCTACACAGTTGAGTAATTCGACAAGGCTGTTTTTTCGGATGCAAAATAAACCAGGCTCTGCGGTACACGTTCGCGCAGTTCGCCCGCGCGGGTGGTGTGGGAGTCACCCAGGAGTTTACAGACATTTCCCTGGCTTGACACGGAAGCGATAATTAAGCTGATAACTAGTATTGTGAAGGTTCCTGAGGTTTGCAAAGAAAAAGCGCTATTGTGATGCACGCGTTGATACATCAGCAATAACCTCACAAACAAATACCGGGCATCAGCGTTGAAGCAACGGCGAGAACATGAGATCCATTGTTGGACTCCATTGAGAGACCCTTTGGGCGCTTTACACCAATGTGTAGGCCTTTCTACGCATTTGTGGAAAAAGGCCTACACATTTGTGGAAGCAGGAGACTTTTAGCCCCATCCCCATTAACCTCATTCGCTGGGCTTCACCCATGGGAGAGTCGTCAGACCAACCAGCAGCTCTGGAGGCCGCCACTTGCAGACCTTGTTTCAGTCAAACCTCTGGGCGTCTGCGTTGGTTCGCAATGGTGTAATTCAGTCAAGTCAAGCATGGCTGTGCTATTTATCGACTTTGCTCAAATGTGTCAACTACGATTCCACGGTCGTGAACAGTATTGTGGCCAGCCACAATTGTGAAGATGCGATGGACGCAATCGTGGAAGATGAAGCGTCAAGAAGATTATATATTTCGCCTTGATGGTCCTGGATCGCAGTGAATTGCACAACTAGAGATCTATCTACACCACATCTTATATCACAATGTCCGATTCAATTGACAGTTCAAAGAGGTTGGTTCATTATCCGCAATTCAAAGACTGCACGCTAAAGCTATTGTACCTACAGCTTTTCAAACCAATCGCACACGAGTCAGCCATACAATGACCGTATGCAAGACTGGCTGTTGGACCCAGGTCTTGACCTTCAGGGCAGACTGCTGACGGGCGGCAGCACAGCACAGCCACAGAGTCCTACACCATCCAAACAGAAGCAAACAAAATCAACACCTAAGGCACATATTTAGGGACATTGGGAGTCGCATGAAATTGAAGCTGTCATGATCTTATCTGTTTTACAATGTATTTTATCGCAGTAGATAATTAAAACCAAGTATTGATGTTCCAAAGTAACAAATTGTCGGGTTTATGTGATTATATTTTCATCGTTGGACAAGTTAGACTCTACGCCTTGGCCATATCCGCTCGACGTATCTCACTAGCCAAGTCTTGTAGGACTAACATCTGTTAAGTAGTACCCAAGAAGGTCAAGTAAGGTACTGAGGTCTTAGTAGCTCTTATCATACGTTCGCCTCTAGGTTTTGCGCCGACTCAAGAGCCAGGTCTCGGCTATCTGCACATTGCGTCTTATTTGTTGTTGAACCCCCCTCCGTGTGTATATCAGAATTCTGGACCTAGCAGGACACCCTCGTCTGCCTTGTGACGTTGATTCTTCCACTTTCAACCACCCTGCTGCCTCGTCTTTGACTTCCCGTTTCCATGATTCTCGAAAAGTTCACAGCTTCTGTCAAGGCTGAGGCATTGCGATACTCGAGCCTTTCGTTCATACACAAACAAGGGACCAGTGAATCTATTAGGGATAAGCAAATGAATCTTGACCGCAAAGCTGGAGGTTTTGGGCCTAACTTGCCACATGTCTTCTCCTATGGGTATTCTAATGTTGGCAAGGAGGCTATTCCACTGGTTAAGAATAAAAGCTCGAGCTGGAATGGGCATTCACCCCGAAGGCGATCGACGGTGCCATTAACACCGAGTTCGCAAGCTCAAGCACCTATGTCTGGTACGACATTACAGTCAAAGCTATCAAGTAAGATACATCGATATACCTCTTGCAATACAAGAAGGCTAATGGTTGCTCCACGTCATGAAGGGTCTTCCCGGACGGACAAGACAGATCTTTATAATCCTGAACTTCTGGGCTTTCAAGAGTATTGTGGCGATCTACATCGGGTCGCTTCAGTGGACAGCATGCCTTCCCTGCGGCTTCAAGCGTTCCCCGACACGTCGAGCCTGGATATGCTTCTTGATACACAAACAAGTCCTTCTCTGCTCCCATCTACCGAATGCCAGGTGCAATCGCCTGATGGGCTGATGAAAGAAGAATCGCCTCCTTCAGATAGGAAGAATGCAGCAAATCATCCGAAAAGGCCTGCTGGGGATAACAGAGCACCTCAGAAGAAGAGCCGCGGTACTCGAACATCAGAAACAATAGCTGAAGCCGATGGGGACTGTGGTCAGGATGAAGAAAGTAACAACGTCAACAGATGTGTGGAGTCATTTGTGTGCCCCTTTTACAGAAGGCACCCAGAACGACATTTTGACTGTATCAACTTCAAGATGCCTCGCATAGCAGATGTCAAGCAGCACATAAAGAGGCGCCATGCAGCGAACTACTCTTGTCCGAGATGCTCAAAAGGATTCTCAGCGCTAACACCCTTCCGAGAACATATTCTGCAACAGGATTGCTCAATGGACCTCTCAGAAAACGTTGACGGCGTCTCACCCGCCATGCAAGATGCCCTCAAAGTCCGTTTCGAGAGGAGTTTGTCACCGAGAGATCAATGGGATAAAATATACAAGATCGTGTTCGGAGATATCGATCATGACCAGAACCCGTTTCATGAAGGAGTTTTCAAAGAGATAACAGGAATAATAAGGGGTATTTGGACAGAAGAGGGACAGCATATCATTTCCAATGTGCACAAAACTAGAGATATACCAGAGTATTGCGCTGATCAGCTACGCCCGGTAGTATTGGAACTCCTGGCCCGAGTAGAGACTCGATTCGAACAAAAGGTTTCGGAAGGGAACTCAAAGGAGCACTGTAACAACGTCGAAAGTACCTTGGAGAAACCAGCAGTTGATCCAAAACCAGGGCCTACTCACGGTCCGTCTCCAGCGTTCCAGACCAATATTGCTCCTCACGATACTGCATTGTCATCTTCTAATTCAGGAATGGCATGTGATTTCTTTGAAGGCTTCGGCTCAGTCAAGAGAATGTGCGGTCTTTCTATGCCCCCTGGAACACAGGATCAACAGGCTGAAATACCATATCCCGATTTCACTATAAGCGACTTGCCGTTTTCAAGCGATGGAGACAATTGGCAAAATATCGAGCGACACAATGATATTTTGAAGGACCTTTTTGAGCCGGTCTACCTCCAAGGTGTTGGAGATTGGACGAACGTCGTGGACCTTACACACGACGATTGAGATACTGGGAGTGGAGGACTAGTAGTTCACGTTTCTTCTTGAACCGGCTTCCTACTCGCGCTCATCCTTTCGGCCTTTCATATTGTCATACTGCCATACGGCTAGGGCTGGGGCATTTCAGATCATTACGACCAGAAGGGTTACCGTATCGGGGATTTGGGCGTTGCGATTGGCGAAGATGGAGACTTCCGGCCAAACGGATCTTGCATTGAGCGAACACGGGTATTCTCTAAATGAAATGATGGAAAGGGTTGGTTTCAACATATATGCGGAGGCAATTATTATGGGTGTCATACAAGTCCCAAGAGAAAGAACCGGCTTTGGAAGATATGAAACTCCTGAAAGACATGTCGATAACTATGAGACTCCTGAAAGAGAAAGTTCCAGCAGACAGATCAAACCCTCATTATATCTGTAGCATAACAATCTGGGGAGCTCACGAGGACAGTATAGCAGCATATTTTCAACAATTATGTTCACTGTCTGACTTCTAAGATATGCTATTGGTCTGAATATCCAGCCATCAAACAAGGGACGATTGAGCTATCTCTGACTATGTCTTGATATAACAGCCAGATATGGCAAGTCGGAGGTCATTTTAGACACAAAAGGTTAATATCTATATCGAAGTAAACAATCCTCTATGTCTATTACCGAAAAGTCGGATACAAACCACTAGATCACCCCATGTAATCTACTCCGCCAAGTTACTAGGAATAAGATCTAGACGGAGTCACCTTGGTTTAGGTGAGGCTGTTTTGATTTTGTTAATTACCAGGGGCAGAAGACCGACAGCAGGACGTCTGCTCAGCCAAGACTCAGATTTGGCACAGGGAAGGCTCAAGTTAAAGCAGCGGCTGATCAGGGCGGTAGGCAAGAGAGGGAATACTCTAAGTCGATATTCACCTTACGTATCAGGTAGCTTTGTGTTTTCTTAAAATAGGTTCTATATGCTAATATCTAACGAACTTGCCAAATCTAACGAGTCCATGCTGGGATCAATCTTGTCCGATACCTTCCTATCTTCGTACCCTTAACTTTCCCCTAACCGGGGGTATGGGAAAATGTCCTACACTTACAAAGGCGGGCCTCTCATGAACTGCCTCCACATCATAATGCACGGCTAGATACGCCAAAAACAGCTTCATCAGGATAGCGGCAAAGTTTCTTCCAGGGCAGGAGTGCTTGCCAAGTCCAAAAGACAGATAATTCTCAGAAGGCGAAACTAGCGAGTCCTCGATCCCACCGTCCTGGACAAAACGGAAGGCTTCGTAGTTGTGAGCAGCAGGATAGATATCCTCGTCGTGGTGAATACCCCAAACAGGAACACTGACGCGTGAGCCTTGGGGGAGATGGATGTCGTAGCCTTGGAGATCTAAACCAGCAGGCTGCATAACCTGGACCCCAAGGGCTTTTATGGATGTATGTAGCCGGAGAGTCTCTTTGATAACACTGTCTGCAAACTTGAGATTATTTACAGTGGATTGATCCACCTTGTCAGAGAATGCGGAACGGCCCTCTTCTTCCAAGGCCTTCCAAACTTCTTTCTCTGGATCAGTTGCACAAAGGTTAAAAAGCGTGTGTGTCATTGTCAACGTTGTGGATTCCAAAGCGGCGAACATGGTGGCGAAGACACGGCAGGCTATCACATCGGCCAACCCTTCGCGGGGCTCCTTCTTGCGTAGAGCCTGTTCGATATGCCAAGTCAGGACATTATCTTGCGGAACGTCTTCGACATTGCCTGTCTCCATTGCTGCGATTCTTCGTTCGATTTCTGGTCTGACTGTCTTGAGAGCTCTTTTCATGTACAATCGATTGAAGAATGAAGTAAGATGAGATAAGATTGGTTGTAGAAAGGGTGGGAAGAAGGACAGGACTAGGGCACTCGGGACGACTGCAGTTGAGAACTTTGACAGGTTGTCCAGAAGGTCTTCGTTCTCGTCTATCTATCTGTCAGTCATCCGTTTTATGAATAAACCCAACGGAAAACTTACTTAGTGAGCCGCCGAACACCATCAACGTACTAAATTTCAAGATTACTGTCCGAATAGGAAGATAAGCCCGGACCTCTTTCCACTCTGTGCCAGATCCAAATGCCGCATCTACAGAAGAAGCCAGTTCTTTCATAAGCATGGGTATCATATGTGGAAGATGTCGCTTCAATTTGACGTGGAGGATATCGTACGCCACGAAGTCCTTCTCCATGGACCCATCCCAAAACGAATACTTAACACCAGTGATCTCATGTTGGAGGGGAGTCGGACTCAATAATTTATCGCTCTGCGAAATGATCCACGGGATGTGAGTTTGAGGGAGAAGAATCTCGGGGCGACTGAAGGGCCATGCGAAGGCGCAGATAAGACCATTTTTGCTATACTAGACGTCTTGTTACTTCAAAGAATGGAGACCTCTGAGGTAATGTATACCTTTTGATATGCTTCGCCGATCTGTTTAGGGCAGTTCCATATAGCTGAGAGTTGAGCGAGGAGATATGGTGTGAAACGACCATTTGACCAAGGGATGCCTTTTGGGATTTTGGAAAGGTGGCTGTGGGAAACGTATAATCTCCACGTGAGAGTACAAGCTGCGAGGATCCAAAGAAAAAGCATCTTGAGAGTATATTTAGTTGTGAAGGGAAACGTGTTCCTGACCATGGACGCAGCACACATACATATAGGCGCAAGAGGCCTGGGGACTGGTCCATCCACTGCAGCTACTAGGAGTCCCTCTGTGACGAAGAAGCGCCGCTTCTACGCACCATCTCTGTGATTCATGATGTCCTCGTATCTCTGATTCAGACTATTGAGCGTGGTTGCATGCCAATAACCACCTGTAGGGGTTATATATTGCGAAAGTGGTGCCGATCACAAGATAGTCGCTGAGGAGTTCTTCTGACTGGCTGCATATGGGAACTGGATCTTGTGCGTATGGAGTGTTCGCCTGAATCACAATTAAGCTCGTACGCAAATGGATGAGATAGACGATGATTGCAAAGGGATATATCGGTTTCGACGAGTGACTTGATTTAGGCCAACCCAGTACGTACTCGAAATGGCTAAAATACAATAGGAAATCTATACTGAGATTACGTGCAAAGCTAGAACGCCGCCTCAAGACCGCCAATATCGTATTCCATAGTACCCAAGTAATCCTGTCCCCGACACAAGGGTCGTCAAAACAAGTACCAGACTCGTGACAATACCCTGCTCAAAGAAACCAAGCTGCGTGCCTTTCAGTCGTCTCTTCATTTCTGGGAGTCTCTTGGTGGCTTCCACCTCCAGCGCTCTCAGATCAGCAGCGGTTGAAGTGCCGAGAATCTTGGTCAGCTTCTCATCTGTGCTTGATTTGGTGAGATACTTTGGCTTAGGGCGGGAAAACAGGTCTTCGGTGTATATGGCGTTTGTGTTGGCTTGGGGAGGGGATCCAGCTGGTGCGATGGGAGAATCTGAGAATGTTAGCTTGCGGTTGATAGATTCCAGGGCGTAAAGGACTTACAGAGGAGTTTTGTAGGTATTTGGTTGACGTAGCTAACAGCTGTGTCGAGGAATTGGCACGTGTACTTGGCCATTGAGGGTGTGGTGAAGACATAAGCTGCGGCTAAAGAACCAACACTAGACGGTATTAGAACTGCCACTAGATAAAGGGTCCCAAGAAACTTACTCTCTTGATGCATCAATAGCATCGTCCATACTCGTGACAGAGTGAACAATCAAAGTAGTCTCCTCGACCTTTTGTTTTAACAAATTCGACGATCTAAACAGTTAGCAAGAATCAATATTTTGAGAGTTTCAAATCATACCTGTTTTGAACATCAAGAATGACCCCATTCGACCCAGAAAGGACAACATGCACACTATCGTCCTTCTCAACCTCCCTACTTAACCCCGTCTTGGCCGCCCTTCCTTTCGTCGGTGCCGCGAGAACCTCAGTAGTCTTCTGAACAAGAGCTTTCAGCAGATCCTTTTTAACCCATTCGTTAACAAGAACGACGTCAGGTGTGTATGGTGCTTTGCCTTGTAGGCTGAAGCGCGCTGATACTAGAGCTTGCGCAGCGGAGGCAATATTTGCGTCGCGCTCGACGAAAGCTATCACAGGAGCTTTGGGGTCTGAGACGAGATGGTTGCGTAGGATAGGGCCCGTCGAACCATTTTGGGAGACGAGAATGTGAGGAGTGTTGAGGTCTTCCGGGGTGATGGGTTGCGTTGATGTGGCAAAGATGTCTCTGTCTAGAGAGCTTTGAATGAGGTTCAGGACCAATTTTGGAGTTTCTCGCAGGGAGTTCTGGGACTACAATAATCAGTATCGAGATCTGCATTTTCTTAGACAACGCGAACATACCTGAACAATAACGCAATTTCCAGCCGCGATGGCAACAGCCAATGCAGAAATCAGTCCATAAAACCAAGCATGAGTAGCCGGTTCAATGACAACTACACCAACTGGCTCCCGAGCCGTAAGATCATCTTGCCCTTTCTTGACAGAGTACTCCTCTTCCAGCTGCTGATCAGGGTTTATAGCACTGTACGCATCTGCGATTATTTGCAGAGCGAGACAATACTCGATTTTCACTTCTGACGTCTGATTTTTTGAATCCTTGGCGATGGCATCTTGGATTGAAGAAGCATTATCAGCTAGAGTGCTGTGGAGGAAGCGTAGTTGGTCTTTGCGGTAGATGGGGTTCTGGAGACGGCCGTCGATGGCGGCGGACCGGATTGCGGAGAATTGTTTTGCCATTGTGATGTTTGTCTTGACCTATCTTGATTTTTCAATACGGTGGATAGAAGGCATCAAGTATTTGTTTAGTTATCAGAAATAATGAATTCAAAGACCTTTTTTTACGCCCACTTCTCAGAAGAGGAAGGTCCAAGTCGATCCGGGGTCCCCGGATTGTCCATCGGTTCGGGTGTTTTGGAATTGGGGAATGTAGCCCTCCTCCACATCCCGAGTGGAGGTCACTGCTCGCGAACTTGAACTGCCGACTCCGGGTCTTCCGCTTGGTAAAGTAAGCAAGGGGCCTAGAATTGGATTTCAGGTCATTCGATAATACCAAAAGGCCTTGATTGACTCCATCACCAGTTCTCTCCATCATCGTCAACAATCAAGATGTCGACCACAACAACCCAAACTCACGTCCAGAACGGCTCTTTCCACAGCGCCGTTCTTCGGGACTACGAACTTCACCATTCACAATCGCGCGAAGAAACCCCAGCGTCTCACTCACCCTCAAACTCACTGGATCATCCTGAGTTTGACCTTCCGCATCGTCGTGTTCCTTCTTACAGGCCGCTTAACCGCGATCCGGAGCACATCAATGGTGTGAGAGTCTACACAAGTACGCCAGAGCTATTCTTTATCACTGCCATGTTTAGAGGATTGAATTTCAATGCCGTAAGTCGATATATGAGAGCATAATCTGATGGACTTGGCTGACTTTTGGTGTAGGGTGTGGCGCAGACTTGGAGGGCTTCTGTTGGGAGGTTTACGGATAAGGTTTGGAAGTATCCCATTGGCGGAGAGTTTTAGAAGCCATGTGTTTGATTTGAATATTTCGACTCGGGATCGCAATAAATATCTGTGTTTTCTTCTTCACCATAATGATTCGTTTGTATCACCACTTTGATTTAAACTTTGTCTGTGATAAACCGTTGTGCTTGACTGTTGGCAGAATCAGCAACCCTCCATATATGTAGATCTAGCATAGGATACGAAGCTAAAGTATGTAAAAACTCTCCTAGTTTGGTTTTTGAGACCAATAGAATTGACAATGATGTCTCTTGATTTAATCCTTCTTTACAATAATCTATCTACTCAGAAGCCTTGACACCAACCATGTTACCATAATCTTCACCCATCTCCTTGCCGTCGACAACTGGCTTAGTAGACGGCAAAAGCACATACAACATCCTGGCCCATTCCGTCTCACTACAATTCCTCCACGCATGCATAGTAGCCCTCTGAACACAAACATCTCCCCTCTTAAGCACCCTCTTATCGCCCGAGTCCAGAATAAGTTCCACCTCGCCCTCTAGCACAACGCCATAGTCCATACTGACAGTCCGATGCATCGGTGACATGTGGCCTGGGCACATGTCTACATATCTCAAAACTGTGCCTGTTGAAACGCTTAGGCCTGGAGCGTTGTTGAGGAAGTCTTGGTAGGATGACATGTCTGATGATAAGTCGGCAGGGAATTGCTTTGTTGCATAGCCTAGGGCAAAGTGGGCTTCTTTGTTGGGAAGGGCGTAGAAGGGAGCGTTGGAGTCGATTGTTGTGTCGACTATTGCTTTGCCTTCTTCATTGTGGGTTGTGATGAAGCGTTGTGTTTGTCTGAGTTTGCCTTCAAGAGCCATTATGACGATTGATGATTTTGATAATCAGGGATAATGTGATTAGTGATAACGTTTTCTTGCAATATTTAATACTGATTTGACCTAGGTTGGTATTTCTCTCGTGGCTTTATGTTGTTGTTTCATGACACCTTATATCCGGTCATTTCCCGGGATGGTCACTCGGGATGTGGAGGATCTCCAACTCGGCGACTTCTCTCCCTCCTACATCCGATCGCCCACTTGGCTATGGGACGACCCTCCCTGGGTCGGAAATACAGTCCGAGGATAGCACCGGCCGTTATCTGATGTTAAGGTATCGTATCGCATTTGATCAACATTTCGTCTTATTCCTTGCCGCTTTGTTCAATTTGTGATTTTATCAAAATTCAAATTGGTCCCAAGACAACATTCACAATGGCTACAGCAGACTTCTCCAACCATTTCTCAGAAAAGAACATTCCTTTCGGAATCGCTTCGTCTGGAAGTCACAAGGAACCTCAAGCTGTTACAAGATTGGGAAACACAGTGATCTTCCTCCAAGATCTGGTAAACGAGCTGTTCAAGGATGTTGAGGGTCTGACAGCTGGTGTTCTTGGCCAGCCAACCCTGAACGCCTTCGCAGCTCTACCCAAGAGTGTACACCAAAATGTTCGAAGTCGAATCCAATCAGCATACGAGAAGGGCGGGCTCGATGCCTTCCCGGCGGGTAGCAAAGAAGGCATGAACGCTGTCACAATGCATCTGCCCATGGAAATCAAGGACTTCGCCGGTAAACATCATGTACTCTCTTGCAAAACCAGGTACTAACGTTCAAAAGACTTCTCCTGCTCTCTAGACCACGTCATCAACGCGGGCCGTATCGTTGTGAACAACCCACGCCCGCCACCAGGCTTCTTCCACTTCCCTGTTGGCTACCAAGGTCGCACTAGCTCGATCGTCACTTCAGGCACAGATATCGAGCGTCCTTACGGTCAGTTCCGCAGCCCTGCAGACGGTTCTATCATTTATGGGCCTTCGCAGAAGGTTGATTATGAAGTTGAGCTTGCCGCTGTTATTGGAAAGCCTTTGGGCATGAAGCAGAGATTAAATGCAAAGGACGCCGAGGAGCATATCTTTGGCTTTGTTATTCTGAATGACTGGAGTGGTAAGTAGAAAGTCGTTCTGATGTGGATGTCACTGACTGGCCTTACAGCTCGCGACATCCAGGGCTTCGAGATGAGCCCTCTCGGTCCTTTCAACGGCAAAAGTCTAGGAACATCCATCTCGCCATGGATCATCACCCTTGACGCCCTACACCCTTACCGCACCCGTTCTCCGGCCCAACAAACCCTCTCAGCATCATATCTCCAGCATCCAAACCCTTCCACCTTTTCCATCACTATGAAAGTCGAGCTTCTCGCAAACTCAACCACGACAACGCTCGGCACATGCCCTGTCGAAACTCTCTACTGGACCCCCCAACAGATGATCGCTCATTCAGTCAGTTCTGGCAGTGCCCTAAGGACTGGAGATATTCTTGCCACGGGCACAGTCAGTGGATCAGATGAGGCGAGCAGAGGTTGTATGCTTGAGACTACTGAGGGTGGAAGTAAGCCTGTTACGCTGAGCGATGGGTCGAAGAGAGGCTATCTTGAGGACGGGGATGTTGTGAGGATAACGGCTGTTGCTGGAGACGGGGTTGGGTTTGGGGAGTGTGTTGGTCAACTTACCCCTGCCCGGGCTTACTAGACAATTGTTACTCTCCAGAAATGAGTTCCAAGAATACAAGATCGCATGTTATGCAAGCTTCAGGGGCTGTGAAGTAGCGACAGGGTGGGAATTCAGTGTGATATCGTTGCTTGTCGAGGGTCCACATTTATGAATTGGAAGTCTAAAGTTTAGGACATGCTTTTCCTAAAATCATCAAGATAATTCATAAATCTGTGGTCCCCATGACCCAAACATCTGATTCTATCCTTTGGCGTAGCTATTCGGGATCACGATCTCTGTTCAAAGGCATCATTTTATCTGCTCCTGTATCCGTAGTCCCATAGATCTGCAGAATTTCAATGCAGTAACCGTGTAACCCATAATTACCTCTCCCAGAATATACCGTTTGTCCACAGTGATCTGTTGAATAACCGTTGCATCATTACGCCCCGTCCAAAGAATACCGGTGTGATTTATCAGTAAGTCGCTTGTCAAGCTTCTGACCGTTTCTTCCAATGCATCCAGCCTTTCCATTAGGCTCATGTTTTCGCTTTTGATGATGCCTGTAGCTTCCCGAATCTTGTCTCGGACAAAGGTTTTGATTGCGCTCGTCAAAACTGTCGCCCATTCGTCAAACTTGGCTTGAGATACTTGTGGAGGGTAAGCGCGATCATCTTTCTTTACGACTTCGTATCCATGTGCATTTAGTTCTTTCAAGTGATTCCGCAGTATCCTTTCCAGCTCCTCATTGGTACCTGAATCATCTTTGGTAGCCTGCACCATGGCTTGTTCTGTAACGGACTCGGGAGGCTTCTTAACTTGATCTTCGTTAGGCTGATGACGCTTATTGGCTTGGTCTTCTCCATCATCAAGTATGTCTAGTACAGCCTTCCTTTTTAGCATTCGAGGCTGACGATAACGTCTTGGGCTTCCAACAGCATCGTTGTCCTTGGGCGGCTTCTTGTGAACTTCTCCCCATTCGGGTGGGCGAGGGGCCGAGATGTCATTAGGCAACTGAGCAGTGAAGATTTTTTCGCAGTTGTATCTTTCCTGGATCTTCATGGCAGTATTGTTTGTCATAAACCCAGCCTTGAACTTAATATCCTCCGGCTTAGTGGACTTGGCAATATGGTCATAATAGATGGTTCTAAGAAAGATCCATGCAGCCCAGTCGAAGTCCAGTTCGGATGGTGCAACCGCCTTCTTCCAAAGTGCGTGGTTGCTGGGGTTCTTCATGTCCGTGGTGTTCTCATTGATATGTTTGCGGGCGTATAGCAACGAATTCAACATTCCAGATGGAATCTTTGGTGCGTTGTCAGCAAACCACTTCTTCAACGCATTCGATACCGCTAGTCGACAAACATGGTCGCCGGTCTTGAATATTTGATCGAGTTGATTATTCTCGTTCTTCTCGTTTGCAAACTGCGCTTTCTTCTTGGCCGTTGCTCGACGTTGTTTCTCCTTTTCCTCAGGAACTTTCTTTGACTTCTTCGCATTGTGTTTCGCCCCACTCCTTTAAGGTTGTGTGCCCCTCCGCATTCTTCTTCTTCTTCAACCGCGCGTTGCTGAACTGTGTCATCTCCCCGCTTATGGTTTTTGTGCACTGGCGGATTGACGGAAGCCCGGCAGATAAAGGTGGACAACCAAGGAATTCTCCTCTAAGGTTTAGGCTATTATAATAAAGTGGCCTAAGAGACGGCCTAAGCTAGCATAAAGTGACCAAATTATTTCGTCTCTTATGCTCCTAGCGACCAATTGTCCGATGGGCTCGTAGCATGCAGCGACACTCGAGTGATTGGTCATGAAGGCTTCTGGTGATAGACTTTCCTATGTTGACACTATAATCAAGTGCTTTGTGGTATCCTGAATTAGCTTACTGCTGTGAAATTGAAATGGATGTTCAACTCACTACATGAATGGATTTCCGGATCGCTAGTTTCGTATGACCTGTTGCCACAAGCCAATCAATAGCAAAATTGACGGTGAAAAGTCGCGCATGAAAGAAAGACTCATCCTGAAGCATATATGTGCTTTCTGTAACTTTTCAAGCTGCCGCGTAGCTGATGGCTTTGTCCATAGCCACTTGTAAAAATAAACTGGGGGTAATGTAAAGTCTAAACAGAATAATTAGTAAAATAATAATTAGTATGTATACTAAAGTCAAAACATACCGACAGCAAAAGATGATCACATTTGACGGCAGTGGTGAGAGTTCCGACAGTGGCGCTGAGAGCTCGCACCAGACGTGTTCAAGTCGTCGACCTGCTTCTTCATGGTTGCGACATCATCTTGAATTCGAGATATCTGATTCAACGGTCGAGAGATGCTCTTGAACACTCAGAAGGAATCTCTCAATTCCTTTCGTTAGCTCCGAGCTTGCAGGCTTGCCATTTCGAAAAGCAGGGTGGATGGCGCTGGGAGAGAGATAAGTGAGTGCGAAATATCAGCGTGTTTGGCTAGCTTGGCAGGGTGTGTGTGGTGTCTTGGTTGAGTGCACCGGAGAGAATGATGAATGGTGAAGAAGTGGAGGAAGATTCTTCCTGATGGAAGGCAAGGGTTTTAAATCCTTGTAGGCACCTGCGCGTAGGCGCGGAGGGAGTCTAGCCTAGAAGGAGCCATTGTTTGATTATCAGGCAAAGCCGGGTCTAAGGTAATGACACAGAACGAAGTGGTTGGAAGTACCTTCCGGATGTGCCTCTCTATTCTACGATCGATCGTAACGGCGCTAACGCAAAGTTGTTCGGCAATTGGCTAGAATTAGCCCTCTACTAACCTTCTTTATGAAGATAAAGCTATCACAGGACCTTCTTTCCTTGCCTTTCCAGAGCCGTAGGCGACGGATTGGGTTGCCCTCGGCTTAAGGAGGCCCCCGGCAGGGTTCCCGAAGGGCCACCGGAGGGTATAGTTTAAATTCCTTCTATGAAGATTGAAAAAATGAAGAAGAAGAAGAGGGGGAGGAGGAAGAGACCTAGCAGGAAGAGCAAGAGGTCTTGCAAGAAGAGCTATAGCAAGAGACTTAGCAAGAATTAAAGGCAAAGGAAGAAGCCCTGTGCCTAGGAAAGCCGGCTGTGCCTTTCCTAGGTTGACGGAGTCAGCATCAAGGTCTTGTAGAGTCCTACTAATCGTCTGCTATAGCAACTATTTATTTAAGTAGAGCCAGAAAGTAGCTTTTATACGGTGATAGTATTTAGTATAATATTTGTATTCTTATACTGGAACATACAATTCATTGGAATGGTTACACTACTCAACTCTCTTGGCATGAGAAATATCATCCACACCCCTTCCACGCTCAAGCTTGCTCTTGACAACTCCGTACACAGGAATCTCCGAAAGACCAGTAGCGATGTGATTCAGAGTCGGCAGGCTATCCCATGTACCAGCGGTCAAACTCAGTTCTGCGCTATTGCCAACTAAACTCTTTTCAACCTTTCGAGGGGTGCTTTCCAAGCCATCCTCGATAAACACAGGGTAGGCCGCGTCAGGAACACCAGGGTTACCGACAGAAGGGACGTAACGGTAGATGAGTTGACCTTGCTCTTCGGGTAGTGGAGGGGCGCCTGGTGGTCCTGAAGGCTTTGGTGTGCCGTTGGTACCGTTTGTGTGGCCGTTGGCCTCGCTAATATCATTGATCGAGATGTCGACGAATTTAGTTCCGCGCCAACTACATTGGATATTTGTAGCAGCTTCCTTTTCCTCAACGTCGATCTCGCAGTACAATTTCGGCATACCCAGCTCTTCTCTGCCCGAGATGATAGGGTCTGCCAGATTCTCCAGAAGAACAGCCAAGAAAGATCCATAAATCTTGCTTCCATCCTTCTTCTCATACTGGACGCCATGAATCCAAAGACCGAAGTATCTATATCCGCCACCACCCAACCACTTCATACCGTTCAGCTCAGTACACGCGAAGGTAGCTTCTGCGACGGTTCCGGTCTTGAAGAAGCTGAATTGGCGTGTGGGAAATAGAGTCTTGAGATATGTTGCTGAGGACTTGAAACGAACGGAGTAGGTGGTGAAAGTCGAGTTTGCACCATCATGACGACGGCCGAGGATATCTTGTCGAGGACTTGGTACGGGACCAAACGATAGTGGTGATTTCCAGTGAAGGTTCTTGTTCTGAGCGTATAAATGGTCCTTGAGTTCCTTGGTAGAATTGTGCCACTCGTCGTGTTCGAAGTTATAATTGAGGAACTGGTAGACTGGACAATTGTTAGTCATGGTTGGAAAGATGTACAAGCTCACTTACTGTTGAACTTGGCGCGTTTCTCGCCATGAAGGTCCTCACCCGCCATTCGAGTAAACTCTTGAACCTTATGAGCTCTCTCGTCTCGGATCTTCTCATAGAGAGATAAACGTGATGGAATATCGTCTGGCGTTGTGCCGAGGGGTAGTAAAGCAGCTAGTGAGGCTGCGTCTTCGATTGCGATGCCTCCACCTTGCCCTTGGTCTAAAAATGGAATTGTTAGTTAGGCTTCTGGCTCACATCTGGACTGACTTACGGGGCAAGAATGGGTGAGCGGCATCTCCAAGGAGGACCAGTTTCTCCTTATGCCAGGTTGGAATTCGGTCCATATCGAGTAGAGTCCAAAGCTTCAGCTCATCGGCATCCACTAGCTCCAACAGTGCTTGGACTCTTGGCTCAAAGTCCTTGTACACCTCTCGTAGCAATTCCTTGCTGCCACCATGTCCCCATCCTGTTCCGAAAATCAGTCAAACGCACTTCCGGGATCAGTACACATGGAACTTACCAGCGCCCTTGTTTGCACCAGCAGAAAGCTCGCTAGGATGAATAGCGACAAAGTTCATGAATGTGTTGTTTGAGCAAGGATACATGATCAACCTGCGATCATCGCCCATCCACATAGTCATAAATCCTGTGCGCTCGGTAAAGACCTTGGTGGTTTCGTCTTTGCTGATGACATCGTGGGAAACCAGGAATCTGAACGCGCTCTTTCCTGAACCGAACGGCTTGATATCTGAGCCTGCAACAATGTTTCGCGTTATTGACTGGGATTTATTAGCAACGTCCAGAACTGAGCGGACTTGTTTCGACTTACGCTGACACCGTCGGCTCCGAGGACGAGATCTCCAGAGACTGAGGTACCATCTTCGAACTTGACGGTCGCTGTTGAAGGGTCAACATCGACAACAGGGCTGGAGGTCTTGAGGATAGCCGGCGTGCCAGCTCCTTCGGTAGCTGTGGCTAAGCGCTTGAGCTCTTCGTGAAGACGGACACGATGAGACAACACCCAAGGCTGGAGGATATTCAGCAGATGTCCAAATGTCGAAGAGAAGGAAACTCACGTTTTCCCAGATTGATAAAGGTCCTGTCAAGTTCATATCAAACTTGGTTTCGCCAGTAGCAGTATGTTCGCAAATCTAAACTAGTCAGTCGTCTTCCCACTCTCAGGCACTGGGCAACATACTCCTTCGACAGGGTTGGCACCGAAGGTCTCAGGGTAAACCCCAAGTTTTCGAAGAATACCATGGCAATTTGGTGCAAGGTGAATAGCAGCACCGACTTCCCTTGCCAACTGCGATCGCTCGAATAACTAGAGCTTGTGAGTTTACTGGCCGTATTGGTAGAATAGACTTTGCGTACCGTTACATGGTGACCTTGTTTACGCAGGCCAAGTGCCGCGGTGAGTCCACCGATACCTTCACAGGTTACTTAGCGCTAAAGTTTGTCTGATCCCTGCATGTACTCACCCGCTCCAACAATCAACACGTTCAAAGGTTTCGCTGTGTTTGTCATGGTTGCTACAAACAATTTGCTTGGCAAAAAATGATGATAACTTCAAACACAGTCTTCGGATATTATTGACTGCCCCTTAATATCCAATTCACCCACTATTACCCACCATCAAAGTGTCCTCCCCCGGACAATATTTCCCCCAGTTGTCCGCCTTCGGGTGTCGGCCCCACGTAACCGAGACACCATAGGCTCGGAACCCTCCACCCCAAATTGAAGTCGGAGTCAACCGAACAATTCGGGGAATATCGATATCGGAAAATAGTGCCATTGAGGGGAAGATATCCACTAGGAATTGCATCAAAATGGCTATGAATATCATCTCAGACATGGTCTTTTCTTGTGACAAGGCCATCTCATTTCCCCCATACTATCATCATCATCACAATGCCTAACCCTATCAAGGAAGATATCCACACTGTGGACGAGGAATCATTTCCTTACATCTTTGAGCAGAATGCTACTGTTCCCCTCAAGGCCGGCGATGGACTTGTTCGTCTAAACGTCTATCGCCCCAAGGGCGTTGACAAGGTTCCAGTTCTCGTCACATACGGACCTTATGGGAAAGACATTTCCTATCAAGAGTAAGCCAGCCATCTCATCTCCCAAAGCTTCAACTAACAATCTCAGCTTCCACCCCAAGTCCTTCAGCGAAGTGAACCCCCAGCACAAATCCGAGCACTCAGCATGGGAAACTCCAGATCCAGCCTTCTGGACAAAGAATGGCTACGCCATCGTCCGAGCCGACGAGCGTGGTCTCGGCCAATCAACAGGCAAGCTTGACACCATGTCCCGCGGCACCAGTGAAGCCTTCTTCGACGTCGTTGAGTGGGCCGCTGAGCAACCCTGGTCAACTGGTAAAGTCGGTCTACTAGGTATCAGCTACTACGCTGGCAGCCAATGGCGTGTAGCGGCGCGCAAACCCAAGGGCTTGAGTGCCATCGTGCCTTGGGAGGGTATGTCGGATTATTACCGGGATAGATGCCGTCACGGAGGTATTCTATCAAATGCCTTTATCAAGTTTTGGTGGAATCGACAGGTTATTACGAATCAGTATGGTCGACCTGGTAGAAAGGCAAGGAATTGGGGGCCTGATACTATCGAGGGTGATTTGTCTGAGGAGGAACTTGAGAAGAACCGTCAGGATCAGACCATCGATAATCAGGCCAATCGATTCCGAGATGACGCTTACTATGCGTCTAAAGAATACGATATGGGTGATATCGAAGTTCCTCTCCTCTCAGTAGGAAACTGGGGTGGTATTCTTCTCCATCTTCGCGGCAACATCGAGGGTTACACCCACGCTGGATCCAAGTTCAAGTATCTCCGTCTTATCACCGGCCGTCACGATCTCCCCTTTTACTACGAGGAAGAAGTGGAGATCCAGCGAAGTTTCCTTGATGCTTTCCTGAAGGGTGATGACCGAGTTGGTTGGTCACAAGAAGGCAAGGTTGCTCCTGTGAGTCTTGTTCTGCGAAAGGGTAACGTTGGCTTCAACGACGCAGAGAAGGAGAAGGTGTATCCTCGCAGGGAGGAGAGCCAATGGCCTCTCGCTAGTACACAGTACAAGAAGCTCTACCTTACACCCGACCAGGGTCTTAGCTGGGATGAGCCTACCACGGAGCGCAAGAAGCTATCCTACAAGGCTCTTGGCACATTGGAAAAGCAAGAAGTCCTCCAATTCTCAACGCCTGCATTCGAAGCAGAGACAGAAATCACAGGCCACATCGTCGCCCACCTCAACGTCTCCGTTTCGCCCGACCCATCAGGCCCTACCCCCAGCGACATCGATCTCTTCGTCACAATCCGTCACATAGACCCCTCCGGCCAAGAAGTCTTCTACACCGGCACAGCAGGTGATCCCGTCCCCGTAACAAAAGGGTGGCTGCGTGTATCAATGCGTAAGGTTGACCAAGAGCATCCCAAGCATCGCGAGTGGCTTCCTCATCGCAATTATACCAGTAAGGATGTTCTTCCTGTGATACAGGGTGAGGTCTACGCGGTTGATGTTGAGATCTGGCCTACGAATGTTGTCGTTGATAAGGGTGGTAAGCTTGTTTTTGAGGTTTCATCAGGCGACACCCAGGGATCTGGTATTTTCCAACACAATGATACTGTTGATCGGTAAGTCTACCCTGAAGACTTTGTGATGAATATTGCTAACGTTGATATAGATCGCCCGAGATTTTCCAGGGTCAGAACCACATCCACTTCGGTCCTAGACAGCAGAATTACGTTACGCTTCCTGTGATTCCCAACTAGATAGTATTAGAAGTTCTTTAGAAAAATAAAAGAGATCCTCCATTCCAAGAAAAAGATAAAAAGATCATATTCCAAGAAGTGTATTAGAGCTTGTGTATATACATGGTAAAGCTTTCCAAGACGTAGTCCATCAGTCTGATATTAATCCCCAACAATTCTTCCTCCAACCTCTATCGTCTAAGAGACAAATCGTGAACTCTAAAGCATATAAACAGCAGCAACAGCAGCGGCCACAGCCATACCGGCGCCTCCAATCTTGTTGCCACTAGCTCCAGACACAGGAACCTGGGCGCCAGGGGTAGAAGCAGGTCCAGACCCGGCGCCAGATCCAGTAGGCATGGCAGCGCCAGAGCCACCCTCGGTATTGGACATGACCATCAAGGGCTTGCCAGTGCATGAGACCTTGGGAGGATCGGAGCGTGTAACCATATCGGGGGTCGTGACGGCCGAAGGGCAGCTGCTGCAAGTGATTGTTGTTGATGCAGAGTCAGCAGCGTAGGCTCCTGAAAGGACTATGAGATATTAGCTTGTGTTCTGGGGGATGTCTGAGAATAATCTCTTCTTACATGCAAGGCTTGCAGCGATGTAAAACTTCATGTTTGCTTTGGGTATCGATTGTTAAATGAGTGCGCAAGGAGTGAGTGACTGGATTGTTGTAGAATAACAAAGAGCGTTGAAGGTGGTCAAGATAAGGGCGAGTATTGTAATTAAGAGTCTAGAATATCAATAGGTACAAACCATCATTTAACTGGAAATGCTTATCAAATCCCACACATGACCTTTCCCCTATTGCAATCCTCCGATCGCATTAATTCCACGGGTAACAAATGGTCCGCCCGATAGCTTTCGGCCACGGAACAATTACCAAACATGTTGAATCCATCACTTTACTATCGCAACCTAACCCAACCCAAAGACACGTTTTTCTTGAAATCTATTGACCTAGCTACCCCAGATCAGCATTCCCAATCTCACTATCGTGGCCGGATGGTGCATATCCCGAATGGTGTCTTACAAGACATACACTAACACTCCATCAGTCCTAGCCCACGGAAAGTCTACCATCCGAGCTCCACTATCAAGTCCAGACATACTGATCATCGTTAACACTAGACTGTCACTAAACAAATCACAATTGTCAGTTTCAGCACTAGCAGAGAACGGGTTCAGAGTTTCCGGGAGGGGCGCCCTGGCGATCATATTGCACAGACCCAATTTGGCAGTGCTACAAACATTCTGGGAGGTAATGACGTTTCGATCCGGCAATTAACTATGAGTTGTTTTGTTCTGCGGAGAGCCGCCGTTAGGGCTGGGACGGCACTTTTTAGTAAGGGTCAATTAAGATTGCATGTTTCGGAAAGATCGGGACGGATGTGGAAGATGCCGAGAGAGGAATTGATGGTTGTTAGTTGAATCATGGGGAAATGAAGCAATTCTGCCTGAAGACATGGCACGTCCATACAGCAAAGAGACTAACTTCAAAGTGATGGGGATCGTAGTTAGAATATACTAGATGATTTCTTGAGAAGTTTAGATAAAAAGGTCTACATCTATCACCAATACCAGAGTCTCTTCACCTCAACATCATTCATTCCTCTTCACCTCCTCTATTAAACCTTAATTACTACCTACCTCTAGTATCTACTACCTTACCTTACACATTAATCAACATGTACTTCTCTACCTCCCTCACTGTCGCTGCCGCTGGCCTCGCCGCCGCCGCTCCTGCTATCCAGAAGCGCGACTCTGGTCTCAACGACGGTGTCATTCTCAACTATGCTCTCACCCTCGAGCATCTCGAGAACCAGTTCTACATGCAGGGTCTCTCCAACTTCACCGAGAAGGACTTTGCCGATGCTGGTTACGACTCCACCTTTTACAACAACATCAAGACTGTCTCTAGCGATGAGTCTGCTCACGTTGATTTCCTTACCAAGGCTCTTAAGGGTATGTCACTTGCGATTCTTTTGATAATTGAAATCTTACTGACTTGTATAGCTGCTGGTGTCACCCCTGTTGAGAAGTGCTCCTACTCCTTCGGTGTCACAGACGTCAAGTCATTCCTTGCCACCGCCTCCATTCTCGAGGGTGTCGGTGTCTCAGCTTACCTCGGTGCCGCCGCCGATATCATGAGCAAGACATACCTCACTGCAGCTGGCTCCATCCTCACTGTCGAGGCCCGTCACTCTGCCTACATCCGCGCTGGTAACAAGCAGGTCCCCTTCGCTCAGCCCTTCGATGCCCCCTTGACCTACAACGAGGTCTACTCCCTGGCTTCGGGCTTCATCACCTCATGCCCCAAGTCCAACCCTGCCCTCCCTGTCAAGGCTTTCCCTGCCTTGACTGCTACCTCCGACAAGGAGTCCATCATGACTGGTGACATGGTCACTCTCATGACCCCTGGTACCACCGTCAAGGCTGCTGAAGGCCAGAAGGTCTACGCTGCCTTCATCGCTGTCACTGGACCTACCTTCGTTGAGGCTAAGCCCGTCGATGGTGGTTTCTCTGTTGAGATTCCCGAGGGCTTTGCTGGCCAGACCTATGTTGTCCTTACTGGCTGCAACGAGGCCGTTTCTGACGACACCGTCGCTGCCGGCCCTGCTATCATTGAGGTGAGCTCAAATATCTTAGAAGTATAGAGCATTCAAACTAACAAAAAACAGATCTCCAGCTAAATCAAGAGGACCAATGCTGTTTTGATTGATCAAATTGGATGAGGAAGCTAAAGAAACGAGTAATACTCCTGATATAGTCTAATATTCTTAATACATATTTATTCATCTGTATATCGTGTTCTCTGTGTGAATCAGGCTGTGATGGACATGTTTCAAGGCCAGGTGCATTTTTGTCTTTCCCTAATCAGCCTGATCCATGTTCATGTCGCTCGGGAACTTCATCATAACATTCAGTGAAATAAGATTCATATATGCTGAAATATTGTTGTATGCTAAAATTAAGGAGATTTGAAACTATCGACTCCCTCCTATGCAGCAGCTACTCCCAATGTCCTTGGCCAAGTCCCAAAGGTAAACTGACTATTACACATATTGGTCAACTCCCAATCCTCAGCCTTGAGCTCTCCGTAAACACCCTCATCCTCCTCATCACCAGCAGCGCCGGCCACAAACATAGCCGACATAAAGTGATCATCCGTACCATGCGCATCGCGATAACAAGGATGCTTCATCAATCTCGTCATGGCCCTTCTCAGTCTCGGCCCACTGTTATTCTTGATCACATCCTCAACCGCCTGACGAAACTCCAAAGCCCATGACTCAGGTGGCTTCTCTTGCGCAAAGTTATCCGAGTAGTAAACAATCGGCGCCCAGATATTACGGTACAAATTGTGCACCGCGCCACCGGAGCCGATTATCAGATATCCTTCTTTCCTAAGGCAACGAAGCGTCGCGCCGACGCGCATGTGGTAGTGTGGATCAAAGCGCGCGTTCATAGAGATGAGCGTTGTTGGCGGGCAGCCGTTGGGAAACATGCGGATGAGAATAAGGTATGTGTCGTGGATCCATTCAAAGTTTGGATTGGCTGAGACGTTGAAGCCGGCGTTTTTGAGAAGCGAAATACACTTTTCGCCGGTTGGTAGATCGGGAACGAGTTCGTAGTCGACGTATTTTGATGGGTGGACGTATGCGACTGGGGATTTGCCTGGCTTGGGGTTCATGGCGACTTCCATACGGTCTCCTTCAGCGTCCCAATGCGCGCCCTATCTTGTTAGCCACTTGAGGTTGGAAATATGTCGGGGCATACGTACCATCATGATTACTCCCTTGATCTTGTTTGCCAAAGCTTGGTCTCCGGCTTTCTTCCAGTAATCGGCTGAATCGGATTCCTCCCCCAGCATCATGGTCGAGCCATGGGAGAAAAAATGAACTGGTGCTAGATCGGCTTTCATCATGTTAGCCAGATTATGAATGTGAATTGCCAAAACTTACCCATATTTGGTTCAGATTGATTGATATCTATATCAATTGACTGTCAACCAAATGCAACTGTAGGGTGGATAATGAGGAAAGACTAATAAAACATCGGGATGTGGGGGACTCCCCGACCACCCTCGCAACTGCCGCCTTAGCATCCATAGCTCCTGCTACTAACCCGAGAGACGCGCCACCCCCGCACGATCCAAGGGTCCAGGCTCTTTCCCCTTGATGTTACCCCGGATATCGTGATATATCCGACCCGAGGAAAAAAACTACGATTTCCCCTGCATTTTCCCTCCTTCTCCTCCACGTCCCGAATCTCTGCTCCTCTCCACTTCCAACCAGACTAAAGCCATGTCGACAACGACTCAACCGGGCATGTTCCAATGCGGTTCGTGCAAGAAGAATTACAAGCGTCTTGATCATCTAGCCCGTCACGTGCGGTCCCGTAGGTCTCACCATCTTCGATCTTGGCCTTCGGTAGTTGAATGATTGGCTGGTTGACGCGCATCATAGATACTCAGACAAAACCTTACAAGTGCCATGTCTGCCCGAAGGCTTTCACAAGACCGTTAGTCTCCTGCATATTGCTACATAGCGCTGACTAACATCTTGTCTCAGGGATCTGCTCAAGAGACATGTTGCTGGGCACGGCTCTCAAGCTGGGGACAGCACCGTGTCAGACCAACCCCGGTTCATGCCGGGAAGGGTAGGCAAAGCTTGTAAAGCTTGTTCGTCGAATCATTTGCGTTGTAGTGACGAGAAACCTTGTCGGCGATGTCAAGAGAAAGGCATTGAGTGCAAGTGGAATGATCCCATGGAGTTGGATGCAGAGTATGCCTCTTCGGAGGATCAACAACAGGATGACTCTATGTTCTCACAGGATAATGGATCATCGTCAATGGCTGGCTTTCCAGAGCAGAATAGTATCGGGTCAACGTCTGCTTCGTCGGTTATGGGTCAGCAGTCGCTGGATATCTTGACGCCTCAGACAACACAAAGTCTCTTCCAAAATCTCGGTAGGTGTTACAGATCATTATACCTATCTTTCAAGCTGACGATACTCAAGACCCATCCCTAAATCCTGCGACAGACCCTCTCTTCTTCCAATTCCCTGACCTCAACCTTCTCTCAGGCGGGTGGGGCTCCACCCAAGCCAACGACGTCGATATGTTCTCCTACAACGAGCTCGACGATATAGACCTCCGCTTCCTCGATTCGTATAACACCACTATCCCCTTCGAGATAAGAAGTATCCAACCAACGCCACGAGGTGCTCAAACACCGCGTGCCGCTTCACATACCGACCCTGGCGAACCAGCTGCTATGTGTACCGAAGCCTTTCAGAACTCCCATTGGAAGTTCAGACCCAATGCCAAGGACCATGCTGGTGCTGAGGAACATAACCTTGCGCTTCCTGCTACAGACTCTGCTTATCCTTCACCTGAGTCAGGCGTCGCTTTGGACTTGAACACGAGGGTCACTTGTGCCAAATTAGAGGGTCCTGCAAGAGATAGGATTCTGATGATGGTTGTTAGCAGCTGTCGGTCAGATCACTTGTCTAAAGCAGTTGCTTCATTTCCTTCTGCCGAGCTGCTGGATACACTGCTTCAGTATTATCTTACTTCACCTGTCTCACATGCTACGGCTTTCATCCACGCGGCTTCTCTCAATCCCAACGAGAAGAGGCCTGAGTTGGTTGCTGCCATGGCTGCCTGCGGAGCCGTCTTGACTTCCGATCCTGCCCTATCGAAACTGGGCTACGCTATACAGGAATGCCTTCGAATTTCCGTGGCCAAACATGTATGTTTACCTAAGTCTACTAGTCTTTGCAAAACTGACAATTTCATAGTGGGAACGTGACAACTCACTGGTTCGGGACCTTCAACTGACTCAAGCCTTCCAAATCATTCTCGAAATGGGAATCTGGAGTGGTCTGCCCAGAAAGGTTGAGATCGCGGAAAGTTTCTTCCACCCTGTCCTTACCATGATGCGTCGCGCCGGAAAGTTCAAGAGGTCTGCATACTCTGATCACAAACCTTCCGGGCCCAGATCTGCATCACGAGAAGAGTGGCTGAAGTGGGTTGAAGACGAGTCTTTCAAGAGATTGGCCATGCGGATGCTCTCCCACGATGCGAACACTTCCATGGCTCTCATGGTCAGCCCCTCAGTCTCGTACGCCGAAGTTCTACTACCTTTGCCAGGACATGCAGACTTATGGAATGCTCCATCTCCAGAGCAGTGGAGTTCGTTGATGGCCACGCGTGAGAACAGCGAACCACTCTATGTGGCCGATGTCATTGACGACCCTGATGTCTTGAACAACTATGCTGGCTCGGTAGATGCCTACGTGGCTATCTTGACCGTCTTGGCGTGCACGTGGACTATGTGCTGGGAGTATCTCCAGATCGCCTCCTTGCAGCGATCAAAGCCACGACGTTGGAATACTCTAGTTACTGAAATGCGGAAAGATGAGTTGATCAAGCTGATTGGGCATTTGAAACTCAGTTTGTCACCGGAGGCCTCGGCAGATCCCGAGATTCAAATGCGCCTTGAGCTGTCTCTGCTACATCTCCAGATGCCATTTGAAGATATCCAAATATTTGCTGGTATGGAAGGTACCGAGCGTGCACGCGCGGTATATCCTATGGTTCGTGACTGGGCTAAAAGCGAAGCCTCTCGGCATACAATCTACCACGCAGCCCAAATCGTCCAAATGGCCAAAGACGCCCCCAGAGGCTCAATGCGCGGTCCTATGGCTATAATGCTATACCACGCAAGCTTAGCTTTCTGGGTATACGGTCTCCTATCCGACCACTCGCGTGCTTTGAGTCAGAACGTTTATCTTGACGACGCAGATAATGTCTCGTTGCAACGTTTTAAGGGTTTCGGCCAAGGACAGCCATGTATCAGATGGCGCTCTGAGATCGAGGGGCAAGGTGAGGTTATGATGAGCGTATCGTTAAGTCAGCCTGATAAGGTTATGGAGGCTGTCATGGCGGTCGTGAGGAGGAACTTTGCGGGAATGTCGACGCCGCATCTTACGGAGAAGTTGGTGCAACTTATGGCGGAGTTGGAGAATTCGGCGAAGAGGAAGATGGATGCTTGATACCCATATTTAATAGAGTAATCGACGTGGCTTTTCTGTCACAAAAGCACAACTTCATTCACTCATGGAGGAGGGACGGATGTATGTTTGAACTGTTTAACTTGATTTATTGTGTTTTCATGTTTCTACCCACGTTTCCCTACTCCAGGCTCTAGCACAGTCGCTTTCTAGGGAGAAACTATTAAAGGTCAGTACAAGCTCAGCCTTGAAGATCCCCAGGACTTACCGAAGACGAGAGTACCGCAGTCGTTGCCAATGCACTCAGCAAGGTTGACGTCGGCCTCAACGGGGTCACCCTCGTAGGGGTTGAGGTGGGCGCGGAGGACAGGAACGCTGCCGTCACCCTCCATGTCGAAGGTGATATCGGAAGCAGAGCCGGAGAAGTCTAAGGTAGTCAAATCAGTATAGGTAAACAAAGGTCAAGAGCTGCAGTTGACTTACTCTCACCACCCCACTGGAAAGAACCATCGTCGTTGCCAATGTAGTAGTCAAGGTCAAGAGTAGACTCGACGTAGTCACCCTCGCCGTTACCGCACTCGGCGTGGAGGATGTGACCGTCCTCGAGCCAGATGTTCTGAGAGCTCTCGTGGAAGTTGACCATTTTTGCGGTTTGTGATTTGTTTGTGGTAGAAGAAGAAGAGGAGTTGTTGTTGATGCAGAAGGAGGAAGAAAGTCTGGGGAAGCTTGAGGATCTATATATGCCCTTGCTGGGTAGACAGTGATTCACGAGAGGCCTCAGCCATGCGCCCCTGCCTGGGGAGCCAAGACCGCAGGAGCGATGGTGAAGCTGCCACGACTGCAGTGCATCAGAGTCCACCTGGACCCCTGAATAGCTCCTTCTCCGCTTGTCTTACATAGACGAGGTACCTGGTTGTAGACCCGCCTTACTGCATGATACGGGCCGGGACGCTGAGTGGTCTATTCTATTGGCTCTCGCGTATGTTTGTCTCGGGAATAGTACATGAAGCATAAACTCGTCAGGCCTCCAGAGGTACATAAACATCAAACAAAATATACCTAAAAGCAGACACATGAATTATGCAGGTTTGCCCATGAAACAGAAGTCCTTCCTTCCTGGAGAGGCTGTGCGGTGAGAATGGCTCCTCCACAAGTCTTGGCGGTCGTACGGTCTGGGGATAGCATCCAATAGCCAGCAAATCCTTGGCATGTTTTTATGGGCTTGGCATAGAGAGAAAGAGGGGGAGGGGACGCCGTTAACCGGACGTTGGTTTCAATAACCGCTATTATTGCAGAAGGATTCGTAAGCTGATGTTGATATTCTGCCTATCGTTGCATTGCTGAGATGATCTCCTCCGGTGAGAGATCGAGTTCTAGACTCCTTGGCTGTTTCTTGAGCTGATTGTCAGAATAGGTGGGTCTACCACTCAATGAAGCGAATTAGCCGACAATACATGTAGAATCTTCTAGTAGTTAGATATTTGATCAACTGTAGGTGGTGTCGTATTAAAGATTGTCACAAGCTATAGTCCAGTAAATCTGTCCTCTACAGTACCGAGTGTACCTAGGTATGAGGCTCAACACAGGGTCCCTTCCGCCAAGTGGTCCCCTAGAATCCCTGCCAACGAAGGACCCTTTCCGCAGTCGCAATTCTCATTCGTTTACCAAACATCCAAAGCGGAACAGTCAACAAAGAAAAGATCCCCATCAACAATCCGAAGATGCCGAAAGGCTCAGCAGCACCCTTGTGATGAATCCAATCCGCCACGAAAAACGTCCACGCAAATGCGATAATTGCGCGAAGAATAGTGACCATTGTGAAGCAATCTGCTGCCAAAGAGTGGTATGAATCGATGAGCTGATATTTGTTAGTATACGTCATTTTGTTATGAGACGAAAACTTACGTAGTTGAAGCCCACTGAGGGAACTTGCATCAGACCAAACGTGAGCATTCCGTATCCAAATTGTAGACCAATCCACATCTTGGGACCTGGATTTTGAGCGCAGAATCCAAAGACGAGTAATCCGCCTGTCGCTACAAAAAGTGGAAAGAAAAGAGTTGGCAGACGATCTTCAGCTTCAGCAACTCCATGTCGCTTCTTACTCGCCTTTTTGATGAGGGAACCGTCAGCAAGCATATGTGTGTATACATATCCGATAATGCCACCGATGAGAGCTCCAATGTTGATCAATCCTGCGTTTGCCTTCCAGAGATAAGGTGGACTGGCAACGATCTGTGGTCCGATCGTTGAGATGGATACAATACCCCCCACAAGACCTGCGTAGTGAAGCATCACGACCCAAGTACCAGGCAAAGCAAGTGTTCGCCAAGGTTGGATGAACTGCTTGAGCAGGCTCCCGCGAGGCTTGATGAAGCCCAATGATTGTACGTATGTGAATGGCCTGTACTGCTGCTCGCCGACTGTAGCTGTCGACTTGTTCTCAACATGCTCGTTGTTTGCAAACTGAGCCTGCTTCTCAGATTCATGACCAGGTACGCCTTCAATAGGTGCTTCTCTGGAGTAAAGGGTCTCGGGGACAAAGAAGATAACACCAACGACACAAGCCGCAGTAAGTGCTAGGCAGATCCAGAAGATCATTTGCCAACCCTGCTCGTAGACGATGTAACCTCCTGAGATACCACCTGCGAGCGGTCCAACGACAAGCATGATAGTATACACAGCCTAGGCCTGTCAGTCCAGATGTAAACATCGATTCACGCTGGAGTTACATACCATGGCACGTCCACGTTGGTGGACAGGAAACATATCACCAACCAAAGCGGGAGCAACAGAATCTGCCGCCGCACCTCCCATACCCTGAAAGGCTCTGGCAGCAAGTAAAGAATCATATCCAGTTGCAAGTCCACACCAAAGTGTGCTGAAGGTAAGAAGAAGCGTGGCAAGGATAAGAACAGGTCGACGTCCCATCCAGTTGGACATTGGCACCCACCAGATGTTGGCAGCTCCAAGGAAGAGGACATTGATCTGGGGATTTGATGTCAATTCTAATCTTGAGGGAGTTTAAGCTGAGTTTGTACGTACTGCCATCAGGGTCGAGAGTTCAGAAAGACTTCTGGGGTCTTTTGGAAATATCATAGGCCATAGTTGGAAAGCGGGAGCAATAACACCACTGGTAAAGTTGGCGCTGAATGCATATAGCGAAGCAACTAGCAGAGCAGCGATCTTTTGCCATGCAGGAAAGTTGAGAGGATCGCGGGGGTCTCCACTAGCCACTGAAATGTTGCGATGGCCATCTTCCTCTTCGCCTGTCAAAAGTTAGGCCGATCTTTTTTAGCTTCCTGTTGCACTCACGATGAATCTGGATCGTGCCAGGGGGTGCAGAAGCATCAACCTCCTGCGAGGACAAAGCAAAGGCCGTTTTGAAAGACACCATGGTTCTTCAACTCGAATGGTTTGCAGTTAGGGGTACTGTTTTTTGCATCCTGTATCAAAGGCCATGGTCAACTAAATACTCGTCAAGAAATGGCCAACCCCCTCTCTTCTCCGCGTTACCCCGGATTCCCCCATGTTTCCTGTTGCTCAGATCAATCTAGATCTTCAGCCGGCACAATATCCGGCCAACCAGATCCATGGTTTAGGTTCCTGGTGGTGTAAACCTTGCTTGATTGAGTATACCACCGAAAAATATCAGTGGCGTTCTCGGGGTGTCCTCCACCTTCCCGGTGGCCCACTCGGAAGAGCCATTGTGCTATCACCCTCTAGCGACAAGCAATCTCTGTCTCGGAAGGGATTTGACTTGTGGTAATTGTGCAGTAACCAAGGTTATGTTGTCTTGTATTGGTAATGAATTGGATGGGGCATCGTAGAGCAAGCACATGCAGTATCCGAAGCATAGACTAGTCTGGACAGGTGTTGTCGTCGTGAAATCACCGCCCTCTCATTGATCCGCACTCTGAAGTCTCCAGTGACCCTTAAATACGCGCTTGAATCGATTTGCAGTGCCTTCAGAGATGGCAAGATCAAGGAAACGTAAAGATGGGTAGATATGGTTTCAAATCATTACATTAACCATTGCACAACGGACAACGGACTCCATTTCCTTTACAGTCTTCCTTCGCATCCCTACCTTGAACCCTGTAAACTAGCTACCGTCAACAGTCTTCCAAGTATGGTTCGCAATCTTCTCCCTTTCCTCCGCAGTCCACACCTTCTTCCCCTCAATCTTCTTCCCATGATTATCAATATTACTCCAAAAGACATCTTTTCCTGTCTCTTCATCAGCACGTGCATACATGCCGTCCAATAGTCGCTCTGCGCATTCATCAGGGGTAGATCCCGCAATGGTAGAGACCACTTTTGACAAAGCCCGGAAATACCACGCGCTGTTCTTCGCTGTCGCTGTGTCCACGACACCTGGATATGCGTGCGTGAAGAATCTCTTGTTTCCATCCGATTGAGTGGCTGCATAGTGCTGAACCATGGCATCGTTCATGGTGATACAGTGATTCGCCGCTGTGGCTAGACTGAAAGTATTCTTGAGGTCGAGATCCTCCCAGTTGAGCTTTTTCGCATCTCCGTTCTTTCCATCCAGGACGATCATGACTTTCGCGTCGGGACTCATAATCGGACTCAGTTCTCTAATCAAAAGCTGTTTTCCATAAAAGTGCAAGGCCATCTTCTTGTCAATGCCCTCCGATGTTTCCGTTCTTCCGGCCATAGTTAAGATTCCTTGGGTCATGACTAGAAGATCTAGTTTCTGATCTTGTGCGCGAAAGTCTCGTGCAAAATCTTTCAATGCTTTCATGGAGCTTGCATCGACGGGGCGGAAAGATATGTTTTCTGGCATTGTGGTGGGTTTTGTGCGGCCGACGATTGTGATTGAGGAGAATTGGTAGTTGGGAGATGTAGCGAGGCGCTTGGCTATCGCGTAGCCAATACCGCTTGTGCCACCGACAACGAGGGCTTGTGAACCTGAGATCATCTTGTTCATCCTTAAGACTGGAATTGAGTATAGTGAGAATGATGGTGGCTTGTGAGGGTTGGGAGATCAGTTTTATATATTCTTGTAGTCCAACGGACATTGCGGTCCAACGTGGCAGTTCAAAGAGGTTCTGATAGCATGGCTGCTGTGCCATCATGCGATTGGTTCAACATCGTCGAATTGGTCTTAGCTTTGTGAGCAGTCTGCATGACGGGGTCCAAAGACTTTCCGAGTGCGACTTTGTCAGCACGTAAATTGGACTAGCGCTGACAGGCCATCGGATTTAAGAACATGTCCAGACCTTGTGCATAATACGCGGTCCTAAACATCGTTGTATCCGAGAAAATGTTCCGTATAATCAGGTCTTATCATAAATTCCATTCCTCAACCCATGACGATCCTTGCAGGGTTCTGAACCTTAGATCCGGATATCTTCAAAAGAAGTTCGTTCTCAACCGCTCGCTGCGAGACCTGAGCCACAAACACGGAGACGGAATCTCCTGTGTAAAGATCGTGGCAACAAGCGGTATAGATGCCTGAATTCTTGTTCGGGATGCTCTTTGTATCTCGGTCCTTCTTTTCACAAGATCTTGTTGGTCGTATTGTGTGATAGACAGAAATCAACCAATCCTCCGCTTTCTCCTCACCCAAACTTCTTTGTCTGTCGTCTTTTCATTCTCTTCACCCACTTGGGAGGCTTCAGCATCCTTGATATCTCTGAGCTGAACCTCCCAAGTCTTAAGCTTGTAACTTCCACGATCAGACATCCCAGTGAAGAGATCAAAAGACCAATCATGTTTAGGACACGTAACTCCCACACTTAACGTAACACCAAAGTCTTCAATATCAAAAGGCGTACCTCTCGAAAGGGGGAATTGACTATGCGGACAAGACTAGGTATCCTCGTTAGTCACTTCACGTCGAGAATTTGATAATTACTCACATGGTCAACAGCATGAAATTTGCCCTTGTATTGAAAAATGAGTACTTCATCAGTAAGTGGCTTCCCCAACGCATCATCACCAATCTCAACCTCTCTAGATGAAGATATATCCTCTTTGGGGACGTGAAAGGCTTTGCAGCCTGGTATTGATTTTGTGTTGCATACGCGGTGCTTTGCTAAGTTGCCTGCATCATCATCTACATCGGGAAACTCTGATGTACGTCCCACAAGGGTCCATTGGGCCCCTTGCCGGGAGAAGGGGTTGAGAAAATTCATGTTGGTAAAGATACTTTGTTATTCTGCGATTTTGCTATGGGGGAGGAAGTCAAATTTGCTCTTGCGATAGTGCCAAATTGGTTTTTGGCTTGGGCATGTGACATGTCACGTGGGCCATGATCATTTACAACACGAAACTCGATGGGAGAATACACATTCCTCGACATCTATAAGAGCTTCCAATATCTCCAGACGCTCACAATCTAGCTACTATTCTAGTTTTATAAGATACCGAATTTGTAAAGGCGCACTCAACAAGTTAATACTTTCCTCACTACCCACCTATCTATCTAGATACTTTCTCCATGTTTTTAACACCATATTACAATATCGTGGTCACAGCTGACCAAGTCTAGTACAATGCTTAAGTTACTGAGGTACTGAAACCGCTGATTCGTTAAATTGAAAGGCAGTACAACCATGTCGTAACTCTTCCAAGCGCAAAAGATCCAGATATTCCCAGCGCCCCTCCACCAGGCCAAGGAAGTCTTCCACGTAGCCGTGATCGTGGCGATTCCCCTATTCTCGAGCGTTTGGCAGGTGTCTCCTCTTACTCTATTACGATGCCATTAAACTGACTGCTAACAATCTCGGTCTGCGGTGCCTGGGATGTAGAGTCCTTAAAATCAGGATCAACATTGACAGCCATCCATGTTAGGGTCCACAGCACCAGTAAGATCTCCCACAAACTTGGAATAGGTAGTTGCAGCTGTTCTGATTACCCTGTTCAATCTTTGCCGGGCCGTTGAAAATGCAGGGATTGTGCGTCCCTTGGCAAGCTCTTCAAATAGTTTGCCGTCGATCTTGTATGTTCGTCTGTTCTCTTGATGGACGCCCGGTACTCTTGCCTACATATAGGCGTGTGATCAAAAGGGTGAAATGTGTTATCTTAGAATGGGTAACTGAAGCTTAACGTTTCATCCCTCGGCTTAAAAATAGTTGACGTCCTCCTCAACATACATGTAATCGTACTCCTCTTGGGTCAAAACATAAGGCAGCCACCTGTGCAATAGTTTTGCACAATCGATTATCCTCTTTTTGCCAAATCTTTCCGACAACCGCCCTTCTAGGAGCTCCTTAATTACCGGATGGCCTTTGTATAGGCCTACAGGGCTGATGAGAGCCCGGTGAATGAGCCCCTCGTCTAGCAAACGCTCAACGTTGTTGGTATTACACGATGTGGCCGCGTAACCTAGGGCCGTGGTACCTTGCTCATCCACTTGATCCAGGTTAACTGTGTTGTTGAGAAGGACATGATCGTGAAGTTTTGGTACTATCCAACTACTATCATTTCGATCATCTTTGCAGGCGGTGTGCAAAAATGTCCTCTGTCCCTGGACGCACTCTAGCAGAAACCCGTTCTCAACTATAGATTTCGTCAGAAGAAATCCGAGTCTTGATTTGAATCTTGATTCTTGTGATGAGCGATCTATTTGATAGGCGAACTCGAGTAGCCCTGCTTGATATGGAGACATAATAAAGGATCTCCGCTCCTCGGGTGTTCTACCTTGCTCCAAGGCTTTGTCAAGAAGAAACTGTGCGGACTCTTTCCATTCATACGCCGAGAGTGCTGTGCCGAGTGGTGTTGAAGCCCAGCCTACCTCCGAACGGTATAGGCCAGGTTGGATACCCTTCTGCGCCAAGAGTAACTCCATCATTTCCTTCCTCTTTTCCCGCCTCGGATTTATCGAACTAGCTTCAGCAAGCGGCGTATTCTGAGTCAAAGACACATCGGGAGGCAATGGAAATTCGATACCATTTGGAAATGCTCCGTTGTCTAGTAATAGTCGTGCGATGTCTTCACGGCCGGTGCTCACCGCATAATGTAGGGGCACTTTGTTGTCTTCCGCATGAAGGCCATTTACGTCGGCCCCATACTCAATTACCAGTTTCGCTAAATCTCGTCGGCCCTTTTCAACGGCCCAGCAGAGTATTTCATTGACTTTTGCCAAGCCTTCAACCTTCGGAACCATCTGTGAAAAAGTCTCCCCATACGCCTCCTCCCAGCAGAAGTCCACGAATCTCCAGTAATCCCCAAGGAAGCACCGTATCGACCCCCACTGACGTGCTTCCACAGCAAGCTGAAGTGGTATCTTTCCCTGTTTATTTGGCACCCGTGGACTCGTATAAACATCACCTCTCCAGCTTTCGATTGCTCCCCTAATGCGTCGGAGTGTTTCACGATGACCTTTCATTGCCGCCAAGTGAAGAGGGGTGTCCAGGTTTGCATTCCCTTCCATTAACCTCTCGATGACAAGGTGGTGATGGCTAGGGTCTGGAATTCGTGCGTCGCTATGGATCAGACGCAAAGCGTCTGTAAATTCTGAAGATCCGTTCTCGGCAGCAATGTGTAAAGCGGTCATCCCATCGGGTTCACGCCTCGTGGTAGGATCACAGCCGGATTCAAGCAGAATCTTTGTCATGTTGAAGTCGTTTGTTTTAGCCGCGATATGAAGTGCTGTTTCTCCATATTCAGTTGCGAGGTTCGCAGTGCGCTTGACATCAATTGAACACTGCTCTAGAAGGAACGTGACCATTCGTAAATCGCCTTTATGGACGTGCTTATGAAGGAGAAGCTGTCCGCTCTTGTCCTTCGATCCAATATCCGCATCGTGAGCTAACAGCATCCTTACTGCTTCTTCCCAGCCAAGGTCGAAAGTCCAAGCCAGCGGTGTGCGTTGATCGGCGTCTAGGATGTCGACCTCGATTGTGGTGACATCTAGTAAATGCTGCATCATGTCTATTGCGTTGGGAATATAGCTCCGGCCGTCTGCGGTGGCACTTTCAACAATGTAGTGGAGAGCAGATCGATCTTCGACATCCTTGATGTTCACGTCGATACCTTCGGTCTTGCATAATTCTTTCACACCATCCTTAAAGCCGTTGAGAACGGCCAGGTGGAGAGCTGTTCTTCCCTTCTCATCAATTTGGTTCGGGCTGTGGTGTTCTAGAGCTTTTCTCAATGCCGTGAGGTTCTGTTGTGCTGCTGCCACATGGAGGTCGAAGCCTGGTGTCAGGGTATTTTTGGCAACATCTCTTCTAAGTGAATGCACCAAGAGTTTATACATTCCGTAGTCCCTGGGAACTTAAGCCGTGAGTTTGATTTAGCTTTCTGGGAGTTGCAAAGTGATGAAGAAGATTGGTGGTGATTTCGTGAAGTAGCGCGGGCTACCTACTCATATTTGCCGAGTTAGGTAGGGGCACACCTCGGTGTTAGGCATCAATACATATGTACTTTGCCCATCGTAGGTTGTCAAAAGTCCTAAAGCTACAGGGGTTTCCTGGTCTGGGCAGGGATGGATCAGTAGGTCTCAAATTCCCATTCCCATTTCCCTAACCTAGGTATCTAACTGATGCAGTTGAAGGCAGAGGAACATCTGAAGTACTAATATGCATGAATTTATAACACGGTATGCTAACTTTCTACTTTACATGTCCATTGAGGTTAACATACTATTAACATCATAAATCCTATACTATCGCAGGCCGCGAAAAGTGTTTGTACAACAGTCAATCTTTGAGAGTAAAAATCTCCGTTCCTTCCTTTGTTATCCCGATGGAATATATCTCGTCCAGGTGGCTATATACACACCGTCCGGCATAGATCTCAGACTTGAGAAGCCAACCGCAAGTATTATTAATCTCGCAATGCAGTAGACAGCCGTTGTCACCCAGAGGCTAATCTTGTTGATCGCGTAGGGCATTGGTTTGCGTGGAAAGACATTGGTTCTTGCTACCTCGTCCTGCATCTTTTTGGTTCCTTTCCCATTCATCAAATCAAACAAAAGTGAAAAGTTCTTCTGGAAGTGATTTGGTAGATTCGGTTTGTCTTCAGCTTGGCATTCATGGGCACGCTTGATGGCATCTTGTATGCGAGCCGCTGTCGTGTTGATGGCTTCAGCTTGGGTCTGTTCCGGATGACTGGGCGGCACAAATATCTGTCTGAACAGTTTCTTTGGTGCTAGACGTCCATAGTTGGTAGGATAGCGAGTCATGTCCAGAGCATGGCGTATACGGTTAAGTTCATGCTTGATATCCTTGTCCTGCTCATCCCACACCATCTCCCTTAGTAGGATCACCAGCCCGTCCAGAAACTCGCTTGGGGCATCCCGACCCGAGGATAGAGTAATCTGAGAAAGATGGATTCCGGCAAGCCCGAATAAAGGGGATGCGACAGAAACTATGGTGCCGATGCGCCATAGAAGTTGCTCCACAGGAGTTGGATATTCAAAATTCCAAGCAATGGCGTGCAAGCTACCGAATACCGCCGTTACAAAAGCAAGAACATATGTAACGCTATGACCTGCCTCCGAAACTTCGATTGGAATATTGTCATTTGGAACCCTCTCCTTGAGATTCGTCTCATCAATGTCGTTTGACAGAACACTCCAAAAGCCATCAAAGGTTCGAGTGGAAAAGTTCATATAAGTGCCGCGCCGCGTCAGTCCTTGCTGGTCCAGCTTCCTATTCTTTCCGGCATAGTGGACTTGTATCGGGACTGTAACATCTTTCGGCTTGTCCATATACATGAAGGATGTACCGACGCCGCAAATCGCGAGAGTAAGAGTCAGAGTCTCGATCTGGGAGAATGGTCTCTCGTAGTATTTGCGCGCAATGAGAGAAAGCATGAGCTGTGAGATCTGAAGGATTGTGACTATCGAGGCAAAGGCGTTGGATTTGCTCTTATCTTCAATTCCTTTCTCGTCAATGCCAGGTGGCTCGAACTCGTTCCAACATCTTGCGAGTTGCATCCCGGTTACAGCCACCATCTTCAACTCGGTATCGTTGGCTGGTGTTTTGCCTTGGTTTGTCTCTGTTTGCTTGCCTGCGGGATCACTTCCGTCACTGAGACTGGTGGATGCTACTTCTCGCACAAAACCTCCCATGTTAGCAAAGTAGGCGTGAGATAGCGTCCACATGTAACATTGCTACTTGTTCCCTACCGAGCACTCCAGATCTTCATCGCCGTCGGACTGTCTCCTCAGTTTTGCTTTTGCCCAGCTCTTGAAGGCAGGCCATCCATACAGAGCAACACTGACATGAGGGTGGTCGTTCTTGGTCATCTCTCTCATGACTTCCGTAGCCATTTGTCTCTCAAATATTGCATGTGAGAGGATGAACTCGGGCAAGAGAATGTTGATGACCGTCCATTTGCATGATCGTAAAATCCTCAGAAGCTTGCTATCGTTGGGCCCCGGGACGTTCCGGTGCTGAATTGTCCATGTGCAGGCAAACACTGTAATAGCACAGGTCTGGATGATCTCGAATGTGCCACGACGGCCCGAGTTTGCTTGCCATCCCACAAGCTCATCGTTGGGGACCGACTGATTGGCAGAAGCCATTTCCAATGTTTCCCAGTAGAATAAAAAGGACAAACAGTGAATCCAAAATCATCATAAATAAAGGCTTTGTAGATCACTGGATAAGTGTGGAGATTCTCACTGTAACATCTGAGCGGCTCAGGGTACGAACAAGGTAGAGACGCCTCATCTTCAGGCTTATTGGCCTGCATCAGCTGAACCCGGATGCATGACTCTGATGCCAGCTCATCATATCAACAAGGGTCTTTTCAGCTTCAACTGTCACTCTGGGAAAAGGGACAGGCCAAAAGGGGAAGATCACAATGAAATAGTTAATGAAGTGACGATACGAAAGATTCTCATGGTGGGAAGGGTTTATAGACTCCATTCCGGTAATCAAGGATGTGAAGTTGACATGGTCAAGAAGACTGTATTTGTTAACGCTTTGATCGCAGATCCCTGCACCACTTCAGCCCTCGCATCCATTGCCTACCTAGGTAAGCTACATTCCTTTCATCCACACACTGCAATAATCACAAAGCTCCATTGAAACCTTTCACAACCCAAGTAGCATCCAGAACGGCCCCCACCCACCATCTTTTTAGACGACGATCACGCTTCGGCTCGAGCCGCCAACCTTTACTGTCTGTCTGTTTTGAAGCCTGAAATCCTTGGCTTTTCGCAACTCGAGTGTTTGTCTGCAGCTTTGTGGCAAATGAGTCAGGCGATGTTTCCCAATTGGCTACATTTCCCGATACCATGCAGTCTGCGTATCGTCAAATCATGAAGTGACAAGCTGAGACAGTCGTACTGGGATGAGAGGCATGAACTTGCAAGTCTGGCTCGTCTGATGGTCAGATATTCCTTACGAGCAAAAGGCGCAATGGCTTTGGATAATGATGAGGGAGGATTATCTTTCAATGTATACGCTTATTACATTCAATGTTCATAACTAATTCGACTAGATTGACTTACTCAGTGGTACTATCTATTGTAATACCAATTGGTCACCTGAATGAGGCCCGGCGAATAATATGCAGCTGAATCTGGCACTCACATCACATAGCCTACCTGACTAACCAGATCTCTTGTGTTGATTTGATATGTAGATTGGGGACTTACGCCTCGGAAAAACTCAAAAATAGACTCACCAGATCCGAAACGTGCAGGTAGGTAACGGAAGAGACATCATCCAAGCTCCGTCTGCCAAAATAAAGTAGCCCACCTGCTGGTGTTCGCTAGCATAAGATGAGTAGAATATTTCGATACTGATTGCATGTCGGATCGTATTAAGATGTTGGATCCTAACTTTACGGTTTCGAACTGCAAGATGTGAAGAAACTGATTTATTGAAGGCCACCAAGGGCCAAAGTTTATATACCGCTGTATCCCGCTGTTATACTACTGTTGAAAGGTCCAAAGAACAGAATTTGTTAACTTGAAGAGGGAGGTTGGAAAGGGAGAGGGAAATTCGGGTTCGTCCCTTGAAAATGAAGCAAGAGTTGATTCCACTGGAACCTATTGGGCATCCATTCCGTCCGGGGTGATCCCTCTCTGTCGGAGAAGACCCACAAACCATTGACATCTTTCCAGACGACTCCGCCAAAGATTCGACTCTCGGCCCAGTGCGAAACATCATGACAAGGATATTTATGAAGCGTCTCACTCAGATATCGATGATCGGGATGTACGAAATCATCGTCGAGAGCGTTATTAGGTCGTTCCCTTCGTCTGATCTCCCAGAGGTCGAAAGCCACCTGGCGAACAACCTTCACAACCGTGTAGATCAAGCTGTTGCCAAACGCTATGTCTTTATGTATTGGTACCTTTAGGTAAGCTTTATAATCCTCGTTTAATGTTAGCTCAGTATTTAGACGTTTAAGCGGAACTTACGTAAGACTTCAGTAAGAGATCCACCACGTCAGGGCGAAATCTGTCCGTGGTGCAATATGTTTCCAAGTAAACCCAACGTCTCCTGGTGTCTTCCTCTGCAGAGTATCCGTAACCGCTATAAGTAGTGTGACCGCTATAAGGAGTATACTTGGACAATTGCCCACGCATGCTGTTCCGTGTCTCGTTGAGAAACAGACCTGAAAGTATCTCTCCAAAAGTGATCTTTGCAATGTCGCTATTCAGCACACGTATAACTGCTCGAGATAGAACCTCCTGGCGTCTCTGTATATTCTGGATTTCATATGGGCTGGGAGGGGGATCAAGGGGGACAGGAACAGAAGCATTGCTCGTTCTTGCGTCATGTCCGTTCATGGCGGATGACTCTGGGCCTGTTCGCCGCTGCCCGTCTATCATGGACTCTTGAGGCTTCAGATGCATTGTGCAATTGTATATTTGGAAAACGATGGTCGAAGTTTGGTATTGAAAGACTGTTGGTTTCAAAGAGATGAAAGTGGTGAAAGTGGATGGTTGGAAGAAGAAGATTGACTGAAGAGATCCCCAAGGCCGTTCTCTTGCCTTAAGAATGGTCGTCCAAAACTTCTTGGGAAGGCAGGAGCTGTCTCATCCAATCTGTTGACATTTCTGGAAGGCACGCTCAAACATCCGATAGCAACTGACTTATCATGTCCCTTGTGTGCTTGACAACTGACACACAGTGTGGCTCCTTCTCATGCATTTGATGCGGCATCCGATTACCTATACCGGGTGGTATATGAGCGTGACCTGAGTGCCATGCATTTTGCCTATCCTCCATTAATTGCAACATTGCAACAAAGGTTGTAGTCGACGAGTATTTTGTGCCAAACACTTCTGCTTTGATCGCCCTATTTGCAATTCGCTGCCAATCTTCCGGGTCTAAGGTCATTTGAAATCCCGATATGTTTTCACTCCGCTCGGGCTTTTGGTTTTCGGCAACGCACAAGACCTTGGCTTCGTTGGCCTCTTGTGCTCGTATTGTCTCTTCCTCGACAAATTTGACAATCTTCTTGTATCCTTCCGCAAGAGATACGATCAAAGTATTGAGAAGCTGAGCGTTCTGCATCGCCCAGAGAAACTTGGTGGGACATATTTGACACTGAATGATCCCCGCTGCTGTGCTGGTCAACTGTCGCAAAACTGATAACCGAGAGGTGAAGGGTAAGTCTTCTGCTTTCCGGACTTCTTCGAGCGAGAGGTATAAATTTGCAAGACAGGCGCATGTCTGTTGGCCTGGATCCGTTTCGAAGGCCAACAGTTTTGGGTCGACGTTTGATTCTGGTCTGATCCAAGTCAGCACAGGTCATCAAGGTATCCCGACAGGTGGGTGTCAGAAGAGTTGTGCACTACTTTAGGTTGCAGAAATAAAGTAGCCTAATTGCTAGCCTGAGCTTGCATAAGGTGGCCAGATTATTTCGTCTCTTATGCTCTCCGGGGTAATTCTTCTGACATCCTGAGGCCCGATAATAACAACTCACCCAATAGAGATTACGTCTAACGACGTATCATCCGACATGTGCTGGCAGTGATCATAGCTTGCTCTCCTGCCGACTTCACTCCCAGTCTCGCTTCCAATACTCATAGCCAAAGTCGACGGTGACGTCCTGCTTGCGGCGCTGCTATCAGGGACCTCGCTCTCAGAGGGGAGCTTTCGCTTCTTTGGTCTTCCCATCGGCAACTTTGCCGAGTATTTGCAAGATTCAGACACATTTGAGCATCTTCCACAAGACGGATATCCGCCATCACATTTAAGCTTCTTTTGTCCTTGTAGGCTGATCAGCATATCTGGACCCCGGATGTAAGCGGGAATTGTGGGCGGTCATACTACACTGATCACAGGAAGCTCTTCTATTGGCGGGATCTTGCAACTCGAGATTCATGATGGATGATACTTATATGAGACAACTTTCAAGGTCGAAATTGGTACAAACAACACTCCGGGTGTGATTTGTAGTTGTAGGATTCAAATCCTCATCTTTTGTAAGCCAGGAAGCGGCCGAGAGAATAAGTGGACCTTAGCAATTAGCCCGCCGCTAACGAGAACCCCTGGACCGGAGGCCGGGAGTTGCATATTCCGACCGCCCAACCAGCAGAAAAAAATTATTTTTCCTCTACGACTACTGATAAAGAGCCCCCACTATCATATCAAAGAACTTTTGCAACCAAACATCAAATATTTTTGCGATAATGGCGCCCTCAAAAGAAGTCGTCGCTACCGGCTCTAAGGCTGTCGCCACGATTGACCCTGATCAGGTTTGTACTCCTTGAGACCAATTGTCTGTAGCTCCTCTAACAATTGCGTTCTAGACCCTCAAGGCGTCAAAGGCTCTTCTGTCACACATCAAGAAGGCTTCCAAGCAAAAGGTGGAAGAGACTGGCAAGCACAACCTCCTCGACGACGATGAGAACGCCAGCACCCCCGTCTGGCTCAACTTGACCACCAAGCGCCACATCGTCGACAAGGCCCGTCTGCAGCCCGGCAAGATCGCCCTTCCTCACTCGCTCAACACCGACGAGTCCACAACCATCTGCCTTATCGTTGCCGAGCCTCAGCGCGCTTACAAGAACATTGTTGCCTCTGACGAGTTCCCTGAGGACCTCCGAAAGCGCATTGTCCGTGTTGTTGACTACGGCAAGCTCAAGGCCAAGTACAGCCAGTACGAGGCCCAGAGGAAACTCTTCAACGAAGCCGATATCTTCCTTGGTGATGAGCGCATCATCAACCGTTTACCCAAGGCTCTCGGCAAGACCTTTTACAAGACAACCCAGAAGCGACCGGTTCCCGTCAACTTCCAGGCCAAGGTCACCAAGGTCGACGGAAAGCGACAGAAGCGCGTTAAGAATGAGGACGAGGTCAACGCTGGTACACCCGCCGAGATTGCTAAGGAGGTCAAGAAGGCTCTCAACTCTGCCTTTGTCAGCCTTACTCCTTCAACAAACACTTCCATCAAGGTCGGATACTCTGGTTGGACCGCCGAACAGATCGCCGAGAATGTCGACGCTGTTGTTACTGGTATGATCGCAAAGTGGATTCCTCAGAAGTGGAACAACATGAAGAGCATCTACATCAAGGGTCCCGAGACTGCTGCTCTCCCAATCTGGTTGACCGACGAGCTGTGGGTCGATGAGAAGGACGTTATCGCCGAGGACGAGGCGACCAAGGCTGAGAAGGCCAACATCGGCAAGAAGCGCAAGTCGCTCGACAACGCTTCTGAGGCCGAGGCTCCTGCTCCTACCAAGAAGGCCAAGAAGCAGAAGGCGGTCCCCGAGGCCGACGACGATAAGCTTGACAAGCAAATCTCTGATCGCAAGACTCGATTGAGAAAGCAAAAGGCATCGGCCAAGAAGGCTATTGAGAACTAAAAACATGGTATTCGCATCGGTGTTGGGGCGTTGAAATGGTGGTGAAAAACCCAGAATAGAACGAACTGTATACTTGCATTCCTAACAATATTAATTGTTGAGTAATACTACATGTCTGTCTTGCTGATCTTTTTTCGCCGATCGTGTATTGTGTAACCTTCATTCTTCAATGGTCAGGTTCTACACACTCTTTCGGAACCCGCTTGGTGACATTGACAATCGACCTAGCTGGCTCGTTCTTGCTATTTTCTCACAGTAGCATTGGAGACAGTATCATTAAAGCAAGTCCTTGCCAGGCGCTAATATAAAATTTCTCTAAATCTGGCAAGCTGGGTCTTTGTCCAGTTCACCGTCTTGCCGTTTCAATCGCTAGCGGAACCACCTTCCCAATGCCAAGACATTCATCCCCATGTTCCTTACAGCTACAAGAAAAGTGGAGGCCATAGCTCGCCGCATGCATGAGGGACCCTCGGCAACTACCTAACTAAAGAGACCCTGACGTCTTCAACTCCAGGCAACTCTCCATCTTCATCACCATCAACTTCTCATCTCTATTAGCAGTCTTCATCCTTCACGTTCATTGCCATCAATAGTTTCACATTCAAAAACATGCTTTATTCTCCTCTGCTCCGTTTTGGCTTTGCCATAGGAGCTCTTTCTGGCCATAGCCGCGCGGCACCTGCTCATACCAACGATGACCTGACTGATACGCCTCTCCCCATCGTCGTCTGGCACGGCTTGGGTGACCAGTTTAACAGCGACGGCATGAAGAGCATCGAAGAGCTCGCTGAAGCTATCAATCCAGGCACTTTTGTTCATATTATTTCTCTCAACGGAGATCCCAACCAGGATCGCTCTGCGACTTTCACTGGCAACGTTACGGACCAAATCAGCAAGGTCTGTGAGGAGCTTGCTAAGCACCCGATTCTTTCAACAGCACCTGCTATCGACGCCATCGGTATATCGCAGGGCGGTCAGTTCCTGCGTGGTTATGTTGAGCGATGCAACTGGCCCCAAGTTCGCAGTCTTGTTACCTTTGGTAGCCAACACAACGGCATCGTCAAGTTCAAGGCCTGTGGCCAGACCGACTGGCTCTGCAAGGGCGCTATGGCTCTTCTTCGATTTAACGTATGGAGCAACTTTGTGCAATCGCGTCTTGTTCCAGCCCAGTACTACCGCGATCCCGGTACCCAGGGCGACTACGATAACTACCTCGAGAACTCCAACTTCCTCGCTGACATCAACAACGAGCGCGAACTCAAGAACAACAAGTACAAGGCCAACCTTGGCAGCTTGACCAACTTTGTCATGTGGATGTTTGAGGATGATACACTAGTCGTCCCCAAGGAGACTTCGTGGTTTGAGGAGGTCAACGGTACAGAGAGCATCCCCCTCCGAGCTCGCCCGCTCTACCAGGAAGACTGGCTTGGTCTTCGCGGTTTGGATCGCAATGGTGGTCTTCACTTCAAGACTGCTCCTGGCGATCATCTTCAGAACATGGAGGAGTTGCTCAACCAGACTATCTCTGATTACTTTGGCCCATGGAAGCGAAGCTTCGATAAGAACCAAGAGGTTGAGGATGACATCTGGGACATGGAGGATCTGTAGGACAGCGACGATACGATTGTAGACGTTGACGTTGATGTTGACGTTGACGTCGATGTTCACGTTGGCGTTGACGATGAGGCCGACGATGAGGTCGATGATGAGGTCGACGATGAAGTCGACGATGAGGTCGGCGATGAGGAGGACGATGAGGAGGACGATGAGATCGACGATGACATCTGGGACACGGAGGACCTGTAGGACGGCGACGATACGATTGTACAAGTTTGAAACGATGGTCATAGAAGAAGAACGCGATTGATATCCTTGTGTTAGTATTAATATTACTCATTATTTATTACGCCAAGTCGCGAATCGTCTGGCCCAAGATCGCGTCAGGAAACTGTACTGTGACAATGGCATGATGCCAGTTCAACTCTTACCTCTTCAATCTCTTCTTGTGGGTTGCAAAATCTATTTCTTAAACCCCACGGACTACACCTTGATTTAACTACTTATGAGCCCAAAAGCTGCCACGGCTACATCTAGCACCAGGATGCCAGAAGAATTGGCCGGCAAGAGCATAAGAGACGAAATAATTCAGTCATCTTATGCAAGGTTAGGCTAGTAATTTGGCTACTTTATTTCTGTAGCCTAGGCCTTGAGGACAATTCTTCTGACACCGTCCGCCAAACTGAATACATGGGTCTAGGGTTGGTTCCTCTCGTCGGCATCGTCCTCTATCAGTTGAGCCAACTCCATTTATTACCAACCCAAGTAAGTACTTGAGTGTATCAGCACTCACAAAACGGTTAATAATAGACCAGTCATGAAGATACAAAGCTTCTCGCCTTCTGAGAATGACTTCTCTTGATTTACAAAAGTGTGGCTGGTGTAATGCTGCTGCGCCACATTGAAGCTTTAGCCCCATCGCAACAGCATTTGCATCATGACAAGTGATTTTGTTTCTACGCGACAACATAACTTCACTTTATAGTGAGAAGCCGCGCATTTTCTTAATTGATCGCATTTCTCTTTGTTTATATACTCTAATTTGATCAACAATCACGAGGAAGGACCCGTGGCGCCATTGACCGAAGAATCTTCTCTATTGCGACCGAGAATCACTACCGAACAAAACAGTACAAACACCCACCACCTCTGAACTATATCCACCACGACGTTCTCGCGATCGCAACGGCCTATCTAGGCTCTTTTACTCGAGATGGCCGCTTCCAACAATGATTCTTCTACGACCGCGAACGGTGACGGCGTGCCCAAAGTCGGGCCTCACCCAGGCTTCATCTCGAGCTCGAATCAATACACATCAGAGCTAAAGCTCCGGCGCATGCTAAAGGACAATGGCTGTGATCCCGCAAGACAGGATAACTACCGTCTTCAAGGTGTGCAGCTGATTGACACTGTCAGAAAGTCTCTACAACTGTACGCTAGACCGTCATAAACATCATTCACGACTAACTCGAGATAGACCTGTTCGAAGTTTTGATACGGCGTGCACATATTTCCACAAGTTTCGACTCAATTTTAGAGATGCAGAGTACAACTATCAGGATGCCGCGCTGGCTTCGTTGTTCGTCGCTTGCAAGGTCGAGGATACGATCAAGAAGTCGAAAGATATTCTAGCAGCGGCGTATAACATCAAGAACCCAGAGAAACCCACCACTTCGGACGATAAGGTAACGCCAATTCGTACATGGTATTGACTATCCGCTAACGCCGTCTAGATTTTCGAAGGACCGGGTAAAATAATAATCTGCCTGGAACGGCTCATCCTCGAAACGATCGGCTTCCACTTCCGCACGCGCTATCCGCAAAAGCTCCTAGTCAAAGTTGTTCGTGCCATCCTGGGCAAAGAAACCGGCAAACAATTCTACGACATCGCATACACCATGTCCATCGATATGTACAAGACCTTTGTCCCAATCAAGCGCACAACCTTCTCCATGGTCATGGCTCTCGTGGAGCTCACAGCTCTCCTGACAGAACAACACGTCGACAAGGTCCGCGACTGGGCAAAGACGAAGACACAGTACAATCGCGGTGAAGTAATGGAAGCGATGCTGGATATTCTGGACCTTTACGTCCAGCATTCAAAGTCTACAAAGGTCGGGGCGCAGTTTGATCAGAACAAGATTATCGATATCAAGATTCGGCTTAACAACGATCTTGACAAGGCTTTCGAACCACGGTATCTGAACTTCTGCCCCCGTTGCGAAGCTGAAGAACCCCAACCCTCGACACCGGCATCTGCTACATCCCCTGCGACGTCGACATCCTGGCCTGGCGATGCTTCAGGACGACGCACAGCGCGTGGACAGGAGGGAACGATGCGATTCGTGTTTGACCCTGAGGCTGCTAAGAGAGAGCAAGAGATCACGAGTGAATTCTTCAAAGATGAGTATGAGGAATATGAAGTCGAGGTCGAAGAGCCGATCGTCCCGCCGCCTGAAGAGATGATGGGCCCTGGTGGTGGTGGACGGGGAGGTTATCGTGGGCCTAGGGATCGCGGTGATCATAGACGAGGAAACCCATATGGAGGATACCGAGGAGATAGACACTACAGGGGGGGAAGGGGTAGACATCGCTGAAGCTCGGATATGTGTCAATGTTCACTTTAAGATACCCACAGCTGCTAGCAGAAATGATTATAAGTTCTATTCATTCCATTGAAACCCTGCCCAGAGTATATACGTGGATATCATATGCTCAACCTACGCCTTCTTAATCCCGTCCCCCTTGGCCTCACCGTGGTCCCCGGTGTTCAAATCCTCTCCTGTCGGACCACTAGATCTCACACCTTCCAGCTCACCACCATCATTCTTCTTGTCATCAAGCTCTTCAGCCATGCTGCTCGCCTTGCTGACATCCGCACTCGCAGGACTCTGCACCCTGAGGCCCAAATCTTTCTGATTGTCAGGGTCTTCCTTATTCGCACCCTGCCAATCTGCAGGTCTGGTTTGCGGCACAGGCTGTCCCTCCGCAGGCTCGAGCACTTCTTCGGGTAGGGCGTCAGTACCGGCTACGCGCCATACGACAGCGATACGATCAAAGGCTCGGGAGCCCTTGCGGCTGGAACCCTTGATACCGTCCATAGCATCCCACTCGATGCTGAATACACCGCTATCGAGAGCCTTGCCGTCCCGTTCGGGTCCCTGGCCTTCGAAGAAAGTGTTGAACCAGACGTGTGCGACGGCCGTAACCATAGTGAGACCCATGCTCTTGGGAGTCTTGTTACGGCGCTCGACAGAAATGTTGACATCGCTGTTCGGGATGTGAACCGGCTCCTTAGGCCTTAGAATAACCGCCATGCCGCCGGGCTCTTCCTCAGAGGTATTTGTAAGGTCGGTCTTTGAAGATGTAGCAGATTCATCTTTCGATTTGATTGTACCCTTGTGCGAGCTCGCCGGCGACACCTTGTGCAAGATTTCTGTACCCTTCCTCTTAAGAGCGTGTTTCCTGCCCTTGCCATCCTTGTCTTCGGTTGCATCCACAGTGTCGTCGCCTTCACGATTCGCCGCTTCGGAAAAGTGCGCTTCTTCGGGCGCTTTCTGGATCCCCTTTGCAGCAGGATATCCAGCCATTTCCCAAATCATGTCGCTGATGCCACTCTCCTCCGGTGCTGCAGGATCAACGACCACGCGCTCTTCCTTCTTAAATGTGTGGAAGACCTCGATCTTCTTGCCCTCGTCGGTGAAACCTTCGATATCTACCTTGACACCATGGCGCAAGCCCCAAACATGGATCTCGGCGATTTCGATGGGTCTGTCGATGTACTTCTTGCCGCCTTGAGTCCAGCGATCAACATAGCTGATCCAGCGCAGCTGCGACGGAATTGATACACCAGCACCGAACTTGGGTCGCATACGTCGCTCTGTGAAGCGCGCAAGAGCATCCTCGGGTTTCCACCCCTCCTCTGCGATGAGATAACTGCAGCTCATCGAGCCACTGCGTCCCTTGCCGGCTTTACAGTGCACCACGACCACTCGCTTCTCGCGCTTTGCATCCTTTTGCTCTTGAGTGAGAGTACCTTTGCCCGAAGACATAGGTCTTCCGTCGCTTGCGACTGCTCCGCCACCCAATTCACCGCCGTGCAACCAGTTGCGCATGCTAGCCATGATCATAGGGACGAGTCGGAATGGTGGGGGGTGGTGATCAGGCCATGGGTAATGCCTCACACGACCATACACAGATTCATCTGGGTAGCCTGTTCCTTCGGCACGGAACTCCCATATCGCCCAATCTTCACCGTGCTTGGTATCGAGGAACTTGACGAGTTGGTCGAGAGGGTTTCGGTATGCGAGTTGGGGGTATGTTTCTGAGGGACCTGATCTATAAGTCAGGTTGGTTAGTACAATTGCTATTTCCGATGATAAATCCAGCAGAGAGAAGGTGGAAATCCTCTATGACAACTTCAATTCGGGCACTTACGTTGCAATAATGTTGTCAGTAACGTAACAAAGATCCAGGCCGGCTTCAGGATGCCGAGAACGCGGCCCCGCGACAATCTGTCGCAAGATGGAAGCCATGATGAGCTTCACTCTTAGGACGATAAAAACTATTCAAAAGTGGTTAGAATTACCACGTACAGCTCCGCTTGATTTTAAAAGGGTCCTGGAGCGGATGCTGGAGTTGGAAATGATTAAAACAGGCCGCCAGGTCAGAGATACAAGTAACTTGACAGGCGACGTCATCCCTTGTGCCCCACTACTTGATTTATTGGACATTTGATATCATCTCGAGCACAGCAAAATTGGTACAACAAGACATGGTATATGCACTGAGTTTAGGGACAATGACAGTTGATAATCATTTTATTGGTAGCTTCGTAATAAATGCAGCATTATTGTTTAGCATAGCCTTCTTTGTGGCCCACCTCTTGAGGCTTCATCCTAGCTCTACGCTCCGATGCCAAGACTAATCATCATACATGTTCTCATCCCCTCATGTTCGCGCAGCTTCTATTGCGCTGTCCTCTCTTCGTTTTTAACTTCCACTGCCTAATCATATAAGGGCCATGACTTTAGGATAGAGTTTTATGACTATAGGATAGAATTTGTTGTTTTCCAAAACCCAATCTCACTTCGGTAACCGTGTCTCGCCTCGCCTATGAGGTCTTCTTGGCGGGTCCGCTACCGACAATGGCGGTGGCATCGTGGAACTGCTTAGCGCCGTCCTTGACCGTCTGCCAGACCTGGCGAGCAACGGGAGGAGTTCCCTGAGCGCTGACGAAAGAGTCGACACGAGCGCTCAGCTGAGAGAAAGAGTGCTGGATGTGTGTGCTCTGGCTGTAACGAGCGCGGAGGAAAGCAGTGTAAAGGACGATAAGGATCCAAGATCGGCGCTGGAAGAAAATGGCGGAAAGGAAGATGCGACCCCAGAGAGCGATCTCGAGCGAAGAGACGATAGCCATGGAAGCGTCATAGTATTCCTTCACGAAAGCACCAATCTGGTTGGCGAGAGGGCTGTCGGCTCGGCGGGCAGGAGTAGCACCATCAGCCTCAGGCGCAGCAGCAGGCTTAGGAGCAGCGAAAGCGGGGATCAGGTTGGCGCGAGTGTATGTAGCAACGTGGAAGACCGAGTAGATCGTGTAAGGGATCAATGCGAGGGGGTACTGGGGGCACAAGAGCCAGACAAGGGCCATGGCTGTTCACAGTCAGCATATGTCACACAAAATGCAAGGGATCTCAATCCCGCTCAAAAACACTTACCAAGGTACTGAATGTTCTCATCGGCAAGGAGAGCCATGGGAGTGGGAGCGGCACGCTGACCAGTCTTGGCACGAGCGCGCATAGTCTTATAGACGACGATACCGTAGGTGACGGCCGCGGTGACAAAAGCAGTGCGGTAAGAGAACTGAGCCATACGGGTGTAGTAGTTCATTCGCAGCCAGGAGAAGCCATATCGGATTGTTGCGAGGATCAGAGTGAGATGTCTAACAAGGGAATGTTTATTAGTCACAGATCTGCGATTTGATCTTGGTTGTTCAGACATACCCTACAAACCAACCGACTGTAACCACGAATTAGCAATGCGATCTCATCAGACTGCGCGCAAACCACGTACATTGGAGGGTCTTAGCCAGAGCCATCAGGCGCTCCTGGAGAGGAAGGTTGGGGTTGGGCGGCGGTGCCATGGCGTTTGATATGATATGGAGATCGTTAATGAGGTCTTGGTGAGCTTGAGTGATGTTGAATGGAAAGGAAGAAAGAAGAGGAAGGGAAGTTAAGTTGGGCTGATGGTGGATAAAATCAAGGCAGGGGGGACAGTGATTCAGTGACGGAGGCTACCCCCGCTTTTAGGTTAGGGATGGCCCAAGCTCCATTGCTTCATAGCAGGAGGGGGCAGAGAACTTGACGCTGATATCATAAAGACGAAGCAGTTAGTGTGTTTAAATTTAGATACTTGTATAGGTAGCTTGTTTGCTCTTTATCTCTACGTCTGGGTCTTTGTTTTCACCACTTCTGAAAGAACTGCTTCAGTAGATGGGACTGGAAGACTACAGTGCAGGCACATTTGAGTTACAGTGGACACCCTCTGAAAGGCCCCTCCCGCGTGGAAGGACAGGTTTCAGTGTTGGCTTCGGCGCGCTTCAATAGCTGAGAGCGACAAACAGCCCGAAGCGGGAAGATCCATGGTAAGAAGATCAGCTAGGTTAAGCGCCATCTTTCGTTTGAAGGGAGGGAGGAGGTTGGTATGGGCAGACCGATGAGGCTGATAAGGGCGCTTCTGTCTGAGAAAATGACATTAGTTGTTAATTGATTGGTGTTCTGAAAGTCAAAGGGTGGTGCGTTTGCTGTCTTCTAGCATTGGCCTGTGAGGTTGGCTGCACACGACACCAACTGAAACGTGTGTCCAAGTTTTCTAACAAGATGGTGATGGCTTCGATGACGACAATCGAACGTCCCTCCAAGCACGTGAAAAGCACCAGATCAACTAACAGCACTAGATTCTAGAACAACTCATTGATGGCGTCATTCGAAGATCTACATCACGTGTGCGAGCCCAATTGCTTTCAGCTTGATCATCTAATCTTGCGCTATGCTATGCCATTCCTCATTGACATTGGATTGAACCAAGAAAAATAGTCAATTAATTCATTGCTGACACGTGCAGCTTTCGTCATCGTACGAAACCAAAAGTTGAAGCCCCTGCGTAGCTGAGCCGGGCGATTATTAGCGTAGCCAATGAGAATAGGCTGTCGTGCGTTGGTGGAACTCGGCGCAGCAAACATGCAACGTCCAGATGTTTCGAGCCATGGTGAGTTCGTCTAAGACGGGAAGGACATTAATTTGACAATCGGTAGTAACAAATGGTTTAAGCCCACTACTGTTGTAGAATCACAACCATAACGAGTCAACGAGCGTAGATACGTGCCTCTGAAGAGACAGGCAGGTTAGGGTGTCATTTTGCTACTATGGAATTGACAAAGAATCGTTGCAAATGACACAATGAAAAGACAGCAAGTCATCCTACTAGAAAAACCAAAAAATGGTAGAAGCCATCACTAAATGTTTAGTTGCCCAACCGTTTGATTAGTTGTATGGCATATGCCTTATTATCAGGAAGTTGTCAACTTCAGATTGTAAAATGCCAGAGTTATAGGGTAGTTATTCCGCCGCAGTGGCTCAAGACTTTATCAATCTCGGCTTAGTGCCATCGCGGCTATCTCACGAGTCCAGTGCGACCCCGCAGCACCGAGATCGAGCGATTTCGGCCAGGGCAGGCACAGCAGGAAAAAACAATCGCCGAGGAATTCCTCCCAGTCAGTCACTGCACAAAACCCATCTCTATCTCCACAAGACGTCGCATCTTGGAATTCAAGCACCCTAACCAAACCGACTAGTCAATTGGCTTGCGAAGTCTTCCCCGTCGCAATGTTCTCAACCACCTCAATGGTCTTCCGGGCCGGCGCCCGTCGCGTCGTTCGACGATCCATGCCCGTCCTCCCTGCCATGGGCCCCAGCCCTGCCCGATCCTTCGCCGGCCGACAGAACGCTTTCGTCATTGCTGGTATGCGCCAGTCTATGCAGCAACGACGTGGTTATGTTGCCGAGACCAACCCTAACCCTCCTCTGGGAAAGAAGAATGCGACAAACGACAGGCCCTCTCGAATTGGTCTAATAGGCGCCCGAGGATACACTGGTTCAGCGCTTGTCGAGTTGCTCAACGAGCACCCCAACATCGAACTTGCGCACGTTTCTTCCCGAGAGCTTGCTGGTCAGCAACTCCAGGGATACAGCAAGCGCAAGGTCATCTACGAGACCCTGTCACCCGAGGATGTTGCTCAGTTGGACGGCGACGGCAAGGTCGACTGCTGGATCATGGCCCTTCCCAACGGTGTCTGCACGCCTTACGTCGAGGCTTTGGACGCTATCAAGAGCCAGAGCCTTATTGTCGATCTCTCTGCCGATTACCGATGGGACGAGAAGTGTATGGACCCAGCGAGGATCATGCGTTTGACTGTGTTACTGACAAATAATAGGGACATACGGCCTTCCCGAGCTTGTTAAGCGTTCCAAGATTGCTCAGTCCAACCGTATCTCCAACCCCGGATGTTACGCTACTGGTGCCCAGATCGGTCTCAGCGGAGCTCTGGGCTTGATCGAGGGAACTCCCACAGTTTTCGGTGTCTCAGGATACTCTGGAGCCGGTTCCAAGCCTAACCCCAGGAACAACGTCGAGGTCCTCAAGGATGCGATCATCCCTTACTCTCTAACCGGACATATCCACGAGCGCGAGATTTCCACACAATTGAACCATCAGGTTGCTTTCGTCCCTCATGTTGCTGGGTAAGTGAGGACTCGACAAATCATAACAAGGTGAAGACTAACGAATCGAAAAGATGGTTCCGAGGTATCACCTTGACCATTAACATCCCTCTGAGCAAGGAGATGACTTCACGAGATATCCGCCAATTGTACCAGGACCGATACGCCGGCGAGAAGCTCATCAAGGTTGTTGGTGAGCCACCATTGGTGAGCGCCATCTCTGGACGCCACGGAGTCGAGCTTGGAGGCTTTGCCGTCGACAGCACTGGCAAGCGTGTGGTCATGTAAGTCCACGGTATCCCCTGGAGATTAAAAATACTAACAGAAACAGCGTCGCCACCGTCGACAACCTCGCCAAGGGTGCCGCAACCCAGTGTCTGCGTAAGTTGACGTCCTTCTGAGAAACTTGACGACATGCTAACGAATTCGTAGAAAACATGAACCTCGCTCTCGGCTACGACGAGTACGAGGGTATTCCCGTCATGTAAAGCATTTAGCAGCAATACTGCACAAACTGTTATGTACAAAGGTGTTCTGCTTCGAATATTAGCTTGAAATTATTGGTAATAAAGAGCTCAACATGTATTCGGCCTCCAACTCCAAGCACTATCTGATGCCGTGCGTCTGGCCGGACACGAGCCCCAAGACAAGGCATGCATTAGGATCTTATACTCCTGAACCCCACAAGGAAAGGAGATCTAAACTCAATTGAAGAAAGACTTTTGCTCCGTCCAGTGGGCGGAGTGTTTAACCTCATTTGTCGGTCAAGGTCAAAAAGCAACGCGGATAGCGTCACAACAACCAATCGGAGTAGAACAACCAGCGAATGGCAGGCGGTAAGCCTCATACGTAATCATTATTGATCGATGTACTTAATATGATGGATGCTGAGTGTCAACGGGTACAGTACCTGGGTACTTCAAGCAGGTCCATTGCCTTGGCTTTTGCAATGGTATCGAATACTAGTATTTGCACAGAAACAGAGTGCAAGATCATGAGACCCAACGACCAGGTTCAGTTGCTTTATAGGCTGTATTGTAGCACATGTGATGAACAATTGCATCATGAAGCAATGGCAAAGTGACAAGCCCATGCTCAGCGTCGCACCCATCAAACGGTTTTGGCAGGGAATAATTCAGGTACCAACACAGCCACAACTGTCACACGCAACTTCTTTGCCTCCATCAGCCCTGTTCTGTTCAGATCATCTCGTTTCATCTTTGTTTCTATGATCTGCAACAAAAGCGGGACTCGATCCGATATGTTGATGTATTCCAGACGTCAAGACGCCAAGAACGTGGCAATCGCAGATGACCCCAGCTCCGGGTTCTCTTACAGGCGGACTGGATGCTCCGGCCAGTTGGATCATTTACCCTGGACCGTAGGATATTCTCGTGGAAGGGTTGTGGATTGGAGTTTTGTGTAGCTTATACTTATAAGTGAGGTGTAGCTGGGTAATGCTTACGTCGGCTAGACGTCAGATTGTACAAAGCAAATAGGCAATACCAAAGAAGAGATTATTGACAGGAATGGCATAAATAATGGACGACTACAGGTAATATTCTTCACGATGGTCCAGTGCCTCTTGCTCTATTGATTCGTCATCTTACTATTCAACCCACAATGTCTTCACCACTCCTCAAACGAGCTACTCGCTCACTCTCTACTAAAGCATTCCTCCCTGGGCAAACAGCTACTCTCCGGCGGACACCACGCTTCATCTCAAAGCCCATATGCCAAAGATCAATGCACACTTCGGATAACGCAAGTGCAAAGCCTATGAATCCAGACCCAAGAGAGAATCCGGCTCATGACCTCACACTACCTCGTGAAACAAACGTTGGTCGCAAGCGATTTGCAGATTTTGACCTTGCAGGAAAGACCTTTATTGTAACGGGGGGTGCTCAAGGTCTTGGACTGACTCTAGCTGAGAGCTTGGTGGAAGCTGGTGGAAAGGGTATGTCACTCTCGTATAAAAACTGAACAGCTGCTAACTCATGATAGTCTATTGTCTGGATCGTGCTGAGCAGCCAGATGAGAACTGGGAAGAAGCCCAAAACCGCGTCGTCCCAGAATGGGGCGGCTCACTACACTACCGTCAACAAGACGTCAAAGACGTAGATGGTCTCGACAATCTCATCACCACCATCGCAGATGAGAACCAAGGCATCGACGGTGTAATCGCCGCTGCAGGAGTCCAACACATCTCACCTACAATCGACTACGAAGCCGACGAAATCGCCAACATGATGTCAATCAACTACACAGGCGTCTTCATGACCGCCAAGTCCGCCGCGAAACAAATGCTCAAGTACAAAAAGCGCGGAAGCATCTGCATGATCGCCAGTATCTCCGGCATGAAAGCGAACCGCGGCCTCATCTCACCTGTCTACAACTCCTCCAAAGCAGCAGTGATTCTACTCGCGCGCAACTTATCCATGGAGTGGAGTCCTATTCAAAAGGATGGCACAGGGGGTATTCGCGTGAACTGTATCAGTCCTGGTCATATCATGACGCCCATGGTGCAGAAGAACTTTGACGAAGTTCCTGGACTGAAGGACGAGTGGGAGAGGGAGATTATGATGGGACGGTTGTCTGAGACGCAGGAGTTTAAGGGTGCGGCGCTGTTTTTGTTGAGTAATGCGAGCAGTTATATGACGGGGAGTAATCTTGTGATTGATGGTGGACATACATCGTGGTAATGGGTACGAGTGGGGAGAGTTGAGGACAAAGATGAGAGATCGACTTTACGAACCATTTGTATATTAGGATACCCTTTACACTAATTATAGATCTTGTAATGAGTATACTGTTTATTCTGAGTGTTTGATGCAATGACTGTACAAGCTTTGACATGTTTCCATATACCTCCGCTTCTGATGACCTTCATCAAACTGAAGCCGGGATGTCAGTCTCCATAGTGTCGCTGAGTCCGACCCCAATGTCTCTCTGTTCAGCATATCCTCAATGTAAAGAGCCTGACCAACGATCTAGTATAACAAATTACCCCCTGCTGAAGGCCCTGAAGACGACCAATCATCCCCACTCCTCCTCGCAACACCTGCCTTCCCAGTCGTTGCTGGGAGTTGCAGTCTTCGCGACTTGATCGCATTCTGTCTCGTTTATATAAACAAGAGGGACGGATTTGTTGACAGGGCGAGCAAGTAGCTTGTTCCAGACTTTGCCCACCACTGATAATTTCTTGACTCCCTCGTGGCAGGCATCCTGTCGTATATAGGGTGATACGGGGAGGGAGAACGTTCCTTCTGTGAGGATATTTGGGCCAGCTATGAAGTTGTCATTGTGCTGGTATATATGCCGTGGGAGAGTGTGCTCCAATGAAAGGCCCTTGAACTCTACCGCAAACTCGTTGGCCAGGCGGTATTGAATAGTTCCATGGCACTGATCGATGGCTCCTCAAACTACCATTATAGGCGTATAGTATATGGAAAGTGACCGGCGATGATGACGTTTACTTCGGTGGGTATCGTAGTAGATGCATGCCGCTCATTCCGGACCGGTGATGATGTAGAAGATGATGATGCCGGTCTTGAGGAATGGCGTGATATATATAGTCGACAGCAGTAAAGCTGGAGCTTCTTTCGCTATTGGGTTGCGCGTGATTCGGTCGGGAAACATCTCGAGGATGTTCACACAAGGGGGTATACACTGAACCCGACTAACCAAAGCATCAGTACCACCGCAGTAGCACCGTGAACCCGATTACATCTTTAGTTGACCCTTGATGTTTGGAGCTCTCGATGCTGAGTGGTGGTTTGACCCTTGCAGTCGAACGTTTGTATATATGTATTAAAGAAAAGCTGGATGATGGAGACAGGATAATGCATCTTGCAGTTTTCAGCTCCAGCGTGGCGAAGAATGGTATTCTATAAGATAATGTTCAAGCTCTTTCTAGACCAACAAGGGAGAAAGGGGGGCTTTATATAGCTGGAGAATGGTGAGCCTGAATCACGAATTGTTTCCCGAGCAAGTCACAATGTAGGCTCGTCACGTTAGAGACACAAGGAACATTCCAAATAGCCACATCATATGATACTTGACTGTGTAGTGAATAGATGTTTCTTCACTCATGTATCGTTCTACAATTGGTTAGTGATCTTACACAAGGCAACATTTCATCACGGGATGGCACTTTAGAGTGTAACATTTATACACAAACTGCTTTCTTATGACCAATGCTCAAGAGTTCAGCTGATTTTGTCAAAGTTCTTCTGATCTGATAGATAAAGTGTATAGTGAAAATCGCAAGCTTCACAGAAGCTGAATGCTTTTGAACAACCCAAACCGTCGACGCCAACCCATTTTCCCATACTGTTCTACCAATGAACTGAAAAAACATCTGAAACCAGAACAACCCGTCCATATCACCCAACTGTCAGGGTATCACAAGAATCAGGCGCCAAGAGCATAAGGGACGAAATAATTTAGTCACCCTATGCAAACTCTTAGGCTACTTTATTTTAGTGACCTAAGACTTAAAGACAATTCTTCTGACACCCCCTGCCAGCATCCAACACTTCAATAAGGATTGCTTCTGTTACGTGAACTCTCACTAGTCTTAGACTTGGAGTTCGAACTTCGTCTTTTTTTCTGAGGAACCCCTAGGCTATTCTCATCCAAAAGATCAAGCGCGGATCTGATGCTCTCCAAACGTTCATTGCGGCCCCAGTCCATGATATTGAGGACGCATTTGCGAAACTGTAGAAAATGGTCCGCTTCTTGTAGAGCAAAGCTTCGGAATTTTTGGACATTGAACTCCTGTTCCTCCTTCCAAGAAACCAACAGCCGAGCCTCGGTTCCATTCATCGAGACGCTGAAACAAGAGGTTTCGATGGGTACAATCCCTTCGACACCCGTCTTAAGAAGTTCCTTATTCAGCGTCTCCACGATGTTGACACAAGTCGCAGTTCCTCCCAAGCCTTGGTTAGTGCCGACCTACAAGCTACCATTGCTAGAGGGACCGTCGCCTTTGAACTCGACAATAAAGAATGGCAGACAGAGGCCGTCATTGTTTGCGGAAGCCAGATCCATCAAAGTGAGTTTTCGTCGTTGAGATGGAGTAAACGCGCCTCTGATATTGTAGCCAAGGAGAATGTCTGGAACAGGGCCGCTGACTCGAAACGCTGTTCCAGTGTTGGGTATCATCCTCTTAGCCATTGGTATCTTGTCACTACGCTTGAGTATGTCGTTTCGAGATGGCAATGTGACGAGCCTGTTCTGGATATACTGTTCCACTTCTGGCTCGGCAGCTCCTCGCTCTAGAGCAACAAGGGCATCATCAGCATCGACGTCTTCAATGGAAAGCTCTGGCGAATTTCTATCACTTGCAATCGTTTCGATGAGCGTTGAAATATAGATTGGAAAGCTGTCTCGGCGATCACGGTATATTATATTATTCGTAGCCAAGTGGATAGCCTCGTACTGGGCCTGCTCGACGAGCGAGCCAGTGGTTGTAGGAGACTTGACCCCAGTGTTTGGAGACCCGATCGGGGTGCTGTTCGTTGGGATGGGTACTGCCCCAGCGCTAGTGAGCCCAGGAGATGAAACCTGGCGATTGCTCTGGGTTGAAGGATTACGACGAGGCATGATTGGAGGTGCTGATCGAGCGTATCTTCGAGTAGGTTGTATAATGGTCTGTACGGAATAGTCGGAGCGTGAGTACTGCTGGTGATGAGTTTTGGGTGGATAAGCTTCTTCGAGCCAGTAGTCGATGAGGTCTGTCAAAGGAGGAGAGGTCCGCAAGGAGTTTATATATTCCAGGACATTGGTGACAGTTAATCCCTCCGATACGAGAGTTGGCTCGTCCATCATCTAAGAAGAGAAGTGTCAGTCGTTTATATGTGGTTAGGAGGCTAGAAATATGTTGGTGCGTAGATCCTGCTGTCGATAGGAGTAGAAGAAAGCACACACATGATCTTTTGGAGGTCGGTGATTTTGTTCATAGCTCGTCTTCTTCTGCGGTGGTGCCTGTGATGTAGATGGAGAGTTGGATGGTGATCTGCTGAGAGGTCTCTTCTTGGAGTTCTTGGGTCCCTGCTGAATGGGCGCTGTTTCTTGCAGACTGTCCATAGCGAACGATAGCTAAGACAGCAGGGCTTATGAAGAAAGATTGGGAGAAGAGGTTTGGCGATAAACTGTTGTTTATAAACACTTGCGAAGGGAGCTTCAAACTTGTAAGGAATCAGTACAGTGACATGACAGTGTCTGAATCATGGCCAGCAGAAAGAGCAGAGAGGAGTCTGTCTAGATGAAAAGATGTAGCCTCCTCGCGACGACTTTGGTAGCCTTTTGAACATTAATAGGAAGGCACCAAGTTTGTGGGAAGTTGACTGGAAGGTAGAACTGGCTTTATCGTGGTACAGGTGCACAGCACCTGCCACATGGCTTGAAAAACTCACACAGCACACATGCCATATCATTTTTGTAGCAACACAATTCTCAGCCTCTAGTACAACATCCATATGAAGCTTCACGAAGCAAGGCACCGTCCTACCATAGTGACAGTTGACGATATCAAGCCATGAGCGACTCCATCTCAGCCCTATGAGCCCCGAAAGTCCCTGTTGTAGATCAGATTATTCTTATTCGAGCAGGTATCAGAGATGGGTCCAATCAAGCAGACAGAAAACCGCCGAGGTCTATTAGACTCTTGTTTTGATTGGGAATAAACGTGCGCTGCATGTTTTCGGGCCGTACCGCTGCCACCGTAGCAGCGCATGGTATAACAAGATGGTTACTACTTATTGGTTCAATATTCAAGATACTTGTTCTCTTTTGCGATATTGTATTGATAATCCTCTATAGAACTCATACCTTCATGATGGCGTCTTTACTTCAATATCGAAATGACCCGCTTTCGGCCGAAGCCTCCGGACGTCGGAACAGCCTATGACGATCTCCAACTAGCAGTAGCCCTACCCCTACAAGAAACAAAATTGCCCCCCCGTCCCCGCTGTCAGATCCAATCTTATTCCATTGTCGTCATTGTCAGCGACTCCGGCGCTTCCGTCAGATTTACTTGCATTGCAGAGCCCAACTTTTTTTTCTCTCTCCTTCCCTCACAAACCTTGGAAGGCTGTGCAGTGCTATACATTAACGTTATACCCTAGGCACTCTTTATCTTTTTGTATTTTCTCGCCGATCTCGCTCCAAACTTCTGCTTCACATACATCATGGCTGCCAACCTTGAAGCGCCTGGCGCCCCAGCTGAACGCATTACCTCCACAACCTCTACCATCACCGATTACGCCTATCCCTACGGCCATCTTGGACATCTTACACAAAAGCAGGAAGAGGCTTTTCTTCAATTTAAGAAAGTTCTTGAGGAGAGAGGTCTTTTGACGCCTGGTCCCCCACCTTCTCATGATGACCCTTTGATCCTGTATGTTTTGACGAGGCGATTGTGAATCAGGCTCTAATAAGGCTGCAGACGATACTTGCGTGCGCGGCGATGGGATGTTGAGGGTGCTTATACCCAATTTAAAGAGACGGAAGACTGGCGCAAGGCAAACGACTTGAACACCTTATACGATACCATTGATCTCGGCGCCTATGACTTCAGCCGTCGCTTAGTACGTCTCCCTTGACATTGACCGCCAGATTAAGTACTAACGATCGTCAGTACCCCCAATGGACAGGCCGACGCGATCGTCGCGGAATTCCTCTTTATGTCTTTGAAGTCAAGACCCTCGACTCCAAGACCGTTCACGAGTATGAAAAGGTCGGCGCATCGAGTACCTTCTCCCAGGCCAAATCCGACGGCAAGACCCCCAACGGTCTTCTACGACTATTCGCTCTCTACGAGAACTTGACTCGCTTCAACATGCCCTTCTGCACCCAGCTCCTCGACCGCGAACACCCCGAAGTCCCCATCACGCTGAGCACCAACATCGTCGACATCTCTGGCGTCGGTCTCAAGCAGTTCTGGAACCTGAAGCAGCACATGCAAGCTGCGTCGCAACTCGCCACAGCGCATTACCCCGAGACGCTGGATCGCATATTCGTTATCGGCGCGCCTGCGTTCTTCAGCACTGTCTGGGGCTGGATCAAGCGCTGGTTCGATCCTATCACTGTTTCCAAGATCTTTATCCTTGGTAGCCACGAGGTTAAGAGTGTGCTGGAGCAGTACATTGAGCCTAAGAACATTCCCAAGAAGTATGGCGGCCAGCTCGATTACAGCTTTGGAGAGCTTGGAAACCCTGACCCTAACTGGGAGGGTGTTGTCGTATTCGAGAACGGTCACAAGACTTTCCCTAGCGGACCTTTGTTGTGGGAGGAGGAAGGTGAGGATCGACTCGTCTGTGTTGCTAAGGGCTCCAAGGACGGCAAGGTCCGAAACGAGAGAATCTGCACCATTCCCAAGACCTTTGGATTGGCGCCCGAGGTTAAGATTGCCGGCGTCAACGCACCGGCCGAGGGTCCTGTCGACGCCGTGCCTAATGGCACTGCCCATCCCACCGAGGGAGCCACCCACAGCGACGGCGTCCAGACCGACGAAAGCCTGAGCAACGACGTTAACGAGAAGTTGAAGCTTCAGGAAGCCCAACCTGCTGCACCCCAAACCACCACCACTGCGTAAAGTAAAAGTATTGTTTTATAGAGAGATGGAAAAGAATGGCATACCCCGAGATGGATTTTGGAAATGAAAGAGATGGAACATGTTGGATTGAGGATTGGAGTATATATACCTTGTATCTGTTTGGCGCAAGATATTTAGAGAACTTGTCGTTAGAGCGGCCTTCGGTTGTAATATAATCGTGATTCTCTTTGGATTCGAATCTATTTGAAGCGTAACAGTCGTTCTATTTTGTCCCGACCTGTCATAACTCTCGTCTATCCTGTTGATCTATCGTTAAACTCCAATCCCAGCAAACACTCCATATCTAACAATTATTCCAACTCAATGGCATCAGGCCTCTTAATATATCCCCTCTTATTCCTCCACTGCGTAATTCCCCTCTCAAGCTCCTCCCACGTAACACCATCTCTAACAAGACACATCGTAACCCCCAAACTCTCCGTATCCCTATTCCTCGCCTCGTCATCAAAGAAGAGCATATCCTCATACTTGATTCCCGTCCTCTTTTGCAAACTCTCAAAATGCTTAATCTTGCACCCCGGATAAATCTCCAACAGACCCTCAAACATATCCAGTGCCTTCTTCGGCTTTTCCTTAACGCTACCCTCCGGCGCGGAAATATGCAGCATCTTTAACAAATCGCGCGCAAGACTGGGCGCACATGTCCGTGACGCGACACCCATTTTTATGCCGGCGCGTGGAAGCGCGTAGAGAATTGCCGGTACATCACTGAAGAAGCCGTAATCTTCACCGTAGCGGTCTGTAGCGCTTGTATGGGAAGCATTGGGTTTAAGAGGCGGCGTAACGTGAGTGTCTACCCAGAATGGCCAGAGAGTATAGTCGAGGTCGAAGACGATGAGCTTAGGTAGTGGAAGAGACGGGTCGGCGATGGAGGATGGCAGGAGGGAGGAAGCTACTGAAGCTGATGATGTCGAGGAGAGCGTTGAAGAGCTCGGAGGGAGAGGGTTTTTGGATAGTTTCTTTGGCATTTTGGCGAGAGGTCGTCTATGGTGAAGATTAGAGGGAGGAAAAGTTTGGTGTTGAGGTGCGACTTGAACTTTTTTACAAGTTGTAAGCTAACAAGACAGTTGTCGCCCCGCGGTGGGGACGTGACGTCGCTGAAAACGGTCGAGTTGACGGATCGACGCTTTTGACGCTTTGATCCGACGTGGTGGAGGATAAGTTCCATATTGACTACCCTGTAGACTACGACTTACAATTTGGGACTCATATTTCTCACTGCCTACCATGTAATCAGGAACCATTATAGGATCTACAATCTAAAGGAATATTGATTAGCATGTAAAACGACCTATCTGGCAAATCCTAGGTTTGTGTCACTTCTTTTGTCTAACCTTGTCCTGTGGTTTGTTCTGAAAACTGTCGCTGTTTTATTGTCTCAACAAAATACTATTTCCATGGTCTATCTGCCTAGGTGCAAAAGGAATTGATGACTGCAAACTGGTGTACATTGATATGGACTCTCATTCTACCCTATTTGATCCCAAGGAACCTGTTGTATAGTATCTTCATACCTCTCGCATATGTCTTTAGTCAGGCTGTTGTAGCTGCGAACCTGTCGGGAGCCAATCAAGTAACAGCATTCAATTGCCGCTGGGAAGCTATTTCGGGACTCAACAAGCCTACGAGTTCACTTCAGACACCGACCTACTCTTGACTTCCTTCCTTCGAACTTGAAAATTCCCCGTTCCCTTCGGCTACCCCGCACTTTCCTTCCTCCACTCGGTTAACTTACATTGCGGGGAGGCAAAAAGAGACAGGCCTAGCCCAAGTTCGTGAACCCAATCCTCTGCATATGATTGGTTCAACCTCCACTAGTCAAGTCGGGGGAAATTTCCCCGTTTAAACTGCCATCGCGAACATTTGACTGAGCTGAAGTCGGAGAGTCTTTTTTCATTTTCTTACTTCTCTTGATTCCATTGGCGTACTCGTCTCGCTTGTGCTTGTGTTCTGTTACTCTCTGTTTATGACAACCAAGTGAAGCGCAAACCTACGAGCTTCATAGTGGAGTGATTCACGATCAAGGGGTTGACTAATTACTCAGTCAGCCATTTACCCAAAGGCGCGGTCAACGGATCGACAAATTAGATATACACTGGCGTTGAGACACTTCAATCATGGCTAAACGAACGTGGTCCGACTCAAACCCTGCCGGAACAGCCAGCGCTGATGCGACTGCAGTACGTCCTCAATCAGTCATTAGCCAAGACCTCACTGACACATCCCAGCCTGGAACACCCGCGCGACCAAATGGCCATGGCAGAACTTCATCAGGGCGGCAGAGTATCACAGGCATGGTATCCAGTGAAGCCTCCGTTCCTCAAATCTCACGCAAGATCAAGGCTTGCGCGGCATGTCGCAAACACAAGGTGAGATTACCTGCGGCAGTGAGTCAGACGATGAGAACTAATGATACTAGATTAAATGTTTGATGGATGAGAGCGGTCCACCTTGTCGAAGATGTTCTGAGAGAAATCTGGGGTGTGTACTGAGCAAGAGTCTTCAAACGATTATGGATGAAAAGTCACAGTGAGTATCTCAACATGAGATGACAAATGTCGCGTGACTGACAGACCCAGGTTCTCTGAATCTGTGGTCCAAGATCTAGAGCAAATGCACAGTGCTTTGCGACAAGTCATGAACAAACTCAGCCTCCCAGAACTCCCGCCCTTACAAAGCATCAACTCTCGAGAAACGGAGGGGACACCGCCAAAAGACGATAACCATCCGAACACGAGTAATCATCTGAACGTATCTCAAGATGAATTCCGTGGTCCCTCATGCGACAACTCTCCGAAAGCGACACCCGAAGACGAAGGCCTTCCTTACGTCCCGATTCACTCTTTATACACACTCACGAAACTTAGCGCTCTTCGATCACCCGACAATCCTGAAGCACAACGAGGAAACGCCATAAACGACTTTATCGCACGTGGAGCCCTGTCATTAGCAGATGCAGAGAGTCTATTCGCCCTGTATCGTGATCGTTTAGATCGATATATGTACGGAATCGGATGTCGATACATGACGCTGGAGGAGTTGCGACGCAAGAGCCCGATCTTATCCGCTGCTACACTCACAGTAGCCGCACTACATGATCCCAAAGCCGATAACATCTATGGAATCTGCAGTGGTGAATTTCGACGTCTAATGGAGAAATCCATGTTTGAACGCCGCATCGATCGTGATTATCTGCGCGCCATGTGTATCGCTTCATATTGGCTTAGTGATCTTTCATGGATGCTCTCTGGGTACGCTATTCGACGCGCTGCAGAGTGTAACCTGCATAATAGCTACAACCAAGCTATCAAGGAGCAGAGTCAGGAGGCGGCTGATTGTGCTCGGTTGTGGTATATACTGTATATCTGCGATCAACATCTTGCGACTTTGTATGGTCGACCTTCGATTGTCCAGGAGGATTCGTCGATTCAGGGGTGGGAACAGTTCTTGAAGTCGCCTGTGGCTAATGAGGAGGATAAGAGACTCACTGGCCAAGTGGTCTTGGTTAGTATTCTGCGAAATATTCGAGAACTGTTTGGTACGGATAAGGGAGAGCCGGTTCCTCGAGTATACCTGAATCATATCTTGCAGTTCAGACGACAACTCGATCAGTGGTATACCCGCTGGATGAAAGACTTACCAGGTACGTTCATCACACCCTCTTCCTTAAATAATACTGACCCGAAATAGAACAATGGACACAAATCGGATCGTTCCCAAGAAAAGGCACAATCCTCCATTACAACTTCGCCCAAATCCACCTCTACTCACACATTTTCCGCGGCCTCTCAGGCGACGCGCCCATCCCACACTACTTCCTCGACTGCGCCATGCAAGCCGTAACCGCTGCAACAGCCATCATCGACCTAATAATTACCGACCCAGACGTCGCCCTCGGCATCGTCGGCATGCCCTCCTATATGCTCTCCATGACAGCCTTTGCCTGCATGTTCCTGATAAAGGTAGCCGCCAAGTACGGCAGCGACCTTATCGAGCGTCAGCGCGTGCATGACCTAACGACAAGTCTCGTCCGCCAATTCCGTTCGCTAAAAGCAGGCAAGTGGCATCTTGCGAATTTGATGGCGGGAGGATTGGAGCGTATGACTGCTACCCTTGCGACTCCTGATCCTGCGCAACAGACTGCTGTGTATAATGCGATGGAGAGTAATGTGGATATGAGTCAGATGATGCCAGGGAACCAGGTTTATACTGATATGGATGGGGATACGTTTTTTGACTATGATATGAGTTTTGGACTTTCGCCGGTGTTTAAGTTTGATCCTAGTATGTTTACTGTTGATGCTTCGGGGCAGTCTATGCCGACGTATCCTGAGGCGGATTACGGGATGAGGCCGCAGTAGATAGCTGGTATTCGATTAAGAGCTTGTAATAGGATTTGGGTACTAAGGAGTGTTTCTCGTATCAGGTGAACAGACGGATAAGTGGTCAACTACTATTAATACTCACTTCGACTACCCCGTTTCTCGGCTTTTACTCCAATTCATAGAAAAGACTATGTCCACCTTTCTGCATCTTCTTGTTCTATGTGGTTGATCAACCCCCACAGTGTTGATACCCCGGGTTTCTGTCCGGCACCTCCGCATCATCACCCCGCGTCGACATGGATAACCTCACTCACCCCCGCGATAGTGGATCAATCTTATCCGAATTACTCTCTATAAGTACTCCAATCCCCCAACTCAAACTTGCCTAGTTCACCTCATCTATATCTAAGAGATCTATAACGTTCACCATGTCTACGCAACATATCCTCATTACAGGCGCAGGAGGCTTCATCGGCCAAGAGATCCTCGCTCCTCTACTGGACTCTAATCCAAACATCCACCTCACAATAACCGACCTCTCAACACCACCGGTTCCAGAAGCATACAACTCCCGCATCACCTCTCTCAGCGCAGACCTTACTTCTCCAGACGTCGTAGAGCAACTCGTCACATCGCAGCGCTTCGAGGCCGTGTATCTCCTCCACGGTCTCATGTCAGGCGGGTCAGAAGCGAATCTGGATCTGGGTCTTAAAGTCAACGTCGATTCAGTCCGTTATGTCCTAGATGCTCTGAGGACTAAACTACCAGGCGTTAAAGTTGTTTTCTCAAGTTCTTGTGCGGTTTATGGACCGGATGAGGGGTATGTTACCGAAAAGACTCTTCCGCAACCAAAGTCATCTTACGGAGCGGAGAAACTCATCGCGGAATTGCTGGTGAATGACTTTTCGAGAAGAGGATTGATTGATGGGCGAATTATGAGACTTCCTACTGTGGTAGTGAGACCAGGCAAGCCATCAGCCGCAGCATCAAGTTTTGCATCCGGAATAGTACGGGAGTCTCTGCAAGGTATTCCTAATGTTCTTCCCGTCCCCAAAAACATCTCTATGTGGATCTGCAGTCCTGCGACGGTTATTCAGAACCTCATTACGATCAAGGATATACCCGCTGAGAAATTCGGGGATTCGAGAATTGTGAATTTGCCGGGTATCACAGTTTCTGTCCAAGATATTCTTGACGCTGTTGAGAAAGTCGGCGGGAAAGAGGCGGTTGGTTATGTTAAGGAGGAAGAAGACGAGGCTTTGTATAAGATTGTTAAGAGCTGGCCTCCTTGGTTTGATGCTAGTCGGGCGAAGGGACTTGGGTTGAAGGAGGATGGGGAGTTGGTTGATGCTGTTAAGGCTTTTCAGGAGAGACTTAAGGCTTGAGAAATAGCTTTTGTTATTAATTGTATCTGAGGTATATCTATAAATATCCAACTCTAGTGCTTTTAGGGACGCTTGTGAAGTATTTGCTCTATAGCTTTGATGATCTGACTTTTCGAGACACAGAGCTTGGCTCAATGCGTCCGGATGTGACAAGGTGATCTATATCCAAAGTGTTGACCAGATCAGGCGTTGCTTGATCTAGACTTGTAAGGCCAGCAAGTCTCATAGAAGTTTCCAGCTCATCCTTGAGAACTAAACACCATATTAGTGACCATTGACTGAGTATTAGGACATGTAACTTACTTTGTGAGAGGTGCTCAACACCCTTCTGACCATATACCAACGAGTACAAGAACGGCCTTGCAATTCCAACAGCCGTAGCGCCTAGAGCAATAGCCTTGAGAATATCCGATCCACGCTCAAAGCCACCGTCGATGAAGATCTCGAGATGGTCGAAAGCTTCAGGGAATCGCTTTCGGACTTCAAGAAGGATAAGAATCGAAGCTTGCGCACTGCTCCTTGTTAGAACATGTGTCTCTTACACAATAAGAGATAGACCTACCCATCAAGCGACCTTCCACCATGGTTACTCAACATAACACCATCAACCCCATACTCAACCGCCAACTTAACATCCTCCACAGTCTGAACACCCTTCAAAACGATCGGCACAGAGCTCTCCCGTCGAATCCACTCCAAATCGTCCCAACTCAGACTCTTATCAATATACTGTCCCATCAATCGGCCTAAACCACTTCCCTTGCCATCTTTACTACTCTCGCTACCGCTCATCTCAGATTTGATTACCACAGCCTGCGGTGCGCGCTCGTCTGCTTCCCGTTTGCCGGGCACGGGGGCGTCGACTGTTACGAAAATGGCTTTTATACCCAGTGAGCGTGCGCGGTTGAGAAGTTCGGTGGTTTTGGCGCGGTGGGAGTTGACGTAGAGTTGGAGGAAGAATGGATGACCTTTTGGAGCTGCGCCGATTATGCTGGGGAGTGAGTAAGATGCGTTACTCGAGATCTGAAACTATTAGTTACCTATACTTCCCATATTGTTAATGTAAAACTTACAATCTCAAAGATTCCTTCACTAGCAGCAGCTCTACTCCAACCAAGTTCACCATCCGGATGCGCCAACGTAGCCATAGCAGCCGGACACATAATAAACGGAGCCTTACTATCCAGTCCCAGAATTCTGCGATTGATCTTTACTTCAGATACATTTCTTAAGATTCTTGGTCTGAGCATGACTCTGCGGATGAGTTCACGGTTCTTTGTCCATGTGACCAAATCTGTGGCGGCGGAAGAGTAAAATGCCCATGCTTTTGGTGTAAGAGCTTTCTGGGCTGCTAAGGCGAAGTCGTTTGCTGAGAGGATTTCATTGAGGGTTGGGACGTTTGATGGAAGTTGAATATCTGGTTTGTTAGATTAGATTAGTTGAGTGAGAGTGAGTGAGATATACCTCTTGGGGCTGGGATGTTGGGAGTCTCTGACTCCATTGCTGCGAGGTCACTCATGATGGCTGTAAGATAAGATACTCTTGGTATTGCTGTATGAGATGGAGGCTGATACTGTTGTAGTTGCTGTAGTCTATATATTCCTATGATTCTGTCTAAGTCAAGAATTCGGCCCCGCAATCGGACTCCTCACCTTGCAGCCGTCATGATCGCTCGGGTCGGTTCATCTTGGCGCGAGGTATTTGCCACGGTCTTGTACCCGATGGCCCATTTTGGTGTCTGTCGGCTTTCTCTCCGAAATCCGATATCAATCTGTATGAGCCTCATGATTGACGTTCAATTAGAGATGAAGACTTGATTAATGCCTTGGACTCTTTTGTTCGTATATAAATGGACTTCTCTCCTCTCATTGCTATCAAATCTGATCGATGGTATCTGTAGAAGACATCGCACTTCTCTCAAGCACTGAAGCTCAATGTCCCTATATCTATCTACATTGACCTCCAATCCGTGTAAGTGTAATGAACGGATATAGTCAAAGCATATTGTATGCCACCTGATGCTCGACTGTTCTTCAGATTCATGGACATCCTTCATCCACGAAGTCGATTGATGCCTTCAGTGTCTGTCGACATATAAATAGAAGCATGATGTTTTTACTACCTCATCTTTATCTCACTTCAGCAGAAATGCTCGTCAACTGACAGAGGTAATTGCTACTTGATTAAGCTTATCCTACGCGCATACACCAGTCATCAAGGCACAGTCTGCCTGAGGGTGAAAAGGGCAATAGGTCGCGTGCCCTTCCTTAACTCTATTTCTGAGAGTGGAACAAAGACTCCCAACCTTATATGCATCACTTGATCTCATGCGTCCACTCATAAATAACAAGCTTTAAACCACCCACGAGGAGACTGGTCGACGGCTGAAGACAATCTCACAGGCTCCCTCTAAATGGCCATGAGGACCCATACTCTCGGTATTCGAGTCTATTTACTTCCATATCTTGAACTCAGGGCCAATTAACAAACTCAATATACACTACAAAGCTGCAAAATTCTCACAAATTCACCAATCCAGTGTATAAATAAATAGAAACCCAATATGTCATGATGAGAAGAACTGTCCTCTTGATACAATTTCTTCCCCTCCCATCTTCACCACCAAACCACATCTCAATACCATCAATCTACAGAACAACAACAACCACAATGGGCAACTGCATGTGCAAATCCTCCAAGGGCGGAACCCTCGTCGAAAAACGGAATGATTCTCCCTACTCACCCCCAGCACCTCCCCCAAGCAAAGAACAGAGCCGGGAACAAAGTCAGGAACAGATCATGCCTTCGTACGTGCAATCCAAGCCCCCCACAGCACAAGCAATGTTTATAGCGCTGGATAAATCTCGTAACTCTTACGGATACAAGTCTGGGTCGTACTGACTGTTTGGTTAGCGACGCTGCTCCACGTATCGCAACGCCTATTCCAAACGTGAGCGCTTTTGACGATGAGATTGTCACGGTTGGGGATGTTGGGTACATTCCTTCCGATGTCCGGCATCCACCGTGGGAGGCGAGCTCTTCTCACGTGGTCGACGCCTTGGAGATTCAGATGGAGAATGGGATTGTGTGGCGAACAGCTTTCTAGGCTTGATAGTTGATGTTGAAGCGCGCGACAACACATCGCTTGGCTGGATGAACAGATGAATGGACGGGCAAGGCGTTTGGAGTTATTGGGAAATGGGGGATAAGACGAAACAGAACGGATCTGGACTTCATTCCCTAGATGTCAAGACCTAATATTACAACCCCTATGTAAATCTACTCAATAACAATATCCTCTCCCAGTCGTCGAAGAGGCAACTCCGCGACTAAATTCTCTAACCGTCCACATCTTTTAACAACCTCCCTCGCCTCCTCAGGAAACCCCATCCTCATCCTTCCCACTCTCTCCCACACAATCCTGCCCTCCCGTTCAACCCTCTCTACAACAAGAAGCATAACAAGCGCTTCTTCCACGAACCATAGTACACTCATCTGTTCGCCTCGTGCATGTCGTTCGATATACTCCCTCATCGAAACAGCGCCGCGGCTCATCCTTACGTCGCAGCTCACGCGGTTAAAGATCCATCCGTCGGGGTGAGATCGTGCTTTTACACGATCTAGAACGAATGGATTGGGAACGTGGATGCCGTAGGGACGGAGGTGCAGGTTTGGTGGTGCAGGGGGCATGCCTGTCACTGCTGAGGAGGCGCCAAAGTCGTATGCTACGCTTCCGTCGCGATTAACGAGGACGATGTTGGGAGAGTATGTCCAGCGGATGGAATTGGGGTCGTTGCGGGAGACGTGGGTAGCGCTGACGTAGTGATGGTGGTTGTACTTGCGCTGAATGGCTTTGCTGTCTGGATCGACTACTGTGATAGACGAGTATAAATCAACAGGGCCTTTCCAGCCTGCCCATGTCCAACTAGGCATGTGCGGACGCCGTGTGGCTATCACGCCTTCTTTATGATGCCAAAAACATGTCGACAAAGCAAATATGTCGCGTGTACGTGGGAGACCTGTCACTGCAGGACCTTGATCCCCCTGCGGCGCCCAGAGTGGAACACCCAGAATATTGAACATTTTCCCACGACCAATAGTCGTCTCAAGACGCCTCAACATTCCCAAAAACGCATTCAGCGAATCTTGGTCGTATGTTAGATCTCGTTTTGTGTAGTTCACGATATGTTGATCCGCCTCTCGGAAGATACTCAAAGTACTCGGCTCTTCCGCCTTACCGGGAAGCCTCTTCCAGCGCTCCCAGCTCCCGTCGACAAACGACACGCCGTTGAAGAGACCCGGTCTCATAAAGTCGCACATACGCTGCTCTTCCATATCATGGTAGAATTCGAGCGGTAGGATGAGTGACTCTGGACAGCACATGCCTTCGCATTCCCAGTACATCTGCTGATCTGTAAAAATGAGGCGACGTCTTGCGAGGAGACCTTCTTGGTATGTCCAGCCTCGCTGATACCACTTTGAGTCTTTGATGGCTATTCTTGGATCTTGAAGGCTTGATACGAGTGTGATGTTGGAATTAACGAATTCGTACTTTGGTTGCTGTTGTCGTGCTCTTGAGCCTACACCCGGTAGACCATAATCCGCGTCTTCACCACAAGCAGCAATAATCGCCAAGATCGCACCCTCGAAGATCTCGTCCATTCTGGCAATCTGCGTGGCTCGTTCAACTGGTTGCAGCTGTTCCATGCAAAGACGATCGACCCAGAGGTATCTTATCCCAAGATCCTTGGACGCAATAACAGCATCCCATACAACCTTAGGCCACGTCTCTGTCTTTGTGTTTCCACCCCAGACATAACTCAACGCGGCATATCGCTCGGAGATAGACGCCGTAACAACCTGCGGAGGGTTCTTTGCGCAGTCAACAAGCTTGAACCCCGGCATTTCGCGTCCAATTGGTCGTCGGCCACATCGTCCCTGGTGATAAAACTCGCAGAACCGTAGCCAGTCTTGTCCAATACCCATATCAATCATAGTCTCCAGCTCGCGGCCCCAAATACCCTTCTTCTGCCATCCACTGTTATCGCCGCTTATAGAGTTTGCACGCGAATGTCTTCCTTCTGATCTTGCGCTGAGAAGTTCATTTGTCGGCGCAGCTTCAGGAAATGTTCTGTAAAGCATACCCGAACTACGGAACCAATCGGCGCTCACATCCCAGCTCAAAGCGCCATCGCCGCTCTTTTTGGGGACAACGCCTAGGAAGGCTGGACTGACGCCCTTGATCTTATTCTTGGACGAGTGGCCTTGATCGAACATGGTGTGGTTGTCGATGAGATAATTCGTATCTCTAGCTGAGAAGCCAGAGAGATACAAGTCTCCTTCTCCCTCGCCGGGGACATGTACTGAGAGGAATAGCTTGCAGAGCGGACATTTCGTCATGAAGCGATTCTCTTCCAGATCCTTCAACCGTCCCAAAGTGCTCTCCTTGTTCTCAAGAGTATCTGCCGATGTCGGATTGAGAACTCTTGTAAAGAAGTCATCCATGGTATCAAAGGTAGAGTCAATATCAGCAGCCCAGCCAGCACAAGCAGTGCACAGATTCGGGTCTTGAGGCTGACCACCAGACCTATCAGAATGAGCAGAAGGACTGCGACTCTTCCTCCCCCAACTGATACGTCGAATGAGAGAAGCTCTCCTTGGTTCACGAACATCGTCTTCCGGAGGGGGATCCACAGTGAGATGCTGCATCATGTTCTTGAGAGGGTTTCTTGAGCGCCGCCTCTCAACGCCACCGCCCGGCGAGACGGGCGGCGTGATGGTTGGAGTTCCGGGATCTAGAGTCTCGGGCATTTCGACTGTCCTTCTCCTTTGAGTCTCTTGTGATTTGATTGAAGACCTCCGTGATTCTCGGGGGCAAACCGGTGTCTAACGACCCCCGTTTCGGCTCCTGGAATCCGGTTCTCCACTCTTGGCGCGCCAGCAAATTGAACTTGATTCGCAGTTCCACCGATTAAAAAAAGAACAGGGATTCTATAATTAGTGGCGTTGTAGAGCCTCGAATAAATATAGGGGAAATGGATTAAAGGGAGAGAAGAAGGAAGAGGAAAAAGATATAGGTATAGTAATGGATAAACAGACTGTGGATCTCAGTCTATAAAAAGACCTGCCAATGCTTGGAAAGGCGGTTAGATTATTTTCTTTCGAGATGGAACAGCTCAGCGCTACCAACAAGAAGACAAAACGCGGCGCAGGTTGGCTCGTGAGGCGGAGACTGACCAAGACCAAGACAAGACCAATTTTGGGGGCCACGACAAAGAAGAAGAGGGGGAGTGTTTAAATGTAGAGGTAAAAGGAGATATATATCAGTGCATCAATGTTTGTTTGCCTTGTAATCTCGAAATTACTATTATCATGTATAATCGAGATGACGACGACAAGGGTTTTTCCCGCCCGCCAACTGAGACAAGGGAACCAATACCAATAGTTTACAAGATTTATCTCTCTTGGATGGAAATAATTTCTGGCAAGGCTGACTGTGGCGCAAGGGACTTGGCAAGCCTGATTTATTAGTTAAAAGATTCATGATTGTGCATTATGACGTACAGAGTCTCACAGTAGGTAATCCTCATGATGCATTTAAATCCATCGCAATGGCGCAGTATAATAAATCTCACACGCAGGATTGGGCTGAGCATACACAACCCACTATATATCGTCTGGTCAGATCTGCACAGCGGGTAGGCTATTCACTAACGTATGGAACTCGGCACTGAACATTTGCACGGATCCATTTTCTGACTCAGCATATCTTTCTCATTTCTGACACTATCCAGAGAGTACAAGAGACGAAATAATCTGGTCATTTAAGACGGCATCCAAGCTGCTTTATTTTGGCGCCCTGGATAGTGACTCGGTCGGTAGGCCAATCGAGCAATTCCTCAAAGCCGCATCAGTATTTAAAGAAAACACTCGCTTTATCTTGTCATTTTGGGAATCAAAGATCAATAAGATCAAAGATCATCACCGGTAGGTATTGCTTGCAGAAACGAGCAAACCCCTTGCTGTAGATCTCGTGCGTGCGCATCTCGAAGCGGGGAAACATTACTTTTTTACTATATTTATCGCGATAATCAATTTGAACCTCATTTACCCTTCCCTCAACGGTATTGCGTGCATCTCTTTCCCTCTACCCAGCTGTTCGTTTTATCTACAGTCGATATTGGCCCGGCCCGACGCGCCCACCTGTAGAGAAGACACACAAGCGCCAAACCTGGATATCTGATATCCAACGATTGACTACCTATTCAACAACGGCCCAAAGTGAGGGGTCAGGTTTCAACTGAACTTATTAGTCTGTAGCATATTCACGGCTGCAGCGGTTATGCAAGATAGTTCCAAAGATCATTTGCTACAGATCTTGGCGTGTGACGTTATCTAGCTTGAGAGCTAGGAAACTCTATTAAGCCTCACTAACCCTACGAAATAGTCAGTCGTCGCTTTGCATGAGAGTGCATGTTAGTATACATGACAGTAAACACTTCGAGGTAATGGCGAGTCAAGATGTCACATGTGATCAAAGGAAACACCGCATTCTAGGCATGCAAGCTTCAATTCGTTATCTACCACTGCGCTACCATCGAAAAACTTGGCCGTCACAGCTGGTCGCCCGCATGTTTATGCCACTTCTATTCCATTTCCATTGTATTGTCTTTCCGATCTTCTCGTTTTGAGCTCGCTTCAGCAGATGCTCCTCATACCGTATCCTGAGGAAACATTGTCGTCAAAGGCCACGAGCTTATAGCTATTGAGTCGAGTGTTGTCGGGTTGGATGGAGGTGAAGGAATTTAGTGCTGTTATCTTGTTAGAGATTGCTCGGAAGTTTGTGAATAGGGAGGACTCACCTTGCAGCAAGAGCAAGAGGTGCAGGCAGAGTTGTCGTGGTTGCAGCAAGAGCAGGGAGACATTTTGAAGATTGTTGGTGAAGAAAAACTTCGAAAAGGTTATAAAAGTGTGTTGAGTGTGTGTTGAAGATTGAAGAGCTTGTTGGATGAAGAACAAAAGTCGATTTAAGGCGGGATCAAGCCTCCTTCTTATACTTGAGTGAGGTCTCTACAGACCCCAGTCATCAACGCTTGAAGTCCTTCATCGAGTATCAGTTGCCTGATTATCGCATGGCTGGACGTGGGTATGGGCGTGAACAAAGGTGAGTGTAACTCCACTCCGTGTATATCAACATGTTGCCCAACTTGGGGGAGCAATGCGACACTCCGGCCAAGGGTCCTCCTTCCAAAGTGACCTACCAGGACATCTCCACCCCGCATGCCCATGTGCGATGTGGGATATATGTCACTGCAATTGGCCGAGATTATGCAAAGTGGTTGCGCCGAGTCTGCGGTGCAGAATAAGCTCCCCACCATAGCAGAGCTCTATCCCAAGCTCAAGCTCCATGAGTATCGCCTCGCGCCGTACCGAAATGCAGCCACTTCTCCAGAGTCCTATAAGACGACATTGTCAAGTTGTCTTCTGGTTGACGATATTGTAGTACTGCAGTGGTAATTCCTCCGAGATCGAATGGTCCGTGGTCTAGGGTTCTTCAACATCAAGCCTCGAGTACGCAAATGGGAGCTGTCTTCCATAACCGGCATGATTGGCATGCTGCTGAGGCCTGCCGCTGACCTTGTGGATGGATCCAAATGGAGGGAGATGCCCTTCGCCACGTACTGCCATTCGATGGACTGCAGTGTACTCCCAAAGCGATATGCCGATAATCTTTCGGTGTCCTAGCGTGGATAGGCTTCCAGTATGAGCTAGCTGCCAGGAACAAGGCGGCGTCTGAAGCAAGTCATGCTTCCATGGAAGTCGAAGACTAACGTTAGAGTAAAGCGCAAAGGTGGGGGTTCAATTAGACCGGGACGGGGATGGGGAACGGCGACGGCTCAAGCCGGGAACCGATAAAAATGGGTTCCATCCTCTCACCCACACCGGTGAGTATGATGAGGAGAAGGATCCAATACCGAGCGATAAGTACCACTCTTCAAGACCCTGCGTGTAAAAAACGGGGTAGATTCCAAGTACTGCATGTTAAAGAAGGCTCGTCTTGTACGTGGACGAATAAAGGGAACCCGATCTCTCGGTGTGGATACACGGAGTGAGTTGGTGTAAGAGAGTGAGATGGGAATGGATGCAGTATGAACATGTGAGAGATATTCGAATTAACTTGGATCTGCTAATGAAGTGGGGTCTGAAACGAAAGCAGCAAGACGATATGTGAGGCAACCAATAGCAGACTTCTTGGTCTTTTGCAGAGGATCAGCATGGGAAAGTCCATCAACGACAATCAAGAACGTTTGCCGCCGAAATAATAACCTTTAACCGTGATAATCATGCGGCAGCTGCACTGCCATATCAAGATAGACTAGCTCACACCATGATGTGTGAACGTGACGAACCAGTGTGATAAACAAGCCTATCAAGCAGTCCAGTCCCAAGTGTGATAGGCATATGCATTGCAGAGGCATAAGCACCCTCAAGTGAGACGGTTGGATTGGAAACATGAGGGATAATCGAAACATGAACGTGAATGGGGACCACAAAAGACCAGAACGTGGGCCGTTCAGAGACAATGACCTCGGGACCATTCATGCATGCATCCCACGCATGCATCTTTAGCAGGATTGGGTAGGGGCGTTGGGTAGGAGTAGGACTGAAGTCATTGGCTCTTAGAAGCAATGTGTAGATGATAGCAAGGGAAACAAAGTGTATGCTTGGAAACACCGAGACGAACTATCTCCAGGGCTTGCAAGTCAGCTAACAAAGCGTAGGACTAATACGCCCGTGTACGATAGACCTTTAGTCATGAGAAACCATCGGGCTATCGGAGGGGGTGGGTGCAGACATGGGAGCCTGAAGAGGAACCGATGAAAGAGAACTGACCCACGTCTAACGCGGCAACTCTTCAAAGCTTCCGAGATGATGATAGAATACATCATAGGGACAGTTATCGGAGAGCCAACGATGGGCCGAGATAAAGCGAGACAGCAAGGAGAGGAAGAACACTTACCTCTACACGTGAGCGTCACACGATCATGCTGGGCAACAAGTGCCACTAAGCATTGCACAGCTTCAACACCATGTATCTTTGGCAGAAGTGATCATACTCGAATCATCTGAAGACATTGTCTTCTCTTTTGCCCTGCTACTCACTGGCTTCTGTCACAACAGCATCACTTCATCAACATCAGCTACTCGCTACATCACACACCAGTCAGTCCTCATTCTCGGCAACACTCCATCATCCCGGCAGACCTCATCTCCAAACGGGTAACCCGAGATGTTCCCCCGACCAGTGTCGAATCGATCCGTAATACTTTCTCCAAAAGATATTCGAGTCCGGGATCAAGGCGTGGGATGAAACAGCCTCGGGAACTCGGCTTGATAGCTTACACCACGGACTATCGAACTGGGATGCTCTCTCGTGGGGGGAAGGACTTCGAAGAAAACTCGTTGCGCCGTCGTCAGGTTCAGGAAGAAGGCGTCCGTGAGAATGGGGCCATTGGGGCCATGGACCATGCGAGTGTTGCCGATGAGGGAAATATTGTCGCTTGCAATCGGGGAAGCTGAAGGTCTGATCCGGAGCGAAGTCGAGAGGAAGTCGAACAAAAGGAGGCCGGGTCTTGAAGATGCAGGTCTCTAATTTCGCCGAATATTCGTGTTCATGATGTGAAATCGAGCTGCCTACCCAGATAGTTATTGTTTCTCAAGTGAAGGCTAAGTTCGAGCTGAGCCTTCCTCATGTGGTCCGAGTTGAGCCATAGGCTTATAGCAAAGGAAGGAGCGACCTCCCAGAAGGTAAGTATTGCAAAAAGGAAGGAGCAACCCTCCCGCAACTTTCGAAGGCAAAACCTTCTTAAGCAAAGCAAGTGCTTGCTTGAATCTTATCTTAAAAGCAACAACCATCCACCAGGGACGGCCTCATTCTTATACAAAATCTCACACCGACTCAACCCTATCCAGTAACCACAAGACCCCTATCGCCAGAAGCGGTAATGGAACGCTCTGATGATGCATTGCAGCAATCTAATGTACAATTTGATACTGAATATCCTTGGATCGCCTCTTTTTTGGTGTTGTTGGGTGCGGGAAAGACATCAGGGTTGACCATCAAGGTTCGCATTTGTCTATCCGGGTTCTCAGACCCAGATATGGACACTTGCATGATATTAGTGACGTGATGAAGAAATACATGCAAAATGTTTGAGAAACGGGTGATGAGATATGTATTGTTATATCTTTGGACTAAAAGGACCTTTATGGATAGGATAGTCAGGTGAACACTGAATTATAGATACCGCGATGCGATAGCAACACTTAGAAGTAACCATAAGGGTGATTAGATAGCTATATCTCATGCCACGATTATCTCTCAAGGTAGTTTCAGTATCAGTAAACTTGAACAGATTCAATATATGTTTCTAGATTCGTAATTCATCGTAAGCGAATGGTTATTGGTGCTATCTATCAGCTACATCACTCGTCATACAAATGATAGAATCGGCAACTCTACCATAGAACACAGCATCTATCGTACTATACGAGTACCATTTTCGAGTGAATCCCAATAGATTCCTATAGTTCATACTGGGTATATGTCGTAAATTCAAAGAAGCTACTTCGCTTCTGGCGGCAGCGTTTCAACTACAGGGCTGGGCTATAGTATAAAAATCTTCTCTCCCTTTGACACGCTGCTTTTATCAAGTATTTTATCATCACTCTTGGACTCTTTTCTGGGTTTCACTGGGTGTTGTGTGACGCTGAAGCTACGCCAAACCCTGACGTTGCTATCCTACTTATACACACTCTCTACCTTCACCGACGTTGGCCTCGAACATGCTGCATACCTTTATCACCTCCCATGTTAGACTGATGGAAGAGAAAGATTATGGGAGTGCATTATTATGCTACTGTGACATGATTGTGGTTATCCATCCTGTCATGTTGTACATCTACTCGTGCAAGGGTAGGTGAGATCGGTAATAAAACGTGGCATGTCATATTTCTCCAGACTAAAACGAAGTTATCCTGATATCTAAATGTTTATTAACCTCAGCACAGATATTCATAACCCTGCAATGGCTCCTTTTAACTAGAACGATGCAATATACGATGCTATATCCCAACTAACCCCAAGTACCTCCACCACCACCACCTCTACCACCCTTTCTCTGCGCACTAAGTCGCCAATCATCTTCTGTAGCAAATTTATTATAAAGCGGCTGGATCCTCTCCGCCTTCTTCCTCTTACTCAACTTATCCGTAGGCGCAACCTTGAAGAACGTAGGCGCAGCTTCGACTAGCCACTTGGGCTCAATACTCGTCGTGCAGTGCATGTACTCCTTGCTGGTGAGCACAAGTTCGTGGTAAATGACCCACTCGGCTTGCTTGCCGAACAGCGCGGAGCTAGGGTGCAGGTAGACGGGAGTACCCTCAATAAGAGTCTTGTAGCCTTCCTGGGGGTCCTTGCGGGCGGCGTTGCGGAAGAAGCCTGCGCAGAGGGCTCGACGAACCATTTCTGTTTGGCGGCCGCAGGATTTGATGGGGTGCTTGTATCGGTCCATGATCTTGACGATTTGGTCGCGGACATCCTTAGCTCGACGCATTGATCGGGCTTGGATGAAGTTCTCGAAACACCACGGTGCTGAGTAACCGCTTGTCTTCCAAGAATTATATACGTTGAGGAATGTGAGATGATCGCCATGGGGGTCGTGAAACTTGGCCTTCTTTTGATCAGCTTGAGACTGCTTCTCCTTGGGGCGGTAGAAGACGGTTGGGATGTTCAGCATAGACACGATGCTAAGCACTTCTTCGGCACATCCAAGATCGACGGCAGCAATAAGAACCTTGGCAAGCGACGGTTCCATAGGGAAGTCGGCCATCTTTCGTCCCAATCGTGTGAGCAGACCTTCGTCATCGAGGGCACTGAGGGCGTACAGCTCCTCCAACGCGGTAAGCATGGTATTAATTGGAGGCGGGTCCATAAAGTCGAAGTGGAGCAGGTCATTGATACCCATGGCCTTGAGCATAAGAATCGTGGTAGACAAGTTCTGTCGCTGAATTTCGGGAATGGTGGTCGGAAGCATTTCAGACTGGTATGCTGCTTCGGTGTACAGACGGAAACACTTTCCGGGACCTGTTCGACCTGCACGACCCGCTCGCTGGTTTGCTTGGGCCTGAGAAATGGGTGTGACAACCAGTGAGTCCATACCCAGCTTGGGATCGTAGGCGTTCTGTTTCACGAAACCGGGATCGACGACGTAGTAGATCTCGTCAATGGTAATGGAAGTTTCTGCAATATTGGTGGCGATGACAACCTTTCGACTGCCAGGAGGGGCAGGATCGAAAATTCGACTTTGCATTTCCGTTGGAAGAGAGGCGTAAACGGGCAGAATGATCAAGTCTGGCACATTAGGCCCCAGAGCTTTCATTCTCTCGTACAACACTTCGCAAGCTGTGTCAATTTCTTCTTGTCCTGTTAAGAAGAGAAGAATGTCACCCTTGGGTTCGGTAAGATGGATCTGCATGACTGTGACAAGTGCAGTATCCAGGTAATCGGATTCGGGCTCTCTGGAGTAGAGGACTTCGACAGGAAAGGTACGACCGGGGATAGTAAAGATAGGACATTCGTTGAAGTACGCAGAGAATTTGTCGGCATCGAGTGTCGCTGATGTGACAATAACCTTCATATCAGGGCGACGCTTCAGTGCCTTCTTGAGTAGGGCAAACAGTACATCGGTAGCGATGGTACGTTCGTGAGCCTCGTCAAGCATGATACAGGAGTATCGCTGCATGTCAGGATCCACCAAAATTTCTCTTTGAAGCATACCATCTGTCATGTACTTGATCTTGGTTTGAGGGCTGGTGCAGTCCTCGAATCGAATGGTATATCCGACCTCCTCACCAAGCTTGCAGCCAACTTCCTCAGCCACACGCTTGGCGACTGACATGGCAGCAACACGACGAGGTTGCGTACAGCCGATCATACCGTCGTTGGCAAAACCAGCTTCAGCAAGATATTGTGTCAACTGTGTAGTCTTTCCGGATCCTGTCTCTCCAACGACAATCAGGATCTGGTTCTCGTGCACGGCCTTAATCAACTGGTTGCGGAAAGCAAATACTGGCAAAGACTCTCGTTGCTCCTTGATGCTCAGGTTCGTACGCTTGCCCAAAGATTGTCCCTTGGGAATGACAGCCTTCTTCCATTCTGGGACATCTTCGGAGGGCTGGTTCTTTCTGGCGTTTCGCAAATCGCTAGCAAACTTCCTCTTGTCGGGATCGGCCATGGGATCTTGCCATTGCTGGGCGAGATTCTCTTTAGGTTCGTCTTTAGCAGCAGCGTCGGCTTCTTGTTGCTTAAGTTCCTTTCGCTCTTTTGCCAAATTGGTACCTGACATTGCTGCTCGGTTCATAGAGCCATCAGGTGCCTTGACAACGCGAATGGGAGACAGCTCAAGAGATTGCTTGGTCTGTCCAGCCAGGAAAGGTGGCTCCTCCTCTCGAACTTCGATATCGACATCCTCCTCCAGCTCCAGTTCGCCATCACCTCGAAGAGTCGCGTTGTAGTCTTCCTCCAGGTCAGGGTAGTCGGATGCCTTGGCCACTCCAGATGCGATCAGCTGTCGAATCTCCCATCTTTCAGGAGAGGTCATTCGCTTCTTTTGTCGTCGTGGGGCTCCCAGGGTATCTCGAGGCGCTCCACTAGGCTCTGCAAATCCATCTCTTGGACCTCCTCCCAGAGCTTCCATGTTGGCACCTGTCGTCATACGAGCTTGCGGCTCAAAATCCTGTCCGGTCTCCTGATCAACATCCTTCATTGACAATCCCACTCGGTCACGGCCGTTCTGGTCCTTGTCGAGATTTGTGACCTTGACCCAAACTTCCTGTCCCTGCGACAAAATATCGGAAGGGTGGTTGACGCGCTGTCCAGCAGACATTCTGGACACGTGGACCAAACCATCAACTCTTCCCTTCACATTGTGCAAGTTGACAAAGGCACCAAAATCCTTCAGACCAGTAACATGGCCCTGGTAGATCTTGTGAAGTTGCGGCGCATCGTCAATTTCAGGAGCTGGAGCGTTGCGGAATCGGTCGTCATCGTCGTGTCGCCTGCGACCTCTTCGATCCTTGCGTGAATCGCGGTACCCATCGCGCCAATCTTCGTCGCCTCGGTCTTGCGACCGTGATCTTGATCGGTATTTGTCTCGCTTTCGTCGCTCTCGTGAACGGGATCTGTCTCTTCTCCTTCTCCTCGATTCTTTGTGTTCGTTCTCAGGGCTTCGGCTTCGTTTTCTCGTCGGCTTTTCCTTCTTCGCCTTTGGTTCTAGGCCTTCCAAAAGCGCAAGGGTGTCATCAATAGCATCGGCTCCATCGTCGCGCGCAGGTTCCTTGTCGGGCAGCGAAAGACCGCTAAAGACCTTTTCTTTCTCTTCAAGGGTTCTTGAATGGTGTTCTTTCTGTTGCTCTTTTCCCTTGCCTTTGAACTTGGGGTGTAAAGCAAGTACTAGTCGATCTATACTCTCAACAAGACTGGGAGGCAATCCAGGTGTAGACGCCTCGAGGTTGTCGCGGAATTCGTCGAAACTATTGCATTGTGTACGTTGGGCAATCAAGAATTCGGCTACCGTCTTTTCACCAACACCCAAATGGTTCTGCACTTCTGATGTCACCTTCGAAACAAGGGAAAGAAGCTCGAGATTCAGCAAATCATCCATCGCGAATTGTGTTGATGGCGCAAAGGGAATCCTTTCCACGACATTTCGATGCAGATAGCTAAGAGACCCACATGCTATCTTATCATCACGTGCATAATTGCTGAACTTTCTGCTTTCGTAGATTCAGCAGAGGCAAATTGACCAATCAAAATGCTGAATATGAATTAATTCAGCTCATTGCGCCGAGAGGCTATGAACAGGTTCTCAAGATTATGATGGTAGCTACCAGGTTTAACCGTATAAATTGGACGAACAGGGACACGAACCCTTTCCAAGGACGAACTCAGCAGACAACCTAAAGTCCATGGTTCAGCCTGTCCACAACACAGGGCACCTTTTCTGTTACCCGGCTGCTGTCTTGAATGCCCTCACCAGCGTTAAGCAAGATAACATAAACCCACGGTTTTGATGAGCGACAGTGTTGCAGATGTGTTTTGCATCATGCGTGTAAGAAGGTTCTTCGCTTCTGCCTGGGGCATATCTTGCTTAAGATCATCATGTAAGTGCAGTGACGTAGTGTAAAGTTACGATATGAGTTGAGATAAGAAGCGAGCTATTCACTGTCGCTAAATCACCCCTGAATCACGCTTAAGAGTAACAATATGGAAGCCTGGCGACAGCTTACAACGGATCCTTTGTTTATGTCGACTCAGTATTGTTGAGAGTCTCAGGCTGCCTCACAACGGTTGAATTCATTGCTTCAGTGATGACCCGACTGTGGCTGTCGGCGGGGTTCTAGACTGACATTTCTCCTTGTGACCAATCAAGGATCCAAATTATCCTTGCCGCAGCACCTCTTACGCAAGCCCCTCCCCCAGGAACGCCACCTCCAGGTGACCTAACTTCTGTCGCAGAAGATCTTCCGGCAGCGTCATTGTCAGCCTGGTCACACGCCCTCTTTAACTTTACACTCACTCTTCTGAACTTCCTCAAATCAACACACAAAGAACCCTTCAATTCAACTCTTGAACCAATTTGTGATTCTCTCACTTGATAATACCTGATCGCTCACTATCGCGCAACAATGTGTTCCGCCGACTTCTTCCTCGCTTTCCTCGCCATTCTTTTCCCCCCACTGCCTGGTAAGTCTCCATCGCTTTGACCAACTCGCGCATCAACTAACACTGCAATTCAGTATGGGTCAAGTGCGGTCTCTGCAGCGCAGACTCCCTCATCAATATCCTCCTCTGCTGTCTTGGCTACATCCCTGGCCTCATCCACGCATGGTATCTCATCGCCAAGTATCCCGAGCCACCCTACGAGTACGAGTCTCTGCCCCAAGACCGTGAGGGCAACCGCGTCACATACGTCTACGTCCAGTGCCCACCAGGCCCTCATCAGCACGGCAACCAGAACCAGCAGCCTAAGCCTCAGCCAAAGCCTCACCATGGCAACGCCGGCAACGTGAACTACGGCACCACCCAGCAAGCTTCCAGCTCTTCTCGCCCCGCGCCTCAACAGCAGGGTGTCACGAATAACGGCGAGGGCAGCTCTAACGACCAAGGTGTTCCCCCTTCGTACGCCGATGTTGTTGCAGGAGACCACAAGATTCAGTCCAAGGACTAGATGCCCGATCGAATGATCTGACGAAAAACACGGAAATAAGAGCTGTAGGCGGTTTCAAACCCGTCTCCATAGCCATCAAGACGACTTGATACAATTTTGCGCTATGGTTCTCAACAAGCGGGTCTAAGGACCTTGGGTGAGATGGCCGAGTTGGTTATGGCGCCAGGTTAAGGTTAACCTTAACACCAATTTCCTGGTGGAGCAATCCTCCTGGGTTCGAGTCCCAGTCTCATCAGATAATTTCATTTTTGCATCCTTTCACGATGTTTATTTTTGCTGGTGTGGACTTTGAATCCGGGAGGATTGGCTGGATTTGTATTATGGGTTGGTATGCGGAGGCTGGTGTGCAGAATGATGGGTATTGGCGAACAGCCGTGCTCACACACGATGTTTATGATATCCTTCTTTGACGTTGCCTATTTAATATACAATTGGAGTTTCGCACATGGGTCGGGTGGGATTTTCGCCTCTTTTTCTTATGATGAACGGCTCTCGGACTATAGGGTTAGTTAGATTTTACGACAGAAACCTTTTTCATCAACAGAATCCGTCGCCGTTACTTTATGTGACATGAAGATGCGAATGGAAAATTAATTCGAGCTTCGTAGTCAAAAGCCGGTTCACAGGTCTGCTTGTTTCAGTGAATAGATGCGTGTTGTCATTAATAGAATCGACATGTGGGATGAACAGACCAAGACTGCTTGTGTGTATAACTATGGTGTAGTCATCTATTTTACAAACCTCAACTATAATTCAAGCCTAGAACGCCAACCCATGGCTGCAAGAGCCTACAAGACTTCAAGGCACAAGTAAAATTGTGCTGTTTGAGCATCAAAGAATAAAGTCATCAATTGCCATAGGACACCATGCGCCAAGCTGCTGAACAGCCATGTTTCTACATTGTTTCCCTTTCGATCCTTAAGCACAAGGGTATATCGAGTATCCTGCCGTTTCCCTCTAAGCAAAATGCTTTCTTAAAAATTCCATCCTCAGATTTGTCCATTTCATCTGATCGGAATCGTCGCTTTTGGTCATGATCATCAAAGGAGCCAATGTCTTCCTTTTCTCGTCACGCTATGACATCTCCTTAAAGATGCGCAAAAGACTCCTTACGCCGGTTAGGGCATTCTCATCGGGACCTTGGCCGGGTGTCCATTCGGCGTGGGCAAAGTCGATGAGTTTGAGGGAGTAGATTTGGGGGAGGGAGGCTTCGAGGTCGGAGTCTTCGTCGAGCTCGTCTTCGTCGTCCAGAGCGATGCCGCTATCAACCCTCTTGGTCGTGCGAGCTGCTTGACCGATACCAGCCTCTGCGTCGATAAGTGCGTTGTTCTCCTCGATGGCACTTCGGAGAGCTTGGCCGTCGCCCTCGAAACAGAAAAGTAGCGAGGAAGAATACATTCGGCTTTCGTGCTTCAAAAGAACCTCCTCGACCCTTTCGAGATCCCGGACAAAGGCGGTGCAAACAGCCTTGCCAAGATCCTCATCTATACCCGCGCTCTTATTGAAGATGAACTTTCGGAATTCGTTGACGATGTTCTCTTCCTTTACTGTTGTTCGGCCGTAATCCTTGTCGTAGATCTTGTAGTCCTCCTCGTCCAACTCTGAGGCATCCTCGGACCCACGATAAACTCGCATGCCTGCTATTCTGAATCCCAAGCTGCCGTGTGTTGTCTCAGCCGAGATCTTGTTGAAGCGCTGCTTCTTTTGTTCAGGTGCGTCGTCGGCCCACAGTCTAATACCCAGCTTTACGTCGAGGATATTGGGGCACTTGAAGCCGAAGGAGGCATTGTCCAGCACAACCGCCTTGTCGGTCTTGATCTTGTTGTCCTTGGCAGGAACCCAGGCTGCACCACCCTCCTTCTTTTGCTCCTTTTGTTGCTCTTTTTGGAATGTTTCGGTAGCATGGGCAACTTGTTCGGTAACTGATGCGACAATGTCTTCTTTTGAGGTCTTCAAGTCCCCAGCATGTGAAATGACTCCAGCAACGGCTTCGTCTATTGTTGCTTCCGTAGGGTCTGTAAGCAGGAGGGAGCCCATGAACAAGGGCATGATATCGGCGAACTCGGGGTATCTTTCATTGGCAGATTCGTAGAACTCGATCTCGGATTGGGTACATGGCTTAATGAATAGCTCGCCGTCAGGTGTACAGAGTGTGCCGGCACTGTAATCGACGGAATTAGCATTGTGTAGAGCGCCGCGGGGAACGAGGCATTGTGACGCAGATGCCAAGAAACAACGCCAGCGCAATTCAGGGAGAACAAAAGGTGCTCAATAAGAAGCGCGAATGCAAGGCGAAAAGGATAGAGTCACTTACTGGCCGGCGACAGCGTAGTTGTAATTGCGAAGCTCTTTGCGATCGGGCATTTGTTTGGATCCCATCATTGTCGATGGGACTTTGAACTGTGTAAGAAAGAAAGTGTGGCGGTGGGTTTGCGCGCGCCGGTCGTCGGTGTAACGGTAAGATTTGAACTTGAACGGACAAGAAAGGATGGATCAATGCGGGGGAAAAGGGAAAGGATGAATATCAACTTCCAGAAGCGACAGACGAAAGAGGATATAAGAAGTGTAACGGGGAACAGGGCGGTGAAGAGGAGTGTGGAGAGATGCGCAGTTGTTTGAAAGGGAAATGGAATTCTTGGTTGATGAAGCTGGAGAGCGATGGGTTCGAGGGGCAGTGGCTCAGTCAGCTCAGCACAAGGCGAAGCGCTGGGAATGCTTAGTTTTGAGTGGAGAGAGCGCCAAATGAGTTTTCAACCGGGAAAAAAAAAATGATACCAAGGCCAACAAAATATTGCCGCTGACGTTGGTTGTTCTTATAATAGAGATGAGAAAGAAGAAAAGAACAATTCCCTGACCAAGGCAGATGATGTAGTTATTCCAAGAATTCAGGGGTGCCAAAGAAGCGAACGATTCAAGGAGCACCAAGAGAAAATGATCAGCGCAGGAGTACGCCAGTCTTGACTGTTTTGATCAAGGTGCGACACGTCAAGGCACAAGTTTGGGCTTTGTTCAGAGGGGTCGATTCCGTTTCGTCCACAGGCAATTTGGGAGTGAGTTGGATTGATTAACGGGAGGAGGATCCGAGTGGCAATTTTGTAGTATCCGAATTTGATTGATACCTCAACGTGCACTGAGACTACTGAGTGCAGTGCAGTTGAGTATTGTGGCGGATGCAACAGCAACAGGACAAGCCGACGGTAACGTTAGATGAAGGATGGCGGTGCAAAACCAACAGACAATCTCGTTTCAACGGTTCCAATATATTATACTTTCCAAGGGACCGTAGGGTTGTTGTTCACTGGGTATATATATGCCTGGTGTTTATACAACTACCCGACCAACAGGCAGTGATCAACCAACAAAATCTAGTCTAAGCACTTAATCAAAAGACTCAGATAGTGGCTGGGAATCTCTTCGGAAACTTCAGTGAATGAGAAGTCCTATCGACACAGCCCAGACTCCCCGCCGTGAATACCTTACCATAAGCGATGGCGAGACGAGGCCCGAAGCGCGATGCAAAGCCCCTGAACAAACCAAAACCCCAAGCGCTGGGCGGCAATATCTGTAAGTCACTGGCCAAACAGCAGTCAGATTGAACCCTGGCGGGCGGCACTCTGCCTCGCTGAGCCACAGCCAGCATATGGCCTGTGGCCTGTCAGAGTGGTCTATCCAGGGTCCTCCCTGGCTAACAAGTGAGAGTTAGCCTGGGCATTCTTCTGAACTTCGGTCATTTCCAAGATGGACCATAGGTCAAGTGTACGCCTAGTCTGTCTGACTCGGATACTATCCTTCTCGACTGGCTACACGTTGCAAAGACAGTAATCATCAGACCTAGGAGAGAGGACGATATGCAAGGAACACAGAACATTCTGATCACGAATTTGTTCATGTGTTATTTTGGCTAATTCGCTGGCGTTTCACATTCTGACGATCATATTCTTACTATGCGATTTTGGTGAGTCAACGTAAGACCACAAGGGAGTCTGATGGAGAATGACAAGAGATTCGTCATTTCGCTCACGACGCATGTAATTGATGCACCAAGAATCACAAGTCTGAAACACAGAAAGCAAACACGGAAAAGAAAGCATGCCTACGTGCATCAGCTCATGGCTTACGGATAGATGCTATCAAATCCGAAGTGCAGATATCCGAATCACAGCATAAGCAATCAACATGAATATGTTCACAAACTTGTACGACCTCAAAGCCCAAAGTCTCACTCACTTTATCACACCCTCCGTATCGATTTACCACTCAGCTTAGGCGAGCGACGCCAAATCTCCCCGTGACCTCTACCTCCATCAACTGACCTCCAACCACCAACGAATCAGATCGAGATTGCTGTGCCGTTTCGTGAAAATCCTTCTCTTACAGAAATGGAAATTCAGCTAGCTTCCGATAATAATCTTTGCACCCTTCTTGGTCGGGATGGGCCGGCCCGTATTCGCCGGCGTGGTTTATTGGTGCTTGCACTAACGAGAAGAGGCTATCACGAGAATCCGCCTTGGTTAGAGCCCAGCTGTAGGCTGAGTATGTGCAAGATATCATCCCCTTATTCCATATTTCCTCGTATATAGAATAGATTCTGGCCTTGGAGCCATATCGCTATTTGTGCAATTATCCTAAGTGCAGATTTGTTTGCGGCCAACGAGTGTGGCTTTTGGGAGCCGTTGGACGTAGGTAGGCAATTCGCAGGACCGGGAGCGGACCAGTATACTCCCTACACCATTCTCAAGCCCAGCATATAATGCTTGACATTAGAAGGTGTTCTGGGTATTGTATCAATAGCTAAGCCAGTATATGATGGGTACTAAGGTAGTTGGTAAGGTGAGTGTGTACTGCAAAGTGCGTTTTATCTTGAGTTGGATTGCATTATGCCGGACCTCGACCATATGGACAATGGATTGTTTTCGAGTACAATCACTGTAGGAATATCCCAAGATTGTCGCGAACATGCAGTTTAGGAGTAGCTTGCCGTAGATGTCTGGCCGTGCTTGAAACAAACACTGGCTGCCAGCAGCTGCCAGTTGCCGTTCCAAATTTCGAAGCAAAGGCTCGTCTCGTCGCAAAATAAGAAAACGAACTTTTGTTTATTTTCCTGTCCACTCACTTTATTTCTCTCTTTAAGAGTCGCTGATATTCCACACCAAGAATTATTCATGCCAGTGAATCACAGAGTGTGGCTCCTTCTACTCCAGCATCTTTCATCACGACTTCTCTCTTTCAACACCATCAATCATCGCTACGCCACGTGATTGTCAAAATGGCCGATCCGACTAGCGACGTCACTCCTCACTCCGATGGTAAGGAGAACACGAAGGGCGAAAAAGAAGAAGAATACCTTCCTCCACCTACGCTTCCTGCCTCGCTTCAGGGCGTCGCGAAGCAAGGCAAAGCGAAGAGCAGAAGCAAAGCACTCGCCAACCGTGGCCCTGGAGCACTTCCCAAGAATCGAGGAACGGGTTTTGAAGGCATGCGCTCGGCTTTTATTTGTATAATGGATGTGTACTGACGAATACCTAGAGTTCTATGCCGATCCGCCCATGACCCCTAATGAGGCCAAGGAGGAAAAGGATGATATCTATGCTCCGTAAGTTGCGATGCTCTCAGAGGCGATAAGACTGAAGCTAATTTCTTCAGCGATGTTCCATTTGCAGAGTAAGACGAATCACACCTGGACAAGGATTCACCACTGACATCTCCAGGCGCATGCAAGCATGCATCCAGCGTTTCCGCTCCAGACGCCGTCTTCAAGGCAATCGAACCCTTTACTTTGAGGAGTACCTCTTCCTCGGAGGCGTCGACTGCCAGCCCAACACCTTCGGTGGCCTTAGCCAGAAGGAACTCAAGGAACTCACCCCCGCTGAACGTCGGGACGCGACCGCGAAAGACATCATCTGGGCCAGTTCCGCTGCTGGACAGCGGTACTACGATGGAAACAAGGACAACTGGTCCGTCGACTTTCCTGGCGTCGCTGCTGGTTTCTTCTCGATCAGTCTCGTTCACCTTACTTCCTTCGAGTATTTGGGAATGATGGAGGGTATCAACACTGTCGAGAACTTTCTCCGTTATGTTCTCATGCACAACGTTTGTCCCGAGTATGAGGACGATGTCAAGGCTGCGATGGAAGTTTGCAAGACTGCTGCTGAAGAGTGGCCCATGATTCGACAACTCTGTGCTGCACTTCCTGGTCACTTCAACCTTGCCGCCGCTGAACTTTTTTGTCCTGAAGCCATCACCGAAGAGTCGTGGTCGTTCTTGGACTTCAAGCGACCTGAAGATTTCGATCCTACTTCTGTCTTCTTCACGGCTTTCGCCCTCATGGATGAACCTGACTTGTTCGAAAAGTTGACTACTAAGAAGCCTACCATCACTCGAGAGTTCGAATGTACACTTGAGCTAGTTGAGAAGGTTCGTCCCAGCGACGACATCGTCAAGCGAGTCAAGTCTCTGGTTATCGGCGACAAAGCAGCTCACCACACCCCTGTTGGCAAGGCTATCTTCAAGCAGGGCGTCATCGAGGATGATTGGGAGAGACCTCCAACTACATGGCCGATTGAGGAACCGACCATGACGCTTTTCTTTGATGATGCGCTTCTGGCGAACATGGTACCAGGAATGAGAATTGAAGCGGGCATTTGCGAGTTGGACGCGGGGTTGCGATTCGTCAAGGGTATTGAGAATATCGTCCCGTCGTTCTACGTCTACCTCCCTCAAGAGATGATGCGACACTACAAGGAGCCGAAAGAGAATGAACGACCTGCTCCATCGGTGAATGATCCCCAGGATGGGAGGGATGATCATGCAGCTAAGAAGGAAGAAGAAGAAAAGTGAACACAAAAAGGAACTAGAACATGTCAGATAGAGGAGTCGATGAAAAGGCTTAGGGTAGCTTAGATGACCTTGATTTAATCACAGATGGCTGACAAAATTACCTCGCCTTTTGTGAATTGAAACTGCTTGGTATTTATGTCAGAGCCAGCAACCTTGACCCCTGCTCCGAGCTTCTGGAAAGCTTCCACCGGCCCCACGTACCGTACCTCTCACCTACAATCGCGACGTCTTTCTCTTTCATACAAAAAGTCGATGTAGCGACCATGTCAATTCCAGGCTTGGGCCAGATTCCCACACAGGTAAACATCTACCCAACATATTCATCGTCAAACTAAAGTCACTGACCTTTTGACAAAGCCCACCACAACTTCAACCACCCGCGTCGTCACCCTCCGACCCGCATGCGAATGGCGCTTCCAAACCTCCCTCGCCTCCCCCGTAGTCGTCAAGCTCCTCTCCGGCACAGCTGAAAAAGATGGCGTCGAACTAGGTCCTAAGAACGCCTACACCTTCGCGGGCGTCAAGTCGAAGATCCTCACCTGGCACGGCTGCGAGTTCGAAGTCGACGGACAATGCGAAGTCGAGTCTGTGGCCGAATATGCGAACCCAACGGACAACCCTGCCAATGCGCACATGAACCTCCATGGACAGCTTAATGATATGCGACAGAAGGCGGAGCGAGAGGGCAAGGAGGGACCGAGGGTGCTTATCGTTGGACCTGCCGACGTAGGAAAGACGACGGTCGCGCGCACGTTGGCGAGCTATGCGACGAGAATGGGATACCAACCTTTGGTGGTCAACACGAATCCGAGGGAAGGACTGCTCAGTTTGCCTGGTACGTTGAGTGCCAGTGTTCTCGCGACCATCATGGACCCCGAAGCTGTAGATGGCTGGGGAAGCACGCATACCAGTGGACCGAGCAGCGTGCCCGTGAAGCTACCTCTGGTCTTTTACTACGGAAAGGCGTCGCCTGATGAAGATCCTGATTTCTATCGCGAACTTACGAGTAAGCTTGCTGGAAGCGTGAGTGCGCGCTTGAGCGAGGACCCCGATGTTAAGAGCTCGGGTGTTATCATCGATGGCGTGGGTCTTCCTGAGCAGAGCAAAGATGGTTACGAGCTCGTAGCACACATTGTCGACGAGTTTTCAGGTACGTGACCGTCAGGATGCCAGAAGAATTGTCCGCCGGGAGCACAAGCGACGAAATAATCTGGTCACCTTATGCGATCTTAGGCTACTTTATTTCTGTAGCCTAAGCCTTGGAGGACAATTCTTCTAACACCCACCTGGTGAACATCGTGGACGAGCAGAAACTAACAGAAACAGTCAATGTCATCATCGTGGTTGGCTCCCCAGGCATCACCGCCGAGCTATCCAGAAAATTCAGCACCGAGCGAACAAGCCTCGGCGAACCCATCAGCGTCGTCCCCATCGACAAGTCCGACGGTGTAGTCGTCCGCGACGAAGCATTCCTCCAGCACGTTAGAGAAGCTGCTATCAAGGAATACTTCTTCGGCGACACAAAGCGAACCCTTAGCCCCCTGATCCAACAAGTCGACTTTGACAACGTTACAGTCTACCATACCCCCGACGGTAACAACCCTCTCTGCCTCCCACAAAGCAAACTTACTGACTTTCATCTAGAAAACCCTCAGAGTATTGCCAAGGAAGACCCCTCTACGCCTATGCAGCACTGGACGCTTGCAGTCATGCACGCTGCGCCTAAGGATGCGCCTGATGTTGTCCGAGCTGCGAGTGTGATGGGCTTTCTGTATGTTTCGGATGTGGATGAGGAGAGACGTAAGATCAAGTTGCTCGCGCCGGTTAGTGGACGGTTGGGTGACCAGCCGCTTGTGTGGGGGAAGTGGCCGGAGCCGTTCATCAATCTCCTCGGATAAGGGCTTGTTGCTTGGCGAGAAGCTGGGAGTTGAGAGTGTTACTCTATTTGGCAGTTGCTCTAGTCAGTTGTAGCCATGTGTGTGGTAGTGGATTTACGTATTGCAGGTAGATAACCTGATTTATTGCATTTCTCTCACCTTACTTTGTGGTTCAAAGATGATATGGAACAGAGTGATGTTGATTCCTCATGTTACTGCAGACTGTGCACTCCGCCGGCGCAGCATAGTACCGGCATTGTCATGCTACCGTAGAGAGCCAGGAAGAAGTGGATGTCAAAGACCTTGAACTCGGTTTACAGGGCAAGTATCCTGTATCATCGAGTTGCTACCATTGCGCTCGGTGTTCTCGCCGAGGAGACCTTTTCAGGGGCCAGTACGATGGGAGAATATTGTCAACATCGCGGAGTGGTAGAAGATGTTAGTTCATCCATGGAACCACCTGTCCAGGTAATTACGCAGAGTATCATGGTAAAAGACAAGGTCCAAGTAGCTCTGTGAAGGAACCTCCTCACTTACTGGATGTGCCACTGGCGTGTAGAGATTCTCATCGACGAGACAACCGTTGACACTGTACTTGAACCACTTGATGCCAGGTCCTCATCTCCCCCGAGAGTTAGTAATCGGCATCGCCTATCCCGAAAAGCCATCACGTCTCCTCGCAACACAAGACTCATGGGTGATCCCTAATTGTTCCGAAGTTCGTTGCTTTTCTTGTAGAGATCTTACTCGATTTGTGATACCAACACATGTGCTAATACCCCATACCCCGCACGATTAACGGTAAATGGGTCATCGGTATGAAGCCAAGACCGTGGATGAGACGCCATACGGAGGAGCTACTGGAGAAAGCAGATACTCGCGCCAGACAATCGGCCGATACTACAGATACAGGGCCATTTTGAAGTACATAGCGGAGATACGAGTTGTTGGCTCGGCGAGCGAGACAAATTGAAGGCCTGTTGAGTCTGTTGAGGAGCGTTGGATGTTCATATCCGGGGAAGCAAGACAGTCTAGACTCTGGAGACTGTTCGGATCCATTTTCTTCCCCGGACTTTACCCCGTTCAATACGATTCACGATGCCAGGGTTATCATTAACCTGAACTGCCATTGGCTGTCTAATGTTGTTTAAATGACGGATCCCGTCCATTGTCCGTTACGGCTACGGATAAGGTTGCATCTCCCGGTGCAGGGCCGGTCCGGAGTTCAAAAGACAGCACCGAGATCCCCGGCTTTTTTTTTTTTCCTAATCTTGCCCAGTTGCAATGACATTCACACAGTGAACAAGCTTTCCTTGTCCGTAGATCTGAAAAGAGTTGTCTCCACTCCAGCCACTGTAGTTCATTACGTGGCAGAGGAGTTACCTTAAAGACTATTACTGATTAAGTGGTTATAGGAAAAACAGGAAGAGAATGTAGTCTAGAAATGCACTAATTCTTTTGTCTGGACTCCATTCTCAAAGTCCCTGTTCCTTTGCGGTTTGTCTTCGTGGCTGTGCGGTGGCCCCCTCGGTTGAAGGTATCCGAGTCGGTGCTATGACGGCTGATTAGAGTCCATGAGGTCAGTGATGGTAATTGAAAGGAAGACAAGACATTGGATTCAGGAATCCACAGTATGAAACCGTAAAGTCAATCAATGGTTGGACCGTTTCAAGCCCGGCGGTTTTGGAAGAAGATCCCTGACTCTACTGGCCACCCCAATGCTTAAGCTTAAATGTTAGCGCAAATTCTGGGCCAAGAGCCTCCAAAAACAGGGCCCATGGATTAAAGACCCGTGGCAACAAATAAGAAGCAAGGATATGCAGACTCAAATAGGTCATCGAGGTACAAAACAAGCATAAAGACAAACAGTGTACGATGCAGGTTTCCGCAAAAAGAATATCAGTACTGCAGTGACATTCATTACACACTGCCAAGGGACCAGGCCATTCTTGTCATAGCAGGTGATAGGGAATAGTCTTGGCCGAGGCGAAGCATAACCAATTGTGTTATGGACTGTATGTCGTTGTATGCCAAGCCCAAGCCATGCCAAGTTCAAACAAGCATTCTCTCATTAAGAAAAGGCGAGGTCAAAACGTGCTATATGATTGGTCATCGGCTAACTAACGTCGTGTTGATTGCGATTGATGGTGAGTTATCGTCAGTCCATCAGTCCCTGCTGACGACAGACGCTAATGGACAGTAGCAGTAGAAAAGCTGGCACAGTAACTGCTTTGAAATGATAGAACCAGGTAGAAGTGATTATGTTTGTCTGCTTTGGTACACAATCATGTGCTCTTGTCCAATCTGGTTGTCTTTATTTGTATTCCCCTGCATATGTCAAAGACAAACACTCCTATCCAAGTGCCACAAAGATAGATCACCTCCCGCGATAATAATTATCTCCGTCGGCTACTGACAGATGACGCGAGCAAAGATTACCTAGTCCGTACGGAATAGCAACAAGGGACAGTCCAAGGAAAAAGATGATGATCCGACCGACACGCGCCCTTGCAACCCCTCGTGACCTTGGCAAGGTAAGCGTTGATTCGCCTGGCTGCCACGAGATACTGCATGCCAAGGAGCGGTACATGGGGGTACATGGTTCTTCTTTGTTGGTTTGGGTCGACTTGTTGTCTCGCTCAAGTCCACAGCTTAACAAGGCCAGTGAAGCTGTTTTGGCTCCACCAAACTCAATCTTGACGATCATCTTGGAGAGGTTGGCTGAAGCTTGTTTGAGACGACGACAAAGAAAACGTTGAGTGCTCAACTGTTACAGTGATTAACAAAGAATAACACCTTTTAATTCTGTGAGTGATTTTGGATTCACTGATCTAGATGAGATACAACTTGACACTCCCATAATGATAATCATGTCTCTTGATTGTACTTCTTCGTACCAGTCAATGGCACAGTGTTAATTGAATGCGGGGCAACCCCACCAGCATCCCGTCCAGCTTCACTTTGATGCTAGTATACGTACTGCACCTTCCCTTCCCTGTCTCGATGTATCGCCTTGATTGGATCCTTCCAACTCCCCCGAGCTTAGTGGACTTCAAGTTTGGGATAGGCGCGGACTCCCATCTTCGAAGGAAGGCAGAGCCTCTCTTCTCGAATCGTGCTGTTGCTCTTTCCGATATCTCTCCGGGTCCCTTCTACACTCCTTCCCATTTACAGATAAAAGGTGCCACCCCTCGACTTCCTTCCATGTCCTTTCCTTTCTTCTTTACCCAGAAATCGTGTTTCTCGCGATCTCTATCTCAGACCTCTTTTTATCTTACATCTTCAACTTTCTTTCAAGTTTACCCAGTTACCTTGTTCTGGCTGATTCTTACACCAGCCAATCCTTAAACCCTCCCCCCAGCTTTCGCTTATACCAACACCCATTCGATGGGAGAAACCGAATCTAAATCCGCGAATGGTGCAGTTCACGCCACTACCACGTCGGACTCGTCGACCGTCGCTACCGGTCAGGACGACCAGCCTCCTATAGCGGAACCCCCCGACCTAGCTATAGAGAAGCCAACTCTTCCCCATACGCTCTCTGCTCATCGCGTCGCCCAAGACCTCAAGTCTGACGTTGACGATGGTTTGAGCAGCGAGGAGGCTGCCGCCCGACTTGCTCGGGATGGCCCTAATTCCATCAAAGGCGCCAAGGGGATTTCGCTCTACGAGATCTTCATCCAGCAGGTTGCCAATGCCTTGACTGTCGTCCTCATCGCCGTGACCGCTTTGTCCTTTGCTATTAAGGATTACATTGAGGGTGCCGTCGTGGCCGCCGTCATTGTTCTCAACATCGTTGTCGGGTATGTCTTTGCTGCGTCAAAAAGCTCAGCTAAATCAGCTCGAGCCGTCGCTTGCTGTTGCTACAACTCCCCACTTCGTTGTTGCACTTTGCTACACCTTTTCTGTCCGTCTTGTTCCTGCTGCCATATGGTGAAGCCTGTGATTTTGCCATGCGTAAGGCCTGAAGCCCCAAGCACTGAGGTCGAATCCTGTGCCATACCCTGAAGCTGACAGTCCGAGTCTCATCTAGCCACCGTCAGTTCTCACAGTATGCTAATGTCCATCTAGATTGATCCAGGATTACCGCGCTGAGCAGACTATTCAGTCACTCTACGCCCTGTCCACTCCCAAGTGTAAGGTCATCCGAGATGGCCAGAGTGAAACCGTCAAGGCCGAAACTCTCGTCAAGGGTGATATTGTCTCCCTTGCCACTGGCGATGTTGTCCCAGCCGATTTGCGTCTGATTCAAGGTATCAACGTCTCTACCGACGAGGCACTTCTCACCGGTGAATCGATCGCCATCAGCAAGAAGCCTGATGTTATCTTCACCGACGCTGATATGCCCATGGGAGATCGTATCAACCTGGCCTACTCCGGAAGCTCCGTCACTCGTGGACGTGCTACCGGTATTGTAATCGCAACCGGTATGGAGACTGAGGTCGGTCAAATCGCCGAACTCCTGCGCAAGAACAAGAATGATGATACCGAGAGGAGCGGCTTTGGTCGCCTCATTTGGAGATCCTACCAGTTCAGCCGCAGAATCCTTGGTCTCGAAGGCACCCCTCTTCAGGTCACTCTCAGCAAGTTTGCCCTGTTGCTTTTCGCCTTCGCCATTCTACTCGCTATTATCGTCTTCTCCGTCAGTCTCTGGGAGATCACCGATGAGGTCCTTCTCTACGGAATCTGTGTCGGTGTGGCTGTTATTCCCGAGTCTCTCCTTGCCGTCTTGACTGTCACCATGGCCGTTGCCACCAAGGCGATGGTTCGCGGTAATGTCATTGTTCGACAGATGCCTTCCCTCGAGGCCGTTGGTGGTGTCACCAACATCTGCTCCGACAAGACTGGTACTTTGACTCAGGGACGCATGATCACTCGAAAGGTCTGGCTCCGCGGCGATCTTGAAGGTACCGTAGAAGGTACCGCTAACCCCTATGACCCTTACAGTGGTACTGTCAAGTGGTCCGCCGATCTGGCTGGAAGCTATCTCAACACCTTCCTTAAAGTTCTCACACTCTGCAACAATGCCACAGTCAGTGATGGCAAGAAGGAGCCCGAGACCGATTCTAGCAGTATCATCACATCTGAGGATACTGAATGGAAGGCCATTGGTGAACCGACCGAAATCGCTCTCAAGGTCTTTGCCATGAGATTTGGCCGCAGCACCTCTTCAGGTGATATTCTGGTGGCTGAGCATCCTTTCGATTCGTCCTGCAAGCTTATGAGTGTCGTTTACGGCAATGAGGTTGAGCAGACTCGAAACGTCTATACCAAGGGTGCTGTTGAGATCCTCCTGACTAAGCTCACGGAGACGGAAGAGTTCAAGAAGGAGATTCTTCTTAAGGCTGAAGAACTCGCTAGCCAAGGACTGCGAGTGCTTTGCATTGCGACCAAGCCTATGAACGGCGATGTCCAGGACTGCCATGATCGTGCCAAGGTCGAGAACGATCTCCAGTTTGTCGGTCTTGCTGGTCTCTACGACCCTCCCCGCCCTGAGACTGCTGGTGCCGTGGCCCAGTGTCGCGCTGCTGGTGTTACTGTCCACATGGTCACTGGTGATCACATCAAGACCGCCACTGCCATCGCTTATGAAGTTGGTATCCTCAACAAGGACATTCGTCTCAAGTCCAACACCGTCATGGCGGCTGCCGACTTTGGCGCTCTCAGCGACGACCAGATTGATGCTCTCGACGAACTCCCTGTCGTTCTCGCTCGTTGCAGCCCGCTGACCAAGGTCCGCATGATTGAGGCTCTTCATCGTCGCAAGGCGTTCTGTATCATGACTGGTGACGGTGTCAACGATTCCCCAGCCCTCAAGCAGGCTGATGTCGGTATTGCCATGGGAGACCGTGGTAGCGACGTCGCCAAAGAGGCCGCTGACATGGTCTTGACTGATGACAACTTTGCCTCTATCGTTACCGGTATCCAGGAAGGTCGACGTCTTGCCGACAATATCCAGAAGGTATGCTTATACAACATCCTCCCTTTCGATATGATCGCTAACTTGTGTAGTTCCTTCTCCATCTTCTCACCTCCAACTTGGCTCAAGTCGTGTTACTGCTTATCGGTCTGGCTTTTAAGGATACCAACGGATACGCTGTCTTCCCTCTGTCTCCTCTGGAGATTCTCTGGGCCAACCTCGTGACCTCATCGCCTCTGGCTTTGGGTCTCGGTTTGGAAGAGGCTTCTCCTGATATCCTTCGCCGACCTCCTCGCAGCCTGAGCCGGGGTGTTTTCACCTTCGACTTGGTCCGTGATCAGCTCGTGTATGGATTCTGCTCAGGTTCCCTTTGCTTGGCTGCTTTCATGATTGTCAACTACGCTGCGTCTGGCCAAGGTTACTATAACATGGTCCCTCACTGCAACGAGAGCGGAACCGAGGGCTGTGACCTCGTGTACCGAGCCCGTGCCACGACCTTTTCCACCCTGGCCTTCTTGTTGCTGGTGACAGCCTGGGAGGTCAAGCATTTCCATCGCAGTCTGTTCAATATGGACGAGCGTGCCTCAGGCCCCTTCTCCGTGTTCCGAACCATCTACCACAACAAGTTCCTCTTCTGGTCCGTCGTTGCTGGCTTCGTCATGATCTTCCCCATCGTGTACATCCCTTACCTCAACACCGAAGTCTTCAAGCATAAGGGTCTTACTTGGGAGTGGGGTGTCGTCGCTGGCTGTGTTGTCGTCTACGTTGGTCTTATCGAGATCTGGAAGGCAATGAAGAGACGGTTCGGTTGGGGCATCGACACTCACCCCATCACCCAGGGCCGTGTCGAGGTCTAAGTTCTTGATGTGAGCGGTGCTGGTGGATATAAAAGTTGGCGTAGTAGCTGAGGCGTAGTTTGGTGAGCATCGGAGGACAGGTTTTGGGATATATGCACGGTTATCAGATTGGTATTATACTTATGCTATTATCCTCTAGTCAATATATTTCCTGTCGAAACAAAACCCCGTATGCAACGCTGCTATTAAAATGTCTATCTGGTTTGAACCCTTTTCGTAAGAACCCCGGAATCTCTGCACAGTCGGTAAAGCTGTAAGGCCAGGGGTACTCCAGTCATAACGGTGCCGGCACCTGAATGGTCGTAGTGTTGTAATTCGACACGTGCTCGTTCGTTTTATTGATGTATTCTTGTCATGTCGTTTCGTGCCAAGCGTTTACTCATCCTTGGACTTCTTGATGGGGTTACCATCCTCGTCGGCAAGGCCCTTCTCCTTCATGACTCTAATGGACTCGTGGATGGGATCCAGCTCGGGCATGGGAGCACGGTGGGAGTCCCAGTAGTTGTCGGCCCATGTGAAGTACTGGCCGTAGTTGCAGGTGAAGTACATGTGGTGGAGAGTGTGGTGGGCGGGGCTGTTGATAAACCTCTCGAGCCAGTGGCCGGTAATCATGTCGCCGTCGTGGATGAGGATGGTCCAGACCTGAACGCAGACGAAGAGGAACATGTAAAGGTGCTTCTGCATGGGGCAGATATAGACAAAGACACTATTCATGTTAGTAACAGCTCCAATGGCTCAATTGGAGCGCGACTTACTGGTAAGGGAGTGATTGGACGTAGCCGTCAACGGGGTGGAAAGCAATGGCAGCCCAGGGAGTAGGAACTGAAGGACAGGTTAGCTTGGTCAATTGACAACGCGCAAGATGTTGACTTACTAATCCACTTGTGGTGAGGCTTGTGAATGTACTTGTAAATGCTGGGGTGGTGCTCGAGACGGTGAATCCAGTAGATACCAAGATCATTAAAGACCATGTACAGAAGAGTAGAAATAGCCAACCACGACCAGCCGTACTCGTCAATATTCGTGTAGAGCAGACTGTGACCGCGCACCTCTCCAAGGAAGAAAGGCAGGGTAAGAAGGTCGATAATAGGAATGGCGAAGAAACTAGACTGAATCTCCTGTCTGATCTGGTTCTTGAGGAATCGAGGGTGGTGTTCAAGACGGCGGTCAAAAACAAAGTAATATGAGATGGCGGCGGAGATAACGTAAATAAAAGCGGCGCCGAAGCCAGCGATCATGAGAATTGAAGCGCATTGGCGGTAAATATCGTCGCGTGGCAGCGATGAGCCAAAGTTGAGAGAGTATTCATCGTCGAAGTTTTTGGAGGATGTCGCGAAGCCTGTTGAGTTGGCGCCGTATTGAAGCTGTGTTTGTTGGGGGAACAAGTATGCGTATCCGTGGTCGAAGACATACGGGTCGAGGATCTCTAGTATAGCGTCCATGGTTGCGATTGGCGATCAAAACAATCCGTGGAACAATGATGATGGGAGAGGGAGAGAGTGAAAAGGAAGAAGAGAGAAAGAAAGAGAGATTGATAAGAAAGTCACCCCTGGGAAAGAAGAGATCAGAGATCAGGCCATTTGAGATTTTTTTTCCTTCTATTAAGATGAGCTCCGCTGAAATCTTGCCGCCTTGCGCCGACAGTCGGTGTCTGTGTCTCTGCTTCTTGGTCGCGGGGACCAAGCAAAAAATCCAATTAATTTGCGCCGCCCTGGAGAGCCGACGTCTACAGTGACCAGTCTCCACAACAAGGGTCCCACGGTGTGTTCGCTAAGCCGTTTGTGCCTGGATTTGCCCATCTTGATCTTATCGTGATTGGAGCGGGGGGCTGCACTTACAGATCCCTACCCCCCCTTTTCGTACTTTAAAGTGGTGTCCCAATTCCCGTCCCTTCTGGAAAAGAGAAAACGAATACGAACTAGAGAACGGGTAGATCTCCATATTTTGGTGATGGTTGACCAATGACTCAACACCGTTTTTATTATTGCCATTTTCATGTCCGGATCTTGGGCTGCCGGATCATGCTATCTTCACTCTCGTGCATGCCTTTGCATTTATCCTCGAGGCCGATGACTCCGTCTGTATATCCGATGTTTTTCTCATGCTCGGCGATCTTGTGTGCCCACTCTTCATTGTCAATTGGCCATGTACCTAAACTCTCGAAGCCGTACTTTTTATAAAGACCGTAACCTTCCATTGATGATGTGATTGTGGTTGGGAGATTTGCTGCGTCGGCTTTATCGAGGACAGTCTTTAGAAGAAGGCCACCAATGCCTTTTCGTTGGTGGTCGGGGTGCACCATGATATGCATCACCTCTGCGCCGCTGTCAGACCAAATAACCAACAATGGAAAATAATAGCAATTGACTTTCAGCCACAACTTACCAAAGTGATCTTTCCCCTCCAGAACTTTATCCTTGGCCGCATCTATCTCCTCACTGCGTTTATCAAACCATTGCCAAATGTCCTTCATGTGTTCTTTGATTGTCCAAACAGACGGCGGCTGAAGCTGAGGCTTGTCATTTGCATTGACGTCGCCGCTCGCGTTCGAGTTCGGCTCCTTGTACCGAATAAACCCCACAACATTCCCCGCCTCTTCGACGACCGAGAAGCGCTGCGCCGGGTTGTTAAGCCCGTTGCGCGTGGCGAGCGGGATGAGATCTCGGGGATGACGCTCGAAGAAGGCGGCGTAGAATTCGTGGTAGGCGCTGAGTGCTTGATAGTGGATGTTTGCGATGGCGTCGCTGTCTGCTGGGGTGGCGGGACGGACGGTTAGGGAAGACATGGTTAGACGAGTACCAGTGTTTCGCTTGGATCGATCGGTAATTAATTAGAGAGTAGTAGATGATGATGCTTCTTGGCTTGGCTTTTGTAGTTTTGCCACGGTAGGATGGCGGCTTTGTATGATTCCTAATGAGGAAGTTGGTGTTTTTGGGATTGTTATCGTGCCGTGTGAGTCAGCCGGCGATAGATCTTAGGGACCTTTGGGGGATTTATAAGTTGCTTAGTTTTTACGATATTTATCTCGCGCACTTACGGAGTTGTTACTCGTATTGAGAAGTTCTTGGGTCTTGATCAAGTTAGATCTTACTGTGGGTTTCTGTCGAAAGTCCCCCAATATCTTCACTTGCTAGCACGTCAGTGACAACGTTTGTGTCAATTGAGGATGAGAGGCTCTTACATGGGACTCGAGCTGCAAGTCCATAATAAAGGTTAGCGCCCGTTGGAATTTGCGATTGTCATTGCCGCGTCCTGGTGTCACTGGTATTCAAGCCACATCAAATCCATAAGATGATAGCTGCTCACCAACAAGTTCTGCCCCAAAGTCTGACAAATAGTCAAGATAATTGTGCATGAGCTCTAAATTGAGTTAATGCTATCTTTTCCAAATAAATTTGTTCTAAAATTATGCTTCTTTTCTGTAGCTAGAGTCTTGATATCATCGCAACACCGGCGTGTATAGACAGGATTAGGTCACGTGCGCTATCGTTGTGCTCGTAGAATCTTGTGCAAGCACTTTTCTCCCAAGATGGAGTTGTGCGAGCACAAGAGACTTAGGATTCAGCCTGGATCTGTCTCAGAACGGTCTATGATCAATGTCTTTCCAATTCGTCCAGCTATTGCCGAATGTCCGCGACAGGGAGGTTGGTGGGTACGGAGTAGATGTGGTACGGAGGTTCTACGATAGATCTCCTGAGCCACGAGGGCATCAGAAAAATCGGATAGCGAGGCTGAAGAGACGGAATAACTCAACCATTATATACCAGCAGCTTCCTCTTGTAATGCAGGACAATGTTTCTACTACAGTACGTACCAGGTGTCAGAAGAATTATCCTCTGCGGCTTAGGGTACAGAAATAAAGTAGCCTAAATTGCAGCCTAAGTCAGTATAAGGTGACCAAAATATTTCGTCTCTTATGCTGTTAGCGGCCAATTCTTCTGACACCCTGACGAGTGTATCAGCTGCGAGGCTGTCAGGCGCTAGCGAAAGGGGCCCAAGCTCCACTAGACGCGCACTGATTGGTTCAAGCTGAGATGACATCGGCAGCCTTGGGCTTGACTTCTGCTTCCTTAAACTTCAACCTTCAACATGACATCTTCACTTCATCAATAAATATTCACAATTAATCGATGATTTACAACATGATCGGCAGGTCTAGATCGGAAACACCACCAAAATGTCGCCTACGCTTCTAAAGACGATTCATTCGTTGAGAGATTCCACCTTTGAAGCTTGCGCGGCAATCAGCGCGCACCTAAAGGCATCGTCATCTACATCTAAAGCGTCAGAAACGGATTTCAACGCCACAAAGACTGATCACGCCACAAAGACTGATTCGGTCATTGCTTCAAAAATTGATATAAAACACTTGGTCGTTGAACTCAGGCTGCTCGGAGGTGCACTTTACAGTCTCGAGTCTCTCATCACAGAATTGACAGCGGATGACACTTCTGGTGACAGTGCACTAGGCGTCACTCCTAGTGCCTCAGGCTCCAACTCCGGAAATGAAAATGAACCAGAATGGCCGTTGATCGATAGATGCGAGATAGTTGTCTCTGCTCTAAAGTCTTTTCATGCTCATGCCACATCAGATGGTGTCAAGGCGGCTAGGGCACTCCTCTCAGATGTACGCTCCAAGCTTGCTTTCGTCCTTGGATCGTCAGATACCCTTGAGGATATTTCAGTTCAGTTGTCGATACTTACCACGGACGCAGTTCCGCAGCTTATGGTTCAGAAGAGGGATGATATCGGAGATGAGACCCCTGAACAGCATTACGACGATGACAAGCCGACTCCCGAAAATGTCTCCAATTGGCTCGATATCTTGAACTCATATGAAAATGATCGCGAACCGGCAGAGTACAACAGGGAAGCTGTGTTGTTACAGTCGCGTCGAATTACAGAGCCAAAGTATAGGGTCGCGGCTGCAAGATGGCCAGAGCATGCCCAAGAATACTGGCAGACGCTCAGGCCGCAAGTTTGCACACTGTTTCGGATAGAAAAGTCATACAACTTTGTGCAATGGGTCCTGGAATATGCCCGGGTGACGTATCCACGCACCTTGGGACCTCTGGCCCTTTCTCCAAGGCTTCTACTCGAACTAACAGATGCACTATGCGACGGGTCTATCTCTTCTCTTCATATTGCTGCTGCCCTTGGCCTATCTAGTCTATGCCAAGACCTTCTCTTGATGGGCGCCGATGTCAACAAGTCCAGCCTTATCGGAACGCCGTTATTCTGCGCTCTCGTCGGCAGTAAAGTCCTTGTTACCCGTGCAGAACCCGAATCATGGACCACACTGCTTGCTGCTGGTGATTCAAGCTCGACGTGGTCATATATTGATCGGGTTTCAACTGCTATTCACCTTCTCAACGCGGGTGCAGACCGCACCTACCGTTACGCCTGGAAGAACGGGACCGAAGAGGCGTCACTGGCAGGTCTAGCATTTTGGAATGCTTTGCTGGGCAAGAATGAGGCTGTCTTCTACCAAATCGTTCAAGAAGGGAATTATCTGGATTCTTCATTTCGTCACTTCTTGAAGCGCGAGATCGTAACAAGGCGTGGTCTGCTTCATCGTGCAAGATTTGCGCGCCTGCTTACCTACGTCTACGACTTGACGTTACTCGACATCGAAAATGATAGTACAGAGTACGTGGAAATACAAGATCTCGTGTCCAAGTTGATGAAGCACGCAAACGTCAAATTTGCTCCTACAACAGACAACGGGAAGATCCGCACGCTAAGTGAAGCCAGCTTTGAAGAAGCCATTCGGACTGCTATACTGGACTTTAACGTGACGTTGTTGGAGCGGTTGATCAAAGATCCCAGGTTCGATCCCAATTTTCCATACAACAGTACCAGGGATGCCGGCACAATTCTTCACATGGCTACGGAGAGCGCGCAGCTCGATATCATGGATCTACTTATCAATGCCGGAGCCGACATTCGAGCTAGAGATTCTAGCGGTCGTACGCCTCTGATGGTTGTCGAGGAAGTCGGTCCCCTTGCGAGGCTGATCCACAAACATTCAGCTCCTACTTATGATACTGACAATGGTGGTCGCAATATATGGCATCTTCTCGCTGCTACGAATGATGTTGATATGCTCAAATTTCTCTGGGAACATGACCCGCACAAGATACGAAACCTTGATACAGTGTGCAAGGACGAAGGACATACGCCGTTGAGAGCAGCATTTGCCTACGTAGAAACCTTGCCGGTGCTCCCTAAGGGCTCAAGGCTGGTTCATCCTTTGGCAGCTAGGTTTCTGCTGGAAAAGCGCCAAGGGTCTTTGCAGGCAGAGGATCCCGAACAGTTGGCAAGATGGGCTGTGCAGTGGGGCGACTGTGCACTTCTCGAAAGAGTGTTCCAGCTCGTTCCAAGCACCAGCAGGGACAACGAGGCAATCCTCCGTGCGTTGAACATAGCGGCCTCTTCAAAACTTGTTTCGTTGGTTCTTAATAGGGGCAAGCCCTCTCGGTCATTCCACGATGGTGTGACGCCAGCAGAGACAGTCATTACGAACACCAAACTCTCGCGACAGCGGTTGGGATTTACCACCAGACCAAGTGCCCATCCATCTTGTTTCCCCAACATGACGCGCGATGCTTATATGCAGCTACTCACTCCCGAGGTTCTCAGCTCCCGAGACAATGACGGTCGAGGTCTCTGGGCACGCTTCTGTGACGACGTTCTTCCAATGGTCGAGAGCCCATCAGCTGATCAACCCACAAACATGTATTTCTTACATGGATTTGTGCGTATGGCCATATCATGCCTGCTTCAAAAGGGCGCTCTCTTGGACTATGAGAGAGAAACTGGCGAGTGGGCAATTGCACGAATCTCTAAGAAAGCACGCGGTGCCGTCACTTGGACACCTTCAAAGTTACCATTCATTGCCGCCGTTTTGGAAGCATCCTGGGACGAGAGCCAGGAGAACCCTGAAGAACCAAGTAAACTTGGCTCAGGCGAGTTCTTCAAATCAAGAGACGCCGCAGTGCTTCTCGCAATGACTGTGACTGCTCGAAAACCAGAGATTGTCAAGCTGCTTGTTCAGAGTGGTATCAACGTGCACAAGCCGTGGGAGAGTTTTGGTGGCAGATCGATTTTCGAAGACTTCCTGGCCGATGAGCCTATAGACGTCTCGATGATCAAACCACTGCTCAGCAATACAAAACCACAAGAGATCATCGAGAACCAACATTACACTTTCCGAGAGATATTGTGTATCGAAGACGAAAAGATCGCTACGGATATAGTCGATCAGCTCATTGATTGTGGAATGGATGTCAATAATCTTAAAGTCAACAGGTAAGTTTGACCTTCAGGCTCTTGCCGTTTCAATTTTCCTGCAAGTCAAGATGCAAGAGCAACCGAGGTCAGGAAATCGCCCATTCTGATTAGGTTATTCGCATACAGGCTGGCCTGGGCTGGCAGGTGGGTGTCAGAAGAAATGTCCTCTAAGGCTTAGGCTACTAAAATAAAGTAGCCTAACTACTAGCCTAAGCTACCATAAAGTGACCAAATTATTTCGTCTCTTATGCCCCTAGGGGCTAATTCTTCTGACACCCCGAGGAAGAAACATCTGGATACCGCCAGATGCTTCTCAAAATTCTTTGGCACATACGCACTTGCTCCACCATCGATAGACTTTTGGCCTCCTCATCAATTTACGCTAATCAATGGGTAGTCAACCGTCTTTTAGATCACCATGTCACGAATCGCCGGGACCATCAATGCTGGTCAAAGCACTTTGTCGCTCAAGAACTGATGTCGCACGTCTGCTAATCCGCCGCGGCGCAGATGCCAGTTTGGCGCCACCGGATCACATCAATGGCTTTATGTTGGCCGCCAAAATTGGCAATGTGGTTGTGCTTGAGACTATTATCGAGAGAGCGCCTCCTAATTTTGATTGGCTCTATCGTTTCAGAGCTGTCGAATATGACGATGTCTACAACGCACTCCAGTTTGCTGCAGTCGGGGGTCATCGCGATGTTCTTATGGCGCTTTTGGAAGCTACGCCGTTGGCTAAAGAGGTCAATACTGTTAGTCCAGTACATGGTAAAGCCCCAGCGCATTTGGCTGCCAAAGCTGGATCTTTGGACTGTATCAAGGTCTTGACCAGATTCGGTGCAAACTTGTTGCTCAAAGACTCATCGGGCAGGACTCCAGCCTTCTTGTCTATGCTGGGACGCAACCGAGAGATGGCCGAGTATGTCAATGATCGTGGTGCTACTGGTGGTCAGCACCTTGCTATCCCAGAGGCCCGCCCTGGATCATCAGCATCGTCTGACACCTCCATGGGTGAAGCGTCTGATGATTCGGATGATGATGCGGACAACAGTCCAGATCAAGATTCCGATCCAGAAGCTCTGGGAGACATGGTGTCGCATGCGATTGACCATTACCAGCTTAAAGAGAGTGGCCTATTCCGACCATTTCTCGATCTCACCTCCAAGCAAGATCTGGAGTCTGCCGTCATGCCTTGTGGAGATTGCACTCTCCTCAGTTATACAGCGTCCAGATACCTCATGCGGTCAATGATAGAGCTTCTGGACTTGGGCTTCAAAGGATTTGTGACCTGCTGCCTTGACCACTGGCCTAACGGCTACAACGCGTTACTCCAAGCTGCCGCGGACTTGCATTCACTCATGGCATTTGACATGTTTACGTCTCCTGAAAAAGCATATACCTTCTTCGAAAAGTGCTTAGACGCATATCTGGAAGAGGAGAGACTTTGGTTCCATTTGAAAGTCACCCCTCTACACGCTTTGTTCAACAACAAACAACTTGTTCCGGATGGAAGTGCGGAGCATCAGGCCAACGTTCTTCAGATTTTCATCAAACATCTGCAGGACAATGCCGAACGATACTGGGCTGTGATGGAGAAACTTGGGTTCGTGGAATTGTCCCACTTCAACGATCGCAGTGATGTTGAAACCAGGGTCTTACGCTCTGTCCTCAACATTCAGACTGAACTAATGCTCGATGATACTATAATTGGAGCCACTCCTTTGCATAGTCTGGTTCAGTTTTACATCAAAAAGGACCCTGCGACGATCAACTACGAACAGGTCTGCAAGATGGCTAAGCTCCTCATCGACTGTGGAACAGATATCGATGCTCAAGATGATAATTCGAACACGGCCTTACATTTTGCTGCACAGTGGCGTCTTGTGCCTTTGGTTGACCTACTTCTAGAAAGGGGCGCCAACCCATATCTTCTTGACGAGCATGGTTTATCCCCGCTGGCTGCATCATTCGTGCATGGGACGCTTGATTCAACTCATGTGTTTTTCAAACATGGTTTTGATCTTACAAGTGTTACTGTGTATGACTTTGAAGACCCCGAATATTTTGACCTTGATACAATGCACGTGTTGCTGCAACATGGTCTGGACCCTCTTGTCCCTGATTCATATGGCAATATCACCCTCACAACCATGATTAGCCGGATCAAGAATCGAGCTTATGCTCTAAACGGAAACTTTGACTTTTATCGACTTGCACAAGAGCAGCCTGGCTTCTTGGCAAAGAGTTACTACGGACTCTACAATCCAGCTCCCGGGGTTTCTCCTTTGAAGGCAATGATCAAACGTATCCCGAAGGAATACCGTGCTCGTGTTATCAACTACGAGCCAGAGCTCTTCAATCTTAACGTGGGGTTTTTGGCTATTCGTGAGGATCATGCTGAGGAATTGGAGACCTTGATCGAAGCTGGATTTGACATCGAGTCTGATGGGCGGAAGGGTTCGGCGTTGGTGTATGCTTGCAGCGTCGGGGCGTTTGAGTGCGTCAAGCTACTTGTTCGACGCGGTGCGAGGATATCATATCTCGGTGTGGGCACACGAGGCGAGCCTGTTGTCAGGTCTGCACTGAAAGAAGCGGAACGATTTCCCAAGCTGGTGCAGTGGCTCCTTGTCGGTCGTCACTTTACGAAATGTCTCACAGAGAAGGAACATAACGGGCCAGACGTTGCTATCAAGCCATGGTCTGGTTCTCGCCAGGCGGCGTACAAATGGACCGGTATCCAGCTGGAATTTCCTCGCTTGAGATCAGAAAAGAATGAGAACTACTATCTGGAAAGAATTGTGGAGGTCAAGGAGGGCTTGCAGAAGGATATGCCATTTCCTTTGCCTGTCACTCTCATGGAATAGAGGTACATGGCCTCGACTCCGCACATACTGCGTCTCGAAGCAGAATCCTAATTGACGCACAAATACTGTACCTTATATACTCGAAACTTCTGAACATATAACGATGGAGGGGCGAGTGCACGGCTGGGGCTTGGAAAATGAATAGTTGGATGCATGGTTATTTGGATATGGAAGAGCGTTGGGTTTGTATTGATAGTAGGATATTACAAAGTTTATTAATTAAAAGTACCAAGGCGGTTTATGTGTCACCCTTGTCATCGATTTTACACAGCTTGTTCGCTCCGGCGCGCCCTCCGTCGTGATCTCTTCTCTTTATCGCCATCCATCACAGCCTCATCACAATCCCACCAACACTTCACCACAATCTCAGCCACAAGCCTAAGTAACTAATATCTGCATGAACAAACAATACGAAACCGCGGCAAGCATCGGACATTTTCTCGGTCCCGACCAGTCACAAGTCTAGCCCTACACCTAAGAACCCAAACGCCATGAATGCGTCAGAATGGCTGGCGGGCGTTCCTTAGCAGAAATACCGGCTCAGGGCGTCAGGGTAAGTGCCTGGCATAGTGTTCATCTCTTAGACAACGGCGATTGACCCCTTTTTGTGTTCCTGGTGGACCGTTGTAGAATCGTTCTAGAGATCTCAGGACATTGTCCTACTGTAGTAAGTTGGTGATCATGGGAGGAATGTTGATTACGTCGTTTGGCTGTTCGGCAGTCTGGGAAATTGGACATTGTTGGTCCTGAAGTTTGTTGCCCACTTGACATCACAGTCGAAGAGATTGAAACAAGAAACATTGTTGAGTGTAAAAATGACATTGTGAATTATAGTCATGACTTCATTCTCTAGGCCGTTAAGTACATACAGGTATATAAAAGATCAAACAAGCCGCCAGTACAATATACAAAAAGATGACCTCCAAATTAAACGCCCATATATCATACCATCGTTTTTATTTCTCAAGATTTCGTTTATTAGACTGGTGAAACAATCATGACCACATACTTGACCTGACCCTCTGTATCTTTGAGGGGTGTCCAGTGGCTCATTAACTTGGCTGGCTTCTTGGGAGATGCGTCTCCGCTGTCGCTGCTTATTGTCCTTGCTGTGTTGGCGCGGCGGGGGATGTGGTTTGCAAGAGCGAGGTCGAGTGAGACTGACTTTCCGTCGCGAACAACGAGGTCCCGAACTGTTGACTTGAACGCTTTCGTGACAGAGGGCAGTGTAGCCTGTTCAGTCATGATATCAAAGATGTCCTTGCCCACAATCGCCTCAGCAGTCTGGCCAAGGTCAAGTGCCTCAAGCATTTCCTTAGAATAGAAGGAAACGCACAGCTTTGGCGGATACTTCATTTCCTGATCCAGTGGCATCGCGCCGAGAGATTTAGGATAAGATGGAACGTGTTCGAGAATCATGTACCGAGCATAGGTTGACATGAGCATTTCAGGCTGATTGGAGAACCTCCTGATAACGCTTCGGGTGCTCAATGTCTTGTCGGAGCCCGTGGGTCCGGCCGATGACCGGGGTCTGTCAGAACTGCGACGGGGGCTCAGGGGTGGCGAGAGAGGTGGTGGAGGCGCTTTCTTAAACGACTTGAAGAAACCTCCTTTCTTCGCCGCCTTGAAATGATGATGGTTCTTGGCTTCGTATGCTTCGTCATGTTCGGGCTCGTCGTTCAATGTGTCGCCAGCCCATCGGGAACTGCAGCGTTCGGTGGCCCTTTCCTCCTCCAGAGCACCGTAGGACAAAATCTTGAGAACATCGTCGGTACCGTGTATAGAAGACGACACATCAATCTGGGCACCCATGAAGAACTTTGTCTTGCCACTGCTGTCGAGCATCGGGCACAAGAATAGAAGATTCCAGAAGGGTGTTCCATCCTTTCGGAAATTCAGGAGTAGTTCTGTACATTCATCGTTCCGCCAGATGGCTGACCGCATGTTAGCAATGCGATCCCTGTCAGTCTGTGGCCCCTGAAGGAATCGGCAATTGTGTGCTAAGACCTCGGTTCGCGAATATCCTGTCAATTCCTCGAACTCATCAGAGGCAAAGATGATCGGGTTTCCGGATCTTGAAGGGTCGCTTAGACAGAAGGAACCCTTCAATCCTGGATAGGGGTTCAGTGGCGAGTCGCCTTCGGCATCAAGGGACAAGGCCAGACTGGTGCATTGCGATAGCTGTTGCTTGACAAAATCGGGGAAGATTTCTCTAACGATGCGCTGTTCGATGTATGCCTTTGATTCGAGAAACATGTTTTCCAAACTTGGGATAAGAGATGTTGTGAGATGTTTGATGTTGGTGTTGAGAGCCTTGGACATTGGTGAGGGAAGGCCAAGTGGTGAGGTTGCTGTGATGGATGTGTAGGAGGTTGAGATTGTCGATAGTTGAATGACAACTTGTTCCAGAGATGCGATATAGTCGCGAATCTGTTATTCGGTTAGAACTGAAGAAAAGATTATGACTTCTCATCTCACCTTCATAAGATAGTCAACATTCTGGCCAACACCCCGATCGGCAGCAAACTTCCACAATTGTCCGCTGGCAGCATGGTCGGCCATGACCATATCAAACATTTCGCGACCGACAAGATCAGGAATAGGCAACTCGCCAGAGCTCTCCGACTCAGTATAAGCGATACTGGATCTTTGGCTTCTTGACGAAGATGCAACTGAGTCGATACTCCTCAACCTCTCACCAGACCATTGCCCCACGCCGTTGCTGTAGATTCCAGCACGTGGTGTACCGTCAGGGTGATAATCGGTATACTGTCGCAGAACATCTTCATTAGTGTGTAGTGTGAGTCCAGAGTTGCTGCGTAGTCGGTATGATGAGAATTTGGCGCTCTTGGGTCGGCTTGATCTGCTTCTGGGTGGTGGTGACTGGAGTCCTCCCAGTGAGTCGGAATGGTGGGAGAGCGAAGATGTGATTGACCGGCGACGCTCAAAATCGACAAGAGAAGGCATTGGCGGTGGTTCGAAAGTTCGGTGAGCATTAAGAGTAGGCATTGTTTATAATTATTGTCTCTCCGCGTAGGAGAAGACGAGACTGGGGTGAGTTTGTCGTGGTAGTCGGAATGCGATGTGATGCGACACAAGCAGCCGCAGTGCGGTATTATGACAGGTGACAGTGCCAAAGCGCTGAAATGAATCACAGTCGGAGAGCTCTCATGTGATAGAGAAATCGTTATGAGTCGTTGTTATTGAGAGCGACAATTCGAAATCATTGAAGAATGTAAGTGGTAGAGTGAAAGAGATGCAGGATTGCAAATGGGGAGGCGCAAGTTGAAGTTGGGTATCAGATTGGACAGAAGACGAGAGAAGGAAGGAAGGAGGGACAGAAGAAAAGAATGGGTCGTCAGAAGAGGCAAGAGGTCACTGCAACCATACAAGTAGTGTCAGTTTTCAGGTACGAACCAACTTTTGCTTTGGCGAGTCGCGGAACAGGGACAGAACTTCCAGAGGAGCAGGAGCAGCCCACGATCGCTTAATACTACCTCGACTTGAACTTGAGACCAGGACTGGGACTGACTCGACAGGCAGTTTAGTGGACCGACAGCTAAAGAACTAAGGTAAGCTTGCGGGGGCGGGCCAAGTCGGGTTCGTGCAACCTCTTGGCCGAAAGCCTCCAGTGCTAAGTGCTCCACTAGAATGACAACTGGAGACCTGGGCTTCCATCCCGGCTTCTTTTTTAGTGGCTGCAGAAGGTGGAAGCTGCACACGGGACATTTTTTTTACTGCAAAGACCCAGTAAAACCAGCTGAGACTTGCAAGTTACTAAAGAAGACCTATGGATCTTGCCGTAGCCAAGGAACTGGGACTTGGACCAAAAAGACCCTCTCTTTTGTCTTGCCTCGTCTTGACCTGCCCTGTCCTGTGCTGTCCTATGTGTTGACTTGACTCTTAGACCCTGTCATGCTAATGCAAAAACTATCGAAGCTAACAGCGACAGCGACAGCCCAACGGATCGGTCCCGGGTCCAGAGCGTGCGGTGGCTGACAAGAGGCGCCGATCCGGTTGCGGGCAGTCTTCCCAAAAGACACAAGTGAGAACAAGGAAAAAAGAGACACGGCGATCTACGATCCCGACAGGACGGAAGAAAGTTTCGTCATTACTCAACGCTTTTGCCTCTTTTTTACTGACTTGGTAAATGGAATAATTCTAGGAAAACTTTAATCCACGGAAGGCGCGGAGAGAAAAAGAGATTATGTTTTTTATGCATTGCATCGTGGGAGACAATCTGAGCTGAAGAGTTGGAGGGATCGGCAAGGATCAGGGTACCACCTACACCAAAACCTAGACACGCAGCATGTGGTCGGGTTGCCGCTAAAGAAAAAGAAGGTGGAGAGTGTCTTGGGGCCTGTCCAGTCAATTCATCTGAAACATTAGAGACCCTTGGTCTCATTTTGGATGTCGACTTCAATTTAAATGTGATTAAAGATGACATACGTAATTATTACCCTCGATCTCTTTTAGCAGGTTAACGGGACAATCCAGATAAGGTTGAGATTGAGATCCATTGGCATTCAATGTGCCGTCTTGCCTTTTCCAAATGGCTAAAGGTGACAAAGGAAACTCCCCCGCCACAGCCTCTTACTTCCCGTCTCCCCCGATCGACGCATCCATATCCTTGTGACAATCATGGCGAGCAAAAATAGACGACAGGTATGCGATAGCATCATCATTTTGAGAATAACAAATTATATGTCCACGACAAGTTCTCATCGCCAAATGCGTCAATAGCATCGGCCCGTCAACATGATCTAATACAGGGACGAAGGAAATAATTAGTGCGGACCCTTGTCTCAGGCCCCGTAGGATTCTGTGTGCGTGATCCTTGTCGAGCATCTCCAGCAGTTTGGGTCCCTTTTCTTTGCTTTTTCCTCCAATCTTTTTGTCTGAACTTAAACATGCACTGGGATTTTAAATGCCCATTTAATTATTTGCATTATGCTAATAATCACTGCAATCCATACCTACAGCTACTAAATTGATAGCACATGCAATGTTACCTCGTATCTGGATCCCCTGTCCATTTTTTCTTCTGTTGGTTGCATTCGCGTATCGAATAAAAGAACTTATCTGATGATCTTATTGTTGGTTGTTGCTTTTTGTTTGCTCGGACAGCCAAGGTGCTATGTATCAGGTCTTGTATCAGTCTACTACTGCACTGCTTTTTCTTGATTTAAATGAATCAACAAGTCTTGGCTTTTTCCACTCGCACAGACCCGACATCCTTCCGATTAGGTAGGCTGTTAGGATATCGTGGAGGGTCCATCAGCACGTGCTAGAGCGAGCCTCACCTCACACTCCATCCACCCATCACATGCTCTCCAATTGTTATTGTCCCATCTATTCATTCATGCATACCTAATAGCCTTTTTCTGTGTAGCCCTACATTACTAAATATGTACCTGCTGTATCCGTACCTGCAATGCCACGACTAATCCTTCCCACCGTCACGATTCAGCTCCACGTTGCTGGACCTGTTGAGTCTTTTTCTGCTGAAGCACCTGCATGAGTCGAGACGATCTGACTTTTTCCTTCCTCCCCGGGTTTAAATCCTTTGAGTCTTCTGCGTATCGTGAAACGCGCCGGTGATTTGTTCCGCTGCACGCTAGAACGTTGGCCGATGCTCTCTGTTGGTTGCGTCAATTTTTGGTGGGTTTGTTGGTTGACACTGCATTATTGTTTCTCAGCTGTCTTGGTTGTTTCATCGTGTTTGGCAACGGTTGTGGGTGGACGTGTATAGGGTAGTCTGGACAGCACGTGGACTTGACTACATTCGTTTGTTGCTGTCATGATATGATGGCATATGAGGAATAATAATAAGTTTAATCTCGATATTGAACTTCAATACACCTGTCAATTTACCCGTGTCCTCATTTATGCTTTACCGGCAAGCCATGTTGTTACCATCTGCAAGCCGCCCTCATGTTTGGAATACTGGTGCCCACTGCCATTCAATTGGTAGTGGTGACAACGATCATCAAGGTCACATTTTATCCCGTTGAACAGTGATGATGATCACCGTCACCAAACTTACCCTATCGGTGATGGTGACCACTGTCACCAGTATCTTATTTCATTGCATCTAGCAGTTGGCCACAGCGTGGAATACGAACAGAATATATGAGTATCTAGCCACTAAAAGGTGGTTTATAATCGTTCGAGTACGACGGTGACGCTGGTCATCGAGGCCTTGTTCTGTCCTGCTTTGTAATGTAAACTATCAACAGAATATGGACCTAGTCCTGGGACAATTTATCCATAAAAGCAAGACCAAAGTACTGACAGCAAGCTTGATCTATTGTCACTTGTGTCTGGTCGTATTTAATCCATCAGTGATGGTGATCACTGTCACCAAAGTCCGTTCAATAGTGATGGTGATCACCATCGCCGGGATTGTATTCTATTTTCCTTAGTAGGCAATTGTAATATAAACTACAGAGTACATGTCTAGCTACCGAAAGACTTGGTGTATCATCAAGCATCGGGTAGTAGAAAAGAGTTTGTTATCGTAAGTCTGCAGGGGGAGTTACTATCCGAATCGCATAAGTCTTGACAGTGACAGACAGTATTACGTCTCCGTCAGAGTGTTGGAAGAATTGGCCGTGGAAAACATAAGAGACGAAAGAATTTGGTCGCCTCAGGCCTGTTTAGACCAGGATTTAGGCTCCTTTATTTTTGACACCCTAAACCTTGGACGACATTTCATCTGTTATCCACCTGCCCCATAGAGGGTTTAATTTAGACATTCGATGAGAATCGAGGAATTGAAGATGAAAAGTTCCAGAGACAAGAGGCATAGAAAATGGGAAAGACCAAGGAGGAAGATCTATGACTACTATAAGGTCTTGACAGGTTGTTCAAGATATGTTCATGGGGTCAATAGGTCTCAAGTTCCTCAATGAGCTGTTCATCTTACCATCTTGAGTTATCCTAACGGGCTATAACAGCTGTCCGCTAGACTGAACTGAATACCTAGATCCCGGGTGACAGCCATTACTACTCGGTGACAGCCATCACTACTTGGTGACAGCCATCACTACTCGGTGATAGCCATCACTACTTGGTGACAGCCATCACTACTTGGTGATCGCCATCACCACCCTTGAATGGTTATAGGCAAGTAGATTTTAAGCATTAAACATGCCTCACAAAGGATGGCAACATAGCTCGTCTGCTGATATATATTATATACTCATCTTTAAAGCCCAACTAATCGATCTCATCGTAATGTCCAGAGGTTCAGGGACAGGTAAGATTGAACGTTCAGGAAGAGATATTGAACTTGGATAAGACCATTGATTTATTAATTTCCTCAAACATATGCTCCATCAACTTTGAAGAAAATAAATTAGGAGTCTTCTAAGGGGCCATGGTGCAAAAAATAGCTGAATAGACTACGAATATATTGCAGTGAAGAGGTACTCGTTTAGAATGTTCAGTAAATTCTGTGATAATGGAATTGCTGTCTCCACTGGCAGCCTGTTGAGAAAAGCAGGGCATGTAATTGTTCTGACTGCGCCTGCCTTGTGAGGATCCAACATGTTACATGAACTCGCTCGAAACCTGAGAGGTATTTCACACACTTCGGCAGCGCATCCAACCTAGGCAGCAGCGGCTCATCATCAGATCCACTCCATCTCCGAGTTCAAAACATTCTCTCGTCGGGGATTAAAATAAATCTTTGATCTCCTTTCCTTCATCCTCAACCCAACTCAATCTCCTCCCTCTGCAGCCAAGGTCTTTCGATAGCAAACCTCATCAGACCGATCGCTCAACACAGTTCTCATTTCTTTTTTGTCTCTTCATTTGAATCTTACAGTTCTTCAGCTGTCACTACTGGCACTGCGATCTCACTGTTCTTGGCCGCTCTCAGATCGTCAAGGTTACTCCAGACCGGAGGAGAACATCACACTGCTAGCTCTTGCATCGTCGTCTCCCTTCTGCAACGTCATCTGCATTTGGAACCTGCTTCATCGCTACTTCTTGTCCGTTCGCGCGATTTGATTGCGCCCAAGATCTCTCCTAAGCTTCATCGCGCATCGCACGCTTACTGCGTGGACCCATGGCAACCGTTTCTACGTTCTGGTAAGTTGACATACCATTTCCAAATCTTTACGGGCTCGAGCGAACTCATTTCTGACATTGTACTAGATTTGCCATGAATACCACACCCAGTTCCAGTAATGGGTACGATCCCAGACTCCTTGACGCTCTCCTAGAGGCGAATGGCATGGACAGTCAAGGCTATCAGTCGATTGCAACTCCTGGACACACTATTCCTCAGGCGCAAGATAACGCCACGGAAAACGACCAACATCTCATTCATGAGCAACTGAGGAGCAACGACGTCATGACTGAGCCGAGCCTGTCTCTGGAAGAGACACCTTCTGTTCATCTGATACCTGACTCAACCCAGCAAGCCGGTCAAGTTAAGCCAGAGAACACCGAGAACAGAAGTCCCGTTACCGCAATAGGGATCCAAACGGAACAGGAGCCGTCCCTATTTGTCCAATCTCCACTGCAACAACACGCTTGCGAAAGCACGCCGTCAGATGTTACTGTTCGTGAAGAAGAAGACAAAGACGAGAGCGATAGTGAGTCGAACTTCGACGACAAAGACGACTCAGACTATGTCGCAGATGACAACCCAGATTCGGACACAGAAGATCCTCCTGCTGCTCCATCAATTCCAGAGTCTAGTAAGACTGAAGCGACCAAAAACATCCAAGCTGCTTTGTTAGCTTTCGAAGACGAGAAACGCAAAATCATGGCCGTCTCCAAATGGGGAAAACCCTCAGAAGATTATGAGAAACGCTTGGAGGAAATTGAAAACGAGATGATCGAAGCCAGAGCCGCACTAGATGCGCTCACTGCCCCGACCACCAAGGTAGTGAAACGACGCCCACAAATCAAGAATGTCCGAGAATACTTCGCTCGAAAGCACGAAGACGAGGACAAAAAAGCCGCCAAGAAGCGGAAACGAAACCCGAAAGGAGGAGCTCGAAAGAGACAAAAAACGACAGATTCAAAAGTTTCGAGTGGTGTTGATGGAAATACAGCTGTCCAACCCAGCACCGGCATTTTCAGTAGCCTTAACGGCATCGAGAGTGTCATCGCTGAGAACAGTGCACCTATCATGCCCGAGTTTCATGCTGATACCAAGAAGATGCACTTCGAGCACCTGAAGGGGATGATCCCAGAAGGCTGCGACAATCGGCGGGTGAAGACCCAAAAGAGGGATCTTGCAGAGGCCTGGAGAATGTTTGGCCGCGGATTCATCACCGCTGTGGGTGATCGCTGTCTCATGAAAGGCATGATGTTCGGTCTCCTGGATTACCAGCTCACAGCTGTTGGCTGGATGATGTTCAGAGAATGTGGGCGAACCTCCCCATACGGTGGTATCCTGGCAGATGCACCAGGTCTAGGAAAGACGGTCATCAGCCTGGCTACCATTATTGGCAACCCTCCACGCGGAGAGCAGGACAATGAATTCTGCAAAGCGACGCTTGTTGTGGTACCAAACAAGGATATTGCTGAGCAATGGCACCAGGAAGTACAGAAACACTGTGGAGATTCTTGGAGCGCGTTCGCTATCAAGTACTCTCGCAAAATGAACTACTCACTTGCATTCATAAAGCAGCAGTTCATCGTGTAAGATCACAATATGACTTATATCTATGGCACAACTGACAAGATGCAGGATCACTACTTACTATGAGATCACATCCGAACTTCCCAAGAAGGCAGTGATCGATAAACTCAAAAGGGAACATGGAGGCGAGAGTAGTCAGTTCAAAGAACAATTAAGGGAGGAATCAAAGGGATTCTTGAACCTCAAATGGTACAGAGTCATCCTGGATGAAGCCCATCAGATCAAGAACCACAACACTCGCGGTAAGTTATTACACCCTCGGTTAATTATAAAGGCTAACAAGTAAACAGTAAAACTTGCCTGCTGCATGCTCAGAGGTAAGTACCATTGGGCCTTGACTGGTACTCCACTGTCCAACAACTTGGAGGGTAAGTTCCAGCACTTGTATTGAGCTCCGGATTTATACTTACTGATACTATTTAGAAATCTTTCCCTACCTCCAGTTCACTGGCTGCAAGTTTACCAAGACCTTCAAAGATTTCAAGAAAAAGTACCTTGGAGATGTAAGTAGTTCTCCTTCTGCGCCTGTATGTTTATTAATTCTAGTGAAGGATATGGATAACGCCAACTTGGAGACACTCATATCGATGATCATGCTGCGACGGTAGTAACTTCCCAAGTATTGATTGTCTCACAGCTGACTATGAACAGAACAAATCAAGACACATTCCTGGGCCATCGAGTCTTGCCCCTCCCTAAGGCCCATGCTCACGATATCAAAGTCTCTCTCAGTATGAAGGAGAAGGTTATATATGAGTAAGCTATTGGATTGTACGATCTATGAGCATATTGTATTGTGAACTAATTCTATTGTCAAAGATTCATTAATGAATTCTTCAAAAGACTCATCAGAGCATTGGAGAACCAGCTGAAGCGTACAGGCGACAGTAGCTTGGCACAAAGGATCGACAAAGTCAAGTTAGCTCGCCAGGTACGTCTTCGTCAAGTCACGTCCCATCCATTCGTCATCGAGAAGATCATTCAAGAGAGATTTCGCGAAGATGATATTATGGCGCTTAGACGTGCACAGAAGTACAAGGATCTTGCCCCGATTCTGGACAGCCTGAAAGAGGGAGACCAGAAAGACGACAAGTCTCAAGGGTTATCTGGTTTCGCCACGGGTATGAACTACCTGGAAACATTGGAAGACAATGTATTTGGTGGACACATCGACATGGGTGCTCTCCTCAAACTGGCTGAAAACGAGGCAAAGGTCCGCAGGAGCACCTGCGGCCTTTGCAAGAAGGCAACTCCGCCAGTGAAGCCGGTCCAATCTAGCAACGTGAGTTAGCCCAGTTCCAGAGATTCGAAGTTCTGACAATTTTAGTGCAAACATTTCTTTTGCCAGACCTGTCTTGTGAGAGCCGTCGCAGGGGACGGAGGAACTATCCTGGAAAACGTTGAGGTGAGTGCGCGTGCATCTTGGTCAAACCAATTCAGAGAATCTCACAAATTCACGTTACAGTGTCCCACAACGGACGTCATTGTGGAAGACGGAGAACCTACTAAAGTACTCTGCGCAGCGAAGCTGGCCTATGGCGATGACATAGAAACGCTCGTTCAGCTTCAGATTGATGCGAAGAACGATTCTGGCTTCACAGAACCTGGACGCGATATCAACAACGCTCGACCGACGCGCAAGCCTGAAGACAATGGGTTTTTTATTGCAACGAGCAAAAACACAACACGCTTTCCACTCCCACCAAGCTCGAAGCTCACTGTTGCGATGGCTGTTGTTACTCAGTGGGTAACGGAAAGCCCCGACGACAAAATCATTAGTAAGTATACTTGTTGTCGATACAATACAACTTAGTCTAACCACTCCAGTTTTCACCCAGTTTATAATGACAGGAAAGTTGTTGGGTCGTATGCTTGAAAAGCTTGGCTTCAAGTTCGCCTATTACTATGCCACCGGGTTCACCGACAGGCAACGAACAAAGTCCATTGAAGCATTCAAAACAAACTCAGAATGCAAAATCCTGGTGAGTTCTGCTGATTGACCTTTCACCACTTGCATGAAACTAATTGATATGAAGATTGCTGGCTTGGGGTGCGGAGCTCAGTCGCTCAATCTGACGGCCGGCAACCGAGTGCTCCTTATTGAGCCTTGGTGGAACAAGACCAGGGAGCTTCAGGCTTTTGGCCGAGTCCACCGTATGGGACAAGAAAAGGAGTGCTATTTTGTCCGCATCATGACACAGGATCATATCGACAGCCGTATCGACCAGCTCCAGCAAGAGAAGCAAGAGGTCATTGACAGAGCTCTCCAGGACGATGGACACGTTCCGACTGTCCTCAGCGATACGGAACTCCGCCAGCTGCTCCATTCTGAAGACGACGAAGCACTTGAGCAAGAGGTACAGCGAGCTTTACAAGAGGCTGACGAACTAGACGCAGAAGGTGAGGACTAAGCGCCAAACGAACCAACGCAAGTCACACCGATAGAAACGAGCATATCGACGGAGTTGAATTGTTTTGGGAGATTTCTCGCAGCATTTGTTGCCATTAAATGCTACCAGGGAATTTGAGAATCGGGATTCTACATACTTTGGGATTCAAAAAGGCGCATGAATGAAGGCATGGAGATCTACAGCATGGAGTTTCAGGAAGGCATGGGCAGACGGAGTTACGGTTTGCTACTCTCGGGATGAGAACATTTGAGATACCCCCATTTTCCCCATATACATGACATAGCACAGATACCAGATTGGCAATACACACTTCACATCAACTACAGGCTTCAGAAGGTAGGAGGTCTTTGAAAGCAGGCAGGTAGCCCTCCTGGCACTCAAAGGATGGGTTTCTTCTGTTGTTGTCTTGCATGGTTGCGTAACGATACTGTTGTGAAGTCCAGGGAACCGGCAACATGCATCAGTCTCAGGGAACACAAGACAATATGGCAAACACCGCTCTTTTCACACTTAGGCCAATGATATATGTGGTCGATATGCTGGAATGGCCATACTCTCTGCCCATAAGGTATAGTCTACTGTTGTACAACGGCGGAGAATAAAGGATGGCAGCCCCCCTTTTCCACCGGCATTGCTGAATGTCCCCAATGAGTAGGCATATAACTTCAATCATCCACTTAATTATCAGGGCCTTCTCGCAGTAGACTCACGCTTTAATCCTACTCTTGTCATTTCTCACATTTGGGTCTTTCACTTATCCTACGTGTTGAACTAGTTCTGAAGCTATTTGTTTTGTTGCAAGGGTGTCAAAGAGTCTCCAGAACGCCACCGAGACGGTCTACGATGATAGCATCTTTGTGAAGGTACAAGTTCTTTGCAAAAATGTCTTCAATATGCAAGATGCTTCGTTCGGTGAGTCCGTATGGATGAAATCGTGTAGTCTTCGGACAAAGACTTGATAACTCAGCGCAGGATCAAGAGGTGAGCTATAGAATGGTTGGATTTCTCCTGAGCTTCAGGTCGATCTCATCTCTTTCACCATACTCTCTTCAGCTGTTTCAGGAATCCTGGATCCCATATCTACTGAAACAACCATCGAGAAGACACCATCCTCAAGATGCACGATCACGACCCAACCGAAGACCTGGGCGTCACTTGCCCCTCCGGCGCCAACTTCTACATCTGCAGAAACGATCCCAATCAGTTCATCGGATGCTGTGCCATCAACCCCTGCGGTACCCGAAAGGGTCTTTGCCCAGATCAACATCTCAGGCCAGCGACTTTCGACACGGCATACGAGGAGTATATCCTGCCTCAAGCTTGTACCAACGACAATGTCGATGTTGCATGGCATGCTTGTTCCTGGTCGACGTCTTCTTTCATGGGATGTTGTGCTGTTGATCCTTGTAATGGCGGATGTCCTGCGAGACAGTTGCGGGCAGCGAAGTTGAGCGATGATTCCAGGAATGCTGAATGTTTCCTTGGTGGGAAGTACGAGTATGAACCGAAGCCGAGTTATACGTCAAGTAGTAGTCAGGATCCTACTTCAAGCACGAGTGCCTGTTCGACTACGACATCTTCGACCACGACAGCATCGACCACGACAGCATCGACTACGATAGTTTCAACTACCGCCTCTATCTTCACGACATCAATCGTGACTACGTCAGCTTCTAGTACCACCATATCCTCAAGCTCCAAACCTACATCTGCACCGCCGAAGGGTATAGGTGGCCCAGAACTCAAATACTTATGGATTATGTTCTTGCTCGTCCTCTTAGTTCCTGCCATTATATATATGCTGTACAAGAAGCGGTCAAAACGACGTAAGGCGGAGATCGACGAGGTTTTCTCATCGGATAGTGATGCAGACAAGAGGACCCCCAAGCCCATCAACAACTATAGCATGGGTCCCCCAAGCCAACTCTCAGGATTGGCTCCTCCACCATTCACTGAAAAAGAAGCTTCCAGTACAAATCGACACGATTTCGAGACCGAGGACGTGCGAGTAGCATTCAAATCAGAAATCTCACAAACTCGTTCAGCCGAATTCAGTCAGAGTCAGATCAACCTATCGATCAACTTGAGCACTCCTAGCCCTGGTTCTTCAAGGACATTTCAGAAAGACTCACCCTTTCCTCCACCGCAATGCGAACCAATCCAAGAGCTCCCCGGCAACGATAGTCGATCTGTAGAACTCGAAGCCACCCCTATTTCCCGAGGAAATTCTCCCAACGTTGCAGCTGAACTTGACGGCACCTCTACCCAGATACGCTTGTCAGATCGTCCCGATTCCCATCAACGAGCAGTGAGTCAACCGGAGCTCGGACGAGAAGCACCTGCAGTACCTGAGAACACATCATCCGAGGCTCAGCGCCGAGCAACGATGAACCTTCCCAATAGTACCACCCGACATGTCGAGGCCAAGGCTGGGCGAGAAGCCAACGACAAGAACACTCCACAGACAAACCTCCCGGTGGACAAGCGCGACGATCGTCCTCGTGTGCCCAGGCAAGACTTAGCTCATCCTCCCCGAAACGATGCCAAGACCGAGGAAGGGCGAGCAGGTGACGAGACGGCTATTCAACAGACTCATTCGGCCGAACCAACTCGGAGTCAGACAAGCCCCCCGATTGACATGCGCTCCGATCGTCCTCTTCAACTCAAGCGAGGCCAATCATATCCTCTCCGACTAAATGTCCAGACCGGGGACGGGCGAGCAACCAACAACAAGGAATTTCCAGAGCCATATTCCTTATTCGGAAGGGATAAAAGTCTTCCTACTTTGGAGGAGGCGCTCCACGAAAAAGGCAAAGGTTGTTCAGCCGAGGAACAGTCAATACTTCCTGTCCAGGAACCCAAGAAACCCGTCAACAAAAGCACAAACCGAGCACGAAGAAAACCCTAATCCGGAACTCGAGACAGGTCCTCGTATTCCCAGAGCGGCGAACCCAGATTCCACAGAAGAATCATCTGGAGCATCTACGGTACTCAGGAGTACCCGAGGAAAGCGAGGGTTGGGAGAATTGAAGATAGTATTCAGGTATGCGAGGAGTATTTGTGATAGACATCTTTCTTATGTTATTGGAAAGACAGCGGGCGTCATGAAAGGGAGTTTTGAGATGGGTTTGCAGTTGCTGATTTGTATTAGAAGGGATTTGTATGGAGTTGACATGAATTTCGACGTGATATATGAATGATAGATGATAGATTGGAATGATTAGATGAGAATATAAAAAGCTATTGGTTTCGATTTGTCTACTTGATGATTCTTGAGTACGAGACTCTATGATACAAGCCTCAGGTATGGTGTCCAAGAGTCGCTTGACTTTGATAAGAACAAGTCAAGTCAAACCAAGCTTCAGAATACGGATGAAACGCATAGCACTCGCTATGTCCTCAGGCCTCCGATACTTGACCAGACCTGATTTACAGTATAATAGACTACCCTTGACTTCAGACCATAATAGTGACTTCACTCAGTTTCTCAAGTCACAACTTAGAATCACTAGCCAAACAACACTCGTTGTACATGGCGACGTATGCTTCCACCTCGACTCATGTTTGACTGATTCACATAGACGAAAGCATCAGCTTCATTTGGCGTTTGTCATGGTCATCACCACCAACAGCGCTCTTTGTTGGTTACAGACAAGTCTGGTATGTATTGATCCGAGACCCCGGCCTCAGGGTATTAGAAGAGTTGACCCCCAAGATCACAAGTGACGAAATAATTTGATCACTTCATATCGGCGTAGACTAGCACTTAGACTGGTTTATTTTAGCAGGCTAGACCTTGGAGCACAATTCTTCTGTTACTTACCTGTCCGGATAGCAAGACAACATCACTCCCGAATTCCCGAACCAGCGATCGCAGAAACAAACCGAGCGACAATGCATCTCACATTTGTCCCCGAATTGTCCAAACTTTATCTTCCAGACAATGACCTGTTTGTCTGCGCTCTGACCGCATGCGTGAGGAGCTCGGGGAGTTTTCGATTACTACACATGCCAGACAACGGGCTATGCCGAATAGTGCCCAATGCTTCGATGCCAAGCTACCTGTTCTTGAACAGGCCGGGGATCTAGACTTCAGCATGTCAACGACGCTCGGGCACGTGGGATGAGCGACCTAGGCGAAGATAATCTGGACTGCAAGTTCACATTCATATCATAGTTCCGCAGCGGAACGCGCCCGGCTTTCGACCCCAAAGAGGCATGAAAGAGAGCACATTCGCCGAATCCTTCAAGACATGGAATCGAGTGAGATGTTTCTTGCATCGAGTATGGTATCCACACCAAATGTCTCGGTAGCAAATACTGGGAGTGCGAGGCTGTGGTTGTCGACTCAAAGGTAGCCAGCGTAGCCTTGCAGATCTTTAGATCGACAACAGTTGACGCAACAGCATCCAAATAGCGCGACTCAGGCCGTCATGCCGTCATATAGAATGGAATCTTTGAAGAAGACCTTTATTATCCATTCACACATGAGAATAGGTTGATTCAGAAACTGATCGACAAACTCTGCTGTGGGGAAGCATGAATATCAACCGGTATCCCTGGAACGTGGGCAAAGATACGAAAGTTCCGACAGACGAGACTGAGCGAGTAACAACTCTACCGTAGAATAATAGAAAGCGTCTCTTGCTGTAGAGCTCTATGCCGAGTCGGTAGCGAGGAAGGTAAATCCAGAGCCAAGATTGGGACTGGAATGCACCACGTATAGCGCCGCGCGACGGATACCTCGCTTGCGGCATTGATACCAGAAAGGGACCCTAACTCATCTCCGTAAAGTCCAGAGCAGTATGACAGACTCGTCTGCAAATTTTCAGCCTCGGAGAACAACATCTCTTGACATTAGTTCAAGATCATGGGGAAATGGACCAAAGGAACGGTCACTCCGTTCATGAGAGCCTCAACGCAAGAAAGGTGGGCTCTTGAGTCGTAAAAATGGGGATGCTGATCAATAGCAAAGGGCCGGCGTCATGTATTTGACGCCAACCTCGTGGCAAACGGTACTTTGAGCGGAGGCAGACAAAGCTATACGCAAGTTTCGGTCCTTCCAAGGCCGACGTGTGGTAGCAGACAGTGTTTTCTCAGAGGCTTTGTCAGCCCTAAGCGTGCTGCGTGCCCTGCCCATACAAGACCTCAAATGAACCAGTGCTGTCCAGACCAGTTAGATCAATTTTGAATCATGTCTTCGCGGTTCAGGGACCCGCGACTCGGTTCCTGGCCTGGTCGGGGTCGCCAGGTCAAATTCTGTTAGTTGGTTGTAAGTTTGCCACTCGGAGGTTCGGGTATATGCAGGAACCCAGGTAACGGGTATTGAAAAGAGATGAATAATTCACTTCCATCAGACATTAAAAGCAATATTTGTTGGTTGATGATTGTTTGCTCCCAATGCCAAGAGCAATATCCGGTGCCATGTTGTGTTGGTCGTGTGAGGTTTCAAAGGCCAAGAACCCTGCGGCGATCTTTGTAAAAATGCGGAGGCAACCACGATTGGAAATCTAGGCGATGAATAGAAAATCGGGGACTCGGGCATCCAAAGGCCCAGCCGAGTTGAGTCAGGGATGTTGAGTAAGAATGCTTATGCCGTGCCAGGACCTTGACATCTTTCATCTTAACCTCAATCGACCAGTAAAGTAGTTCGCGCCTTAACCGATTGAGATTCAGGAACAGAAAAACAGACTTTGGGCTGCTCGACCATCCCGCTGCCGCTGCCCATCCATAGTGACATGCAAGTTAGGTCAGATTTGTCGGACTTTCATCTTGAGTCTCGACACCCGCTCCCGCTACTACCTTTGCCGAGCTGGGGACCTCTTGTGGCATTCAATAGGTGAGAACAATTTTCGATTGGCCGCAAAGGGAGTGCATCGCGCAAGATCGAGAGGCTGAGAAGGTCTCGGCCAATCGCCTGTGAATTAGGATTAGCCCCCCAAGACGGATGGCGGCGCCTTGACGGACGTGGCACGCGGAAAGGACCATGAATGGATTCGCTTCGCCCTGAAGTAGATCTTGCCCTTACGTAGCGCGCTGCTAGCGAACAGGGTTTTTCGAGTTGAGCTGTCACTTGATATTGACCGCGAGACGAGAGGAGAGATGTTTGTTGCGGTGTGGACAATGCAATGCCGTCGGTCATGTTTGCGCATTCGCTCTGCTGTGATAGATGATACGTTGCTGCTTTCCTGCCCAAATCGCCCCCCGAAGCGACTCGTCAGTATGAGATAATGGAATGGATCCAATTTCGTTGAGAGACATACTGGCTCTAAATATCCCGTGTCTCTGATTTATCCCGTTTTTTTGCTTGGCATCCCTTGACGGATGACATGATTCCCTAAGCGAGTTTGTTGAGAGTCGAGGCCCTGCCAAAAGAAAGGCGCCAGAGGATAGTGTCCAACTAATCGGGTAGTTTTCATTGCTTCTTGTTGGAGTGGGTTAGTGATTAGTGTCGGGAGAATGAGATCCAATACACAAAAACAAAGCAAAGAGGAGGTCTCGTTATTGACCCAATGCGCCTGCCGTGACTAAAGTTTCACCTTGCCGCCTCCGGATGAATCAGTGAATCAGTGCTGCACTGCACTTTCCCAAAAGTGCGCGGAGCTGGTAGTTAATTGAGAAACGGCAGGAACGAAGATCAAAGTCAAATTCTTGGAGGCGCAACACCAAGAGGTCAAATCAACCTATCAACTAAAGCGGAAGAGGATAATGCAGGCTATAGGTCTCATCGGTCATCATTACATTAACACGCCTCTCTTCTGTAAAGTTTCCGATAACCTCTTGGCCTTTTGAGAATGTTAGAGTCTTTTTGTTTGATAAGGACCTAGACCCTCGATTCATCCACGTTCCAAGCGAGAGAGGTTTGTCTCTCAGGTCTCAACCTGCAACTATCACTCGTCATGGTGGTGTTAGCCTGTCATATCTTACCGACCACTTCCGCTCGCCCTTTAATATAGGTAGTATTATTATACCAAACGCCAAGATATCGACAGGTCTATAACGCTAGCGACCAGAAGCACTATTACGTACCTATTCCGCGAATAACGGACCGACAGTTCTAATATCCACATACATATCATCATCATCTCCACCATGTCTCCCTGGCTTCATCCAGACGAAGCCCTGGGCTTTTCAACTTCACCATGGACAACCTCATTGCAGGCTCTCGAGCCACGACGAGTAAAACATTTCACCATGGCCGCATTAACACCCTATCAAACGTATGCGATACATGTTGCGACTCTGACTGTTGCATCCTTCAGTATTCTCGCAACAATAGTCACTTCCTTCTGGTTCTTTCGTATGAGACGAAGTTTTCGACATGAGTGAGTCGCCACAAACAATTTTCATAGACTATCCTTCTAACAAAATTTGAAGTCTTATTATGCTGCTCATCTACAGCGACATGTTCAAGACATTCTGGTTACTCGTCTTTCCCGCCGTGGAATTGGTCGCTGGTAAAATCGAAACCGACGAAACATTTTGTCAAGTCAGCGGATTCTTTCTTGCATTAAGTATTGAGGCATCCGACGTCTCTGTTGCTCTCATCTCTGTACACACCGCATTGTTCATCTTCCGTGGAGAGCAGGGTCTCTATCCCTATCGAAAGGCGGCTTACGCCCTTGCCGCCATTCTTCCCGTCGTGATGGCCTCACTGGCATTCATTGAGAGCCCCGGCTACATCAACACTGGCCAATTCTGTTACCTGCCATTCAACCCTATGTGGAAACGACTCGCTCTTTCATGGATTCCTCGCTACTTGGCTTTTGCCATTATTCTTTTCCTATGCATTGGCGTATACGTTTACGTTCGTGTGCTCATGAGTCGATTCGGTGCGGAAAACAATACTTCTGGCAACACTCTCTCAAAGATGTCTGGTTTCGAGAGCCTTGATCCAATCCAGCAGCCAAGCGCCACTGTTCCTCCTACACCGACAATTAAATACCACGGACTCATACCATCATCCAACGCCTCTCGACGAAACTCTTGTACCATTATCGAAGACCGTCCCACCAGACCCTCTCTGGCCACGCTCAACTCATTCCAAATGGACACGCCTGGCAGTGCATATACTAGCAAATTGCATTCAGCGCGAACGGCTCGTCGGGGATCCGCGCAGATGTGGATGTCTAACTTTGGTACTGACCTCACCGCTCAGGAAGAGCAGGTGGAGGTTGACTCTCAAAACTCAACAGGGACCACACGATGTGGTTCCGACGATGTGATTGCACCGCTAGCCACTTACACAAAGCCTGAGTTCCAACAGCAAACACATGACCCTGCACCCACTCGACCTGCAGGCATGATGCGAAACGCTTCTTATCTTTCTACAGCCGGAACTTCCAGAACACCAAATATACCCAACCTATTCACGATACTCAACCGCAAAACCGAACGCCCCCAGAGTGCGGAAAACAATCTTGTCTTAACCCAGAGCGATATCAACGCACCCGGAACTGTCAAGACACGCGAGAAGATTTTGCGGCAACTCCGATTACTTTTTATCTATCCTATAGTTTACGTCGTCATTTGGATCTTGCCATTTATTGTTCAGCTTACAGGATATGGCAAAGGAGCACCTTATGGCATGAGACTAGCCAGTATCGTGTTTCTTTGTCTCCATGGTCTAGCTGACTCTTTGGTCTTTTGTTTAAAAGAGAAGCCTTGGAGACATAGTCAAACCTTCAACCAGACCTTCAAACGATTCAACCTGCAATTTTGGAAACGAAGACAGGAAGCACCCGACGTCGGTGCAAGGGTCGGACGAACCAGGGAGGAGATGACCCTTGATTCACGATTTGCGAAGGCGAGAAGAGAACAAGAGCAGGCCGAATGGGAGATGGAGCGACAAGCTGGCCAAGATGCTCGCAAAGCTGCTAGAGCAGCTCCTGACTGGTGGGATAGAGACGACTGATGAGGATCATAGATATGATTGGGATTTGTGTCATAAAAGACGGCGATTAAGGTGAGGAGGATGATACCCCGTTGAACAACGATATGTCATGGTGAATCCACGACAGGCGCAGACATTTGCATTGATAGGCGTTATATACTTTTACACTGGACGATTTAACCAGGTACATTTTAGATGATATAGGGAAATACGAGCATTCGAATTGATATCAAAGTTTATGGTACAGAGTTTGTCTAAAGTCGTTTGTTTCATTAGCCTACCGAGACAGATTCGTGCATCGTGTATATCGTTCTATGTAATTCGAACGCTGATCCTCCTCTTTTATACTAATACACAATTTGAAGTCCTTCTTTCAATTTGCCTAACCTTCTCTCCAGAACTTGAGGAAAGCCTTGGCAATGGCAACCCCATCATGAGGCAGAGGCGCACGCTTCATGGCATCATTGTAGACCTCGTCCGTGAAGATACCAACGGTATGACGATTGAAAAGGATTTCTGAAATGATCTCCTCGTTGAACTCAGGGTGTCCTTGCACTGTGATGTACTTTTTGGGAGAGTAGAATCCTTGGACTTCGCAGATTTCGTTGGAGCCCAGAGGAACAGAGTTCTTGGGGAATGCGTCGACAATGTCGCGATGCATTTGGTGAATGCGCTGTGGCACAACAGTTAGTCTTTCCGTCACACAAACAACGGCGCAAACTGGAACTTACCATCTTGTCCAACCCGAAGATCTCCTTGCCCTTGGCTGTCAAATCAACCTCGGTGACAGCAACTTCCCAACCTCTATTACTCCTACCGCACTTGGCGCCCTCAGCCCGACCAACAATCTGATGTCCGAAACACACGCCCACGACACGCACGCGATTTGACGCAATAGCCTTCTTCGCGAACTCGACAAGCTTAAGAATCCAAGGGTCGTTATCGAATGCCGTGTGGCGAGAGCCAGTGATCAGAATCGCATCGATGTCGTCGAGGGAAGGGTAGCAGTGCAGATCATTCACCACGTCGTAGCCCTTGATGGTGACGAGATCGGAAAGCTTCTGGGGCTTTGCGGCTGCTTCGAGGAGTGCGGTGAAAACGCCCGTGTAGCCGCCATAGCGATCGCGGGTTTGAGGCTGGGGCGTGTCGGCTTCGAGGATGGCGAGGCGAAGAGGAGGCATTTTGGATGGTAGTTTTGGGTGGGTGAGGGAATGAAATTAAAATCAGGAATATGACTCTTTGCGAAAATGAAAAAGAAACAGGATCGCTGCAAGGCCGGAGGCCAAGGCCTGAGTGATGGACCCTGGACTTCCTGCTCGTGTAACGGCGGGACCGGTAGCGGGGGTGGAGGGGAGGGGAGGATAGGCAGAATTACAAATATGACATGGTGTTACTGTAATGAGTAGGCGGTGAGAGTGATAGTCATGGAGGTTACCGTACCCTGGAGATGCCATGAAACATGAAATAACGCTTTTTTATGGAGTTTCTGGTTGATGATCGATCTCTAGGTTAGCTGAATATATCACTACATATTGGTTTTAATAGAATGAATGAGAAGTCTATCATAATATACGTAGGTTCAGTTAAAAACTCAAGTGTCAATACGTCCTGGGAGTGTTGAAGTGCCGTGAGCTAGCAGACAAGCCGTCCTCTAAGTGGGAGGGTATAGGCCGCCAAAATAAAGTACATTGTCTGAATATCGATCTTACCGCATGAAGCGACCAAATTATTTCGTAGCCTTAGACTTCTGACGCACTGACAGCAAGCCCTCTAGGACAGTGGCTGAGACAGACAGCCAACCTTGTATTGCAACACAAACTGACTTCATCCGATTTTGACGTGATACATAAACTTTCAACCCCATCGTTGAAATAACTGCCTTCTCATGGATGTCGGCCAATATCCACATGGCAGGGCTGTTCAAGGTGCATATATCACCCACATCCGCATATCAGCCACTTTCAATGCAATGAAACAGCAAATCCTATAACATAGCCATCCACCAAGCAAACCCTCAATCTCTATAGTAGTATCATATATCCTCTGCATTATTTAATGCTTCCGTCAGCAATGCTAAATGCCCCAACCTATGCAAAGCAAACTCTCGTCCTCTTAGAGAAAAGAATGGGGCATCAAGTGACAGCTTTTTTGTGGCTGACATCCCCATGCATCCCTGCAAATTTGGCTTGGTGACGTCTTGAACCGTTGGAGTTAACTTACATCCTACATAAATGTACATGCAGGGACTCTTGTCGTGAGTTTTGTGTCTGTTGTTTTTGTCTTTTTTTTTGCATCTCGCTTTTCTTTCTCTGTTTATAAACGAGGATCAACTGTCTGTTTCAACATGTCTTCTAGGCTGTCTTTGAACAGCTTTTTGGTCAAGGCTAGGGCTGCTTTGACAGCTCCTGCTGCGCAACGAACGGTACCTCTCACTTTTGTTGTAGGAAACGAGTCTGCAGGTAAGTTTACAGAAATCTCAACATGGCTTTTGCTAACATGATGCAGATCTTGATTCTCTCTGCTCAGCTGTTGTTTATGCCTATCTTCGCAGCCATGCCCCTCCTCACACTCTACACATCCCCCTCTCAAACCTTCCCCGCGAAGACCTAGCCCTTCGCACTGAGATGTCAGCTGTTCTCAAACATGCTGGACTCACGCTAAAAGACCTCTTGACTTTGTCTGAGCTGCCGGACTTGAAACCTGAAGAGACACGCTGGTTGCTGGTTGATCATAATTCACTCACGGGCCCACTTACAAAATACTCCGAGCAAGTTACAGGCTGTGTCGATCACCACGCTGATGAAGACGTCGTGAGGAAAGATGCCAGTCCAAGAGTAGTCGAACCTTGTGGAAGCTGTATGAGTCTGGTCGTGGATGAGGAGCGCCAAATCTGGGAGGAGCTTTCGACACAGGATGCGGAGGACAGCGACGCAGCTACTGAGAACGATAAACTCGTCAGACTTGCTATAGGTCCTATCATCTCCGACACGATAAACATGACAGCCGAAGCAAAGGTCCGCGAGAGGGATCTCAAGGCCGTGTCATTCCTGGAGGAGCGCATGGCCTTCGACCGCACAGCCTACTTTGACGAAATCTCCGCCGTAAAGGAGGACATTTCCGACTTGAGCTTCCGTGATATTTTCCGCAAGGATTATAAAGAGTGGAACGGTTCAGGTCTCAAGCTGGGAATCAGCTGCGTCGTGCAGAACTTCGACTACCTCATCAGCAAAGCTGGCGCCGCAGAGCCCATGCTCGAAGCCTTTGAGGACTGGGTCAAGGAGCGCAAGCTTGATGTGGCGAGTATAATGACCACGTCTCATCCTGACGGCGAATTCCAGCGACATCTTCTTGTGTGGGGGATCAGCGATGAGGGCCGTGAGGCGGTGGATAGGTTCGTGGCTGATGCGGGAGAGAAGTTGAAGCTTGAGACGTATAAGGATGGAGAGTTGGATCAGCATGGTCATAGTAGATTTGCATGGAGGCAGCATGAGCTTGCGGCGAGTAGGAAGCAAGTTGCGCCGCTCTTGAGAGAGGCTCTTAAGAAGAGTTGACTACGAGAGTCGAGAAGTTCAAGGATATAAATATTATATGCGATTGAGATGCGATGGTACTGGTAGTATATAGCCTGTCAGGTGAATGTCAGAAGAATTGTCCTCTATCTACTAACCTAGGCTACAGAAACAGAGTAGCCTAACTGCTAGCCCAAGGTCGCATAAGGTGACCAAATTATTTCGTCTCTTATGCTCCCGGCGGCCAGTTCCTGACAACCGACGCTTGTGTTACTTGTATAAGGGCTTTTGTGAAATGGCAAATGAGAATAACAGGTCATTTATTTGTATTGAGGTGTCTATACTGGATTATGCTTCTCCGTCGAATCCTCTTCAACTGTATCAAGTTTGGTAGAATTTTGGATTTATCGCAAGTTGCATGGTATGTTCCTTATGTAGCGCTTCAATCTCCCTGTGCAAAACAAGGTACTCTCTGTTCCTAAGTCTCGCTTGGGCGTGAGGCTTCTTTTCTGTGCCATCAGGGTAATACATGCTGGCATGCTCTAGAAGGTATTCAGATGCTGGGTCTGCGACTTTGATGCACCTTTTGAGAGAATCATAGACCGGGCCCACGATGCCGATAGGGCGGTCTTCGTTGCGCATTTCAGTATAAATCCAGCGTAGATTCTCAATACACATGATCTGGTTTCGAGTATTTGCTAGTGTATTGTAAGCCAATACGTAAAGATTTGTTGGCCTTTGTTCATTGAATAGATGTGGTTTGCGGAATAGTTCCCAGAATCGTGTCCAGTTTTCTCGATCTGCATAACCTCTCATCATGCGATAAAGCTGCGTTCCTTCAAATTTGAAGTTTGACCGGTCGAGGAGGGTCTCGAAATTCTTTCGAGCCCTTTCGAGCGCTGGATCGCCGTAAGACGGTGATGTCAAGAAACCATCAATAAGCGTCGTGAACATCGAAGGGTTCCAAATCTCCATGCCTCTCTCTTCGGCTGTCCGGATTATTTGATCGACTAAGGAGAGTCGCTCCTTTGCGGCCAGTTCTGGTGCGGATCCTGTCAGTGCGGCTCTGACAGATTGACGTATCATCTTTGGTGTAAGAGGAGATCCAGCGAGTGTGATTTCCTCGAACCACTGGCGGACGACGGCTAGGGCTCTTACATGTGTTTCGGTGTGTATGCTATCGGAACCGATTATATTATCGTTTGAATAAATGTTATCGGCATCTTGTGAAGCATGCTCTGCCCTATACGCTTGTTCTGGCTCAAGGTCTTGCTGTAGTCGTCGTGCGCTGGTGGTATAAGCACGCCGTTGCTGTGAGGCATTCTGCAAAGCCTGCCATTGTAAAGACGATGCTGATTTGGGTAATTGGATTTTAGTGGCAAGAAGTTGCTCGAGCTCCTCGGGACTGTTGATCTTCTCCCCACGAGCTTGCTTGTTTTCTCTCAGGCTCTTCTTCAAGATGCCCTTCCAAAGGGTCTCCAAGTCAAGCTCTGCTCTTCGAGGGTCTGTCATGCACTGAACCACCACTGTGGTACCAGTCTGGGGCGCGCCAAAACCAGAGAAGCGACCAGTATCGTCGACCTTGGCCGCTTCATCAATCTCGTCACCACTGGAAGAAAAGTTGACGCAGACCCATCCGGTGGAGATGCCGTTGTCGCCACCAGGAATAATGGCAGTATTGGTTCCCATCAGCTTCGCTTTCTTTCGAAGTCGACGCAACTTTGTTCGGAGTTCGCCAGGTCCAATCAGTCCATCAGCTCGTGCAGAAATGTTGTGGTTCTTTTTAAGCCATCGTACAAAGCGACCGGAAGAAATGTGAAGATGTCGTTCACTACGAGCTGTCGCAAAAAGCATGATTAAATTGGGACCAAGAGCAGCAGGAGGATCAAGATCGCGCATGTCCAGAAGTGAGATATCGTCCAATCCCATGTCCTCGAAGATGTATTTGATCATTGGCTCAATGACCTCCGGCGCGCCTTCAGGGACCTTTGGCAGCTCGACGGCATGCTGGCTTTCGGCGTGTCGTGGGGCCTCAACTTCAAGAAACCAGGGAACATCCTCAGATTCAGCAGACTCCGGTGATACGTTAGCAGAATCGTCGAGGGTATCGTTAGGCGCAGTCGAAATGGAAGCGTTCTTCTCGGTTATCGGATCGATCGTTTTGGCGTCTGAGTAAAACCTCGTCGCTAGGCTAGGAAGATGTCGTGTGGTCTGGGGAAAAGTGCGAAAAGGACTTGTCGCTGGACGTGACACAACGGCGCGAACAATGGCCGATTGACATTGCCGGCAACTCAATGCTGCAGCGACGGGACGTTTCAACATCTTGAATGTCCTCGTAAGTTGAAAGAATGACAAAAACTCAGATGTTGAAGAGCTGGAAAGACATTGATCGTCATGGTTAGATCAACCCAGTCGTGAAGTGGGGAACAGCCGAGCTCCAGCTTCTACAGTACCGAATCTGTCACAGCGCAGCGTGGTAGGTGGGGATGCTAGGGTGGATGTTTTAGTCCGTTACCAAATTTTCAGACCTACAGATATTTCGAAGAAAAAAGAAAACATCTTCATGATAGATGGATACAGCTACATATATCAGTAACGTTCCAGTTTATAGAGCAGACACATATGTTCAATAATTACTCCCTCATATTCCTTATAATTCAATACATCATCATCTTTAACTTGAGTTTAGACGATGTTGTCGAACGGCCAATAACTTCCGCTGACAATTCGAAAGTGGAGACAGAAAAGTCCCTTGTTTTCTTATTTGCCACAACTTCGATCTCAGCACGTGACTGCTTCTAGTGGATGCTTCTAAACTTCCTCGCCCATTTACACTGAAAAATTTGGAGAGACCGACTTGACTTTGCCTCTGTCCCATGCGCCTCCCGGTTTTTTCTAAGAAAGACTCGGTTGGCAAGAGCTCAAGAATCGAATGTTATTAGCTTATTTCATAAGAACTTAGCGATTTTCTTCAATCGTTTGTTTTTTTCGAACCCTTAAATTGGGATTCGAGCTCTCTATATCACAACGCGGCAGCAACAACGATTGGGCAATCCATGCTCGTTCTTGAGTTTGCTTGTCGCCTGACGCACCTTCGACCCCTCAAAAATATCCGATAATATCATCTACACAATGCTCGTCCGACAAACACGGAGGGGCATTGTTGCCGCCAGATCGACACCATTACATATTGCGACATCGACCCTCGGCCGACGATGTGTTGTTACACAACACTTCCGACCTCAACCACAAAAACAACGCGGCTCAGAGTCTGGTACTAGCCTTTTGCATGGTCGACACCTCGCCACAGCTGTAGACGATTTCCAGTTCAACAACTACAATGCTCTACAAGACCAGCTTGCCAGCTCGGGCCTACGTCCCTTCCAGGCCCCCCCGCACGCTCATAGCGAACTTCGACCACTGGACCCGACGACAAACTTGTTGACAGTCCCCGGACCTTCAGAAGCCCGAGCTTTTGGCAAGATGAACAACAAGGGTGTCCCTGGTGAAGTTGAGGAGATGATTCCAGTCTTCGATGCTTGTGTTCGTGTAGGCAAGCTTGAGCGAGCAGCTCTGGTGCTGAAGCGACTTAATGCAACCGGCTTGATTTCTGGTGAAGAAATGATTATTCTGCATAACCAATATCTGCGTGCATCTCTCGATCAAATGCGAACGACTCCCGACCGAAAAGAAGCCGAAATGTTACACAAATGGTACGAGCTACAAATACGAAACATGGACCTACCGCAAACTGCAGAGACAATCGCATGTATGCTCAAGGCCTCACTCCTTTCTGAGCGTGGCTTACGATTAGAACGCCTCGTCAACCGTTATATGAGTATGGCCCCCGGTGAAGCTGGCTTGCGGGTGTTGAGTATGGCCGATATTCTCAGCGACCAAGATCTTGGTGTCATTACCGAAATCTGCCCCACCTACACTTTCGCCCCCGCCCCCGATTCCGACGAGGTTCAGTATGTCACTATGGCAGAAGAGGAGCATCTGGAAGCGGAGGAAGGGTTTGATGAGAATATGGCTTCGCAAGCGAACGAGGAGTATCCCGAGATTCGACCAACACCTCAACGTGGAGAGGGTTTGAGCGCCTTGAAGAATAACCTGGGCCTAATTAGCGAGCTACAAAACGTGGACATTTCCAAACTGTCCCCTGCGGAGCAGCGCGAGTTCCAGACTCGTATAGAGAAAGACTCCATTGATGTCGCCATTGGGAAGTGGCGGAACGCCAAGAAGAACCTCGACAAGATGGGCATCAACACGGCCCTGAATGATAAGAGTGACGAAACCAGCCTTGCTGCATCACTACAAGACTGGGTTGAAGCTATGGAGGTTCGCTTGAAAGAGGAGATTCTCCAGGTTGAGCGTTCCGAGGACAGCCCCAACAAATCCGAAGAGGACCTGGAACGCTGTATCTACGGTCCAATTCTACGACTCGCCGATCCGACCAGACTGGCTGCAGTCACGATCCTTACCCTGCTCAACTTCAGCGCTCTTCAAGGTGTTGATAAGGGTGTAGTTGTTCAGCGTTTGCTCACCGATGTTGCTCGTGTGGTGCAGGATGATATCAACACGCAGGTCCGCGAGAAGACCGAACGAGAGCGTCGCCGAACCCGCAAGGTCAACTTCACTGGAGAAACACCGGCGGCTGCATCTGAGGCGGCCCAGGCGGGTGAGGGAAAGACCATTTCAGAGCCCGCTGATGTTAAGCATCCTGCTCAGAGCTCATGGTCCACCCAAGTCCGCATTCGAGTTGGTGCCATCTTGGTCAAGAGTTTGCTCGAGACTGCGAAGATTAAAGTTGAGAAGCAACATCCGATCTCCGGGGAGAGAATTAGCCAGCTTCAACCTGCCTTCTCTCATATGCACGCACCCAGGAAGGGTAAAAAGGTCGGAATGCTGTTCCTCAACGCCCACCTAGTTCACCGCCTGAAGCGAGAGCCTATGGGTGATTTCCTCGCCAAGCACCTCCCAATGATTGCCGAGCCTAAACCTTGGAAACGTATTAGCGAGGGAGGCTTCTTGTCAAGCAAAGCTTCGCTGATTCGTCTCAAATCAGGGGATGCTGAGCAGAAGCTCTACACCAAAGCCGCCATCAAGCGCGGAGATATGGATCAAGTTTTCAAGGGCCTAGACGTTCTGGGAAAGACACCATGGAGGATCAACAACCCCGTGCTCGATGTGATGGTAGAGGCCTGGAATACAGGCAACCCGATTGCCAACATGCCCACTCTCAATCCTGATCTACCTTACCCAGAGGAGCCTACCAGCTCTGACCCTCTCCTTCGCCGGGCATGGTATCGAGGCGTGAAGCAGGTTGAGAACGAGCGATCCTCCCTTCATTCTCAAAGATGTTACATGAACTTGCAGCTTGAGATTGCGCGCGCATTCCGCAAGCAAGTCATTTACTTCCCTCACAACATGGACTATCGAGGCCGCGCCTATCCTCTTCCAACATATCTGAACCACATGGGAGCTGATCACACCCGCGCCCTGTTGAAGTTTGCCGAGGGCAAGGAACTCGGCGAGAAGGGTCTAAGGTGGCTCAAAATCCATATGGCTAACTTATACGGTTTCGACAAGGCCTCTTTCAGCGAGAGAGAGCAATTCACCACCGACAATTTGCCCAACATCATTGAGAGTGTCGAGAACCCTCTCAGTGGCAGTCGTTGGTGGTTGAAGGCCGAGGATCCCTGGCAATGCTTGGCTGCTTGTTTCGAGTTGAAGGCTGCGCATGACCTTGAAGATCCTACTAAATACGTCTCCAGTCTGCCAGTGCATCAGGATGGTACCTGTAACGGACTGCAGCATTATGCAGCCCTGGGTGGTGATACCTGGGGTGCTCAGCAGGTCAATCTCACGCCGGGTGACCGACCAGCTGATGTTTATATGGCTGTCGCGAACCTTGTGAAGGAGTCGATTGCCAAAGACGCCGAAGCCGGCAACCAGCTGGGCGAGATCTGTATGGGCAAGATCACGAGAAAGGTTGTGAAGCAGACCGTTATGACCAATGTCTACGGCGTTACCTTTTCTGGTGCTAAACAACAAGTTTGCAAGCAGCTTGACGCCATCTACCCCAACATGTTCAAGGAGACCGGCATCCCCAATCTTGTCACTGCCACCTATATCGCCAAGCACATTTTTGCAGCCCTCGGAACTATGTTCCGTGGTGCCCACGATATTCAGTACTGGCTCGGCGAGATTGGCGCACGAGCCTGCAAGGCTTTGACCGAAGCCCAACTCGATCAGCTCGTGGAAGAGAAGGGCGATGAGATGTCCACGTCGAAGACAAAGATCACCGCTACCACCCAGAAGAAAGAATTGAATGACTTGAGTGCGCAATTCCGGTCAACAATTGTCTGGACCACACCCCTTCGAATGCCTGTTGTGCAGCCGTACCGAAAGGCTTCTACCAGAGAGATCCGCACTTGTCTGCAGGCCATCCACTATCCTACATTCGGTCGAACTGACCCTGTTGATCGAAGGAAACAGCTTCAAGGATTCCCTCCTAACTTCATCCACTCACTGGACGCGAGCCATATGCTTCTTTCCGCAATCAAGTGTAATGACTTGGGGTTGAATTTCGCTGCTGTTCACGACTCATTCTGGACTCATGCCGCTGATGTCGACATCCTAAATGGCGTTCTTCGGGATGCTTTCATCCGGATTCACGAGGAGGATGTTGTTGGGCGACTAGCAACAGAGTTCCAAGCACGATACAAGAACTCGATCTACTTGTGTACCATCCCTGCAGAAACTCCTGTTGGAGAGGCCATCCGGGATTTCCGCAAGAAGAGTAAGCTGGGCCAAAAGGAAGAACTGCTGCTGGAGCACAAGCGCAACAGCCTTCGTCGTTCAGGTAACCCGTGGGACTTGGAGGCTGCGCGCAAGATCGTCACACCTGCTTCCATCTACGAAGACATGGAAGGCGATGAGCACCATGAGATTGCGGCCGATTCTGAGAGCGCTGGTTTGGGAGAAATTCCCGCCTCAGAAGGTAACCTCAAGGAGGTCGTCAAGGAGGCTGTACATGAAATGGATCCTGAAGGCATATCTACAGACGAGCTCAGTGCTCGGCTTATCAGCCGCCTGAAGCACACCAACTTCGAAGCCGAAGTCATTATTCCCAAGAAGGATTACAGGCCCGAAAAGAAGAAGGTCATCTCTCTCTGGCGTCCCTTGACCTTCCCCAAGATACCTGAAAAGGTACGGTTCCCCCTTCCTCTTTTTCTTTGGACATAATGCTGATATAATGAATAGGGTGACTTTGATGTTAGGAGTCTACGAGAGAGCCAGTACTTCTTCTCCTGATCACGGAAAAATAATGTATTACTATTGATGATGGGGGCGTTGCACATACGTACATTTGTTTGGCGTTTAGAGAGTTATTTTTCGGGATAACAAAAAGCATTGGGCATAGAGGAGCGTGGTTGCGACTATGCTGGTTTCTGTATTATAGTTGTATACATGCATTCTGGGGGTATAGATGCACGATAAATTAAGACTTGGTCTAGAATGGCCTGAATGATTTCATGGGCTCACCTGACGCATTTCATGGACAGTTTAATCTGAAGCTAGGATCGTGTTTTGAAGGCAGCGTTTAGCACGACCTTGGTTCCAAATCACAACCCATGCAGGAATTGCAGCATATTCATAGTTGTCCTGGTCTGAACCTTTGAGTATCATTTGACATACAGTTTTGTCTTTCACATTTTTGTTTATCTACACTTTTGAGATACGTAGTCCATCTATACATTTATCGCACAACAGCATCCTTGAGGCTAGGAACAGTGCAGACACCGCCGCTCTCAGTAACAAGGCGACCAGTACCAGTCTTGCCCAATTGCTCAACAGCAGCAGCATCGAAAGCAACCTCAAGACCATCAGTGGTGGTGAAACCAGGCTGGAAAGTCTCCCAGACCTTCTTCTTGGGGTTAAGAACACCCTCAGGCTGACCCTCCCAGCCCTCGAACCAAACACGGTCACCAGCCTTGGCGTCCGCAGGAGGAGTAACGAGCTCGACGGGTCCCTTGTGGTCGTCGACCTCACCCTCCTTGATCTTGGGGGAGGCGGCGAGGACCATGGCGCAGGACTTGATGCCGCGCATCTTGACGGGCTTCAGGTTGCAGACGACGACGACCTTGCGGCCCTGCATGGACTCGAGAGGGACGAGGCCGTTGAGACCGGAGCAGACGGTTCGGCAGATCTGGCCCTCGTACTCGACGTAGTCCTCGTTACCGGGCTTGTCGCCAACGGCAATGGTGGAGACGTAGAGGGAATCGGCGTCGGGGTGGTTGATGGCCTTGAGAATGTGACCGACACGGAGGTCGATCAGAGCAGGGGAGAGAGGAGCAGCAGCGGCGGCGGGGGCCTTTTGCTTGGGAGCCTTCTCCTTCTTCTCCTTCTTGGGCTTATCGGTAGCAATTCGTTCCTTGGCACCCTCAACAACCTCCTTGACCTTCTCCTTGGTGCGGTCAACGAGAGAAGCCTGACCACCGGCAGCAGAAGCATCAGCAGCAGCCTTCTTCTTCTTCTCCTTCTCGGCCTTGGCGTCGACGGGAGGCTTCACGTAGAGGACCTCATCCTGGTTAACCTTGACCTTGTTCTCATCCTTGACATCGAGGCCGAAGAGGGGAGAGTTCTGGACGAAGTCGACATGGCGAACGATGTGGGGGTGGCCCTTCTCGCCGGTGCGTTCCTCAGGTGACCACTGAGCGACGACGGGAGCAAGAGTCTCGTAGATGGCGACGTCGGCCTTGGAGGGCTTGCTGCCGAGGAGGGTGGATCGGCTGGAGAGGTGGTTGTTGAGAGTCTCGAGGATGGTGGACTTGTCCTCGGGGGACTTGAGACGCTCAGAGGTGGTGAGCCATTGCTGGATCTCGGCCTCCTCGGTGGGAGTGTAAGTCTGAGAAGCGAAGGAAGCCATTCTGAAGATTGTAAGAGGGCGGAAAGCTGGGAGGCTTCTGGATGCCTGGCGGAGTAGGCGAAGGGATAACGTGGTGAATGTGTGAAGCTTGAGTATAGCTTCACTTGAATGATGTTATCGAGATGTCTTGTCTTGATATTTTCTCTTGGTGGGGTGGAGGGGTAGTTGGGTAGAGGTATTGGCGGGGAAGGAGTGGGTGGTGTGGCGCTTGTCAATTGTGGCTGTCAAAATGGAACACGCTAACTCGTGACATCGCCCCTTTCTCGCGTCGGTTGCCTGGCAGCTCTTTACGCGGTACGCCCTTTTTTTCCCTTGACCCTTGATATTGTTACTCGAGTAACAATAGAAGTCAATTGGGATATTGACTACTGTATATACAGATTCTTGCCTGTTTCTCTCTTGACCACTTCTGCCTAGTCCTCTTGATTCACTGCTAGTGTCTTCAATTGGTTTAGTTACTGCTCTTTTCTTTTTTTCTCCTTCTCCTTGTTTGAGGCGAGTCAACTACATCATTCTTCCCACTAGCGGATCGCCGCAACCACCAACCAACCTCGGGAGCTGAGTTCAGCCCCTGACGCTCATTTTTCTTTCTCGCTTTTACTCTCATTTTCATTTTATCATATATATAATTATTGTTTTTGAAAGCTCTCTCAAGAATGGCGACACCGAGTACAGTGAGCTCACCACGCTCAAACTCTCGCCTGCCAACAAGTGTACCGAGCTCGCCGCCTGAGACAAACGACGATCTCGAAGGCGCAGATGATGCGCTTGTGAAAGAGGAACAAGAAGCGCGTGCCGAAAATGAGAAAAACGAAGAGAAACGTCGTCTGGCTCTTCTTAAGAAGAAGAAAAAGAAGAAGGCGGAGACTAAGTCTGAGCGAGAGGCCAAAGCTAGAGAGCTTGACGACTTGCTGGCTAAGTCGGCTGCTTTCTCGGATATTCTCACTAAGAAGACCCAAGTTCTGGGTCGTGTGGGAAGTAGCCTTGATGGAACGACTCTCGGTGAACATAACTTGAAGATGGCGCAGCAGCCCAAGTGTATGATCAATGGCACTATGCGCGACTACCAGCTTGAGGGTTTGACTTGGATGTATGAGATTTGTTCTCAGGGCATGTCCGGTATTTTGGCTGATGAGATGGGTCTCGGTATGTTTGCGCCTATGATTCAGAATCTCACAAAGCTAACTGAACGCAGGCAAAACTGTACAGACTATTGCGCTCATCGCTCTGCTCCGTGAGCAGGAGAACTACCTTGGTCCTCACTTGATCGTTGCGCCTCTCAGTACACTCAGCAACTGGATGGATGAGTTTCATAAGTGGACACCTTCCATCCCTGTGATCATGTACCACGGCACCAAAGATGATCGCGAGAAGATCTTCAGAACAAGCATGCAGAAGCACCTTAACAAAGGGCGTCCTACCGCCAAGTTTCCAGTTGTTTGCACGTCTTATGAAATGGTTCTCAGAGATCAGCACAACTTGTCCAAGATCAACTGGGAGTTCATTATTATTGATGAAGGTCACCGCATGAAAAACGCAGAGGCCAAACTATTCCAGCAGCTCCGCCAGTTCTCCTCAGCTACTCGTCTTCTTATCACAGGTACACCTCTTCAGAACAACTTGAAAGAGTTGTGGTCACTGCTTCACTTCCTCCTACCGAACATTTTCACCGATTGGGAGGCTTTCGAGTCCTGGTTCGACTTTTCAGATCTTGAAGATGAGCAAGGAACTGAAGAATTCATCGCTGATCAGAAGAAGCAAGAACTGGTCAAGAAGATCCACTTGATCTTGCAGCCCATGTTGCTACGGCGTGTTAAGTCGGATGTAGCGTCATATCTCCCAAAGAAGCGCGAATATGTGCTCTTTGCACCCATGACGAAGGAGCAGACGGACCTGTACAATGTTCTTACTAACAAGAAGGTCGATACTCGTCAGTATCTTGAGAACAAGGTTATCGAAAAGCTCAACGCCAGTGCTTCAGCGACACCGAGTGCAAAGTCATCTCGATCCAGCAGTCGCGCGCCACCCAAGACCATGTCCCTCCCAGTGCGCGAATCCTCTCGTAAGAAAGAGGCTGCGCCAGCGGTTGCGCCAGAGGAGCCCGAGGCCAATGCCTTCTCAATGATGATGAAGAAGCGCGGCCGTGGAAGACCACCCAAGAACCCAAAGCCCGCTCCAGCCACCGAAACTTCAGAGAAGCCCGGAACAAAGCGCAAGAAACACCCTGTGGCGTTGGAGCCGGAGGCAAAAAGTACTAAGTCAACCCGCGAGTCAACGCCGATAGGTCGAGGCAGAAGGACAAGGAAGACTGGTACCTACAAGGACGCTGGGTCGGATGAGGAGAAGATGTCGGACGATGAGTTTGAAGCCAAACTTGCAGACGAGATAGAATCTGATGAGGAGGTGGACGACAAAGCGTCGATGACTCCTGAGGAGCGTGAGCGGGCTGAGACCCTTGAGCTCGCAAGTAAGTTACTGCCTTGTCTACGACGTTCGGATTGTTCTAACAACAAACAGAGAAGCAAATTGCTCAAAAGAAACTTGGCAACCCCCTCGCTCAGTTACGCTTGGTGTGCAACTCGCCGCACAATTTCTACAATCCCTGGAACGCTTCTACAGATCTTCCCGTAGACGATTCCATCGTAACAGCCTCCGGAAAGATGCTTCTACTAGATCGTCTTCTTCCTCGCCTTTTCGAGGATGGCCACAAGGTCCTCATCTTCTCTCAATTCACGACTCAGCTAGACATCCTGGAAGATTACTGCCGTGAGCTTCGAGGCTGGAAAACTTGTCGCATTGACGGCTCAGTCGCACAGGATAGCCGACGTACTCAAATCGCCGACTTCAACACTGATCCTGATTACAAGATCTTCCTTCTCTCAACACGCGCGGGTGGTCAAGGAATTAATCTTGCTTCAGCGGATACAGTCATCCTATTTGACTCAGACTTCAACCCTCAGCAAGATCTCCAAGCGCAAGATCGCTGCCACAGAATCGGCCAAACTCGTCCCGTGGTAGTATTCCGCCTTGCAACAAAAGACACCGTCGAAGAAACCCTCCTCAACTCCGCAGACGCAAAACGGCGTCTCGAAAAACTCGTTATCAAAAAGGGTAACTTCAAAACAATGGGTCAAAAGATGGATATGCGCGAAGATCTAGACCCTGAATCGCTTCGCGCGCTGTTACTCAAGGACGGACAAGTGTATAAAGTGTCCGGTGGAGAAGAAGTACTCAGCGATTCTGATCTCGATATTCTTTGCGACAGAAGTGATTCTGCGTATGAGAAGGCTGCGAGTGGAGAGGGCGATGCTGATGCTTTCCGTGTTGTTGAGACTGGTGCTGATTCTATCAAGATGGCGCGTAAGGATTAAGTTTGTACTGATATGTTTGCTTTGATATGTTTGGTTGGCAGGATTCATGTACTGGAAGGATTTGATCATTGCTTGCTATAGGTGTTCAGGGTTAGCGACTTGTCGGTTCAAAGTATAAGGGTTTATTTGTCTATATAGAAGACATCAGTCGACTTGTGTGCAGTAGTCGACATTATTACATTAGCAGCTACATTGTATTAGCATATGAGTGTTTTATACACCCTCGAAAGTTCACATCAGTGGCGTCGTCCATGACTTGTGACAGCGTGCAAGAGTGTCCAAAATTTGACTTGATTCAAAGTATCGTTAATGATATCTCACTATTCGTAAGACTACTGGTATAAGCCTCTGTAAAAGAATGTACGCCAAACTCCTTTCCAACCAGCCAGTGATTTCCATTTTGGTCGTAGAGTCGTTAGTTAACCTCCTCCACGAATCCAATTTGCCTCCTGGCATCCGGTCCTCCGGGCACATTTCCTATCCTTTTTGCCAGTCGTTCCTGTGTCTCCACCAGCCTCTTCTGTGCTTCCAACCTCGACTTTATCCTGTCCTCTGCACTTCTCTCAATGCGCTCCAATTCTTCTCGTTCGCTAATACGTAGGCTGCTGAGTGCTTGGGCATTGCCTGCTCTCTCGGAGTTGACCTTTGATTCCCATTCCAGCATCTTCTGTTGGCGGTCCTCTTCGGCTGAGAGTTCGGCTGCAGCGATCAACTTCGTTCGCTCTAGGCTTGATTGTGTAAGCTTGTGCTGTTCTGAGAGACGTCTCTTCAGTGCAGCGTTGAAGAGCGACTCTTCGAGATCGGCCTTCTGTCGTGCCGCATTGATGTCTTCGTTGTGGAGTCTGCGACGACGAGCATCCTCAATCTCGGCCTTGTTATTCCAGATATCTCTCTCAACGCTTGCCACTTCCTTGGCTCGAGCGAGAGCGATGGCGTGATCTTCTGACTCGAGGGCTATGCGTCGTAGTCTAGCCTTTCGTTCACGCTCCTGAACTAACATATCGCTTGGCAGGCCAATAGCATCTTCAGGTTGGTCTCCAGAGTTGGCGTAATAGACATCCACTGCTCGGTTCGCCCGAAGGAGGGTAAGAAGCTGATCCCGGGTATCTGACTCAGGCAGTACCTTCTGGACGTACATCGTGGGAGAGTAGGTAAATTCGCCGTCGGAGTAGTGGTTGTATGGTTTGTTGATCTCCTTCCACATAGCTACCTTCAAAAAGGTTCGAGTCGTCGCAATAGGGTCAGGGGACTCGAAACAAAGTAACAGCAAGGATTTCCCATGCGACTGCAAACTGATATCAGACCCAGCATCAATCAAAAAGGTCATGACTCTTTGCATAAGCTTCTCTCTATCTGCGGTGAGGTTGTCTGAGCAAGCTCCTGCGCCATGGCGACAGACCTCGCCCAGAGCAGATCTTCCATCGTGTAGTGGACTGGGGAAGTCGGGATGATGACCATAGTCCACGAGTACTGTTACGGCTGCCAGGTTGAGCTCTCTCGCTGCGTTGTGAAGTGATCCGTCGTCCTTTGACCGATCGATAGCGAGCAGATTGCCCATCATACGAGTTGAGAGTTCGCCTCCAATGTCGGTTGCCATCGCAAGAGGTGTTCGTCCCATAGCATCGGTAATATCGACGTTAGCTCCTTCTATGAGTAGTTCCTTAACAATATCCGCTCGGCGAGTTTGTATGGCAAGCATAAGTGGTGTAGATCGGGTGATAGCCGTTTCGAAGTTGACGTTTGCTCCACGTTCAATCAACATCTTAATCAGTGCTGAGCTGACCTTCTTCTGTGGCTGAGCAATCGCCCAAAGTAGCACCGTCATTTCTTCAGGCTCCTCCACGCTTTCGTGAACGCGGTATGCCGTAGTTTGGTCGTGATAGAAACCAGCATCAAGCAATACCTGCAACAGCTCGGCTGAGCGTGGGTACTGCGAGATCGCTTTAATCAGAATGGGCTCAGATCCCGCGCTTCGGGTCATGACATCCAGTCCAGCTTCCCCATCCCTATATCCTGAAAACAGCTCAAACAGCTTCAGCACCTCCTCAGGTGATCTCGCAGTATCGAAAACACGCTCGAAAGCAAGTGTGAGTGTTTGCGGTGATGGTTTGCAAGAAAGCAATCTCTCAGTCCAAAAAGCATTACCTTTTGAAGCCGCGCAAACGAGAGGCTCTCCATTCTGAAAGTCAACACTGACACCATAAGAAACAAAGAGTTCGACAAATGCATCAGCCAAGCCCTCCGTTTCCTCTGTACTGTCCTTCATGACCTGCACGAGTGCCCGGGTCACACTCTCACCCTTGGCACCCTTAGCGAGAAGCATTTTGGCGGTCGCAAGACCGTTTGCAGAGAACCATGTGCTGAACAAAGCATCCGAGAATCCACTTGAGAAAGCCGCGAGTATGTTATCCTCGCTGAAATCACAAGTCAAGATCAGTTCGACTGCCGATACCTTTGCGCCTTGGACAGCTTGAATAAGAGCATAGCAGCCATTCGTAAAAGGTGATGCTCCAGACTCAAGCAAGAGTTTGATAAGGCGCTCGTCTGGCTCGTCCTCTCCAACAGCCTTGCTTAATGCGATGTGAACTTCATCTACAGCCGGCATACCTGCTTTGAATAGCCCTTCAATGATGCGTAACCTGGTATCCTGTTCCAGTTTCCAGCAGGCTTTCAGGGCTCTGATTAAAGTGGGAGGAGATGCCTTTTTCTGCATTGATATTAGTAGGGTATTCGCTGATTGCATACCACAGAGCGCCAACATACCTGATTGCCACCTTGGTGCCACAAACCCAAAAGCAACTCAAGACTACTGACAAACGCAAGTCTCGTAGCCGCAACAACGGCCTCACCGTTGCTAAAGTTGGGGTCAGCGCCCGCTGCCAGCAGCACACGCAGCACTTCATGTCCATCTTCGCCAGATTTCGCAGCCGATACAAGCTGAATGTCCACAACCTCTCCAGAGACTCCCCTCTTCAGCAGACGCTGAAAGATCATCGCGCGCTTGTTCAAGTCTCCGACTTCGGTAGCAGCCTGGAAACCGCGTTCCAAAGTCGCCTTCTGGGTATCGGCATTGGACTTGAGCAGTACATCGAGGACCTCAACAGAACCTCCACGGCATGCTTCTATTATAGCCTGGCCTCCATGGGTAGAGATACTGGCTCCATAAGCAATCAGTACATCTCCAAGTTCGAGGTCTCCGTCTCGCGCTGCGATGAGTAGGGCGTTGGAGGCGGCTTGAGTCGTGACCCCCGCCTTTGCCAATCGTTTGCAGATATTGAGCCTGTTTGTCCAATCGGTGATCTTCATTGCTTTCTCCAAACAAGAGTCTCTGCTCTCGGAAGAATGCTTGATGCGAGAAAGCAGCAGATCAAGGATTTCAGGGGACTCCTTGGAAACAGCCAGTGCAAGAGCCTCCCCATCAGAGGCATCTGCAAAACCGGCCAAAATGCTTATCAAGGTAATATCTGTGATGAAGTGGTCGATGGCGTGGATCAAAGCTCTGTTTACTTCGCGAGGAGGCGCTCCAGCTTCGACTATTCTTTTCGTAAACGCTAATCGATTCATTGGGTCTGTGATCTTCAGGGCTTGGGGGAGTGCAGATGCCAGGGATGCCGGCGTTGGTGGCTTTTGACAACCAAACAGGGCATCGACCACAAGCTCCCGAGCCGCAGCAACAGCAGAGCATAGTGCTCTGGCTTTGTGGGTATTTGGGTCTGCACCGAGTTCTAGAAGCTTATGTAGTGTTGAGAAAGAGGCACGCCCTGTTTCATCCTGGGCAAGGACTTGAACTTCCTGTACCAAGAGACTGTCCAGATTGAGTTTTCTGGGTGCCTTGCCTACGATCACATCAAGCTTCCATCCCTTGTTATCGGTTGGAGGAAGTGCGCCTAAGCTCTCAAGACAGATCGGTATGGTGTCCGTGTCATGTTTGCCCAAACCAAGGACCAGATCCAGGACCTTGAAGTCTGAATTCTGTGTCGCCTTCCTCAGAATCTCTCCCTTGAGGCCGTTGATGTCTGCTTTGCCCTGTCTTAGAATAAGCTCGAGTAGTGACATATCAACAGGTCTCTCCTCGAGAGTTGCCAATAATGCCTCTGCCACCTGCTTTACGCCAACACTCGCCCGCGCTTGGAATAGCACCTTCACCATCTCATATCGCATCTGATGGTTATCAATCTTCATGACATCGGCGAGTCTTGCGGCGGCTGTTTGAGGTGATGCGCTTTGCATGAGCGTATGGAACAGTTGGACGTCCATCTGGTTGATAATGGTGTGGAGTCCAACGCCTTCGTCGTAATTGATGTCTGCACCATACTTGAGTAAAAGATTGATGAGGGCATCATCTCGCTGCGAGGGGTCCTCAGCAATCGCGTCTTGCAAAGCAATATGCAGAGCTGGGCCGGTCATTGCTCCCCTCAAGAACATATCAACCATACGATACCGTTCTGTGTTGGGAAGACTCTTGACTAAAGGAAAGATCGCGGTAAGCGTCTCGTTCGAGGGTCTCGCGGCAAGAATTGTGGCAGCCATGTCTGTATTCCCTGCCGAGACCGCGTAGCGCAAGGCTTCTCCTCTCTGGTGATCAGGCGATGCGACAGCATGGCGGTTACTAATCCGCGGCTTTCCGTGGCCATTTGGCTCTTGACTGGGTGGTTCGCGGAAATGAGGGTTGAGGAGAAGCTCAACTGATTGGATGTCACCAGATTTGGCAGCGTGGATCAGACAGTCGTTCAAAACAGGACCATTCGCGCCTCTCTTCAGTAATGAATAAAGCAGTGCCTGTCGCGTCGCAGGGTCCGCTTGCTGAGGGATCAGTGGGACACAACTTGACGCCAGGGAGGGATCAATTTTGGAAGATCCGCTTAGAAGAGAGATGACAAGATTGACCTGGCCTTTCGATATGGCAGCTTTCAAAGCAGAAGCGTCATTATGTTCTATTGAGGCTCCATAACGAGCCAAAAGGTCAGCCATCTCGAAGAATTGTGACTCGCACGCCATCTCAAGTGATCGCTCTAATATGGGTCCTTGAGCGCCACAGCATAGCAACAACTCGGCAAAATCGAGTTTCGACTTGGGACTCATGGTCGTGCTCTCAATGAGCTGTTGGAAAGCCTCGGCCAGACCGGGGTTCTGAGGTGGCTTATTTCCTGTCGCAATTGCCATGGCGATATCTCTTCGCTCATTGTTAACGGCGATTTTGAGAGCCTCGGCATTGTTGTAGTTGCAGTCGGCTGTGGAACGACTTAGATGCAGGACAGTGTCGAAACATTGCGCTCTCGTGGCATCTGTAAGCGCTTGTGAAACACAGATTTCTGATGGTCGTCCTTCAGATCTAAGAATAAGTGAGGCGATTTCTGATAGAACTGGAGCAGCGCAAGCTTTGCGGAATTCATCCTGGCCTTCTGCAGTCGCTGAGGCGTTTGCCCCCCATCTCAACAGGGTTTCGACAATCCGTGGGTTTCGCGTCCTTATCGCCGCAGGTAGACAAATATCGAGAGTAATGGGGTCGGCATGCGGTATGAGAACATGAACCATGTCATGTTGGTCTCTTTCGATGGCGGCTTTCAGTAAACGAGTGCGATCGAGTCCGTTATCAGTGCTTTTTCGTCTGTTCAGTAAGCCCTGCTTCTGTGACTGTGTACCACTAAGATCAACGCCTGCAGCCGCCAATTTCGCAATCAAGGCCTCAGCGACACCTGGTGAGCCTGAACTATCGACCCACGAGTTCAAGACCTCCCATATGTACTTGGTATCCCAGTGCTTGCCCTTTTTGAGATTGCTGGATGAGAAAGCTCTGGAGAGACCACTCTTAGGTCGCAATTGAGCTACCTCAGCAGACCGTCTCTTCAAGAGGTCTTCGGCGACGTTATCGTCGTCATGTGTTCGAAAAGACGTTGGATGAGCTGGTCGACTAAGAGGAGTTGGAGCGTTGGGCGGAAGAGAGAAGCCCCATTGCTGCGATAATTGTATAATGCGCCTTTGGCGGGCGTTCGCCGTTGAAGAATTCATTATAAGCTGCAGTTAAAGTTAAGGTGAAATGAAACGAATGTTGAGGTTGAAAATGCAAAGTGAACACCCCTCATTGAAATGTCATGGTAAGAGGAAGGCTGCAGCCTGAGAAATCGATCTTGTGCTCCTGCCCGGCCTTACCGTCCCTTTTGTTCTTGAGGTGATGTTGCTGCTGATGTTACAGAAGTCCTGGCCTGGAGAGGTCTGCTAGGATGGGGCCGGGGGGTGGTTGGAGGCTGTGAAGGTCCACTGCCCGTGCAGTGAGTGAATCACAGCCGCAGCGCCCCACCTCTGCGTGCTACGCTGCCCATCTACCGTGTAAACCATTAATGTCTTCTGGAGGTATCCTGGGTGTCATTATTTCTCATGACATATAAAAACATCACTCAATCATTCTAGCAGCATTTATAGTACTAATTGTCTCTTTACCTTTTTGATACAGTTTGCTACTCTCATAAATTGTGTTGTGGCGTCCAACAGTCTCAAATTTAGTGGGTGTCATGTCATCTCTCAACCGCCCTAATGCATCCATTCTATCCCCCAGAATTTAGGTGACGTATGGCGGCCCAAACATCCTCAACTTTCCCCTGACAATTGGACGATGGTACAGAAAAGGCCCAAGCTCCAACATTCAATATCGCTGCAATGACCATCTCAATAAACCGGCCTCAAAAGCAGCAACATCCGGCGGTCATGGCTGCAGAATCCTACCAGGATCCTCCTTGAAAACGCTTGCGAAGCTTTTCTCATGCCAAGCCTCGAGCACTGCCACAGACATTCTATACGTGCCATACGTGTATTCTGTTTTTTTCACTGACACATGAAACGAGCCTCTAGCCCCTGTCTAAAAACACTTACTGTGGCGATCACTTAACCGCAAGCAGTATACTTCGGGCGAAGGTCAAGAATAGGCCCGCCCTCCCAATTCTCGGGTGCTTAGACCGATCGCCCTTCCTGCAAGATGGCCACGCGTATGCTGTCGTCGCCCGGCCTAATTGAGTCTTTAGATACTGACTAATGTCAGAACTTCTGTAGACGACATGCAGAATGGCCTGTTTTTTGAAGGATTCTTTCGTGTTGTTCGCGTCGCTTAAGATTACACGAGTCGACGATATGTTTTGGTGTAGACAAGACATCTGGATGCAACATCGGCGAACTCGTTGTCGTAAGCCTTGCTACGAAACAACAAATATCTCGATAGCAATCATGGTGATTGGTTTATACCTTAATCATCCTGTCATCATGGATAATATGCTTAAAATCATGTTCATGTTAAAGTATGTATCATGGAACATCGAATGGCTTACCTAGTTTGGTTACCCTAGATGCCGAGATTGAACATTGACTACACGAAGCTATCTCCAACAAGATGGCTACTGCATGGCAGATTGAATCATAAACTCTATGACAAGGCAGGGAGCCCTTGGTTGCAATATCACGGCACTTCTTCACTTGACACTCGATGCTGTCATGATAACGTTTGCAATACAGTTGACTGCAACCAGACCCGCATGTTTGCGCCTCGTTTCATGATGAACACGGAATTGATATGAACTCTGCCACACTTGGAATCTCGGTAAATGTTCGCATGATGGGAATGTTTTAAAACCCGACTGATCGTCTCAGATACCCCAGAGTACACCTCAGGGTATCATAAGAATTGGCCCCTGACAACATAAGAGACGAAATAATTTGATCACCTTATGCCAGCTTAGGCTGGTATTTAGGCTACATTATTTCTGTAGCCTAAGTCTTAAAGGACATTTCTTCTGACACCCACCTGGTACACAATCGCCTGTCATCGGCTGAGCATAACTGTAAGAGGGATAAGAACTTATCCACATCTTCTGTACAATTTGATATCCATATTGCAATACTCGATTAATAGTTTGCAACTCTTGGACAAAGTTTTCTCAACTGGGACTTTGCCGTTGCCATTGCCATTGCTCACCTTCTCGTCCTCCGAGTCGTCCTCGAACTACTTCTTGGCCCTCTTCTTGGGTGGCTCCCTGTCTCTGTCGGACCTGTCGTCCATAGGCAGCGATCGCAAAAGCGCCAAAGGATCTGTTGTGATTGTTGTAGTTATTTTGAAGGGATTAAAACCGTAGAGAAATCTGTTCTAAGTCTTAAACTGAGTATGAGTTTAGTCTCACACTCAAATTGACAATTGTCAGATAATCCAATTGGAAGTGATAGTAAGCAAAACTGTCCAATTGACTGCCATAGTCAGCCAATCGTATATAACATATCCCATCAAATCTCATTCTCTATATAAGTCAAATTCAAGCCTCAGTTTTCTTCCAACAGCGCCTTAAATCTTCACCCATATCCGAAGTCGCAAAATGACGTGCCGAACAACCAAGCGGATCCCATCTTTACCCCGCCATCATGGCCCCGCGGTAAATGGGGCCGACAGCTTCTAAAGCTTCCCCCCGAACCTCCATCCATATTAATAATGCAATCTCTACGACGTTCTCTCCTCGCCTCATTCCAGACTCAAATAAGACCATCGACAACCCACATTGCTGCTCAGCGTATTGTCAGACTCGCTTCTCAGTTATCAACCGCCAAGATGCCTCCCGTCCCACCAAACATGAAAGCCGTCCAGATCAACAAGAACGGCGGCGTAGATGTCCTTGAGCATAACAACATTCCCGTTCCTAAAGCTGGAGAAGGCCAGATTCTTGTGCGCAATGAAATTGCTGGTTTGAATTACATTGATACGTATTTCCGCTCTGGTCTTTACAAGGCGCCTCAATTTCCTCTTACGCTGGGCCGTGAAGCGGGTGGAAAGATCGTCGATGTTCACTCCTCTGTCAAGGGTTTCGAGAATGGAACTCGAGTTGTCTTTATGGGTACTGTTGGCGCGTACGCTGAGTACAGTGTCGTCAACGCTTCCGATGCGGTTAAGATCCCTGATGATGTGTCCACCGAACAAGCTGTAGCTGCTTATCTGCAAGGTCTTACAGCGTGGACATTTATTCGGGAAGCTGGACAGGTTCAGGCTGGCCAATGGGTACTTGTCCACGCGGCATCAGGTGGTGTAGGTACCTTGTTGGTCCAGCTTTTGCGAACTGTGGGCGCAAAGGTCATTGGAACCGCTAGCACGGATGAGAAGCTTGAGTTGGCCAAGAAGAATGGTGCTGAGTGGGTTATCAACTCTCATGATGATGTTGTTGCCAAGGTCAAGGAGATTACTGGTGGACATGGTGCGGATGTCATCTTTGATGGTGTTGGAAAGGTCACTTTCGATGGTGATCTTGAGATGATCGCCCTCAAGGGAAGCCTCATCTCCTTCGGCAATGCTGTAAGTGGTATCTCCATTCAAGGTCTGAATGACCAAACTAACAATTGCAGTCTGGCGCCGTGGACCCTGTGAGCCTCTTCCGCCTCACTCCCAAGAACGTCCGCCTCATGCGCCCTGTAGTCAACGGCTACGTCTCCCAGCGCGCTGATCTCGAAAAGTACACTTCCGAACTCTTCGACCTCATCAAGTCCAAGAAGCTCGAGCTCACCATCCACAACGTGTACCCTCTCAAGGACGTGGCTAAGGCCCACGAGGACATCGAGAGCCGAAAGACGATTGGAAAGCTTCTCATTAAAATCGATTAATTCTAGCTTTTTATGTTTATTTTAAATGCGCTATATGTCTATAATGCCAGGGATAGTTGAGCTACAGAATCCAAAACATAAACTCTTCAGTAATTCTCATTTCACATCAACTGCGAGACGCCTGCTCGCACACTGTTTTACTTTTACTTTTTTAAGCCTTGGAAGACTTGACAGCCTCAAGAAGCTCGGCGGGAGGTTCTTGTCGGTAACCCTTGGGGTTGTTCTTGACCCATCGCCAGAGGTCGTCGCAGGCCTCCTCCATGGTGAGCTCGGTCTTCCAGTTGAGCTCCTTGTTGGCGAGAGTGGGGTTGGCAGTAAGGTCGAGGACATCTCCTTGTCGTCGGGGGCGGACCTCGTAGGGAAGATCACGGCCAACGACCTTGCTAAAGGCCTTGATGATCTCAAAGACGGTGCTGCCACGGCCAGAACCCAGGTTCCATGCCTTGACACCGGGCTGGTTCTCGCGGAGGTAGTTGAGGGCCATCAGGTGACCGCGGGCAAGATCGACGACGTGGATGTAGTCACGAATGGCAGTGCCATCGCGAGAGGAGTAGTCGTCACCAAACACCAGGAGCTTTTCACGCTCACCAGTGGCGACCTGTCCAAGCAGAGGCAGAAGGTTGAAAGGAATACCCTGAGGGTCCTCACCCATGATACCAGTGGGGTGAGCACCGCAAGGGTTGAAGTATCGGAGCAGAGCACCGTTCCATTGCTTGAAGTCCTTGCCAGCCTTCTCCAAGTTGTTACGCTGAGCGTTGACGAAGTCGCTGATAACGTCCTCAATCATGGACTTGGTGCGGCCGTATGTGTTGGTAGGTCCGATGGGGCAGTGCTCGGGGATAGGAATCATGTTGGGGAATCGGGTAGCATCGCCATAGACGGTAGCGGAGGAGGAGAAGACGATGTTGTTGACGTTGTTGCGCTCCATGGAGCGGAGGAGGGAGATGCTGCCACCGACATTGACACGGTAGTACTCGAGAGGGATCTCGCCAGACTCGCCGACAGCCTAGGAATTGTTAGTCGTAGACAATGGGAACGGTCGAAATGCGACTTGCCTTGAGGGCAGCGAAGTGGATGACGCTGTCAATCTCGGGGTGCTTAGCAAAGACCTCATCAATGGCCTTCTCATCGGTGATATCGAGCTTGTAGAAAGCAGGGCGACGACCACAGATCAGCTCAATGCGGTCGAGAGCGACCTCTGAAGAGTTGTAGAGGGAGTCGACAATAACGACATCGTAACCGTGCTCAAGCAGGGTGAGCGAGGTGAAAGAGCCAATGTAGCCGGTACCACTGAGAAATTTCGAGTCAGTGAGGGTATTCTTTGTTGCGACACCGTATGATCCGTTTGCTGGTCCCGAATGATGATTGCGACAGGAACAAAGAGGGACAAACAAGACGCAGCAGGGGTAGGAGACAAAGTTCAGTGGACGTACCCGGTAACGAGAACGGTTCCAACAGGCATTTTGGGGGGCTGGTTTCTTTGTTTAAGATTAAGCGACGGGAGGGAGTTTGCGGTGAAGGACAAAGTAAAGTTGAAAGAAGCGTTGCAAGATTGGCGGGGAGTGAAAGGTAAATGTAAAGGTAACTCGAGTGTTGGGTAATGGCGGGGCAACTTTTTTCTTAGCTGATTGAAGGAGGGGGGGATGAGGGGAGGGGCCAGGGGTTCATTCATGCTGCGGGAGATGATCCATTTTGATTGCTGCTGCTGCTAAATTAAGGACGCTACAGGGAGAAGATGACGGATTTCCAGATGGAGCATTATTCGGGATATGACGAAGCTTGAAGCCGATTTGATGATATGATATGATCTCAAACTTTTACTAGCGACCGAGTAACATATGATCGCTTTTAACGACGAACCACCGAATGAGTCAATGTGAACTTTGTGTTTAGATGCGCTCCATACAACGGTCGGATTTTATTAATTTGAGGCGATCGCGGAGCGCGGTAAAGTGCTGTAAGTCACTGTGGAGACTCTGTATCCGTGCCAGTACGAATTGCCAACTTTTGCTATGGGCCTGCGTATACTTCTTTGACCAGTTACGTTATACGTTATATGCAGAAAAATTGCAAGAATTACAGCAGATAATGTTCTTCTTGTCCAGAATGTCATTCTTCATGGGATTTGGATATCTCGGGTCGAAGCCATTCATCAAGCCATTTGCCTCAGCCGTTACGCTCTCCCCGATGGCTTAACTCTATGAGAGCCGTTGCCCACACTAGCCCAGGTGAAATACGAGAGCAAAAGCAAGAAAATGCGATTCAAAAGTCGGTCAGCCAATTCAATTAAGCATTCTGTCTAATTTTTGGAGTTGGAATAAGATATTGAAGTAACCTAGAAGGGGGAGAGTTGACACTATCCTAATTTGGATGTGGTTCAATAACAACAAGGAACCACGTTGAAGATGCTGCACGATGATTTGAGATTGAGTTTCAGAACGTGGCACTCAAATAACAGCGAAAAAGAATGACAAGAAGTATTCAAAGAATGAACGTCATCGGTGAATCCGATTCAGACTGCACCAGACATTTGCATGCAGGTACGGGTACAGAGTGATGGAAGACAAGCACAGTGCTCATGGCAATGGACGCGTGCACGTGATTACGCCTCAATTTGCGCCGCCTAATTCTCGGCGCGCATCGCGTCGGCGCATCATGGCACCTTCGCGATAGCATCACGATAATACGACAAAAAAAGTCGGCACTTGTCACATTTTCCAGCATCGAGTCATTTCTAAACCTCGATCCCGAGAACTTCAATCTATTGTGGTTGCGCGCCATTTATTACGACTGATGAAGACTCGTTTGCTTCATCTCACCGCCACCAACATGATTCTTTGTTGTTACTGCGCATTCAATCTCAACATCTAAATTGGCCAGGAAAACTGGCGCACAGAACAAGTGTCTTTGTGAACCAGAATCGGAAGCGGGGAAATACTTGGTGGTGTCGCCTTTTGGACGAGTTGGGATACACCAAAGCCCGTGCTACTATTTTCATCACATTGAACAAAGAAAAGCAACCATTTCCACCATCTTTCTAAGGAATAACAACAACGACGTTTATGACACAAAAGGGCGCAACTTCTTTCACGGCGACTCACTCTTGTTCACTTTGCTCTTCTCATTCACTTTACTGAACACACTCATCTCACCACAACCATGCCTCCAAGAGTCGCCAGACGCAGTACCCGTGTCTCAAGTAGGGAACCAGAATCAGTAACGGCCCGCGAACCTCAGAATACACTGGTTCGACCTCAGCTACCGACGTTGGAAGGAACCTCCAGTAGTCGGAGACAGTACACATATGGCTCCGGTGTTGAGCCACCACCCAGAGTAGGCGCTGGCCTACAGCGTATGGATCTGAGCAACGCTGTGAACCAGGCTCTCACAAGAGGCGGTGACCAAGAGGAAGAATTCGCTCGACCAGCGATACCGAGATCTGCAGCTACGAGAGCAGAGCAAGAAACAACATCCAGAAATAGTGAGTTCTTACAACCACACATGGAAAAAAATGCCTAACATGTAGCAGATGCACCAGAGCCGACAACAGCAGGCGGCAATGCACGTTTAGCTGTCGTTGTTAGGGATGATGACAGCTCGCGAAGTTTTGGCTTGGAAAGTGACTATTATGATCATGCGACGATAGAATCGGCGACTCCAAACCCGTCACAGGGACCTCAAAGGTCAAAGAATGTGCGTCGACAAAATCCTGAGACGCGGGAAAATGCGACAGATAAGGTTGATCCGCAGCCATCACGACCTCGGGATCGATTGAATGCCACCGCGCAGCCTACTGAGAGCAGAGTAGAGAGTAGAAGTGAAGGCAGAAATGCTCGACAGTTGGCATCTGATTTCAGTGCTGCTGCACAGAGGTCGAGAATCAGGGCTGAGCGCACCACTGACAGTAGGCCAGTGAACACGCCAGCTCTAGACAGAACCCGACAAGACACCAGGCAACAACGGACGCAAATACCCGAGGAAATAAGGGACTCCGAGGAGGAAAATGATTCCGAAAGTGATCAAGAGCCAATTGCAGCAGTCCGTCGAAGAAGACCACAACCTGCCAAGAATACAGGGTTGCCCTCATTGGGGACTCAGGAGCCTCCCACCCAGGTCGATAAACTGCAAGATCGACGTCCTAACGGGAGGAAGAATCTCTTCGGCACAACACCGACGACAAGCTCAAGGACAAGTGCATTTGAAAGAGCTCGCCAGAATGGAAGTGGCTCCGGAGAACGCGATTGGGACATTCAAAAAGAGCTCTTAGATTCGGAGGCAAGGGAGGCAAGGTTTGTAGCGATCAATGGTCGGCGGAATCAGCAAGAAGAACAAGACGAAGATTCTGAAGCTGAATGGGAGAGAAGCTTGGATGAGTACGGGCGCTGGCGATTTTGGTTCTGGACCAAATTTGGCTGGCTGGCATCGATATGGCCATTTAATCTTTGGAACAGACCACAACCTCCGCGTTTCATTTTCGATGATGATGAGGAGTACGACCCAGACGGCCCTACAGAGTACATTCGTCTGCTCTATCCCATGACATATGTGCACAGTCTGAAATGGGCTTTTGACGGGTTTATGGATCGAGTCATCAGTTTCACTGACCGTATACGTGGAATACAAGCCGGACATATGCGAAATACGACGGCTCAGCGCTTAGTGTGGCTTGTGGCATTGAGTGCGTTTACAGTCTTTCTACTTATGGGCACTGGAGCGATGCGATATGTCCCGGATATTGGTTCTATGGCCAGAGGCATTCACATGCCAAGCATTCATTTGCCAAGCGCCAGTGACTTCAGCGTTCCAAACATTATCCCGTCGATTTCTTGGCCTTCGTGGGGCAAAGGCGATGATGATGATAACCCTTTCGACCCATGGTCTGCCATAGACAAGACCATCCGAGACGGCAACAAGAAGGCAGAGGCGCCGAAGAAACCGAAGAAGCAAACAACCATCCACAAGGAAGCTCTTAAGGGACTCGAGAAAGACCTTCCTCCTGTTGTACAGGTGGATATTGTCGATGGCAATGGAGTCATCAAGCCTGAATTCTATCATGCTCTGATAGATCGCCTCAAGGTTGACGGAAGTTTCCTCAACTTCGAAGAGAAAAACGGTAACAACGAAATCTCCTCGGAAAAGCACTGGAAGGCTATCGTATCGCGCTTTGGCAAAGATCCCGCCCTCAAAGGCAAGATCGACGACAGCGTCGATCGCAGTGTTGAAGAGAAACTGCCGAACCTCTGGGATACGTGGTTCAGAAACAACAATGATGCGATTGAGCCGCTTATTGAAAAGGCGATGGCGAAGAACCAAATTGCCGGCTCAGGAGCTGCATTTGACCAGAAGCTTATCAAGATCGTCAATGAGGAACTCAGCAAGCAGAACCAAACTGTTGTTTCTCGTGCCGAATTCCTGGAGCATCTTCAGAGAGATCTCGAGAAGCATGAGTCCAAGGTTGAAGCCGAGTTCACAAAGCTTAGGTCAGACATGGAGGATCACATCAAGGAGTCCATTCGAACTGCGAAAATGATGGCGCCCCAGGCCATGTCTAGCACTGATATCGAACGACTCATCCGAAAAATCATGCACCAGACTTACACAGACGGCAGTCTGGAAGCTTTCGCCAAGAGCAATATTCACGCCCACTGGAATTCTCAGCTCAAGTACCAGGTCAACTACTTTGGTCCTGGAGCTGGCGCTACCGTAGAACCAGTATATACGTCGCCTGACTGGGATCCTTGGTACGGCGACAAAAAGGAAGCTGAGAAGCAGGGTCTGAACGGTATATTCGCCCATCCTCCCGTTGAAGCACTCCGCCACTGGCAAGACGAGGGAGATCGCTGGTGCGGAGCTCACGGCCTTGATAACCATGGGCGACCTCAAGGTGTGATCCTCTCTATCGAACTAGGCCATGAAGTCGTCCCTGAAAACATCGTCGTTGAACACATCCACCCGAACGCAACGGTCGACCCTGATGCCCGACCAAAACGTATCGAAGTCTTTGCCCGATACGACGACAGACAGGAAGAAGAGGAAGTGCGCGTCTACTCCCTAAACAGATTCCCCGACGAGGATATCGCAGCTTCTCCTCTACCAGACCGATTCGTCAAGATCAGCCAATTCACCTACCTAGGCGACGAACTGAACGATGGTGTACATGTTCATCGCATCAACGATGAACTTTCCAGTCGAGGCTATGCAACTGATCATGTCATCCTTCGAGCTATGAGCAATTATGGTGCTAAGGATCACACTTGTTTTTACAGAGTGAGGTTATTTGGAAAAGTGGCTGATAAATAGTCCTGATTGGGTTGGAGGATATGTGTGATGGTCTTGTATTATGTGTAAGGTCAGCGTGGAGCGATGGGAAATGGATAGACTTTTGCCAGGCGCTACTTGTTAATGAACTTTTATCATGACAACATCACTGCTCCTTGATGCTCCGGCTGTGTGGATTTCCCCACCTTCATCATCATAAAATCATAATACTTAGATTTCGTAGTAAAATCTTAGGAAATCATTTCATCCATTAGGCTTTTGATCAGCTAAATTAGGTAATTGGAGGTGCGGGATGTGCACAGTCGGGGGCTCAAGGAGACGGGGAATGAACAAGAGCCATTTAAAACATTAATCCTATACTTAATTCGGGCGACTCCAACTGAAATGAGCCTATTCGACCAGCCTGGAGTGGTCACCCTTAAATCACAACTTTTGTCTATCCCTACACACGAGGGGCCAAAGGGTATCGAACCTAATCCAGCAATCCCGTAGCAAGAGCCTCGAGATCCTCCAACGTTTCCGGCTCTTCCTGCACCCTGAAGACCTTGCCCTTGCTCTTCTTGCTCTTCTTGCCCTCGTCCTCCGAGTCGTCCTCGAACCACTTCTTGGCTCTCTTCTTGGGCGGCTCCCTGTCGCTCTCGCTGTCGGACCCATCGCCCATGGGCAGTGATCGCAAAAGCGCCAACGGATCCTCTCCATCGTCGGCATTGTGCAACATGGGCGCGTCGTCATCGTCTGACACAATACCCATGCGCTCTGCTCGCTCGGCAGCCTTACGCTTCTCTCGCTTTTCGCGACGCTTTTGTTTAGCAAGGGCCTTGTCATCGACATCTGCTTCCTTGACACGTGAAGTCTCGCCTTCGACGAATTTGCGGCGTTGTTCTTCGGCGGGACCTTCGCCCATGAAGTCGTCCTCGTCCTTGAGCTCGTAGATTTCGTGGGGGTTGCCGTCTTCGTCGAAGACGGTCTTGCTGGAATTACCCTTGAACTTGAGCATCTTCTTCTTCGACTTGAGAGCCTTCTCGCGACGCTTTGAGTCCACGACGAAGGGTTCCTCGCCACCAAGACCCTCGATGATCTTTGCTGAGCTCTTGAATGCGTTGTTCGCCTCGGCATCCAGATCACCATCCTTCAGTACTCTCTTTACTGACAAGAAATCATCCTCCTCGTCATCCTTGTCATCGCCATCAAGCACAAGCTTGTTGTAATGACTTGACAGAACGTCCTGATTTGTTCGCTCAAACATCTTGTCGTACTTTGTGCGCACCTCGCCCTTCTTCTTGGCCTTCTTCTCGCCATCCTCATCGGACTCATCACCACTAGACATACCCTGTCGAGGGGCGTTCTTTATCCTCTTGATGTCGTCGCCCTTTCGGAACTTGACCTGTGGTGTACCGGGAAGACCAAGACTAGCAGCGAAGCCGTCAAGATCAAGCTTGTCGAACTTGAAGACATCCTTGTCTTTTTGTAGATGGATTGACCGTGTGTAACTGATGAAAGCCTTTTGACCGAGATACTTGAGATCAGGATTTTGGAAGCACATGCTTTGTAGATGGTCCTTAATGTTCCTCTTCTTCTTCTCCTTCACATTAACCTTTTGAATGGGAATCTTCTTCTGCTCCAATTTCTTCAACATGCCAGGCTCTTCATTGGGGTCCAAAAAGAGCACTGCGCGACCGTTGCTTTGGTAACGAGCTGTTCTACCAACTCTGTGAATGTAGGTGTCGACATCTTCGGGGCAGTCAGCCTGAATAACCCAATCGACGGCAGGGAAATCAATTCCTCGCGCGACGACATCTGTAGCGAACAAGCATGTCTGCTTGGCGGAAGTAAACCGCTGGGTAATTTCCAATCGGGCGATCTGCTTTTGTCGTCCGTGAAGGTGGAGCAGAGGAATACCGGGCTGAAGTTGACGGAAACTCTCGTATACGAATCGGACCTGCTTGCCTGAACTTAAAAAGACAATGATCTTGCTCTTCAAATTGGCCTTGATAAAACCGTAGAGGGTGTCGAGCTTCTCGGTCAAAGGTGTGATGATGTAATGTTGTTGGAGGTTTGTAGGCGTAGCGCTGACAGCAGCTTCGTGAACGGAGACGTATTCGGGTTCCTTGAGACTGAGACGGGCCAGATCAGAGACCTTCTTGCTCTGTGTGGCACTGAACATGAGTGTTTGTCGTGTCTTAGGGAGATGCTCGACCAGAGCATCCACGTCAGATTGGAAGCCCATGTCCATGATACGATCCGCCTCATCAAGAACCAGCATTTGTAGATTGTTGGCGTCGAAACCAGCTGTTTGATCAAGATGCTGCAGCATACGACCAGGTGTGCAGATCAAGATGTTCATACGGTCCAATCGCTCCGCCTCCTCCTTCAAGCTCCTTCCACCGATCAAGCAACCAGCTGAGAAAGAATGGTTCCGGCCGATCTTCTTGAGGACATCGAAAATCTGAACGGCGAGTTCTCGAGTGGGGGACACAATTATGGCACCAACTCCGTCGAATTCAGTCCATTGGGCGCGGTAGAGCCTCTCGAGGACGGGGATAAGGAAGGCCAACGTCTTTCCGCTTCCTGTCTTGGCAGCACCCATGACATCTTTGCCTTTGAGGGCGAGAGGAATAGCTCGGGATTGCACATCGGTAAGGGTTTGGAAGTGAGAGGCCTCGAGGCCGGTAGCGGTCGGAGTGGAAAGAGGAAGTTGGGAGAAATTCTTGATTTCTTCCGACTTGGGGTCCTAAAATCGTTAGTTAGATCAAAGATCATACTGCCGAGTGCACCTTACATACCAAGTCAGTGACCCGTTGCTCGAGGTCTTGGATACTCAGTTGCTCTCTCTTGCGCTTTTGTTGTCGTTGCTCGGTGCGGCCGTTCTTCAGACTAGGCTTGGGCTTTTGGCCCTTGTGGCCCGGTCGTGCGTGGGGAGGCATGTTGCGTTGTGTTTTGGTAAGGAGAAGAAGAGATTCGCTCCAGACCTCTGTCGCAAGTTGGACCAAGTCTGGATTTTTTTCTAGGCTTCTGCGTTAGACCGTTAGGGTGTCAGAAAGACCAGCGACTAAGAGCATAAGAGACGAAAAACCTTGATCATCTCACCATAATTTAGCCTATTACTTAGACTGTTTTATTTTAGCTGCCTAAACCTTGGAAGAAAACTCTTCTGTCAGCCAGTGAGATGACCTTTCCTAAAAAGGTCTACCGCCCGGGCAGAAAGATCTCACCGCCAAAAAATTGAATCCCATTTGTTTTTTCTGCCCCTCCATATAGCAACAAGCTCCAAGTTGTGAACATTGAACATTAACAGCTTCATTATCGCAAAAATGAAGGGAGAAAAGAAGTCAAAGAAGGGCGGCGACTCTGAGAGTCGTATCGCCGATCAGCGATTCGCCGATTTTGAGACTGATCCTCGTTTCCGATTGCCTTCAAAGAAGCAGACCAAGACTACGATCGACAAGCGATTCGCGCGCATGCTGAAGGATGACGATTTCACTGCTACCGCCAAGGTCGACCGATATGGCCGAAAGATTAAGTCCGATACTAAGAAGAAGGCATTGGAAAGACTATACCAAGAGGAAGATGAAGAGGACGAAGAGGACGAAGAGGAGGGTAAGGATGAGGAAGAGGAGGCCGATATCGAGGTCGATGCCGACGAGATTGTCCAACGAGAACTGCGTAAGGCGCACGAGAAATACGATCCTGCTCGAGGCGGTGGCTTCTCTTCTTCAGAGGATGAGTCCGAATCCGAGGAGGATGAAGATTCTGACGAAGAGGAGGGCGGCGCGCAAGTCGATACCGAGGGAGATATGCAGCGCTTCCAGGACGAGCAAAACGAGGTCGAGGCTGGAGAAGTGACGAACCGAATCGCAATCGTCAACCTTGATTGGGACCACGTCAAGTCTACCGACCTTATGGCTCTTTTCAACAGTTTCCTTCCCGATACAGGCGGCAAGATCGAGAAGATCTCCGTGTACCCCAGTGAATTCGGAAAGGAGCGCATGCAACAAGAAGAGGTCGAGGGTCCCCCCAAGGCACTTTTCAAGGGCACCAAGGACTCCGACGATGACTCAGAGGACAGCGAAGACGAGAGTGAGGACGAGCGTATCAAGAAGGGCTTGCTCCAAGAGGGCGATGACCAAGATTTCGATAGCGACGCGCTCCGATCTTATCAGCTTGACCGTCTACGATACTACTACGCTGTTATGGTCTGCTCAAGCCCACAGGTTGCCCAGAAGCTTTACGAGTCAGTCGATGGACGAGAGTACCAGTCATCGTCTAACTTCCTCGACCTTCGATTCGTTCCTGACGATGTTACCTTCGACGACGAGCCCAGAGATGAGTGCGAAAAGGTTCCCGAGTCATACAAGCCCGTCGAGTTCGTCACAAATGCTCTGCAAAGCTCCAAGGTTAAGCTCACATGGGACATGCACCCTGAGGAAGCTTCCCGTAAGGAGTCCATCAACCGTGCTTTCAGCGGCAGCCGCAACGAGATTGAAGAGAATGATCTCCGCGCATACCTAGCAAGCGACAGTGAGGATAGCGATAACGAAGTCGAGGTTGTCGATGCTACCGCCGAGGCTGAGGAGAAGGAAGATGAACCCAAGCTTTCCAAGAAGGAGCTCGCCCGCAGAAAGATGCGAGCTGCTCTAGGCTTGGCCGAAGAGCCCACCAAGTCCTCTAAGAACGCTCCCGTGGGAGACATGGAGATCACATTTACACCCGCCCTTTCAGAGTCTGCACCCAAGAAGAAACCAGAAGAGGAGGAGACAACAATTGAGAAGTACGCCCGAAAGGAGAGGGAGCGCAAGGAGAGGAAGCGTGAAGCCGCCCGAGCCCGCCGTGAAGGACGCGACCCCAACGCGGAGGACGAAGAGGAGGTTGACGAGGCTCCTGCTGATGATGGTGACGATCTTGGCTTCAACGACCCCTTCTTCACCGCCGCCGAACCCGAAGCCACATCCAAGACCTCCATCCGCAAGGCCGACCGCCTCAAGAAGCGCGAAGCCCGCGAGGCCGCCGAAGCCGAAAACAAGGCTCAGAAGAAGGAGCTAGAAAAGGTCATGGCTGACTCTGGCGAAGGCCAAGCCGAACATTTGGACCACTTCGACATGAACGAGATTCTACGCGCTGAAAAGGCGCAAAAGAAGAAGGGCAAGGCCAAGAAGAAGGCATTGGCCAAGGAGCCCCGTGGTGGTCTGCAGGAGGATTTTAAGATGGATGTTGACGATGATCGATTCAAGGCTGTGTTTGAGGATCATCAGTATGCCCTTGATCCTTCGAATCCCAAGTTTAAGCCTACCAAGGCTATGACTACGTTGCTTGAAGAGGGAAGGAAGAGGAGAAACAAGGATGTGGATGGGGAGGAGCCTAAGGTTAAGAAGGCGAAGAAGAACAGGAGGTAAAGAGGACGTATAGTTGATGTAATGTACTGAGAATGGGTGATTTGCTCTGGAGTTGGGTGATTAAAAGTTGGTAATTGATAGCCACGATATATAAAGCATACATCCATAAGCACATACTTCTCGTGATTAAGATGTCTTCTACAAGTCCTTCCAGGTATTCGTCTCTTAAAAGGTTAGCACTCCATATCACGGCAGACCTTCATAACACTATTCATTATTCAAACCTGTATCTACGCTGTGACTGAACACCATGGTCTTTACATTAACAGGTAGATACTCACGCATCCAACGGCTTCTGCCCACTCCAGAAATGCATCTTCCCATAAGCATGAACCTTAGGATCCCTCATCGACTTCCTACACTCAGCAAAGAAAACCTCCATCTCCGTCTTATCCCAACCTAACTGCGGAAAATGCAGAGCTCCCATCGCAGGAAAGAATTCCTCACATGCCGTTCGGTAGTACATGCCCACCAGTCGCATGACCCTACAAACCTCCCATTAGCAAAGCACGTCTCTCTAGGTAGGTTAAAGTTGGTAGCCACGAGGGACTTACTTATCCTTCGGCCAAGTCCCGTAAGGCAACTTAATAAAATTATGCTGAATATTAACAAACCCCGCTTCTTCAAGATATTGTCTTCCGAAAACAGCTGCGTGGGCATTTGTTTCGTATAATGCGAAGGCTTGAACTATGATTTCGGTGAAGCGTTTTAGGGGCCAGTCTTCTGGGATCGAGTCGTCGTCTGAGTGGACTTGGCCGTCTACGTCTTGGAGCTCTACCCAAGCACCGGGTTTTATATTGCTAGCAGTTCTTGTAAGAATCAGTGTTGGAAGACAAGGGGAGAGGGGATGTTACGCGTATATTTGCTTGAGGAGTGTTACGGGAGATTTGAGAATGGGGATCATGTTGCGGAGATGGACGAAGTCGAAGTCATCGCCGTTGAGCCATTCGTCTTCTATATCGTCGACCATGAACCTGGCATATTAGTACTGATACCTCGTGTATAGGAGATGACTTACTTGACGTTTGGAGGTACCCAAGATGGTTGTATAGGACTCAAATCCAATCCCAAGACCTCAGCACTAGGAAACTTCTCGCCAACTACACCCGTCAGCCCATCCATACTCACTTCTCAAACCTTCAACATACCATCAATAGCCCAGATCCCCGTTCCCGTCCCCAAATCCGCAATCTTCTGCGGATTTTCCCCAATAGGCGCATAAAAGTGTCTCCCATCCGTAGCTTCCAGCATCATAGCATGCAGCATATCCTCCCTATTCTGCTCCGCCTCATCATTCGGTAAGGGATATCGTCCATGGCGATAACGATGGTAGCGACGACCGTTTTGGTAGCTGTGCTCGAGGATGCTGGAGCTGATTGAGGTAGAAGAGGAGCGGGTGCTAGTTGTGGAGATGGATTCGGCGTCAAAGTCGCTGGCGGAGAATTCGCCGTCTTCGTCGCTGCCGCCTGGGTCGATTTGGGCGTTGCCGTGGAGGAGACCTTGGGAGTCGAGATTTAGGTCTGGGAGGTTGTGCCCTTGTTCGCCTTGTACGACTGGACTTGACTTGTCGCGTATCTTCGGACTCTGGTGAGGACTACTCTTGACACTGGACCTTCTGCTTCCAGTATCCGGGCCGCCCATTGTCGATACCCTTTATCCAATTCTCGTATGAGCTTTCGTATCGTGATAATTTGTGCAGTAGAATCGTATCAGGCAATGAGGAGATTGAACCAACAGATATATGCAAATGCCAATATTAATACCCACCAACCACAGAGGGGCTACCCAATAAATGCGAAGCTATCAAAAATGACATGTTCCAAAAAAGAAAGACGGCGAGAAACCTTCCTATTAAAGAAGAACATGATAGTGACGAGACGGGTACAGTTAACCGTCGTCTTGGAATTTTCCATGCATCAGGTTGACGTTGTGGAATGCCAGTCGGAAGTCGAGGGCGTGATGCTTCGAGGCTAGAGTAGAATATTATAAGCTCTGTCAAAGCTTCGGGAAGTAGATCTGACATGGAGCCGTGGGTCTTTGCGATCTTAGCTTCCATGGCCCATTGTTTGAACATCAAGACCTCGCTAAATGTTCGTTTAGCATGTTCGTTTAGTAGGTTTGAGCTGTATCATTGCGATTGGTTGTTGCTGGCCAAGACTTATTACAGGGCTGAGACAGCATTCAGGACGTTTTCATCAGGAACGAACGTGCTGTCATTGTTATGAAAATAACCTGACGCAAGTGCCAGCTGAGATCTTACAGGGCTTGTAGCTTAATTAGTTGGCGAAAGTTTAATTGAGAGGATCGGGAGTTTTTTTCGCTGTTGATGATTCGATGGGGTAAGATGGAGTGACGATGTTTTTAGTTTGGGTTATAGTGACCTTTTTGAGCTGTGTTATCCGTACTCTTGGTGAAAGAGGCATCGAATAATGTCCACTTCCTCTCGCGCCGACAGGATCTATCCCATCCGTATGCAGACAGCAAACGACTCCATCAGACCAAGTACCATACTATCTACTAAGGTAGGTAGATAGGTAGCAGGCAGGCAGCAGAACAAATGTCCTCCAAGACTTAGGCTACCATAATAAAGTAGCCTAAGTGCCCAGTCTAAGCTACTATAAAATGACCAAATTATTTCGTCTCTTAGGTGGAGGACAATTCTTCTGATACCCTGAGGTGTAGTGACTCCATCTATTTCCGTCACGATAATCCACATCAACATATCCCCAGTTTCATTTCCCCTCATCTTCAAATCCACAAGATCCATATAATCGGTGAGCAAGCGGTTTGCATGCATGCATAACCTATCCTGTCGTGCATGCTGGCCCCCTGCCTACGCTGATTGGTAAATTGACGCGAGATAAGAGATCTGTCCGCGTGATGGTGAAAAGGGTGGGATAATGCGCATCCCGCTTCGTTTTAGCTGCCGCTTTCGTCGGTGCGGCTGGGCCTTTAGTCTCTATCGCAACAACACCAAGGCTAAAGTCGTGATAATTGATGGGGGGCTGGGTATCACCTAATCCATCCTGTTTCTACAAACGTTACATACAATGTCTCACTCATAGACCACAGCTATCAAAGTATAGGATATGATAGTCAAGATGATGATGCAAATCGCCTCCATGATATAACCGCCCAAACTCATCCTCCCAAGCGCTGATTATCTTGATCAACTTGTGGCAAGGCGGGTTGAACAGCGAACCGCTTAGTACTGCAGCCGACCCAAAACCCGCAGATGGCAATGTACGAGTACACCATCGCAGACGCTGCGAGTGTTGGATCAATTTCCCATGGTTACAAAGATATCCTATCGCGAGTCAGAGAACTTTCCCCGCTGGTGTAAAAGGGTGTGGTCAAGTCGCATTGAGACAAGCTGATGTGCAGACCCTTGGAGACACGGGGAAAAGTAGACTGGCGACGGGTCAGAGACGTGGGATGATTATGTGAGTAAGAGGTGTTGTTATCTCCACTGGTTCATAATGTTTGTGATACAGCATCTTTCGATAGGTGCATTACAGTAACGGGTGATGAACTGATCATTGAATCCATCATGTATAAAATACAATATACCAGTAATAGACATTTAATATGTGTGATCGATGGTAACAATTGCCACTGAAGAGACCTGAAGAGACCCCTATTGCAGAATGATTACCATGATCATCGCCATAATTCATCATTCACCGACTCTCGGAGCTAAAGTTCCCCCAGTTCTAGCGTCCTGGGGGTTGCATCGAGATCGTGAAGGGGTGAAAGCTGCAGATGTTTCAGTGGAGGTTTTTTTTCTGGTCATGACACCCTCTTTTTAGATAGCTGCACTGCACCACCAAGGCAGGTAGGCAACTTATCTGTGGGGAAACGCGTGAGCTATAGAATAATAATTAGGTGCTCTTGTGCTAGGGTTTGTGTTTGTGTAATAGAGATAGATAATAATACTTGTAACCATCTCATCTCATCCCCTTGACTCTTTTTTTCTCTTTACTTTTCATCGTCTTTGAGCGATATTGACCTGAGATCCACCTTTTTACCTTGGCCAAGCTCTTTCATCACAATTATCACTACCAAACCACCACCTAATATCTTGTATATTACAACAACAATACTGCGATTACAGAAATGCCGCTCGACTCACAATCTCCTCTACTCCCCATCTCTACACCAACAGCCATCGCATCTCCCTACGAACAAACCCAAACCCCGCCACAAGCCCCCACAGCAGCAAACCATGTCCAACGCCTCGCCATCGCGACATTTTCCCTCGCTCGCTTCCTCCGCGGCGTCTCGCTAATAGCCTACCCACGCTTCGGCCTCTGGGCCCTCGACATAGCCCCCGATGGCTCCGCCTACATGCTCGCCAGCATGATAGGCATCCGTGACATTTTACTTTCCGGCCTACTCTACTCGAGCGATACCGCAAATGCAGGCGTCGACCACGCCGCTCGTCGCGAAGTTACACGCGCACTAGCCACAAACCTCTTCAGCGATGCGCTGGACGCTTTCGTGCTGATTTTCTACGCTGCGTGGTCTGATGACTGGGGCAATCCTATTGCTGTGATTGTCATCTCTGCCGTCATGGCTATTTTCGAGCATTTGACGCTTTGGAGCTTTAGTGAGGATGATTGGAATGCACATGAGCATGGAAGTTTGGGAGACGACAAAAAGGCGAGGATGAATGCTTGGTTGAGAGAACTTGAACGGTGCGAGCCTGAGACATATCGACATGAGCAGTCTGTTCCGCCTTCGTCGCGAGCTTCGTTTCGGGGATATGGAGCTTTGGTTTAGGGATTAATGCGTACGTCGTGGTGAAAAGTTGAAGTTTATGATATCCATTTTCTGCGACGGCGTTGGTTCTGCATTTATTTTCATGGAGTTGGAGGAAGATGTGGTGATGCTTTACGATTGCATGTTTTTGCACTTCTATATTGCTTTCAATACCATTGCTTTTGAAGTTGTTCTATCTTATGTTCCTCTGTCTACCTGTAAAATCTGGTTACATCTTGCTATTGGGTTGAAGTCGAGAAGCTGGACTTCCGTCTTTCCGAAATAGACACAAATAGATCATCAAATGTGTTAGACCCGACGTCGAGTCAAACATCAATGAGACATGTTCTGCGCTGAGTCCCTGCATTCAAGTCGTCGATCGTTGCTCGATTCTCATATGCCGTGAAATGTCTTCGAGATCTCAGGTCAATCAATCATCTTGCCGAGACAGCATCGCCAGTTTGTGTAATTCTTAGAACCATACCATTCAATTAAACAAATCAAGCCACTCGTTGACACCGGAGATGTATTCATCGGACTCTGGCGATGGCGTGATAAATCTCATCCGAGGCACAATGGAGAGTCGCAAGGTGTCGTCCGCAAGTGGAGAATCACCGGCCGCTAAAATCCTCTTGGCTTTATACAGTTTTCTTTTTTATAATTGCCTCTTTATAAGTAACAGCTCCCTTCAACTCACTCATTATCCCAGCACGTTCATTTTACTCATTTGTTTAACGTTAATTCTTATACAATGGGGGTCTCTGGTGTAAAGCGTGTGGCTGTTATCGGTGCCGGACCAGCGGGTGCTATCGCTGTTGATGCCCTCGCCCAAGAAAAGACATTTGATCGCATTCGTGTCTTTGAGAGACGTGAAGGTCCTGGAGGTTGTTGGTATGTCTGAGCCACTACTCTATAGCAGAGTTACTCACAATTTCAGGATTGGCGATACAACACCACCTCAACCAATCTCAGATCTGTCAAAGCTGGCAGACCGCACAGCAGATCAACAATTGCCTATCCCTGAGCACTTACCAGCTCACCTCCCCAAGCCCTCTCAACCCCGTCATGAAGAGTCCTCAATTTATCCTTACCTAGAAACAAACGTTGATACATCAACTATGGAATACACCCAAGAACCCATCCCAGTAACTCGCAGCCAACGCTCAATCAGCATGCACGGCGCTTCAACGCCTTTTCGACACTGGAAAATCATGCGTGATTACGTTGCTTCCATCATTGAACGTAATCACTACGAGGATTTAATTTCGTACAACACTACCGTGGAACATGTCGAGAAGCAAGGAGATGAGTGGAGGGTTGTGTTGAGAAAGGAGGGAGATGAGTTGGATTATTGGTGGGAGGAGAGATTTGATGCTGTTGTTGTGGCGAGTGGTCATTATTGGGTGCCGTACGTTCCTGCTATCGAGGGATTGCAGGAGTTTGAGAAGATGAGACCTGGAAGTGTTGTTCATAGTAAACACTTTCGTGGTAGGGATGCTTTCAAGGACAAGGTATGTTTTGTCCAGGTTGACAAGAGGGAGTACTAATTGTTACAGAACGTCGTGGTAGTGGGCGCTTCAGTCTCAGCAGCTGATATCGCAGTCGACATCGTTGACGAAGCAAAGACACCAGTCCACTGCATAACTCTGGGTCACACAACAAACGTCTTCTTCGGCGACACAGCGTTTCACCATCCCAAGATCCAACAACACCCCTCCATCACCAAAGTCACGGGCCGAACCGTGCATCTCATCGACGGCACATCCATTCCGGACGTAGACCACATCATCTTTGGAACAGGCTACAGCTGGACACTACCATTCTTACCTTCTGTCCCCGTGCGTAACAACCGCGTACCAAATATCTACCAACACATCGTCTACCAGCAAGACCCTACGCTTCTTTTCGTCGGAGCTGTAGGAGCTGGACTTACGTTCAAGATCTTTGAGTGGCAAGCTGTATACGCTGCTCGCATTCTTGCTGGGAGGGCAAATGTACCTTCTGTAGAAGAGATGCAGAAGTGGGAAGAGGTAAGAATTGAGGAGAGAGGTGATGGACCTAAGTTTTCGGTTGTGTATCCGGACTTTGAGGAGTATTTTGAGGATGTGAGGAAGTTGGCTGGTGACGGGGAGGGTGTTGGGAGACAGTTGCCCAAGTACAAAAGGGAGTGGTTTGAGAGTTTTATGGAGGGGCATGAGTTGAGGAAGGGGTTGTGGAGGAGATGGAATGAGGCTGCGAAGGAGGAGGAGAAGGCGAGGTTGTAATCATAGATTTGAGATAGACATAGACGGATAGACATAGAGAGTCTTGTCGCATTTGGGGACTGAGATGGGCAGATTTCTGCACTGAACCATATTGCTATTTTAGCGATGAAGCAAGACCTATATCGGTCTTGATAAGAAGGGTTTTGTCCGAAACAGACATACGCGTCCAAGACTTCGAGATGTTTCTCTATGTGTTCCCGTTGACTCTGCAGGAACCCTTGATGGGAAGCGACACCTAGACCATGTCGCGCGTAACCCAATCACTGGATTGACCGACATTCAAGCTACACCGTTCCAATTCTAGATACAGAAGCCAATGATACCGCATCGACGTCAAATCAGTTCACAGTCAAGATGCCCTGCCAAGTGTTGGGAGAGTGTCTACATCCGGGATTATCACGGCTTTGATATGCCGGTCCTCAGTTTCCGTCCTCGCCAATGGCTCGACCAAAGCTGGCCTCCCAAACGCCCGATTTCTACCATGTGTAACTCCAAAATACACTCGGTATTGTGCAGATGACACGGAGCGAGGCGTCATTAGTGTGCCCCCCGCATCCAAGCGGACGATCAGCATGAACCCTTCTCGGGAGTTGCGAAGACATTTGATAGGATAACGACGGAAAACACCTCTCATATCAGAGCCTTGTTCTGTACTGTTGGATTGCATATTTTGACAGTTTTCTTGGATCCGTTTCTTGTAAGTCAAGGCAGTTGAAGAAGACAGGGTTTATGGTGGAGTTAAAGCTTGGATGTCTGTGCCGAAGCCATACTCCACAAGAAACCCAAGAACCAGGACGGCTAAGACGGGACGATCGCGAGTCTCCATGTTTGACAGTTGGATAACAAGGGCCTTTCTTCAGCCTGTCTCTTGCAGCACATGAATAGGCCCCCAACGTTGAGTCTTCCATTCAACGAAATATCACTCAAACTCGGCTGCCGAAGCCTATCTTTAACCAGAGATTGGCTGGTCTCTTATCATGGTTGGTTACGTTGAGGCATCTGCACTAAACGTTAGTGGCTGATAGTGATGTACTTCCCCGCGTTTTTAGTTATCTTGGTCTCCATGGATGCTGTAACGCCCTGGCTCAACTTAGATAGCTTGCCACCCCCCGAGATAGCAGATCTTGTCTTGTTTGTTATTCTTCAATCCTTTCCCCAGTATTCAATCTATTTCTTGGGAGCGTGATCATGTCGACCAAAACATCAACGACGAAAAATACTTGTAGACGCGCTTCTGTGTCTAAAGCAAAGAATGGACCGAATCCACGATCGAGGTCAGGCTGTGTGACTTGCAAGGCCAAACACGTATGTTAACCTGTTAATGGTTGATGGAATTGGCTAATGTTGGTAGACAAAATGCGATGAAACGAGACCAGAGTGTCTTAGATGTATACGCAAAGGCGTTAAGTGCGGTGGTTATTGGAAGGAGTTTAAATGGTCGTTCAAGCATCAACCTGGCGAGATAGAGGTCAATCTGGATTCTTCGCCAACTTCTTCGCGACGGGGTTCTGATGAGACCCCGGCGGTTGATGCAACTGATCAAACCCTTCATACGCAAGAACACATTGAAGGGTTACCTACCGAAGATACAGCTATTCTAGACGACTGGACAACAAGTCCCTGCACAGAGCCCGACGACGTCTTCGCTCGATCCAACTCAATCGCATCAAACTGCGACATCCCAGACCTATCCCTTCAACCCGATCCTTCTCTCGCCCTCGTCGAAACACAATACTACGAATCAACACCCCTAACAGTCGGTCTCATAACCGACACATCCTCCCTCCTAATAAGCAACTGGTTCGAACAAGTCTGCACTCTCTGGTCCGGTTTCGACAGCGACTTTAACCTCAATCGTAAACTCGCTCTCGAACTCTGCACGAGCTCACAATCGGTGTTTTCTTCGTTACAGAGTATGTCTGCTGGGTTTTTGTCTACGAGATTGCCGCATATGAAACAATCTGCTATGTATTTTCTGCAAGCTGCTACTGGATCGGTACTTGTGGAAGCGCAGGAGATTCTGCAAGGGCCTGTGGACGATATGCCCACCGGTGCACTCTTTTCATTGTTTTGTCTGGGTACGACTGTTTGTTGGGTCGATGCGAGACAACTTGGTCTCCCCTTCTTCCGCTCCGCGAGAAAGATTCTCGATCGGCTGAATACAAGACTTGAACGACTATCAGCAAAAGATTTGGAGTTGTTGTCCTATTTTAATCGCAGTTTGACATACTGCGAAATGCTTCTCGCAGCAGTAAACCAAGACGACACCGACACAGACACCGATAACTCACGCGCCGTACAACGCTACATGGACGACTCTCCACACCCATGGACAGGAATATCCCCCCTCGCATCCCAACTTTTCGCCCAATCAATCCGTCTCTGCCGAAGTTTCCGCAAGAATCTGAAACTACCAAAAGAAACAGGTCGCGATTTCCAGCGTGCGTTGGAAGAGATACAAGAAGCGCAGCGGTTAGAAGAGAAGCTACTTGCTCTTGAGTTTCAGACCACTTGTACGGATACAGGAGACTATCGGACGCCGTCTGTTCATCTTGCGCAGGTTGCTGAAGCGTATAAACTTGCTGCGCTGTTACAGCTGTATCAGACGTTTCCGGATCTTGTGGCGTTGCGATTACCGAGTTCTTCTGTTCATGCGAATAGTCGACATATACCCTGGGAAGAGTGGATTATCCCTTTGAGTCTACGACTCGTTAATGTGCTCGAACTCATTCCTCCGAATTCAGGCACGAGGGTTATTCAACCACTGCTATACATTACAGCGAGTACAGGTCTACGATACGACACAACTACCATGCTCGACATATCAACTTTCCCGACAGACTCAGATTTCTTCACGGCAGATCCTTTTGCGCCGCCTCCTACGAATTTGATATCGCGCATGTCACTGGATATTAGTAACGCGAGACATTTTATTACTGGACGGCTGAATATGCTGGAGAGTAGTCTTCCGCCGAAGCCGGTTATTATGGCGAAGGAGCTTATCAAGGCGATTTGGGATGCGTATGATTGCGAACCGCCTGGTGTGGCGGCTGTGCATTGGGTTGATGTCATGGAGGATAAGAATTTGAGGTCAATGTTTGGATGATGCTCTCTTTTATTGTTGGTTCGGAGTTGTAGGATATCATGGTAGTGTAGAAATAGTTCTCAGTTGCTCATCTATTGAAGCACAATGCTATTTATCGCTATCCAGCCCTTATTCATTCCTATAGATCATTGAACTTCCTAGCCCCAGAGTAAAAAGCCAACCCCGTATCCGGCGACGAAAAGGTAATAGTCGCACCATTAGGAATAAAAAAGACATCTCCCGCCTTGGCCTCAACCTTTTGTCCCGTTGAGTCTTCAAGCACAAAGTTTCCCTCGAGGATGATCTTGGTCTCGTCGTACTTGTACGTGTACGTCAAGGGTTCGCCTTTGTTCACGCGGAACAGGCCGCTTGTGATGGGCTTTTCAGCGCCGTCGGGCGTGGAGTGGATGTCGCCGATGAAGGTGTTTCCGCCTGAGAGATGGGGGATTTCAAATTTGGATTGGGCTTGGGCGTAGTGTTTGAAGGCTGACATTTTGACTGTTTGTATTGATATGGAGATTGAAGGTGGTATAGAGATGTAGAGGTAGTAGATGTAATTGTTGCTGACTTGCTTGCTTACTTTCTACAGCGAACATAGACCCTTTCATATACACAAACTCTCCTCTTCCTCTCCCCTCAATTCCGCAATCCCGAACTCTTACTCCAAGCCTCTTGATGAACAACTAATACCTTCATCTCCCCTTTGGAACAATGTTCCCGGTGGTATTTGCGGGGTGATAAGAGATAGTCAACTTTTTCCTATTCGGGTCAAGTTGCCCGGAGCCCGTTTCGGAGGCGGAGGCCGGGGTGGGTCGAGTACCTTGGCCGCTTGGAGTAGTGATTGCCGGAGATAGTACTTGGCAATGATACACTTGTACGCTGCGAGATGATGTTACTATATCTATGGTGGCTTATACCATAATCACTTTGGAGTACCATCCAATTATACACCCACTGTACATCAAGAAGTGCATTATTATCTTCATTATGGACATAGTATCATCCTTCGGCCCCCACGAGGCAGTGATACTTCTCAGCATCATTACCAGTCTTGCCATCTTAATTTACAAAACAAACGACATAATCCAATCCCGTCGTAGTTTCCGCTACGCAAGCAAACTACCCCCTGTATCAGCAAACTACGAACCAAGCGACTTCAAAACACCCATTCCATCCCCTTATCCCGGTTGGTCCATCGAAAACACAAAGCCTCTACCCTACAGAGCTTTTCGCTATGGACCGCACTACCAAGTTACCATGGGTCTGCGGACTTGTCCAGTAGAAGAGTGGATTGAGTTGGATAACCATTTCCCCAAATATCACGCTGATAAAGCGGCGAGGATTACAGAACGTGGGACGAAGTGTGTTGATACGCATCCCGACGCTTATCCTGCTGCTATTGAGCTGTTGCAGGAACTTGCGGATTATCTTCCTGCGAGGTATCCAAGTCTTTATGAACGTACTTCCGTGGGGATCAAGAATAAATGGTCAGGCGAGGACTTCAACATTGTTGAAAGACCATTAGCTGAAGATCCTATGGCGATTTGCGCACGTCTCATTCAAGATGATCTCGCCATCATGGTCGAACGTCCTGACGGTCAATATTATCTTCTCGCTGGAGCTATTCTACTAGCTGGCTTCTGGCGCTTGTCTGATAAATTCGGCATGTCCCTCTCAGACATCCACACCTCAGGCGACGTCCCTCATTTCCGCGAAAAGCTCGAGACTGGAATGTGCAAATTCTTCAAGCGTCTTCGTCCTGAGACTGTCTATAACCGAAACAACTACTTCCTCCAAGTCGACGACAGTTTAGCCTGGAGCTGGAGTATCGGCAGTGAAGACGCACCCTCTGTATCATGGAGCACAGCTGAGAAAGACAAAGCTATTGAGCACCACATGTTTCGCTCCGAGCGACAGAGTCTTCGGCGATTACCCAAGACGGGCGCTGTGGTGTTTACTATCAGGACTTATTTCCATCCTGTTACGGATATTGCTAAAGAGGATTATGTACCGGGTAGACTTGCTAGCGCGGTTAGGAGTTGGGATGATAAGGTTGCTAATTATAAGGGACGGGCGAAGTATGGGGATGTTTTGTTGGAGTATCTTGATCGGGAGCATGAGAGGCAGATAGAGAGGGGGTTGGATGTTGAGAAGGAGGGGGAAATCAGGAAGTATCCTTGGTAGTTATGTTCTGGTAGATGGTAGATGCAATTGACTTGTTAAATGTTGTACTCTTGGTATGATTGATTTGTGTAGATGGGCTCTTAACCGACTGTTGTATCATGAGTGAATGCCAGCTCTGGATCACGTAGGTACGCGAGACCATGGTGGTTCCATACTCGAAGGATCAGAGACTTCGACTGAAACATCTTTCTTTTCATAATTCAGTGTTACAAGAGAGCGAGGCCATCGCAGGATTACATTTAGACTGGTATGTCAAGGCATAGAGTCAATTAATCACGTCGCTATATACAAGCCCATATCAACTCATCTTCCACTTCCTCTCCCACCCAGGAAAGAAAGGATTCTCATCCAACGTCCCAACCTTCCAATCCTCCTCCACAATGCCCTTCTCAACCTGCTCCTTAGCCCACCTTCTAAGCGCCGGCTTCGCAACATGCTCAACATGCCACGTCCCCTTATACCGCATAATATTTTCCTTACCCTCCTCCAGCACCTTAAGTACAAGCGCAGGAATATACGGCTCATCTTTAAACTCTGACATTGGTGTGAAGAGCGCTTTAAAGTTGAACACGATTGCGCCTGAGAGGGGGAGGCGACGAAGGGTTTGCCAGTCTACGCGTAGATGCACGTCGCGTTCGGCGAGGGTGGGAGATTGTTGGAGACGGGTTTGGAATTCGGGGTCTTCGGAGGGGATGAAGAGTGGTTGGTGCATTTCTAAGCCCCAGGAGCCGCGTTGGATGGGGGCGTTTGTTGGCATCTTGGTGAAGAAGCTGTAGACGTCAGTATCTGCTATGTTCTTAGGGCAACTGGACATACCGATCCATGCTGAACTCCATCTTCTCCTTGTAGTCTGGCACAGGAGCATGTATCTCCGGCAGTCCCAGTCCAATCTTCTCACTCAACTTCCAGCCCACGGAAGAACAAATCACACCAGCCCTGAAGCAATAACATCCAGTCGAGGGATCCCGTAGGGTAAGCGCAAAGTCCTCTGGAACGTGATTGAGAAGGAACAGTAGAGGCTCAATCTGATCCAGGTCCTGCTTAACACCCAAAATGTGATTGACAAAGACTCTTCCGTGGAGTTCAAAAGCTTGAGGGTATCGCGCACAGATGAATTGGATCACCATCTCCATAAGCTCTTTACACGCAAGTTCAGAACCTGGAAGGGCTTGAAGAACGTCACTTCCGTGCTTTGCGTAGAGGTCTTGACGTTGGGCGATGCGAAAGCGGTATGTACTCTCAATCTCCAGCCAAAAGTCAGGATCCAGCTTCTTCAACGCTGTCACTCATTAGCTACACTCTGGAACAGAATGATAAGAGGTGACTTACACATAGTCTGATGATAAGCCCATCGAAAAGGTCGATACGGTCTCGGCATCGCAGCATCAACATTAAAATTCCTCAACGGCTCCGGCAAAGGAACGCCCGACAAAGTCGCATAATCCGGAAAATCGCCCAGACGCCGAATCTCATCTACACTGAAGCCGGTGAAGTTATACGTTGTAGGATTGGCATGGCGATAATCTTCGTCGAGTCTCAACAGAGGTCTCGGTGTCGCGGAAAGGTCTACATCTTCGGAGGAGAAACCTGCAGGAAGGGATTGACGTTGAGAGGGTGGGTATACGGTTGTATAATCTGCTGGTGCTGCTTTCTTTACAGGTTCGGGAGGTGGTGACGATGGGTAGCGCTTGATGGTCTTGCGTTTGGAGATGAGCGTGTGAGCTAGAAGGACCAGACAAGCAGACGCTGCTGTGAACAATGAAACGAGCAGCACTGAATGAGAAGAAAGAGGATGGAGAAACTCCTTGTAGGCAATCATGATGGCGATATCTTCAAAGTGATTACAAGTAGTGTTTACAGGCACATTTTTAGGAGTGTTCTTTTCTTATGACTACTTCAAAACGCAACTCAAACACAATCGCTCCCACCATCGTCACCACGCAATCAGCGACACAGCGATAGATCACGAGATAAACGGCTGCCCATTCCCAAATCTGGTTACACTTTGAGAAAGGTGAGGGTAACATGCCCATGTTGGGGATAGTTTAACGCGGGGTACGGGGAAGCTTATCGGATCTGCGGCTTGGAGTGTGACGTAGATACGGAAATAGAACTAGATACTGTAGTCACGCAGATAGGTGCATGTACAGATAGACGTATCTATGGTACTGATAAGGAAATACTTTACGGATGTTGTTGTTGTCTTGGGTGGAGTGACTTCTTATCGTGGTCTGTTTACTTACTTGGGCAACAAGATGACGATGGGTTTATTTACTATTTTCGGATGTATTTACATGATCATACGATTCTCCTGTAGTCGAATATTGTTCTTGCATCAGTCGGCGACTCTGGTAGTCTTGTGACCGACTGGGCTTTGTTGCCAATCCCAGGTCGACTTCGCGGAGATCACTCATCCCCCTTTCATGATATTTCTCCTCTACGCCAAGAGTACAAGGTGAAGTCGACAGCAAAGAACATCATATGAATAAGTACATTAAGAAGCCATATCATAGTTGGAGTGTCTAGATATCATGTCGTTCGACTCGGAAATACGGAGTTCCAGTAGTCTCGCCTATGTCGAGGTCATATTCGAGGACATATTCGACAGAATTTACCATAGTCCTTCATGAATCACCTACATCTATCCTCCTTCTATCTTTATCCATTTAAAATCATCATAGTGGCAGTTAGACTGCTTCATTACACTTCAGATTCTGCTAGAAATTCACTCTACGATGTCCTATTGTCCCGTCAGTCTCATACCAGCACGTATCAACATCAGGTTCTCACTCTGAAATTCTCGGCCTAGTGGATGACTCGGTACTTTTTTAGCAAATGTCTCGAAAGTACTATCATATAGAAGAATAGGAAGGATTAAGATATGTTGACTCCTAGGGACCTGAAAGGACGATGCCAACGAAACAGACCGATGAAGAGGTGTATGACATCAACCTCAATTAGATAGAATCAGCAGACTTAGAAATTTGAGATCTTATTATAAGGAGATAAAAAGTGCATCGCAACACACGTTTACTTCAGAGTCATAGTCAGCCATCGAAAGTAATGTCCAAGTGAAGATATAGTGCTGACATCTCCACGTGATGGAGATAACACAAACTCCGGAACCTCCGACTTGAATCTGACTTCATAAGAAGGGATTTCCGCAATAGAATTTCAATTTCACTGTCACAATAAACTTACGAGAATCTACATCAAACCATAAACTACCAGATTTTATAATGTGGGCAACATTCTTCCACCGCGGCTCAATAGCGCTCTCAATCGTGCCAGGCCTCTTCGGCCTCCTCGCCGTAACTAAGCCAGAAAGCATGCTCAAACTCATCGAATTTCCTATTCCGACAGAACCACAGAGCCGAAAGCTTGCCTGTGCTCTTGCACGCTTACATGGCATTCGGAATATTACACTCTGTTCACTTTTCATCAACAACGCTCTCACTGGAGACAAGAACCTTATAGCAGCTGGTTTGGCTGGGATTGTGTTTATGACGCTTGGGGATGGATTTGTGAGTCGGTCGCTTCTGGGAAGGGGGGAGTGGTTGCATTGGGGGTATATTCCTGTTTATGGGGGTTTTGTTGCTGGGTTGCTGTACGCTGAGTAGAAAGTTATCTACATCATGAGGTCTGATACGTAGGGTCGGCATATAATTAATGATCAAGACTAGAGATATAGTGTTGGAAAGATCTTGATTGGCTTCTGCAACTCTCACACAATTTTATGAATTAAGTTTGGCATAGGGTATGCATAGATGGACACAATATTTGGTGACAGCATTAGGAGCCCAGTTCAACGATCAGAAGATCTCTACTGCTCCAGATCCCTATCGGCATACATCAATATTCATGCTCGAGACAGGAAACGCCAGATGCCCTATTCAATATTAAAGTTCCATGACTGGCTGGTTAAACGTGCACTGCTATCAAGCTCTTCTTCAATCAACCTACTTTCCATGACTCTACATACTGACGAATATATCTACCAAAGCGAGATACCATGCATATGCCAAGACGATATGACTCGTCTCTAAACTCGGCCAACTCAAATAGCTAACAATTGAGTGGCCTGCTCGTAATGCTGCGATCCACTCACGCATGGACTGCTATATGACCTCAACCTTCCGAAAGTGGCTTCTGACAATAATCACAAACAACCGTGCCCTTTCAGAGTCCCAGTATTCAAATCATACAGCCCAATAAGTAGGCTATTGTCCAGCCTGTTTGACTCAAACAGCAAACAGCGTTACATCGACATTATGCGTGCTATATATGATGCTCCAATGTTGTCATTCGTTCAGCTGATTCATCTTGATACCCAACAAGGCTTTGATGGACGCCCAATCTATCATGCTAATGCAAGAGAATGATCTATGTGCAGCCGCCTTACGCCAAGTTCCTATTTTCAAGCACGGGCTTTGTTGTCCAACAACACTTAAGATGTTCCATTTTCAATGCTACCACGGAAGGACCCCCGATATCATAAGGCTGGATGGAAATCACAAAGATAGTACTTATGAATTACACTAGTCAATGACCAGTCCGATACAGCATGCCACAGCAAAATGAAACAAAACTAGATACCAAAATATCGCCGTGGAATAAGGTCTTACTTGTGTGAATATGAACTGATTTGTTTTCTCCTGAATTGATATCTTAGTATCCATGATTGAGCCTCGTGTTTTGAGGCAATACAAACACCATGTTTCAGGCAGAGTCCAGGCGTTTGAAAGTGTCGAAAATAAGACAGCACATATGAACAAGGTATTACATCTGAATGATTCATGTTACCTGTCAGATAGTGGGGGTCACTCACCCGATTCAAAGCTGAGCTGACATGCATGACCCTGCAGCGGCCTTTTCCGGATTTCCCCTGAGTACCCTACCGCAGTTTACCCATTAGAAAAATGAGGCCAGAAAGAGAGTATGTGAATCTGGTTGGTGGTTTGTATCACGATTCACGACAATGTATGTTTCACAGGTGATGATTCGATGTTGGTTGCGCCGCTTTAATCTCCCTGCGTTTAGACACAGCGCAATATGATATGATGTGACATTTTCTTGACTCAGCCGCACGGCAGGATGTGTTCACCCACTGTTGTGTCTTGGTCTTGATTGTCTCATTCCGAGCCTCGGAGGACAGGATTGGCTTCCGAAGATCTTCTCCAACAATCAGACCATGTTTCAGTGAAGGAGAAAGTGAGAAGATGATATTATTCCAAACGCCTTATGATAAACCTAAGCACCGTAAACCTGATAAAATACCTCCAACCTGATCCGATGTCTAACAATTTGGATGAGAAGAATGAAATGAAATGACATGAAAATCATGATGCGCCGCCGTTGTATTTTGTATCTTTTTGCCAAACTTGATGAACATCTTGAGAAAACTGTGCCGTCAAATCACGGATTTTACTGCAAATAATTAGTATTGATAAGGTATTATGTCGTGTGATGAGACATACCAAAGCTTGGATAAATCCATATCCATACTAACAACGGTAGACAAATCCGATAAATGATTGTTGTTCAAAGCTTGTTCATGTGCGTCCACGACAGCCTGTTGAACCTGTCGACTCTCCACCAAAGCATCCGTCATTTGCGCCCATGTTTGAGCCGCTTGCATAAGGTATTCACCAATATCGCTGACAAGATTCTGTGATTGTTCAGGTGAAGGCGAAGAAGCAGAAGAAGAGGCAGGAGATTGTTGTTTGGCCATTGCTTGGGAAGTAACTTGAAGATGTTGAAGGAGGGTAAGAAGTTGCTGTGTGTCGTGGGGACGTATCACGGGGGCAGTATTTGGGGTCGTCATTGATTCCGTGCCGTTGACGTACAGGGGGAAACAAAATCCAAGTGTGATGGTATAACCAAAGAGGAAAAGGATGAAAATAAATCTCCGCGGCAAGGTAACAAAAGTACGGTAGTGAGTGGGAAAGGTTGTAGTTAAAACACGGGATAAGACGAATTATTAGTACCTCTACTGGTTACAAGGAATGCTGATCGCAAAAGGGCGAAACGCCCGACACTGTCTGAGCGGTGGAGAATTTGTGAGTAAAAAAAAAGGCGCAGCAGTTTATTCACTGAATGCAAAAAAAGAAACAAAGAAAGTGATGATCGGGAGAAGAGAGAACAAGGCCAAGCCAAGATAAAGTTGCAGTATGTCTGTCTTATTTTAGCGCATGAGAATAAAATGGAGACAGAGAAGAGGAGGAGAAAACAAGAACAACATCACAAGAACAAAGAATGGCAATTATTTATGGTCTGATTTTGCATTCAGGGCGTACGTTACGTTACGTTACGTATACATGACAGGCAAGGGATAGGCTTGTCTTGTCATGTCATGCTTACAGGGCAATTGATTGTCTTCTAGAAGGATGTTTGCAGACAGTAAGATTATGTTGTCTCTTTTCTCTTGTCTCCCCAAGATCGGGTGGCGATGGTCGATTGCGCCAGGTCAGCCCTGTCTCTTTTGACCCAGATACCAGTCCGGTGAGAAAACAAGGGCCCTCTCTTTGACAAACAGGGGTAGGAAATAGAACGGGTTGACTTAGGGGGTCTGGGACTTAAGACCAGATATTCGGAGCTTTTGCCCCTCTTTCCCCGCGATAACGAATCACTAATATCTCTCTAGGTTAGTTGGATATTGTGAGGCCAAATGTAAATATCGGCAGTCGTGCATCGCCAAAAACCACATGTGTCGAAAAACAAGGTGGCAGACCCCTCAAGTTGTCTCTCTTTTCTCATTCAGGGGTCGTGTCGAATAATAAAACATTTCAGTTCGGTAAATGAGCCGGGACATGCCATGCTGTCATGCTGTGTCAGGTTATACAGTAGACAGCGGTGTAAAGCAAAAAGCAAAAAGAGACAACAACCTCCATAACAACCCTAGACTGCCACACCAGCTCACATTGGGTATAGGTACCTATAGATTCAGTGGAGAAGACGCTAATGCACCCGAAACAGTGGTTCGGTATCTCCGCAATTATCCAATAAGACGTTACTGGGAGATCGGTTCGAGATTCGATTTGTGACGATAATTGCGGGAAGAAGCAAGTATACAGATTTTTAGAATTAGGGGACCACTCTATCTAGCTTCCTTAAGACTGGTAAAGTATTCTTTCTTTTGCTGGTAAAGACGGCAGTTTCAGATTCTAGTGGCGTCAGTTTGTTGTCATGGTACGTTATCTGTCAAGATACTATTCTCGTCTATTCATGCTGTGTCCATGACTCATGATCCTTCGCCTATTGAATCTCTAATCCTTTGGTTATTATTACTTACTCCATCAGACCACTACATGCCAAGATCTTCTCCCGAGACAACTCTGTCTAAGTGGTGACATGTAGCACAGACCGTGTTTCCACCCCGGTGAGCGGCTAAAAAAATGCATGGCATGTTTTTTGAGACAAGATCACAAATGTGATAGATGGGACACTACGTCAGATATCGTGCGGCAATTCACGGCTGCCACGTTTGGCATTGCATGGGTGCGGTGCCGATGCAACTGTATCGATCCACTAACGAGAGAACAACTTGACAAACTTGGTTCTGAGCCTCTGAGGAGAGACCCTGGGCTTGTCTCGGCATGTGTTGGTTGCAAAAGCCGAAGTAATATCCGGGGGCAGCTGTCAGTAGAGGTTTGTCTGTGCTCAACATCTCAAACAGCAGCAGCATCTCGCTAAGCTCAAACACAGCCTTAACAAACGTCATGTTTGTATCGATAACAAATGTTCAACGAGGCGAATATGGAAGCCCTCTTCCAAGACGCAAAGGATTCGGAGGACATGCAGCAACAAATCTAGACTCCAATCCATGCAGCATAGCCGCCAGCCATACTAATCAGGAAGAGTAAATCTTGCGAATCCTACATACGAAAACCAAAAGTAACAATCCGATGGTAATCTCGAAATCCCGCGTACAACATGTACCTTTGGTCGTGTAAATTCCATGTACACCATATTAGTGTCAAATCGGCCGCTAATGCAGCCAGCCCGACGATCCTGGAACGCAGGGTTATCATTGCCCTCTCCGCTAGATTCTCGGTCAAACTAGGAATTCATATCTTTGCCTCAGTCGATCTAGCCAAGAGTTTTATCTAGTCATGTGGTCTAATCGCTTGGTCTTACTCTTTTCGTTGGATCAAGAGGCAAATTTGAAATGAGAAAACAACAAACTAGAGATGAGAAAACAAGCGGGTAAACTAACTTGGAGGTGAGGAAACTAAATTGGTGTTGTTATCTCTTTGCTAGTTGTAAGTGCAAACTCAATTGTTTGGCGGGGAATGAGAAAACTACGTTACTGTTTTCAAACGGGAAGACCATAAGGCTTAGGAATTTGATAGTGGCTTATTCGGGTATAAAATCCATGTCTCGTCCGATAATAAGTGATTCATCACAAGCCACTTACAACAACTCACTCCTCACTTACCACTATCAAAATGAGCAAACCCTCAATCCTCATCATCGGCGGCGGTGTCTTTGGCACCTCAACAGCCTACCACCTCTCCCAACGCGGCTACACCAACGTCACAGTCGTAGACCGCTTCGCAGCACCATCCCGCGACTCAGCAGGAACAGACTTGAACAAGGTCATCCGCGCAGACTATCCCAATCCGCACTATGCCAAGCTCGGTCTTGAGACTATGAGCGTGTGGAAAGATCCCGAGTCGCTTTTCAAGGGTTTGTATCGGGAGACGGGGTGGATTATGGGTGGTCATGATGATACTAATCAGTGGTTGGAGAAGGCGAAGGGTCTTGCGGACAAGACTGGACGAGAAGGGGTGGAGTATTTGAGTAGGGAGGAGATGATGGGGAAGTGGCCTGCTTTGACGGGGGAGTTTCCGGGGTGGACTAACTTGTATAGTCCTCAGGCTGGATGGGTAAGTTTAAAGCCCATCGTTTCAGAAACACTACTAACTTGGATAGGTTCCTTCGGGTCAAGCTCTCCTTCGCATGGCCAAAGCCGCTGAAGCTTTGGGCGTCAAGTACATCACCGGTGCATCCGGGCAAATCAAGGCACTTGTCTACGACGAAGACAACACTTGCAAGGGTGCTATCGCTGCCAACGGCATGTACCACTCCGCCGACAAGATCATCGTTGCAGCAGGCGCAAGTCTCCCAGCTCTCGTGCCCGGAGCCAGAACCGATGTCAAAGCAGAGACTTCAGTGATCTGCGTGATCAAGCTTGAACCCCATGAGATTGAGAAGTACAAGGATATTCCCATCATTGACGATTTCGAGCAAGGTAAGTCAGTCACTCTCTGTGTTGATAACAAGCTAATGTTGTCAGGTATCATCTTTCCTCCTGATGAAGACGGTCTTATCAAGTTGTGCAGCGTAAGACTTGTGACCAACTTTGAGAACCATGAGCACAAGGGTGCTTCAGTATTACACTCCATCGGAGATTATCCATTCGATGGATGTCCTCTGGAACTTGAAGTTGAAATCCGAGAGTTTGTACGGGATATGATTCCCGAACTCGCAGATCGTCCTTTCGTCCACACCAGAATGTGCTGGTAAGTTTTCCCTCTCCCCATGATATCCACAACACTAACAAGTATAGGGATGGCATGGCGACAGATCTTAATTTCCGAATCTGCAACTACCCAAACACCCAAAATCTCATCATCGCCACAGCCGGTTCAAACCACGGCTTCAAGTTCCTCCCCATTATTGGGTCTTACGTAGCCGATCTTATCGAGAACAAACTTGACCCAGACCTCGCGCAACTATGGAAGTGGAAATTCGGTCAGAAGCCGGTTGATTTCCAGGATCCTCATCCGTATCCCCGAAGGGACTTGGCCGAGTTGACGGGCTGGAAGGGAAGGAATGCACCAGCTGGTGGGAAGTTGCCATGGACGTGGAGTCAAAGTCGTCTCTAAATGTCCCTATCACTGGGTCGGACATCCCTGTATCTTAGTCTAGTTTACTCATATCTCAACTGAAAAGAATCGAACATGTTCTCGATGTCCTGCTGCATGTACTTTACTATAACGAGTTTAGATAGCGATTAAACAGGGGAAGAATTCGTCACATGACGGGTTGCGCTAGGAGGTTGTGCATTCGTCTAGCCCATTCTTGTTGTTCAGGGATCTGCGTGGAGACGTCGCAGGGTCTGTTAGCGTTGTTGTCTCGAGAGAAAACAGAGCCGCGTATCTTTTTTTGTGGCGATGCTCCACTGAGATGACGAGAGAGGAAAGTTCGGAGATGCCCAATTTCTGGGAGAATACTCGTAAAGACGGAGAACTGTCCGTCTGAGCGTTTGGGCTTGTCCGGGTTCCCGGTTTGTAGTTGTGGACCTAGCTCCCTGATTGTTCTGCAGAACAGGATCTTGGGAAAATAGGGACCCGTTCTTCATCGTGTGTCGGGATTAACCCGGAGATAACCTCGTGTTGAGCGTTTTGCAGTTATCGTATCAAATAGAGAGAGCGCACAGGTCAGTTAGGTATCATGTTTACAAGGGGCTAAAGTGGTCTTGATTCATCTTCCTACAGTGGCATAAGTACAAAATTCCAGTTCACATCCTTGCCGTTGGACGGCACATGCCAAATCCCAAGGTCTTATCATCATCGCCGTCATCCTGGACGTCAAACCAAACCATAAGCCATCATTCCCGAAATCAAAAAGCCACCCAAACAGTAAAGACCACTTTAATCATCAGCCTTCCCCTTGCCCTTGTCCTTAGGCTTGCTCGCACCGTTCGCATCATCAGTTGAGACAGTCACAGGTTCATCAACCTCGATAGGCTTGCTGATCCTGTTCACATCACGAGCTGTGGTAGGTATAGGTTGACCTGGCTCAAACATCACGCACTGAAATCCATCAGGAAAGTTAAGAAAAACAAAGGGGGTGCCACACGTACTGTGAGAGTATTCCGGTCGGGATCGGTAGTTGACGTAGTTGACTTCTCCGAGGAGAGGTCGAGCATTCGCGGGCTGCTTCTTGGGAGCGTCGGGATCGCTGGGATTGAAGCAGTCGCAGGTGAGGATCTTGAGGAGGGTGAAGAGGCGGCGGAAGTCGGGCATCTTGACGGCTCAAGTAGGGTATCGATGGGATTGTTTGGTTGGTGGATAGATAAAGTGGTGAAGGGGTAAGAGATGGTTGTATCGATGCTGAATAGATAGTCAGTGTGGTAAGACTGTGTGGATGGATGCAGTATGGATGCAGAGTGTGTAAGTGTAAAGTTGTGGATGATGAAGGAAGAAGAGTCTCTGTTTGTATAGGCGGAGTTGGAGAGGAAGTAGTAGTGTTCGTGGTTTCTAGGAAGATTAGTGCTGGACGGGTTCTTGTTGCCTGAGCAGATGGGTATGGCAGTGCCAGATGAACAGTACTAGTGGTCAGCTCTTATAGCGATCCTGTTCGTGCCAATTCTCTGGATCACAATAAACAAACGCCGCCAGCTGTTTGCCTGGAGCGGCAGCCTATGAATAGGGGTCTCTATTTCAAAATAGCAACGGGAGCGGACGGATGTTACCAACGGTTATCAAAATAGAAATTGCTTCTAGATGCTGTGTTTGCCGAGTTCAATATGCAGTACATGGATTTATCGAGGAATGAGTTTCCACGTATCGCAGAGTCAATCGACTAACGTATAATGGAACTAAAGTACTACTGAGTGCTAACTAAATCTCTTCGACTGTCGGAAACGTGTTGTACCTGAGCACCCATAGGCCGTTTGTGAATGTGTTCTAACCCAGTTACACCCTGGGTCTGACAAGCACAAGAGTCTATATCAAGCATCACTGAGTGATGGAAACTGTGGCTGTGCAAAAGTGGAAGGTCGAAATAGAGTAGCTTGTCGTTGGATAATAGAACATTACGTGGAACAGGATCAGAGACAGGATGCTTCGTGATTTGGTTCTCCGAGAAGATGATTTACACCTATGCTGGATCTTGTGGATCATTCCGAGGCTTGATGGTGATGGAAAAGCCAAAGCGAATAGCGACTCACTCGTTATGGACCAAGGTGCAAGTTGTCATGGTGATCAACGATTGAAAACTCTATACATAATCATAATATGTGGACGACTACAGGTTCATAGATGGATTCCGATAGCCCTATCCAAAACCTTACCTTGTCAAAACAAATTTCTAATTATTCCACTTTTTTTGTCCTCTTCAAATTCGATCCCTCCTCCGATTTTAATCTCCAAATTTCTTTTGAATACCGTCTCACGATGCACTACATCCGGAGCCTCGCTCTCTTTTCCGTCTCGGCGTCAATATGCCTCGGAGTAATAGCAAGCCCGGTTGCGAATATCCCGCCTCTCCAAATCGGAGGAGACATTCGCCGCATTGAACGTGATGCCGCCTCGTCTGATAGCCCGCCCTCCATTTGTCTTGGAGGCTCATGCATGGCTGTTCAAGGAGGCGTCAAGCTCCGGATTCTTGGTGTTGGGGCTTCGATTACCGTTGGATATGGGCCGGGAACGGATGGGAATGGGTATAGGAAGCGACTGCAGGAGAATCTTGGTGGTGAGTACGAAAGCCAACCTGGGCTGTGCTTGTCTAACGTCGTGGCAGGAAATGAAGTCGTCTGGGCTGGAACGGAGAAGAACTCCAAAAGCAATATTGCAAATGGCTATTTCGTAAGTTCTTCACTGAAGCTCTGGAATACTCGCTAACGACATATTGCAGTCAGGTTGGAACGGCAAGACAATTCAGTACATAAACAACCACATCGATCCCGCCCTCTCCCAACGCCCCAACCTAATCCTCATCTTCGCCGGAACAAACGACATGAACAGCAACCCGCACATCTCCAAAGAAGGCAACGACCCAGCTCTCGTCGCATCCCGTCTGAAAGAAATGGTCGAAAAGATGATATACAAGTGCCCTGACGCAACTATCCTTCTCGGCATGATAGCCAACACGTGCGACTCCAAACATTACCACGACCAGCGGGAACGTACAAAGGTTTACAGACGTCATATTGCGGACGTGGCTGCTGGACTTGCGGCGAAGGGGTCTAAGGTCCTTGCTGCTGATTTTGGACCTTTTGAGGATTCTTGGTTGAGTGATTGTGTGCATCCTACGCACTTTGGATATCAGGTTATGGGGGATTGGTGGTTTGATTTTATTAGACAGATTCCTGAGGGTTGGATCACCAAGCCTATTGGTCCTGATCCTGTCCGGAAGCCATGATGAGTCTTGAAAGCAAGTGGCAGAAGCAAAGGCTTTCCTGTTTGCTGGTGACACACCCAGAGACAAGATGCCTGCAATGCGTACTTGAAGAAATCGAATTTCTGTATTCATAAGACAATGCCATGTATCGACTAGCCTTTTCGCGAAGAATATCAATAACCGGACTTTGAAAAAAAGGGTATCCACCACTTCCCAGCTCAACCTGGAACATATCCATCACAACCTGAGTCTCATATGTCCTTCTTAGACTCTTGAAGCCACCAGACTCATATAAATACCCCAAAGAAGCCCAATAAAGCTCAAAAACACAATCCGTCGCTGAACAGGAATAAAGCTGAAACTAATAATACTCGCAATAGGCCAAATCTTGTAACCCGCAACAATAATAGAGATCGTTTCCTGCATCCAGTTAGCACGCCCTTTCCCCTTGAAAATCAGTTACATACCGTCTTGATATTGTTCACAATCTGGGTACCGCCCTGTCCCTTCAACAAACCCATGATAACCAAAAACGCAATCGTGTTCATGATGGCACCGGCAGTGATACAATCCACAAACCACTTTGTCAGAGTGTTTTTCATGCTGAATTTTGGATCCTTCTTCTGAGGCTGGCCGACTTTGACTTCGGCGTCTTGAGAAGGTTGCATTTCCAGATCGTTGAGACGACCTAGGTTAGGACCCTTGGGTGCCGGATAAGCCGGGAATGTCTTTTCCAGATAGGCTTGCCAGTGGTAGTTGGGAGGCGCGGTCATTACTGTTAGAGTAATGAACCGTAGGAGCTGGATGATGTCGAAAGTCACAGGACGCTTAATGGTCAGTTTGAGTGGGTTCCTCGATATGAGAACTACTCACATTCTGTTGACGAGCTTCAATGATTTGAGCAAGGATGTTAGAAGCTGTCGACAGGCCAGCTGCCTGGATTGTAGCGGTAACAATTGGAGAAGGCATTTTGAAAATGAGTGACTCAAACAAAATAGCAAGAACAGAAAGCAAGGGTTTGATAGTGATTCAATTGATGTTGTTCAGCTGTCGCGTAAGCTTCAGCTTCGAGATTAGATGAGAATCTTGAGGTGGAGAGCTTCTCACGTGCGCTCGGGATAAGTAAGATCCGCGCACTTGTTACCCCTTTTCATCCCTTGCAGATACGAGACATCTATGGAGGACATGTGAAGATCGTTTAGATTCTTGATAGGAAAAGTAACAATAGCAGACGCAAATGCCATCTTCAAAACGGTGGGAGACGTATATCGGGGTTGTTGAGTTTACTTGATCGTGATTGGTCCGTCAACCTGGTAGACAGCATCTGGGAATGGGATCCTAGTTACATTTCGATCTTGGATTTGAATAAGACCATGTTCTTGGTACGTTATGGATTTCTGGAACAAATACTTCTGATGTTTTATTTCTATTTATAAGAATGGTCTGTTCAAGGAACAGGTCGCTGTTCCTTGATAAATTTCTGTCGCCCATAAGTCTATCACCAAGACGAAGTGACCCATGTCGAACGGAAGGTATATAAATATGGCTTGACACGACTACAAATGCCACTACCTTCTTGTTATTGGGATATCTTGGTGCAGTTAATCCAAGACGAATAACAGTATCTCCTGAGAACCTGGATGGTGCCAGGGTTCTCTGGCAACAACCTATTCGTACAAGAACAGAACAGCTTGCCAAATAATAACATATTGTTTTGTTAATATAAATATGTTTGGGGACATACTATATATTCCCCATGCCTTTCATGGACGGCAGGACTTGGGAAGTTTTCGATCATTCTGTGGTGGTTCGAAAAATGGTGGGCGACGAAGTCTTCAATTTATCGTCGAGAAAGCGCACCGAGAAATTAGACAGAATTTCTATTGCTTCCTTTGCTGATAATCAACGTCGACTAGGTGCAGTATTTCAAATCGAGATATATTGCCAGAGTGCCGATATGTAACTACGCGGCACAAAGCCCCTTATGTAGAACAGGAGGTCGAATATTTGAAATGGTCGTATTCATGTCTACTCCAGCAACTCATAATGGTTTTTGCTCCTGCTCAAGCCATATTTCTGAATAATAGTACCTTCGAGAACAGTGCAAAGTTCGTTCATTGGCCGTTGAGCATCATGGTCCTGCAGCTATCCGCTCCCGTCTCGAGTTTTGCTCGAGCACCAGATACACGTAGCCCTCTAAATTCCTGGTTAATTAACTCTTTGATATTGTACGATTAAAGTACCCTCTGTTCGGTAGACTGTTCCGGACTTCCCGCCAAACTGTGCACTAGTTCGTGCTGCCTACCAAGCGAGTTCCCAGACGTCTGCCAGTGACCTCGCAACGCGCTTGATTGAGGGCGTGACAGGCGCGTCGCTGCTACGAACATCTTGAATTTCACTCTGCGTACTTTGCAGTGCCAGAGGTGCATAAGGTCCCCCCTTTTTTCCCGTCCGACTTGGAACTTGTTTTCCTTCAACCACTTACCACACTTCCCACTTGCTATCCACGCAACACAACTACCAACGCCTTCATACCACTTTACCCTCTACTCAACCTTCAACCCTACCCACTATTCAATCTTCATCTTATCCTACCACCTCCACAACGACAACTTTGACAATGGCTGCCAAGAACGAGAAGTCCGGCGCCCGCCGCGCCAGCAAGAACCTAGGCAACTGTGGCAACGAGAACGTCGATCGTTCTCAAGAGACTGCGGTGACTCGACGCCAGCAGCGTCAAAAGCATCGCGAGAACATGCGCCATCAGGCGGAGGTTGCACCCTACCTTGGCCTCTCTGACAGTGAAGACGACAAGGTCGAGACGGAGACCAAGAAGGAGAACAAGGAAGAGACCACCGACCCCAAGGAGTCTGGGTCAAAGTAAACTCCTTCTTGTACGACGACCAAGAACGAACGAGAACTGATGAGAGGATGGAAGATCAGTTGTCAATATTATTGAGTGCGACTTGAGATGAATTTTGCGAGGATACCCGAATTGTGAGAGAGAATGTGACGAGCTCTTGGTGAGCAGATGCGATAGTGAAGGATTCTACGGTACGAAACACCCTCTCTTGACTTCCCTTTGTAGCAACACACTCCTTTCCATTTCCTTTGTCGGTATTAACAGTAGATAGATAGTTGGGAATAGAAAGAACTTCCCTCTACATGACCTCCCCCTATGAAAAGTGACGCTTGCTCGCGGTAAGACTGCGTGGTTTTGAGAGAGTCTTCAAAGCTAACATCAACTAGAACTGTCATTCTATCATTTCCACTCGAATTTCGACTGTTGGACTTCACCTACGAATACCCCTGCACCACTTGCCCAAATGTTTTCGACCTACTGCTGGTTTACGGTATGTTCAGCTAGTTATGCGGCGGTTGACCAAGCTAACACCTAGACAGAACTATCTTTCTTATCCTCGTGTACCTATCCCAACTCCGCGATTTTGCGTTGAGGGGCTGCGTTTATGTCAGGGTTGGACTTTGTGTCATCTACCGTGTTGCCAGCTGAGTCGGCGGAATATAAGGCCGTATTACAGGGAGAGGGAAATCGAGATGTTGGAGAGAACTGTTTGTTTAGAGAACTATTGCATTCGCTTTGGTGTTGGCGGTTGCCCTCCCATGTACTGAGCTAGATAGCAAGAAGCGTTGATCAGATCATAAACCAGGAGTGAATAAATGAATTGACCTTGCGATAAAATACCATCTCAATTAAACAGTGAAAGTCATCCCTTGTCTTTGGCGTCTGTGGGTGTAAGCACTACCGGGATTCGGACCAGAAAAACACCCCCGACTCCGTAGCGAACCCAGCCAACTCCCCTCCAACACCAGCAGGACCGGACGCTATAAAGACCTCCGACGCCCGGACTTATCACATTTACGCCCGAAAACACCACTCGAACAGTCACTCATTTTGTTTTCTTCTTCCTATTATTGATGCTGTTCTTGGCTTGATAACGTTGTTCATCATGGAAGACTGCCTTGTCAGCAATGTTCGGCCGGCGGACCAATGTCCCAAGACGAGGGCTTGTACTAATTGCGCCAGGTTGAAGATGAAGTGTCAGTGGCCTAGTTCTGGATCTGGAAGACTAGAAAAGACATGTTCAAGGTATGCGCTATTCCCTGTTGACTATGATGTATACCAATGGATGGCGGCTCTAGATGTTTACGGATGAAGCTTGACTGCCAAGTTCCCGAGATCACACAACGAAGAAAGCGAGGAAAGTCAACGTCCGTACATCTTCCCTTTTTTTACTCTATACAAGTGCTGATAGAGTTATAGGAGAGTCGCGCAGTTGGAGAAAAAGATCGATGGCATAGTCTCCCTCCTCGCAAACCGCCAAAACCTCCCGCCAACCCCCGAAAGCCCCAAGGAACAACAACCTCGCCCCCAACAACCAGTACCGCCTCTTTCACTAGACCCAATAGCCCTAGAAATCTACCAAGGCGATGTCTCAATCCCTACCCACTTGACCGACAACGTAGAGCTCTTCCCGGGCTTCAGCGTTTCTCACGCCGAAGCTTGTGAGCGCCTCAAACTCTACCAGCGCGATTACGTGCCGCACTTCCCCTTCGTTCCTTTACCGGAGCACATGACTTCTCATGAGTTGTATGTCGAGTCAAGTTTGTTATTCTGGACGATTTTGGCGGTTGTTTCGCCGTTGGAGGATAAGGTGCAGGTGGAGTTTAAGGCGTGGTTTAGGAGGTATTTGGCGGAGCATGTTTTTGTGAGACAGGAGAGGTCAACAGACATTCTACAGGCGATCATCATCTATCTGGGATGGCAAGTACCTTGGGACTCACATACCCCTTGAAACTGGAGTGCTGATGGCGCTAGGAACGACTTTCACTTCTACGGAGAGCTTCAAGTCACGAACATTGTCCAGATGGCGGTTGGGCTAGTCATCGATCTAAGACTCGACAAGATCGCGGGCTCCTTCCTTGGAGGTCCGAAGACTTTGCTTGGAGATGCTTGGACGAGTATGGGCAAGCAGTGTACCAAGGGAAAGGTCCATCAGACTCCGGCAGACAAGCGAGCGGTACTGGGCGTCTACCATATCACGAACATGTGAGTCTCTACCTACCTCCTGCTCAGGAGCGTGGTCTCCTTTGTGCGAACTGGAGCTAACAAGACACAGACTCGGCACATACTTCCGCAAGACCACACTCTTCAACTGGAGCACTCACCTCTCCCAATGCTGCGACAGCCTCCTCGAACTCAACGAATTCGAAACAGACGTCTATCTAGTCTCGCTACTTCGCATGCAGCACTTAGCCGATCGCGGCTTCAGTATTCTGCCAACCATTGACCCTTTCGATTCTGCCATTCCGACGTTCAACGCTGTGATGGCTATGGCGCTCGATAGCGCCCATCGTGAATTGAACAAGTACTTTGAAGCACAACCAGAATCTGTCCAGAATACTCGTAAGTACCACACCCGCAGGGTGTCGGAAGACTTGGCCGCCGAGAGTATAAGAGATGAAATAATTTGATCACCTTATGCTAGCTTAGGCTAGTATTTAAGCTACATTATTTCTGTAACCCAAGCCTTAGAGCACGATTCTTCTGACACCCACCTGTATGTCTATCAAGCTTGAGCAGTTATTAACAGTCATCAGCTGGCTTCAGAGCACACTACAACTCCATGATCGTCCGCCTCTACGAACCCATCCTAAACATGAAACCTTCCTCCTTCTTAGCAACCGACACATCCCTCTCCGAGCCCTTCCTCCGCTCCCAATACATGTGGAAATGCCTCGAAGCAGTCCGAACATCCCTAACACAACACACCACCGCCGTACCCGCGTCTACCTACTCCATCCTCCCGATAACAGTATCCTGCGTTCTAGCCTTCGGAACAGTAACAGCATCCCGCCTAATCCTCGCCGACACATCCCCCGACTGGGACACCAAATCCGCGCGCCTACACCTCCAATTCCAGAACGTTTTGCAGAAACTAAGCGATCAGTTCGCGCAAGCGGACGAAGAGGCTATACGGCTCAACAGACGACGCCGAGTCATGGAAGATGGGAGTAGTGTTTTCCTCAAATCGAGTTTCAAAGTTAGGTGGATAAGACAGTGGTATATGAGCAAGATTCCGCAGGATGAGCAGAGGGAGATTGAGCAGGCGCAGGTTGTGCTTGAGCCGGCGAATCCGAATTGGGCGGGGGATTTTCAGTTTGATGATGAGTTTTGGGCGGATTTGATGGCTGGGTATGATGTTGAGGCTTCGAATACTGTTGCGCCGGTGCAGTAGAATGATACGGGAATAATGGGCATCTGATGGGTGTGTATAATAGACTGTATTTGGGTTGGATATCTTTGGGAGGCTCTACCCAGCTCATGGACAGCGCGTTAATTAATGACAAAGCATGAAAGAAAAACTGAGTTAATTGAACTCCGTTTCTGGTGTTATCAGTTCTGTATTTCTTTGTGGTGCTTCGACTTATACGGATCTCGTGCATCGGCGGCCGAGAATCCCGGGTGGAACTAGGGTCCGGAGCCGAAGGCCAGCTCATTTCATTTCCCAACACCAAACAGGCTGATCTTCAACCATCTCATAATACGACTCACGTCAACAACTCAATTGATCTAGCAAATACTTATTCATATCATATAACGCACTTGTTCATTTGCCATGGCTCAAAAACCCTTCCGCGACTGGGTCTACGTACTCATGATCGTCCCTCAAATATTCGGCATGATCGGTGAGCTCCATTAACCTCACTCACCAGCAATCCAACTGATACCTTCAGTCCTCGACTTTTCAGAATTCTACCCAGCATCATTCTCCTCTCCCTCTTCCCCTCTAAGCATCATCCGCAGAAACTACATCTCCCTCTCTGGCGACCCATTCTACGGCCCATCCTTCACCGGTGCTTGGCTGCACAGCATGTACTACATAGAACTCCTCGTCCAGTTCCCCCTCGCTGCATACATCGTCTGGAACATGGCTTCTAAGAAACCTACTACCGGACCTACGGAGCTTGCGGGGCTGGCGTTTGGATGTCTGACTGCTATGGGGTCTGTTGCTTGTGTTGCTGAGTTGTTGAGTATGGGTGGGGATATGGTTAGTGAGAGTCAGAAGATGAGTTTGGCTTGGGGGACTTATGCTCCTTATGCTGTTCTACGTGAGTTTTAGTCTCTGATTGTAACGTGCTTTGCTAATTACTGTAGCTGGTGTCATGGCGGTGGATATGTATATGAGATTGCTGCGACGTGTGAGCGGCGATGTCAAGCCCAAGACACAGTAAACACGAGGGACAGATACAGGGACATATGCAATACACTGCCAGGCGAATGTATTTCCCGACGACTTTTCACATTACAAGCTCTAAAGAAGAAGAACCCATATCCTCCCGACTCCATAAATGCATTATACATAGATCTAATCCGATCTCTTATTCGGCTTCGAATACCCCCATCCATTCCCAACAGTACCAACCCCATATCCCAAAGGTGTCGCACCACCAAGCGCCCGTCCTTTAAGTCGTCTCGGCAAAACCACACCCATAGTATACATACCCGCCACAAGCACGCCAGCACCAAACGAGACGAGACTGTAGAATACAGTACTAGCATAAATATGTCCTCCAAGACCCTGCCACTCTACCTTGCCCTCTGTTTTGGGGAGTGCAGGCGTGGGAAACCATCGCACGGAAAGTACTAATGGCAGCGGATCGCCAATAACTAATTTTCTCGTATGCGAGCCCTGCAAGTGATGCAAAGGACTAGTACTATACGCAATCGCAGAATCCAACACACCGCTATCATGCGGATGCGCATGGTGTTTCGGCGTGCTATGCAGCAAGACATTCATCTTGGTGCTGATATGAATATGGCTGAGCTGCAGTGTTCCCGCTAGAGCAAACACCACGGGAACGTACTCCCTCGGGGGAGCTTTCTCGCCAACGACTTCGACTTCGGCGGCAGGACGGGACGGAACGCGGCAGGATAGAGGCGCATCGGAGTGGATGTAGAATTCGAGGAGATGAAAGAAGGGATCGTCGATCATGGCGATTGTGCAGTTGACTTCGCCTTCTTTTCCGTAGTTGAATTCGAGAGGACGGCCGGTTTCGTTGCATGTTGGGAAGGGTTTCCATTCGATTTCGTGTTTTTCGTTTTCGACATGTTCGCCAGTTTCTCTGCCACTACATTAATACAAGACTTGGTAACCGGTGTTTTGCGGATACATACGAATTACGACTCATACACTCAACGGGTATGGAAGCGCCGTAGTGATACGACGGAAGCGCATCTTCTCTTGATGGTGTCGCGGCGACTAATGCGCCGAGGGCGAGGAGTGTCCATGTAGAAGCGATCATGATGGCGAGTTAGACCTCTTGTAATTGAGAGTCCGGATTGAGCATACAAGTCATAACATGACGATAAGAAAGAAAGAAAAGTAGCTCGTCCCCCTCTTCTAGTTGTGGTGATTGAAGCTCAGGTCGAGGCCATGTGGAGATAAGCTAACAAGTTCCCCTTGGCTGAATGTATCACGTGTCACTTTCATTCCTTGGCCAAGGGGGATACTTCAAGGGGTTCTATCAATGGGACTTTGCTGACATTCAATCACAAGGGGTTTCATAGATGCACTGATGTTCTGCAGAGTTTCTGTTTTGAATTGATGGGGTTTCTGTGAACAATTGACGAACAAGACTCTTGCAGGTCCCTGCAGAAGCTAGGTACCTATCCATGGATACTACAGGTTAGCCAAGCGACAAGTTGGGAGAACATCTCGGAGACATAGAACATTAATCGACCTGCATATCAATTCCGAGTGTTTTCAATGTTGATATATTAATACTAGGAATCAGAAACAACTCCAAATTAGGTATCCTTCTTTCCCCGACTCAATTATGCCAAAACGTCAAGCTCATGCCCTGTACTCTTGTCAACCCTGCAGCCTATTCAACCCTTCCAGTCATAACAATGACCTTGTACTCAATCTCCCAGCCCTTACCCTGATACTTCTCCTCCAAATGCTTCCTAACCAACTCCTTAACCTCATTCACATCATGTTCCCGTCTAACCTCCTCGCTCCAATAAGCATTCATCAACCACCCCATCATCATTCCAACCTGCAACACGTACTCCTCGGCACTTCTCAAAAAGTACTTGTCGTGATCAACTGTAACCTTAACGTCCTGGAAGCCTTGCTCCTTGAGATGAGTCTCGATCCAGGCTGGTGATGTCCAGTCGCCTTGGTCGTGCATTTGCATGGGCGCTACGTCTGGCAGAGGCGCTGGGAAGGGGAAGGATGCAAAGGCTGTACGGATATCAGGGTACCAGAATGTGTTTTCTGAGTGGAATGTTGTTGCGCCGAAGATACCGCCTGGTTTGAGGATGCGTTTGCAGTCTGAAGTGTCAGTTTTTCTTGTAGATCTACCGGAGAGTGGCCTCAGGGTGTCAGAAGAATTGGCCCCTAGGGGCATAAGAGACGAAATAATTTGGTCACTTTGTGCTAGCTTAGACCAGTAGTTAGGCTACTTTATTTTAGTAGTCTAAGCCTTAGAGGACAATTCTTCTGACACCCACCTGAGTGGTTACTTACCAGCAAGCACAGCATCAGGCTTGGGAATAACGTGAAGTGCTAGACCGAGACCAACATGCGTAAATGAGTTCTCTTCAAGTCCAGTGTTCTGTACATCCTCGTTAGTCTCCGATACTACACGCCAAGGAGCCAACTCACTGTTGCGTCCAACTTCCTAATCTCAGCATTAACCCAACCCTCAGTCCCAAGTCTCTTTTTCGCAACACTAAGCATCCCATCTCCAACATCAGCCATCAAAAAGGTACTCTTATCAAGAACATCCTTAGACAGTATCTTCTGAACAGCATCCGTCAAAACACCACTCCCACAAGCACTATCCAAGAACTTGACAGGTGTGGTCACATTCTCTGATATTCCCATTTGAGGAGGCAAGTTCCTGATCAGTCTGGGCATGAGAGTCTTTGAGACGTAGATCATCTGTTCTTCGAAGTTGTCTTTGTCCTTGTTGGCGTAGAGATTTTGGAGGGTCATGAGTGCGGGATCGACGGTTGAGGAAGCCATTTTTGCTGTTTTTGTTGTAAAGGATCTTAACATGAGAATGAATTGTGTTGTTGATGCCCTTTTTTGGTGGTTGTGATGGAGATATTTATGTATGCGAAGTATCCGAAAAGTCGCCGTACGGAGACTACATCGGAGTGTTCATCAAGGTATGTGAGCAAGAAAGAAAAGATTAACAAGGATTGAGATGAAATACACATAGATTCGATATAATGGTTTCTATCAGATCTATTCGTGTAAGATGATTAGGTATATATGTTTTGGTCGAATGTCTGACAGTCCCATAACCTAACTCAACAGTCTAACCACCCTATAATGATACAAAGGATTAATAACGAACGAGTATAACTTCCTTTCAACATTATATAACGACCGCTGACCATCCCATTCTCTATATCCCCTCTTTTCTATAATTCCTCCCAATCTATAAAACGACCGAGAAGCACATCCCCCATAACTCCGAGTATCTAACCCAAGTCCTCCCGGACCACAAGATACAAGAAGTTGAATTTTTGAAACCATACCGGACGCCGGATCATGTCGAGTATGGGCGACCAGAGCCTCAAGAGGTTTGATGTTTGTAGTTGTGGCGAAACTCTGAGGTTGGTCTTGAACGTGGTGCCCAGCGAAGCAATGTTGCTAATCGCTGGGCGAAAAGCACGCCGAAGCGTGGTAAACGTATGTAATAAGCATCATGGTTGATGAATTATGTTGTAATCAATGATGATGATATGTGGTTATCGTTGATGGTTGAAGTTGTTGTCGTTGTTGATAGTGTATCTCCATCGTTGGTGTCGACACTTCAGTTGTCATCGCCGATGTAGGTATATATAAGTCGTATTAAATCGTATTAAGTAAGGGAGTCCAGCTCCAAGAAACAAAAGAAAGGTCATATAGGTCTCAGACTATAGTGAAAGTGACGTCGTCAAAACAAAGCCATAGTCATCAAGACTGAGGCAACTGGACTGAATACTGCCTCACCATCATTCCAAACCTCACTTATATATCCAACATCCTCACAAGCACCCCCACAGTGCCATCTGCGTGAGGCCCATTCCAACAATGGCGTGTCACCTTTTTTTCGCCTAACTCTCACACTCCTTCCAAAGTGAGGCGGGCAACATATGCAGGCCTCACCCACACCTCACCGCTGCCAGCAGATAGGGCGGTAAAAAACGCAACGCTGCGGTCGCCTTATGACAACGCTGGCACAATGACTGGGTATTGTTGCAGTGACTGGACATCACCTGCAATGACCAGGTTCTGTTGGACAGCAGGGCCATTCTGGACAGCATCTTCGATGACAGGGTGCGAACTGCTGTGGACAAAACTGCCCTGCATTGGCGGTCAACACTCGAGGAGTCATAGATACAGCGCATGTTCTTCTGTTACCATTTCTTTCCATTCTTTTCAAGGGGCGCCTACGATAACCCCCCATGTCTTTAATAATTACAATGTAAAAAAATAAATAAAACCTTTGAACCTATACAGTACAACGCACCCGTTTGGCGCCTATAGCATATTCATCATCCCAAAACACTACTCAAAACCCATCTCGAATTTCTTTGATCAAACCTCTAATGCGTTGTTATCCGTCACTTATGCAAATCTGAGACTTCCTGTAGGCACCCGTTGCGAAAGACCCTCAACCTCTCGCTTGAGTCCCTTGAGCACCCGCCTGACATCGGCCAGGTCTGCACCGCCCGCGTTGTTGCCATGTCCGGGAGGAGGCAGGGCGGCGTCGCATCTCTTGAGGAGGTCGGCTACAGAGGGGCCAATGGCGCCGCCCTTGCCTGCTCCACCACGTCGGCGGGCTTCGGCCACCCAGTCGCTAACAACATAAACAATAAGCTCAATCATGCGGTTTCTCACGGATCCGCTGAAACCGTAATCTTGGCTATCGAAAACGCCTTCCAGCACTCGGACAATCATGTCATGAGAGACACCCAAGGTGAGGAACAGTTGGACTGGCCAGGTAGGATCAGCACCAATTGTGGCATCTTGTTGTTGTGCCACAGCGTAGCGGCAGAGTTCTGGTAGGAGGTCTTGGATGGGGAAAATGAAGCTGTCGAGTGATGTACGGTGGGCAATGTTTTGGATCTTGCTGGTGACGGCTTCGTAGGGTAGGGGTGGCGAGGGCATGCCGGGTTCTGACATCTCCAGACGAGACATGACTTCATCGTGTGTCTGCTGGATCAAGTTGTTCCAGGTACCCGAAATCGTCATATGGTTACGGTAATCAGCCACATGGTAAATAAGCAGACAGAGGTCGTAGTAACCGGCCTGGTCGGCGTAGTCATTAAACAGCTATAATGTGTTAGCAAGGGTATATGTGAACTGGGATATACGCAACTTACCTCGGAGAGACCTTGAATCTTGCCCTTAAGAGCGTCCTCAATCTCAATAGCCCTCTCGGGATCGATACGGTCATCAGCCCTCAATCGTTCCAACAAATCATCCTGGATGTGTGCAATCTCAAGCAACTCAGTGACACTGTGGTTGAGCATCTGTTGCTGCTGTCGGCTAATACCAGTTGTAGAGACATTGGCATTGGCCTTGGCCAGACTGAGCAATCTGATTCGGTCCTTGATGCTGATGGGGAAATCGGAGTTAGCAAGTTCAGCCTGAACTTCAGCTGCATCAAAGAATCGGCTGCGGTTGGTGTAGAAACGACACAACAGATCAGCATGCTCGATATTGGTTCCAGCAAGCCGCTGGAGGAAGGTAACCACGTGGTTCGATTCGATAGCCAAGATGCGGTCGGTCCATCCTTGTTGAATATACCACTCATAGAGGTCGAAATGGAACACCTCATCATCAGACTCATTCACCACCTTGTAGGCCTCAAGCCTCTTGGTTGCGATAAGAGTCAGTCGGCCGTCAACCATTTCAGGCTCACTGCTTGACGCAGCGTCCAGGTGGCTCAGTACATCGTGAATCATATCATAACAACGCTTGCGGTCGTTGAAAGCATTGGCTCGAGGATCGCTTGAAGGCTTGCCATCATTGACCCAAGCAAGAGCAGTGTTACCCCTGTCCTTCTCGCGTGCGACAACCAGGCACAGCTGGACAGCGCCGGCATAGTACTTGAGGTCGATATATTGTTGGACAGCGGTCTGGAGGTTGGCGAAAGTGAGGCTGCCAGCAACCTTCTCAAATAGTCTGAGACTTTCGTGCAGCAAGCTTCGGGACTGGTTAGTTTGAAGAGGTTGGTCAGAAGCACGCTTGAGCTGCTCCTGGGCCTTGAAAGTGACGACATCATCTGGGCTGCAGAAGCTGCCACATCGGCGTCGCAGGGCATCGGCAACGGTCTCAACGTTGGAGCCACTCTCAATGTTGCGGTTAACAATAGCCTTGACAAGGAGCTTAGCCAGATCCTTGCCATCTGTTTGAGAGAAGAGCTTCTCGTATGTGAGTTCTTTAAGCTGTTGACGGGCAGTGTCGTCAAGACGAGTGTAGATATCAGACACGCGCTCATCGAAGAGCATCAGAACAAAGGAAATACCCTCTGAGATGCTCTCCATCAACTTCTGCAGAGCATGCAGAGCCTGGTGCTCGGCTTGCAGGGCGACCTCCTCCTGGCGACTAGACACATGCTGGAGATCAGAAGGACCAGACAGACCCTGGATAAGGCCACGGTTGGAGTCGAGGAACCTTCTTAGACGCTCCAGAGCTTCTTGAACAGTGCTGAGCTTGGAAAGAGGAATAGTAGAAGCGATGGTGATGCCGCCCGTAGGGGACACACCGGGCGTGATGACTGTGGACTTCCACAGCTGGCGAATCAGTCGGGAGAGATACAGAGCCAGGGCGTCGTGTCGGGAAGACAGGTTGACAGAGTCTATTGTGAGAGATGCGCTGTCAGTCTCGGCCATGGTGGGCTGTCCACCAAAGTCGACAAAGACTGACCGGGCCCGGTCTTCGGTAGCCTGGTCAATCGCACGCGCTGCGCCAGGTCGGGAGTCACCTCCATGACCACAAGCAACAGCCAAAGCAGTAGTAACTGTCTCCACACGGCCGTAAGTGTTAATAAACCGGCGGCAGACAAGTTCTAATCCTTCGTCTCCAACAGCACCTCGAATAGCAGAAGCAAAGATATCCACAAAACGTCTTCGTCGGATGATGTGAACTCCAGTGTTGGTGAGAATAGCAAACTCGCTGGGCGCATCGTCAAACTGAACAGCCAACTCGTTACCGAAACCCACAGGCTGGCCTGCAGCGGCGAATGGCTTCCCAATGAGTCCCACCGCCTCAGCCCGACTTCCTATATCAATCCAGATGCCGCTCTCGTGGTATTTCAGAGGCGAGGTGGGGACTGTGTTCTTAAGACGTCCCGTCTCGGGTCCAGAAATAAATAGAGTATCTTCGTGTTGATTCGTTTCCTTGCAGACAAAGTCGAGGAAGTATCCAGGCGAGAATCGCGCGCCCTTTCGGCTGTTTGTCAGAGCAGGGGATTCGAGATCGACAATCGTTTCACCACCAGGATAGGGCGATCTTCTAGCGCTCTGGCCTGGGGGGAACTTGATAAACTGAACCTGCATACTCTGGGGAGCCAGGTTGGTCGATGAACCGTACAAATAGGACGCAGCACTAGTAGCGCTAAAGAACAGTCTGCATCCAGTGTTTGTCAAGGCCATCAGGTGCAACTTTGCTGCCTCCTGTTTGGAAATGGGACTAATCGCAACGATTTGAACCTTGTCGGTCAACAGACGAGACTGGCTGATCATATGGGCGATATCTCGAAGACAGTGGACCTTCTCCTTCTCGATAACCTTGTTCAGTCGATCGGGCGACTCCATATGGTATGTTCGGATGGTCGAGCGGCTCGAGAGGGTGTAGACAAGGCTTCTCGAATCGTCGATCACGATATCAACAAGGTGTTCAGGAGACTTCTGCGACCAGAAGCCTCCTTGTAGGGTGACAACTGAAGACCAGCCGGGGTTGGTATGGTTAATCTTTCCACATCGGTTCGAGAACCACTTCTCTTCGGATTGATAGTAAAGCTCATGGATATCGATGTCGTTGCTACCACCAAAGAAAACTCGACCGTTGGCGGATCCACTGATTACGCGAACTTCGATGCCACGAAGAGGAAGGCTCATTTTCGTCTGGTAAAGGCTGACTGACTTGGTGCCCGAAGGAGTATCGGAAGCTCCAACACCCAGTAGTACTATCTCCTGAGAAGTCGCGACGACTAAAATATGAGTAATTGAGGCAACAAAGATGCCCGGCTTAGGGGGGACGAGCGCGACGGCGTGGATAGTATGCGGTGAGTCTTCGAAACCGATGAGCTCGGGGTCAGGATGCGTGTAGTCCCATAGAAACAAGGAGTTGTCAATAACAACCCAAGCATGATTAATCTCAGCAAATAGACCCATAAGAGTTTGGAGTTCGCCAGCGTTGTAGTGATCGAAGACTTGGTTCGGGATAGGATACATCTGAGTCTTGTGAAATGGGGCCATGGCGGAATCGGTGTTTTCGAGATCGTAATCGGAAGACGCGCCCTCTGGTATCTTGTTAGCTCGTTCCAACATCCATAGAAGTTTTCAACATACGTCTGCAGTATGAATCGAGGTCGGGGTAGCGTCCATCGGCCTGAAGGCATTGGTTAATAGCCCTGGCGGCCTTGACAACGGGGGCTACATTCTCGGCTCGTGGAGGTGGCAGCTGTGCGGGAGCAATCAAGCCATCGCTATTAGTTGACCTAGGTACTAATGAGCCAGCGGCGTTGACGGGTCGCGATGAGCCTGACGATGGCGGCGCAGGACTCCTAAGATTCGAAACGGACGGGCTGCTCTCAGAAACTGGGAACAGCTGTCGGCGCACAGGATCTTGACCCTGCTGAAATCTGGAAGCGACAGCCGGCGTATTCAAGAATGCGCCAGGAACTGGGCGAACCGGAGTTGTTTGTGGAAAAGACATTATGGGCAGCAAAATCGAAGCCCTCGGCGGGCCTGGGAAGCTTCACCAGTTTGGGTTCGTTGCTATACCGATGGAAGCAGATCGCGGATCATCAAAAAGTGAAAGCGACGATTGCCAGGCGCGCGGGATGAATTATAATTAGGATAACAATCCCTAGTAGTCGCGTCGATAACCGTGGCCGTTGGTTGTCGATTAAATCGCGTCGTCGTCGGGGCTTGAGATAGAGTCTATTGCAAGTGTTGCATGCTAGAGAAAATGATAAACAATTTGACGAGAGCTTGGGGAGGCTGGATATGGAGCACGGATTTTTCGCGACTGGGGCTTGGGCGCTAAGACTGTTTTGGTGCAAGGCTGAGAGAGCAGTAACCACGCGTCATGAAATGCAGCCAAATGCACCCAGACAAGATGCTGCATTCATCTGGGTACCTATCCAAGACAAAGAATTACATTAATAATATTGAAATCATATCTAGTGCCTTCAATTGAAGTGTTCTCAGCATACTATCGTTAACAAAGGTTTACTAGAAGCTTTTTAAATGTTCAACGTCCTTGTTCAATGCGAAACTCAAAGCACCTCAGCTTAATTAATTTCTTCAACGCAGGTCGCGCCTACGAGCTGTCTGTGTTACCTCAACATTTATTCCTTGCAAAAGTCTTCAAGTGTTACCAACAGGTGACAGTGCCATGGTCGTGTTCCATTCTTAGTCGGTAAGAAAGAGGATACAGAGCCACTCAACTATGGGTCATCCACCACTACCACTATCAGAAGCTTCGAAAGCGTTGTCACAGATGCAAATGACTGGAACGATGAATCAGATAGGCAGACGAACTTTAATTATTTTGTATTTACTCTTCCTATTCAATCTCGCATTCCTTCTTTTTGTCAGCTTCCGATATTTCTATATCCAGCTACATAGCACTCCAACCGCCTTTTCTTCACCTTTTACTATATCTACATTTACTGCTCCTTGGCCTCTCGGGCAGCCTTGCGGAGAGCCCTTCGGCGAATATCCTCGTGCATCTTCTTGTTGACAGACATGGTAATAGGACCGTTAGCACCAGGAATGTTCTCAATGAACCACAGCATGAAAGAGTGGCTCCACCAAGGAGTGTAAGTGTAAGGAGCAGTCTGGTAACCACCCAGTCCAACCTTGCCGAGAGTAGCCTTGACAAAGTTGCGAGCGTTGGGGACAAGGAGACTAGGACGGCGGATCTTGCTCATGGCGGTAGTGACAAGGTGGCTCAGAACGAGATAGACATCAACCTTGTCATCAGCAAGCTCGGCAGCAAGAGCGTTACTCCACTGCTGGAGGAAAGCCTTGCTACCAGAGTAAGTGGCCAGAAGAGCAGTAGGAGTCCATCCACCAAAAGATCCCATGGTCAGGATGAGACCGTTCTTGCGGGCCTTCATGATAGGAGCGACAGTCTGGGTAACGCGGAGAGTACCAGTGCAGTTGATGGTGATGATGTTCTGGAGCTCCTCCTTGTCGGTCTCGAGGAAAGGAACGGGAATGCTGTGGCTCTGGCCGACGTTGTTGATAAGGACACCAATATCCAGACCGTAGATAAGCTCGCTGAGGCGCTCGTAGTCTTTATCGCTGTTCTTGGAGAAGTCCATGTCAAGAACTTTGATCTGAAGACCCTTTGCGGGGTACTTGGCCTGGATCTCAGCGGAGAGGGTTTCTAGCTTGGAAAGAGTTCGGGAGACGAGGACGAGGTTGAAGCCCTTGGCAGCGAGCTGCAGAGCGTACTCCTTGCCGAGGCCATCAGAAGCACCGGTGATGACAGCCCAAGTACCAGGCTTTCCATACTTGCGCAGCTGAAGACATTGTTAGTTTGGGAGACTCAATTGAGACACAAGATGACTTACGTTGGTACCTCCGAGCACGAAAGCGCTGAGGACAAGCTGGAGAAAGCTCAAGATCTTGGAGCCCAGGAAGAGAGCACCAACACCAGCAAGACCCCACTGCAGAGGCTGCGGTACGTTTTCGAGAAATTCTGCGATGGCAGTCATTTTGAACGATGCGCAACAAGAATATGCAAATTGTTGTGCAGAAAAAAGAAGAAGAAAAGGATGGGAGAAAAAGTCGTCAATCACAAGGTAAAGCACCTCTTCTGCCCCTCGGCTCCTTGTCTTGGCTTAGGCTGGGCTCAATTGAATTTTAGGGACCAGTAGATTTGCTACCCCTGACCTGACGTTGTTGAGATGGTCCAAGCTTCTATCCTCGATGACAGGACCGTCTCTCCCACCAAAAAACATACGTCCGACCTACGGACCCGGATTAATCGTCTTATACCAATTTCGTCCTTTATTTAATTTCTACGACCATCGACACTGCAATTGACGTTCTTCTGTTACTATCTAATCCGTTTGTCAATCATCATGGACGCTCTCAAGCCTTTCCTCCCCGAAGCCAAGGGTGTTCTGCCCTACTACATGATCATCGTAAGACGCCCTGAACCCGCTCCCCCAAAGTAAGATGCTGACCATACAGCTCTCCATTATCTCTATCGGCAACTCGCTGCAGGCGTACACCACCCTGCACTTTTCACGACGAGTCTACAACGGTCGATTCATCCGCAACCCCAAGCTTCCCACCAAGACCAAGACCTTCGAACCCGAAGACCAGGCCAACAAGCTAGTTCCCGCTCAGAACGACCCCAAGGCCACCGACCAGCTTACTCCCCTCGCTGGTAGACTGTTCGGCACTTGGACGCTTATCACCTGCATTGTTCGATGCTACGCCGCTTATAACCTTCACATTGGTCCTGTCTACACCCTTGCTTACTGGACCTACATCGTTGCCTTTGGCCACTTTGCCAGTGAGCTTTTCGTCTTCAAGTCTATGACCTTTGGTCTGCCTCAGTTCTTCCCCTTCTGTCTGGCTTCCACTTCTCTCATCTGGATGCCCCTTGTCCGCGACTACTACGTCCAGTATAACTAAACGGAGTGCCGCAACGAAATCGTACGAGGGTTTCGATGTAAAAAGTTACAGTGGGGATATTGCCTGGGTTGAACGTGATGACATAAAACATTTAATGGGTAGATAATTGTATAGATTTTAATAGATTAAACGGATGGGTCAAACCTATAGATTCTTTCGGTAGAGCTCACCTCCGCAGTTCCTCAAGCGGGCTGCGGCTTGCTCAGGAGTGATATCACGCTGTGGCTCAGCCAAGAGCTCGTAACCAACGAGGAACTTCTTGACGGTAGCCGAGCGCAGTAGAGGTGGGTAGAAGTGCATGTGGAAATAAGCACTCTCCAACTCCTCAGGTGTTCCGTCAAGAGGTGCTTGGTGAAGACCAGAGCTGTAAGGGAAGCTACACTCAAACAAGTTGTCGTATCTTCGGGTGACTTCTTGAATGGCCTCAGCAAACTGGAGTCGCTCCTCGGGCTTGAAGTCGAGAAGAGATCGGATGTGTCGCTTGGGAAGGACGAGGACCTCAAATGGCCAGACAGCCCACCAAGGGCAGACAATAACGAACGCATCGTTCTCCCAAACAACACGCTCTTGCTTTTCTAATTCGAGCTTGACATAATCGCCTAGAAGATGGCGACCGTCGTGCTGATCGCGGTACTTGGCCATTTGAACAAGCTCCTTGCCTGGCTCCTCAGGCATGGTCGATGTGGTCCAGACTTGGCAATGTGGATGGGGGTTAGAGCAACCCATCGCAGCGCCCTTGTTCTCAAAGATTTGCATATATCGGTATTGCTCTGAGGGGCTAGGGGCAGCGTCCTTGGGCATGGAGATAGAAAGCTGGTCAGCTTCGGCGGCGCGAGGGTTTGGCGGTGTCAGGTGGTTGGCGTAGATGCGTGTCCAGTGCTCGATAACAGGGACAATTTCCTCGGGAGTCATGTCGGGAAGAGTGACATGATGCTTGGGAGAGAAAGTAAGGACGTAGCAGACGCCCTTGACACCCTGAGCCTGGAGGAGTAGAGATTCCAAGTCGTTGGAAGAAGCCTTGGCGTCATATTCGGGTTGCTCTTGCTTGACGGCGCTGTAGTCGTTCACAAAGGCAAAAGTCTTTTCATATTTCGGGTTAGAGTCGCCAGCTGCTCGAGGGTTGCCGGGACACAAGTAACACTAAGATTGTCAGACGAAGGTTTCATGATGTGATGTCATGGGCGTACTTTAGGATCATATTCAGGAAGTTCCGATGCGATAGCAGCCTCTTGCTGACCTCTACAGAATGTTAGATAATTCCTAATGTGAGTCTCAGAAAGACGTACTGCCAAGGTCGCTTCGTGCGATGAGGTGATACAAGCAGCCATGAATCCGTGAGGGGATTATATCTGCGATGAGAAATATCGTCAAGAATTTGATCAGGCATGATGATGGTGGGGTAACAGTATGAGAAGTGATAGAGGGGTTGGAAATGTCCAATTGACAATTTAAAGGATGGAGAGACCTCAATTTATCATGGGCCAGGCTGAGTGCAGTGAACTAGCAAGATAAATAGCTCTTGTAACAAGTCTGGAGTTCTGAATGGCGCGGATAACGGTTTTATTCTCGGCCGTGCTTTCGGGGGAGTCTACGGATGGAGAGTGGGCTGTATTCGCTGTAACAAGTTTTGGCTGTTATGGAATGAGTCTGCTATCATTATGAGAAGGAGTGATTGCATATAATATTCACATGAGAACAACATTCTTTAACTTGGGGGACTACGAGATCTGACCACTTTCAACAATCTGAACTGAAAGTTGCTCTATGTTAATTGTCACAGTTCATCCCTCAAAGATGTTAACTGGTGGCCTTCATCGTCACTTTGAGCTCCTTCAGTGATCAATGTGGGGATCAACCATGGGGATTGGCGTCACTCGTTCATTGGCGGGGATATCTGGAAGAGTTGAAAGCTTCACGTGATCTCAGACAGCTTGAATGTGGGGTCATGCTCAGTGACGACTGACTTCCCCGATTCGATACCCACAGCAAGTGCGCTTCAGCCCAGCTCAGACCAGCCCCAGAGTAGCTCAGGCAAGCGCCATAATCAACAACATCGCAACTTCCAAGCCCCTCGACCAATCAATCCATCACCAGTTCCATCAACCACGACCACATTTCTACATCTTCCATCAGATTTCGCGTCGCGTAATACTCCCCAATAATTGCGCATCATCGAGAGCCCTCTTTTCTGTCTTCAACGCGCCCTGCGTGGCCTCCAGCCCGTTGACACGCATAGACAGGGGGGTAATTAACAACTCCCCGGCCCGACATCGCAACCGACGATATGGGTGTCATACGAAAGAAAACCATCTCAAGAGGGAGCGAAGGCGGTGTCAAATACGTTTGCGACGTCTGTTCGTCAGATATTACATCCACTGTAAGTACTTTTGGCTGCTGCCTGGTCATTGTTTGGAAACCTCGAAACGCGCTTCGGGGATATCCCGGCTAAACTTGATGGGTCGTCATGATGGAGTTGCTAATCATGTTGGTGGTTATATAGGTCCGCATTCGATGTGCCGACGCAGCCTGTAACGATTTCGACCTCTGTGTTTCGTGTTTCGCCAAAGGTGAATCTCGAAATGCTCACAACCCCGCGACGCACGCCTTCCGCGTAATTGAACAAAACTCATTCCCCATCTTCGACCGCGAATGGGGAGCCGACGAAGAACTACTCCTCCTTGAGGGTGCGGAAATCTATGGTCTCGGTTCATGGGCAGACATTGCCGATCATATCGGCGGTTTCCGAGAAAAGGACGAAGTTCGCGACCACTACTTATCGACCTACGTCGACTCGCCTGCCTTCCCATTACCGAAAAGATGTAGCCCTCACGATTGCGAGCTAGCGAACGAGATTCCCCGAGAAGAATTCCAAGCTCGCAAGAAGCAAAGAATAGAGGAGCGACGAGACGCAGCCAAGAATGCGCCGGCCTTGCAACCCAAGACGAAACCAACAGCCAGTGTACCCAGTTGTCACGAGATTCAAGGATACATGCCTGGTCGTCTAGAGTTCGAGACCGAGTACGCGAACGAGGCTGAAGAAGCTGTCCAACTGATGCAGTTTGACCCTGGTGATGGACTCAACCCCAGAACTGGCGAGCTTGAGCCTGAAATGGAACTCAAGCTTACAGTGATGGACATCTACAACGCGCGTCTGACACAGCGTGTAGAGCGGAAGAAGGTCATCTTCGAACACAACCTGCTTGATTACAGGGAGAACACGAAACTAGAAAAGAAGCGCACAAAGGAAGAGAAGGATTTGTTACAAAAAGCCAAGCCATTCGCCCGAATGATGAACCGTCAGGATTTCGAAGAGCTTAACCAGGGTCTACTTGATGAGCTCAACCTACGACAAGCCATCACGCAATTACAAGAGTGGAGGAACATGCGCATTGGAGACCTCCGAAGTGGTGAGAAGTATGAGTCAGAGAAGGCATCGCGGATTCAAAAGTCTATCCCCATGGGCTCCATGGATCGCGAGCGCCTGGCATCTGCTCAGCGGTCTAAGCAACCTCCTCCACCTGAGCCCGCAAGTGGAGCAGCCCTCCTTATTGCGCCAGAACTACCGGCTCGAATGTTGCCGCCAGTCAACCCGGAGGTAAATGGAGAGACCAAGGCATTGACGAATGGTCACTCCGAGCAAACCAACGGTCAGACAAACGGTCAGGTCAATGGTGTCAACGGAGTCAATGGCCACGGTCCTGCACCCAAACAAAGATACACAGCTCAACCGATATCAGGCGTACAACCCATGTCAATGACACAAGACAACGCCCCAGACTTGCATCTCCTAACACCAGAAGAGGCCAAACTGTGCGAAGTTATCAGATTACAGCCCAAGCCATACCTGATGATCAAAGAACAGATCTTCAAGGAGGCCATGAAGAGCAACGGCACACTCAAGAAGAAGCAAGCAAAGGAGATTTGCCGGCTGGATTCACAAAAGGGAGGGCGCATATTCGATTTCTTTATCAATTCGGGATGGGTGGGCAAAGCGTGATTCGTGTTTAAAAAAATACCCTTTCGAAGATGTGTTTGAATTGGCGCACAGCGTATATGGGCTTGATGACTTTATTTGATCTGGTGCTGGGAGTCTGTACTTGTGGTTGTTATATAAGTAGATGCAAGAGATAATGTTACTCTATTTGTCCAGTCATGGTTCCATTGATGAAATCTTCAGCAAGGTTGGGGTGAGGCCTTGTTCCATCGCATACATGTCTGAGATAGTCGCACAAATCTGAACCGTAGAGCAAAAGCTGCCAAACACCAATACCCAACCAGCGAGAAGAGACGACTGCTAAGCACCTCTGAACCAAAGTCCCTTACCCTCCCCGACAAACAGAACAGAACAGCTCCCACATCAAACCTCAGACCCGCTCGGCGCATTCCACGGACATACATCCCTCTCCTTAACGATCCCCAAGCGTTCTCTCTCCGCTTTCTCCGCCTCGACAAGCTTGTTGAATCTCTTTTCAATTTTTTTGCTCACTTCCTTTTCTGCGTCGAACCGTTCCTGGAATTCGTCCTTTGCTTGCTTGTTGAGTTCTGCTTCCTTGGCACCTTCTCCGCTATGGAGACCGACGACGAGGAAAACGACGCCGATGAGGATCAGCACGACGAAGAGTATCACCTTGCTGGTGTAGCTCATGTTAAGGAATCCCATGGTGGCGGTTGGGCTGCTGCTGTTAGAAAGATACTGGGTAGAGGATGTGTTGCTTACTTGGTGGTAGTTGTAGATAGTTGAGGTGAGGATTTGGAAGTGGTGATGTGGGATGGATGTATGACAATCACTTGAGTAGAACGAGAGAATGTTTAAGGGGAGGACAGTTTGCATTTGGATAGTGGCGAAGTCACTACCTCAACAATTTCGATTGGAAAGTTAAGGTTGCTATCAGAAAGTGTATCCTCCTCCCTCGTGATGACAGTTCCAACAACCCTGGAAGAAGGTTCACACAATTCCATACATTTCCAGACATATTCCTATGCAATTCTAGGCATAATACCCCCCGCAGAAAAGGCAACATGGTTTCGATGTGATGTTCATTTTTTCTCATTCATGCTTGCCCCTGACCTTGGCCTTGACTTCGCTTCTTCGTCTGTTGTTAGAGTGTAATATCATGATAGTAGTCTTGGGTTTAACTTACCCTCTTTTTTGATCTTCCAATCTTCCAGGACGTGACATGGGCGATAGAGGATATAGAAAATGTAATAGACAACTTTTTTCGAGTGACCTTGAGGTGGATATTTTGGTGTTTTTTGGTAGTTGTTTGTGAGGAGGTAGTTAGTGGATGATGGTGAAAAGGAATGGAAGAACAGTCGAGCTTTTTATGGCCCAACCAAAGTTGATTGACTTTGATCAAAGCTCAGTGACTTCTGTAATGCCCTCTTCCTCCTTCTTACGCAGAATCCGCAGTTGCATTCTTTACCAAAGCGATGGGAATAAGGAGGGTCGTTGGTCTTGGCATCATACACAAGAGCGATGGCGGTTATAATAATGAGTAAGCCTACACCGCCAAAGATGAGAATCTGGTGCCAGGTTTTCGGTTCTTTCATCTTGGAGTGTAGATGTCTCTACAGAATAGGGGTACAAGGGCGATGGGGTTTGTTGTAGATTGCACTGGAAAGGCAAGTTAACTTACCACTGTCTGATGATACTGCATCCAATAATTACTTGCCGCATTGCATGACAGGAGTTAATTCTTTTGGAAGCTACTGGAACATATCTCAAAGTCCATGTGATCATTTATAGAACTTAATTATCGAAGAGAATTGTCTTATAGGTAGGCAAGTTCCCCTCCATATTGAGAGTATTCACCTCCAATGACAGATTTCGGGATGATACGAGGGGTGTAACTCAATTCCACAATCATTGGTAAACATTCTAGAGCGAACATTACCTTTCTTAAGAAGTGAACATGTATGGGATCTCCCTTATGAACTGGTAAGTGGCTCATGATAGTGTGATCAACAGCATTGCTTGATATGAAGAGATGTAACTAAGCCCTAAAGCTATTTTGACACATTGGACACACCCATGGGCATAAAAGTGTCCTCTTGAATCGTCTCCTCTTCTCCAACTATCACCAACATCGACTCTTTACAAGCTATCCAAAAAGGCCCCCAACGCCAAAGAATTCCCGCCAGTGCCCAAGATGAAGACCTGGCAAATCTTCCTAATCGCCTTTGTCGGCATCATTCTTCTAGGCGGCTGTCTTGCCATAGCTGCCGGGGGAAGCAAGGGTTCGGAGCCGTCCCCGGATGAGTGAGTACTACCAGTCCCCTTAGAGTGAAGTGGTCTAACGCTTGCAGTGACCCTTGGCATCTTTCTCAAGATGGACAAATTCCACAACGACTGAGAGCGAGACGACACCCCTCGGAGGAGGAGCCAACCGAGATGTTCAAGGAACTCAGCAAGTACAGAATGACTCCTGTCTAGTGCCAGTGGTCGTCCAATCTCTCGTCTGATTGGAACGATTGGCGCTGAATCTTCAGGCTTGGATGAGGAGGTGAAGGTCTTTGGGGTTTTTATTCTTTGTATTCTAGGATTTGAGGTTTCTACTCCTAAGAACCATCATGATCAAAGTTCTCATATCATGAACTACCACAGAATTAAGAGGTGAAGAATTTGGGGTTTTTATTCTTGCTATCCTAGACTTGAGACTTTCACTTCCTAGAACCGTACGTAATTAAGGCTATTGTTGCAAGTGTGTTGAGACCTTGATCCATCCCTTCAAAGCAAGACAAGACCCAAGTGATTCTTGGTTCCCCATGCCGATGCTGTTCATGTTTCGATGGCCGCTGTATAGAACATCATCCAAGTGTGAACTGCTCGGAGCGGCGGTTAACTGCCTTATTCCTCGTACTCAGACTCGTCCTCGGGCTCTTCTTCGTCCCCATCCTTGTTCTTCAACTTGTTTTTGCCGACATCAACGGCGGTACAGAGTAAAGCGCATCCAATGGCCATGAAAGGAAGACATGCGGCGAACCACACCCATTTGGGCGCCCACGGCTCGGAACCCGTTTTCTTAGCGTGATTGTCCAGGGAGGGTCGCACGGACGGGTTGACGGGGTTCATTGTGGTCGGAACCGGAGGTGGCTCGTCTTCCACATGCTTGTTGCATCCCCCGGGCTTGTTGCATGTTCCCCATATGTTGTGAGGACGATGCCTAGCAGCTGATGGAGCTGGCTTTGGGTACTGCATTTTGTCATCGTGGTTGACATACGGTTCATTGATCACAGTGCTTGGAACCGGAGGTCGGTTTATAGCCTTCCGATACTCCTCTCCGTTACGATGTCCGCCGAAGTGATCATCATTGATTGGTTTATCTGCCGGGGGAGGGCGAGTTGGTCTGGTCGACCGGTCAGGCACTGGCCCGGGAGGCACAACCCTCGGAGGAGGCACAACATCGGGAGGAACAACATCGGCAGGCACAACCCCGGGAGGCAGAGATCCGGGAGGCAGAACTCCAGGAGGCAGAGATCCGGGAGGAAGCTCCCCGGGAGGCAGAGACCGGCTGTCGAGACGAGGCGAGGCAGGTGATTGAGCTCGTTTTGGGTACCTCATCCTGTGCTCGTACTTGGCATCCGGGGCAGGGGCCTCATGATCATGTCCAGTAGAGTACTGCGACATGATGTTGTGGTTATCCTGTTAGAGGACGGGGCAGGTGGGGGATGATGATAGAAGATGATGAGGTTGTGATGGAGTAGAAGGACGAAGATGGGAACATAATAAAGGGGAGAGAATTTTATGTGCTTGGCCCAAAGCCCTAAGGCGTCTCTATGTTCTAATTAATATCTTCATTGGCATTGCATACTTTAAGAACAAGATGGAATGTCTCTCTCATTGGCTTAGTGATGAATCAAAACTCTGATCATTCACGATGCATCTTGACTGCAGACTTCGTAGGTACGTCTTAGTTCAAAACCTTCAACATTGAAGCAACCAGTGGTTAACAGAGAATTGTTCCCCAAGGTTCAGGGCATCAAAATAAGTTATCCTGAGTGCATCCAATCTATCATAGGGTGATCGATCACTTATGTTATCCGCGGTCATTTGTTCTGACACTCTGGCGGCAATCCACCAGCTGATCTCAAGTCTTTGCTGACCACCGAGGAGCATTCTCAAAGCTACATTACAACCGAATTCATCCAAAAACACCCCTTCTCTAAGTACAATAGTATTTTCCGAACCCTTGGAAGCAGTCTGCTACTCCCCTTCAGGCAAGACAAACTTCTCCTTAAGGCACTTTTTGTTACATTTCTTGTAGTATCCTTTACATCCGGGAATGCCATAGTAGTCGGTGCACGTGGCCCTACAGATACCACATTTCCCACTACACTGCCTTTACCTCTCCTTCTCTGCCTCTTTTGCCCACCATGCGACCTTCGCCTCCTCATGCTGAGCGTACGCTTCGACACGCGCTCTGGTCTTGGCTCCAGGGTCGGTTGCGACGAGAGAGATTATTCCGATGATCGAGGCTAAGCCGACAACGACATAGATGATGATAGCCCATGTCGAAGTCCAGAAACTACCGCCCATTTTGACGGTTATGGTGAGATTAGCGGATAAGTTTAGTTGTGATTGAGCTATCCATGGTTAGTGTTACGTAGGAAGAGATTGAGGCTCAAGATACGTACGAAAAGGGGTTCTCTAGTCGCAGTTAGAGTGTTTCGTGTAGCCTTGCTTAAAGGTGAGACTATATGATAACGATGCCAAGGACTGTGTTCTTATCCTTCCACCTTCTAAGAGGGAACGAAACTGAATTGAATAGAAGTCCAACTTCTTGACATTCTCATAGCCATCACCATCGATATGCAACCGGATATGACCACATTCAGTAAGGGAATTCCAACTCTGTTGAGATCATGGTCTCATGATGGGATCAGAGGCTTCTTTAAGTGTTTTATACTGGTGGATGGTAGCCATCCTTGTAACTTAAGACCAGCTGTGAGCGAGAGTTTGGGTACTCATTTGGCCTGCGAAGACCATATTAAGAGAGCTGAATGAGAGGTTCGCCATGTCTGCCATCCTTCTACACATGTAAAAGGGGGCCGGTCACAAACAATACTCCGGGGCAAATTAGCCAGACCTCTGGGTGCCATAAGAATTGGCTCCCGAGAGCATAAGAGACGAAATAATGTGATCACCTTATGGCAGCTTAGGCTAGCATTTAGGCTTCTTTATTTCTGTAGCCTAAGTCTTGGAGGACATTTCTTCTGACACCTACCTGCCAGACAAATGGCAAAGGACTCGGCGACTCAGTCAACAGGCATAAAACGAATGGAGAGAATCCCCTCTCCAACCTCCTGAAATGTGTGAGTTTACTGTCGTATCTGATCGACAAGTTACATCCTCTGCCACCGAAGTAACGCGCCAAGGCACAATAACGACTCAGCGGCAAAGTTATATCATAGACGCGTCTCGATATCTTGTCTCGTTGCGCCTCCGGAAGCTTTCAACTCCCCTCATTCGCTGTCCTCTCGGTAACAGGAAACCTTGACAACGAAGGTACCCAATGACAAACGCATTAATTCTGTCTGTAATGTTTATTATTTATTCATCTTCCCAACCATGTGCTTTTTGTTGTCCTCGAAGACTTGTTCTTCTTCCCCTGGATGAAGTGCGGGTTGCCTTACCACTGAACCACTGAACAATAGGTAAGTATCGAGAGCTTTCGTCACTTGGATACTATCCCCTGACTTACAGAGTGGAAGACTCATCATGGCTCCTCTACCTGCAGGCCGGGACAAAATTCCTGCCTACGACACTCTTTCTACCAGCAAGCGCGGCTTGGATCCGTTCTCGCCTGAAAGTGTTTCAAAATGGGCCTATGATCAACTCCGTGGTCCTTATGACAACCGATCTCCTCCACCAGGTCAACCTCCTGACTACTGGAAGCATCACCGACCTGCTCTTATCTATATTCCTGACCCCCCGCCGGCTGGACAGCCTTCTTCTTCCTATGATTCTGGCTACCCAGAGAACCCTGCTTATGGTCGAGACGACCGGCAGCCACGACCTGCTCCTCCTTTGGATCCTGGGCATGGACATGATTACCTGCCACCACGACCTCCTCCTCATTACAGACCTGAGCATGGCGGTGACCAGCTACCACCACGGCCTGCTCCTCATTACGATCCTGGGTATGGTCGTAACAATCTGCCTCCACGACCTGCTCCCGATTGTGATCCTGCGTACCCGCCAGCTCATCAGATGCCCTCGGTGCATGATCCCCACGTTGACCAAACCCCTGGCCACGTTCCGCCCAAGCCAGCGGCTCCTTCGCTCGCGGAGAAGGCAGGAGGCGTTCACAACATGGTTTATATTGGTGGGGTTATAGGTGCTGTTGTGATTATTGCTGGTGCAATCTTGATCTTCAAGACGTGGATGGAGAAGAGGAAGGCGAAGAAGGAAGCAGAGGGCGGCGGTGATGGTGGTAATTAGACGCCTTTGTCAGTGACTATCTACAAGTCTTGACACCGGGTCACTTGCTGATAGCGACAGTTCTGCGATAGTGTTGGGAATCTTTTGGGAATTTTATCATTTGGACTGTAATTTGCATGACTCGTTGATTGAGACAGGATATCTTTCAGTACCGACACTCCTTTCTCTAGCACCTCTCTATAAGCCCAGCCAGGCGACATTTATATAGCTCAACAAACCCTGTTTCTCAATAATTATCCCAAAGATCCTTAACGTACCCCTCGGTCAACCTCTCATCCTCCCCATAAACCTCCTGCCACCCCGAAAACCCTCTATCCAGCACATAAACATCCTGCTCCTTAGCCTCCTCACCCATAGACCTCAACAAACCATCTCTCTCACGAATATACTTGAGCGCCGCGCTAGGACCCCGCTGTTGACTCAAAGCACAGTGAAACACCACCGTCTTCTTATCTTTGAGGCGACGCACGAGAGTCGGCATCATAGCCTCCAAAGTATGAGCGGGAATATTTGTACAGCCCTTGATATGGCCGCCAATGTAATCTTGACACATCAGCTTTTGTCCAAAGTAAAGTTTAGTGGTGAACTTACCATTATCACGAACGTCGATCACTGCAAAGGTGGGATCGGTGACGTTGACTTCCTCGAGGATTTTCTCTGAGAGGGATTTTGCGGATAGACGCTTTAGGGAGGCGATTGTGGTCATTGTGCGAACGTGTGAGAATAGTGCCCTTCTGGAAATGTGCATGTGTGATGAGTGAGTGAGGGTGCAACTAAAGATGAGGCTCTGTCAAGGTTGGAATGCGTGGAGTCTAAATTTAGTGCTGTGCTTGGTGGATTTTACCCCACGTGCATGGGTGATACTTTTTGGTGGGGGATTTTATGAAGGAAAGAACGTCTAAGATGGCAGCAGATGATCCCATTAAATTTTTACTCTTTATCTGGATGATGTTTATTAATCTTAGGGACCAGAAGATTAGTGCACTGTGTGCATCATGTAGGTAATCCAGTGCAGACGTTCACTGTGAGCAAGTGTCAGAATTGGCTGCCGAGAACATCAGAGACGAAATAATTTGGTGAGCTTTTGCAAGCACTTATGCTCTTTTATTTTAGCTAGCTATTAACAGAGAATCTCCCATAAATCTCTAGCCTATCTTTAACAGCTGTTGTCATGTTTCATGATCCAGCGCAAACCCACCGTGATACTGCATTAGACTTCGAATCAGCACCCTCTGCCTAAGGCCACCGACTCAGCATTTGACTCGACGATGGAACCCTCAACATCCAGGCTCCCATGAATTATACTTTCTTCAAGACAGCCAACGCAAGGTTATATATCAGGTTAACACTACACCCAGTGTCCAACAGAGGACACCGGCCACAACAACTTACAAAGCGGTTCGACGTACATACATCCAAACCTTAACCAAGAACCACCCAGTTCGAAATCACAAAATTACAAAAAACATACACAAGACTTACATAATCACGGCTTCTGTCCACGAGACGGCCAACATGATTCTCCACACTGGATAACTCAGCTTCTGTCTCTAAGACGGCCGACATGATTCCCCATTGGATAAACTGCAAACTATATCAGCTTCTATCCTTGAGACGGCCGAAAAGATTGGACAACTTGTAGACTATCGGACATCAGCTTCTGTCTCCATGACGGCCAACAAGATTCTCCATTGGACAACTTGTAGAACTATATCAGCTTCCGTCCAAGACGACCAACATGATTCCCCATACTGGATAAAACAATCAGCTTCTATCTCGTGACGGCCGAAAAATAAAAACATGTTCGAACCTTAACACCGATCCTCCTCCTCCTGATATTGCTAACCTTCTGTCATTAATTCGTCAAAATGACAAACCTTCTTAGGGCATTCTTTTTGTCTGATGTTACAAATCCATGTACAGTACAAATGCTACCCTGAAGATGATCCCTGTCTAATGACGCACTAACGATGGGGGGCTTGCATCTGAACCACAAACTTGACCGATCGCTCCTACCCGCTTTAATTAACAAACAATCTTTAGTTATTCTAGTCTCTTCTTTCCTTTATCCATTCACCGATTGTGTATTTGTTATGATTGTCTCTGCCAAGCAAACCCTTCGTTTCGCTAGTACTGCAACCAAATTTCTGCGACCGCTTTCTACTTCTTCAATTCGCACTAGAACATTTACCCCGCGACAGCATCGCTTTTATTCTAACAAGATGGGCTCGCAACCAGAAAACAATGGACTCACCTCTGAGGAAATAGTCGCGGATCTTGGATTTACACCTATGACCAAGGTCGATGAGCCATGGACTGTTGACAAGGTCGTCAAGGAGATTCCTGGCGGTGCGCCTCAAGAGGAGGCTTCGTCACCGCTTCCTTTTTTCCACATGCTTGAGCGACTCAAGACGACCAAGCGCGAAGGATGGAGAAGATTTGGCATTGACAGGTAAGAATACTGATAAAATTTACTGGCGAAGAAAGTACTGACATATGCCAGGGGAGAGTCTATCGCTGACCACATGTATCGCATGTCTCTAATCTCCATGTTCGCACCACCAACCCTCGCACCTAAACTCGACCTCGCAAAATGCATGAAAATGTGTCTCATCCACGACATGGCCGAACTCCTAGTCGGCGACATCACCCCCGTCGACGGCGTCCCCAAGCCCGAAAAGAGCCGTCGCGAGTCCGAAACAATGGACTTCCTCACCAAGAACCTCCTCCGCAACGTCCACGGCGGCACAACAGGCGAAGACATAAAAGCTATCTGGCAAGAGTACGAAGACTCTGAGACATTGGACAGCCATTTTGTGCACGATGTGGATAAGATGGAGCTTTTGCTGCAGATGGTTGAGTATGAGAAGCGTGGCGAGGGAAGAGTTGATCTGGGAGAGTTTGCTTATGTGGCTACGAGGATGCATTTGGAGGAGATGAAGGCTTGGGGACAGGATGTTTTGAAGGAGAGAGAGGCGTTTTGGGGAGAGAAGAAGCATGTTCATGGTGAGAAGGGGGAGACTGGGGGTGTTACTGCTGAGAGAAAGGGTCAGCAGGACAATTACTACAACAAGGCTTGAAAGTAAGGAAGGGCTGGATGAATGATACCAATGATGGCGTATGGGATAGAGAAATGCATGGGGGTATAGATGATGGCTACATAGACTTGTTAGAGGGATGAGCAATGATTGACATGCAAGCATACACAGATTTATCGTAAGACTTTTGTTCTTGGTATTTTTCTTTTATTGAAGCAACCATGCATCTTGACATTAGAGTAAATAAACAACCCGCCCGCCATTATCGCTCCACACCCCCAGACACCATAACTTTTATTCTTTTTTTCATTCATCATTCATCGCTCATCAACTTGCATTTACTGCTCGTTAGGTCCCTTGATAAGAACCTTGATCGCCTCTCCCTCCTTGACCTTCTTAAACGCCTCCTCAGCCTGCTTAAAGTCCACAACACCAGTAATCAGCTTCTTAACATCGACCTTGCCAGTAGCGACAAGCTCGACAGCAAGAGGATAATCGCCAGCGCCGTATCGGAATGATCCGCTTGCTGTAGCCTCCTTGATGCAGAACGCCATGATGGGGAAGGTAATGTCTGCCTTGCCCATACCACCTTGGACGTAAGATCCTCCATTCTTGAGAACGTGGATAGAAGCTTGGATAGAAGGCTCAGCACCAGATGCGTCGATGACTACGTCCGCACCGTCAGGCAGACCAGCCAATTCGCAGATGTTCTTGGCATTCTCCTCAGGCGCAATGCGCTGAGAAGCATAAATGTGCGTAGAGGCAAAGTCCTTTGCAAAGTCAAGCTTGCTCTGGACAATATCCACACTAACGATCTTGGAAGCACCGTACGCCTTTGCGACGGCAGCGCAGAGAAGACCAACAGGTCCAGCACCCATGACAACAACGGAATCACCGGGCTTGACGCGCGCCTGCTTAACGATATGCACAGCGACAGCGAGCGGCTCAATCAGCGCACCCTCCTGCAGCGAAACATTCTCAGGCAACTTGAAGCAAAAGTCCGCAGGCGCAGACCAGAAGCCAGTAAGAGTACCGTGGTAAGGCGGCGTAGCGGCAAAGACCATATCAGGGCAAAGATTGTACTTGCCCGCGAGACAGTTACCGCATCGTCTGCAGGGGTAGCCGGGTTCAAGAGCGACACGGTCTCCGACCTTGAGGTTCTTTACTTTGGAGCCAATCTCTACAATTGTACCGGCGGATTCGTGGCCGAGAACCATGGGGTCTTCGACGACGAATTTGCCGATTGAGCCGTGGACCCAGTAGTGGACGTCTGAGCCGCAGATGCCGGTGTAGTTTACGGCGACGAGGACATCGTGGGGGGATTCGAGGGTTGGTTTGGGACGTTCGGCGAAGGAGACGTCGCCTGGTTTGTTGAGGATGAAGGAGAGGTTCTGGGTGGTGTCAGTAGACGTCATGAGGGGCCATGATGGCGGGGTAGAAGCTGAAGACATACGCTGGACATGATTGCTGTGGTTGTTGTGATTGTTGTAGAGGTGAGAAAGGGTAGATGATGGAAGAGGAGAGAGGAGGAGGTGATTAAGTAGGTAGTCGTCACTCGTTGCTCAATGTGGGATGTCCGTCTCTCTTATATGGATCTGATCTGATCACCCCAGTAGTGTCAGTGTCGCAATGTGGAGTTTATGATAACAATTGTTCGCCGCCGACAACAAAAAAAATAATCAGAATAGCCTGAAGTTATCTTAAGTTATTCTTCTATCTGGTGATAAAGAGAGGACATGTGTACTTGATATACCCACGGATGAACTGACGAGCATCACATGGCCATTCTCAAATTTTTCTCCTCATGTCCAATACCCGTTTACCATCATGGCATTGTAGCTCTAGCTACACCCCCACGCAGCCTCAGCTTTCGTGTCTCGTTTTACCCTCACCAATCATGAAGCCATGATATTCCAAGCTCATACGCTAGAGACCCGTCATGATGGGAGCGCTTTTCGATGGACTTTCTCAATTTAGCCGGTCCAATCTTCACCGACGGATTCCACTCCACTTGGCCGACACCCATGTAATTGGGGCGGTTAAATGCGTCCGGGAGAAGCCACAAAGAGCTGGTGATAGTTGTTGTTTTACGTATTGTCTTCATGATGATGATTGTTGGATAGACTGCAATTGAAGCTTGTTGGTGCTGCGGGAAATGAAATGCAGGAATTGGGGGGATCAGCATTCTCGACACTCAGATCATGAACCAACTTACCCGCTCGGCGCAATCCCCGAGATACATAGCTTACAAGGAGCTCCTTCCGAGCGCCGGTTACCGGTTGACACCCGGTAGTCACTTGACCATCTCGTCTGACATGCAGTCTCGGGGAGAATACGACTTAAACTGGGTATTCAGATTGTAATCTAGACTTTGCTCTACCGGCATCAGCTTGTGTGTTTCTGTTCCTGCAGCGGTATTGCTAGCGTTGGACGGGGCGGAGATGCAACTTTGGGAATAGCGTCCGGTGATGGGGCCGGGGCGGAGCGGGGACAGACTCCGGGATGAGCAAGCTTTACCGGGTGGGATTCTTGGATTCCCGGTGCTATCCTAGTGCTTTCGGCATATGGCTAAGACACAAACTGAAGAAGATAATTGGTAGTATGGCATCAAATGGATGAGTGGGATATGGCAGTAGGTACACGGATCACACAGCTTCACGTCAATATGAGTATAAAAAAGTCCTTATTCGCTATTCATCTAATCCTTAATCATACGCCATTCATCCTCTAGTTAAGGTTATAGTGCTCCTCCTGGTGACTAACAGAAGAGTGTCTCTTCGTCGAACTCTCATGAGGATAATCGTGTTCAATGCTAGGCTCGCCAAGGTGCTCCCTCAAAGCAGAGGGAGGTGCACGGGCAGCATCGACGTGATGAGGTTGGTGCATATCGTTTTGGTACGAAGGGGTGTCACTACAATGTGTTATTTATCTGACAAAGGAAGAAGAGAGGAGCGTACATACAAGGTAGGCTTCGACTGCGAAGTGGAAGTGGAGGTAGATGTAGAGGTCTCAGGGACTCCAGGAACGTTTTCAACCAACGACCTTACCCGCTGAGTTCGAACACCCTCGTTCTGTGTCTGTGACTCGGGACCAGAAGTACGGTTTAAAGAGCTGAACTCATTGTTGGCGGACTCCAGACCAGCATTGCGGTTGAATTCAGACTCAAGACCAGAAGTACGGTTTGAAGAACCAAATTCACCCTGGTTGGAGGAGTTGTCTGTTACATCGTTGTAAGAGTTTGAGTTGAGGGAAGAACCTGGGTTAAAGGAGGCATTGTTGGAGTTGGAGCCAAAGGAGTTGTTTGTGTTAGAGTTGTTGTAGGACTCGCCGTTCTCGGTGTTGGAGGGGACGAGAGTATCCTTAATCTTTCCCAAGAGATCAGAGGCCATTTTGAAGGTAGTTGAAGTAAATAGAGTGTAGAGTAAGTGGTAATTAGTAATACTGATGATATTATATCTCAGGAAGGATTCTTTGAGGTGCGCAACCCTCCCTTTTTATATTCCATCAAAACGCCTCCCAAAACCACTTCCATCATTCTTCCATAATGCTGAAGTACATTTCTCGCCATCAAATTCCGCATGAAACCATCCTATTCGACCTCGTCGTCCCCTGCGTCATGAGAAACGAGCCATGACGTCGAGCGATCGGCAGAGCTTGCGATAAGCATATTTTAGACCTAAAATTAGTGTTCCCTGTTCCTGGAATGATCTAATGATTTCGATGGTTCTGGCCAAGATCTTCTACTCTAAGGTAGGCATAGCCGCAATTGTTCTAAGCTTCCGTGGTTATTGCGCGATTAAGGGTACCCTGGTTGAAAGACATCATCGTAGAGGCTTATTGGTGCCGAGGAAGGAAATGCCAAGATTGAGACTCCGAGGAACGTTTTAGTGCAGGTGAATTTGAGGATTACGTAGATCGTTGCGGATGTTTCGGACAATGTCTTGGTTAGATGTTGTAGATCTTGTGCTGCGAATGATAAGCTTAGATCTGGTGGCACGTAAGCCTTGCTGAGATCGACCGTGATGGTTGCGTGTTGAAGATTGTCAAATCACATGCAATCACGCAAGCACCAGGAACTAAGCCACAAACCCGTTTTCAACCACATACTATGGTTCCTGTCTCTCTATCATTCATGCCTTGATTACTTCTTCATCATCATCCAGAGCCCAACTCCCAAAACACCCACCGCCCCAACCCACGGCAAAACAACCTTCGCAGCCCCAACCGCATTCCTCTGAACCTTTGCCTTAATCATCCTCTTCAACTCGGCCTGCTCATTAACCCAAGGGAACTCCACCTCGGGCACATCCTTCCCCAGAAACTCACAAATAGGTCCCCAGCCCTGTCCCATTCGATACTCCAGCAATTGGCCCTCAGGCACCATCTCTCTAATCACACGATGATGTCGCTCCCATGTCTCACGCCCGTTTGCGCGTGCTTCTTCCACGTTCTTCGCCTGGAAGAGACCTAGCATCTGTTTTCGCGCTGAACGTCCTGCTGAAGACCCGAGAATTGGCTCTAGGAAGTTGATGCTGAAGTTTGCCATGCCGTTCCAGAGCATTAGTAGGACGCCTTGGTCGATGCTTTTGAACCAGGGTTCGTAGTCGCGGATTGCTACGATGACTTTTGCGTCGGGATACGTCTTGATCAATTGCGGTGCAAAGACGGAAGCTACATCAGTAGTTCCTTCACAGTGACCGAAAAGCTCATCCCACTGCTCGCGCGTAAACGGCTTGCCTGTATATGAAGGCAAATTAGGAAAGGACGCATCGCATGCGCGTTCGAGAATGTCCCAGTCTTGTGGTCTGTCGATTGCTTGGGTGGCGTGGTAGACGTTTTTGTAGCCCAGGATAGTGAGGGCTTCGCACATTGAGGCAGAGCCTGTGCGGGGGAGGCCTAGCGATAGGACCTTCATGTCTCTCTTTTCTCTAGATGCTGAGTTTGCCATTTTGATGATTGTGGTTGAGGTGAGTGTTGAGTGTTGATGCGGAAAGATATAATATGCAGCCTGTAAGCCCTAGCTGAGGGAAGTTACGGTCGGACTGTAGATCACGCAGAACTGTGGAATACGAATGCGAGAAACACTCACTTTATGCTAAACACACGTTCACTTAGATGCTACCGTCAGAGGTTCACTTCAAAATTCCTACATTGCGGCAGTTCTCAAGTGATCTGAATGAGAGAATTTAAGCCTGATAGCAGTGCTTCATTACTAGAATCACGTTCAACCCTGTGCCCTTTCCATGATTAACGATCACACCTGCAAGACCTGGAGGATAGGTAGGTACCTAGTTACATCAAGCCGGGACAAGAGGTGACTGTAAAAGTGCAATTGGCTTGTAGATCAATTACCCAAAGGATCCTGAGACGCAAACACACCGCAAGCATTGCTTTTTGAGAATGGATACAAGGAAAGAGAATAGGCAGAATCGATTCATTTCAACCCATATTACTTCACATCACTCAAAGAGATAAGTTGTATGCAATTGACTCGTTTGAGGGTCTTCTTTTCCAGAAGAATTGAAGGTTCAATTGACATGTGTTAATTGGGGGCCAAAAGTACTGGGAACAGGGGATCTAGGCCCCCAAATGATGGGAGCAGGGATTATATGTAGAACCGGGGGATGGTGGGTGGATTGGGTTTGAAGATTGCAGATGCAAAGTAAAGGGGATTTCTTTGGAGTAAAGAGAGAAGGTGAGAGGGTAGCAGATAAAATCAGAGACATTGGGCATATCCAGTACATTGGGCGTATCTGATAGGAGTGAATATTGATTGATGTCTGCTTTTTCCGTAATAGAGATAGAACTTGAGACTTGAAGCAGGATGGTAAGACTTGAACACCACCACAGCCTTAAAAACCACAACCATAACCACAGACTCGGAAATCGATATCCCAAGAACCATTCTGACGGTGTATCACAAAAAGCAAATCTCATTTTCAAGGTCCTTTTGGAACCCTCCGTCTCCCGGATGCATCACTGAAACAAGCGGTGTTGGCTGTTGGTTCAAGACATTACACCAACCCAGTCTTACCCAACCAATAATCACTCACAAAACGTCAAATTGGTGTGGTACCAACCAGGCTGGCGGTATTAAATCATGACGAAAAAAAGGGACCCGACCGCTTGGAACGTGCCGAGGGAGGAAGGTAGTTGTAAGAATGGAGAAAAGGGTTTTGATTAAGTGATATTTGATGCATCAGAGTGTAATCTTGTAGATTGAAGTGTTCAGCTATGGCTTCTAGACGCGGATAAATGGTCCGTCTTACTGCTTCTTCACACGGGCTGTATACCTAAATGTCCTAGATGAGATGCCCATGCCTCGCTTCTCACACACAGTACACACACAGACAGAGGTTACCAAGATCCTGGGACGGAAAGCCCGAGCTCAACCCCGGACGCGGATGTGATTCCGGTGCAGGAGGCCCGTGGTGTTGGGTCCAAGTGGGTGTCTTAGCCGTTGAAAAGCTGACGATTGCCTTGTTCCAGTTTCTCGGGTCGGTTAGAAAGGTTCCTCTGTGTCGGTAACGGGAGGAGCCTTGTCTAGTCTTGGGGGGCTTATAACTAGCTGTTAGCTCGCATGATATGATCTTGGTAGAGCAGTCACTTACTTACTTTGTTTCCATTCTCTGTGTCGTTGCGATCGTACTTTGTTTCCATTCACCCTTGTTGTTATCATCTTTGCTGTGTGTCTCGTCATGAGTCTTTTGTCTGGTATTGGAGGCTCTTGTCTCGAGACTGAAAAGGTTACGAGTGAGACTAGACGGGATAGCAGTATTAGTCTTGAGGACGACGCTTGTAAGAGGTATGTTCCAGTCTTGTGTTAGTGAAGAGAACTAACATTGGGTTGTAGACATGCTCCTGAACTTGTCAAGGCGTCCCTTATCTCTTTTAACCTTCGCATATTCGACGAACCGCAAGGAGCGAGTTGCGAGCTTGACTGCATTCCTCCACCAAGTCCTGCATCATTGCCCTCCGTCGTTGCACCAATGGACGTCTACCTTCGACACGAAGATAGCCACGAGTATAGAATGATGAGGTTCAGTGGTTGCATACCGAGTCAAGACAAACCGGCTTCTGAGTCGAGGGGCATATCGCCTGAAATTTCTAGCTGGGAGGTTACCAAAGACCCAGAATGCGGTCGGGAGAGACCAGACACTCCTGCACTAAGCCCAAAGTCAACACCTATTCGACCAACCAAGGTTCCACACCCAAAGGTCATAAATGATAGCCTGTTGGACTCAGATGTATCTGAGCTCGCGTTGTCTGTTGACTCTCAACCTCTGAGCGATGATACAGAGGCATACAAAGAGGCTGTTGCCGAGTATCAACTTGCTTCGAAGCGATCCATGTAAGTTTCAACTATTTCCTGATCAGTATGAGACTAACATTGTATAGTTGTGGCGGTGATGCTGCGTCCAAGAGACCTCGAACCTGCAGAGACGCGAGGAAAAGGTCAAGAGGGGAGAAGAAGAAAGCAGAGGAAGAGTAAGAAGAGGGGTAGTTACCGATGTGTATGTTCATGTATGTCGTTATTATTGTCGTTATTTCCTCCATATACTAGATTATTCATCCCAATTCCCTCTTTCAGCGAGATACTGTCGCGTGCCCATACTCCCTGTCAAGAAGAAATGGTAGTAGTCTCCTTAACAACATCAATACTCAGCAAAAACGAGAAAAACACCAAAAGCAGCTACACCCGTTAGTCACTCTACCCCCAAAATCCAGGGTTTAACATACCGCCACGGTGCATATACCCAGCAAATGAATCTCAAACCCACCCGCCAACGCCTTCCCACTCATCATAGTCCTCTGATGTCTCCACGTCCGAACAGCTCCCAGCAGAATCGTCCCAATCGAGAATCCGTAGCATGTCATGGCCAGGGGTCGTCCCGTGATGAAGTATCCAAAGCTCTGCGCGTGATACCCCTCGTGATGCAGCGTGAAGAGCTGGGCTACTAGTGTTCCTACCATGGACATCATGACCGAGGTGCGTAGGTAGCCGAGAAAGGTTCTTTCGTTTGCTGTAACGTTGTAAGCCTGAGCCCTAAAGCCTTCCATTTATCCATATGGAACCCCCATGTATGCTGTCCATCACGAGACCCTTCTTTGACGCATCTCAAAGTTCTTCCTCCAATCTCATCCCTGGATGTACTTACCTAGATGATCTCTTGATGCAGACATGTCGACTTCGCAGCTAACATAGTCCCTCCAGAACCGTCCCAGGCGCGTCTTGTTCTTGTTAGTGTTGGGTGCACTGTCACCCCCCTGCGGCACGGCGGATCCTTCTCCGTTACTGCATCGGGGGCGTAATTCAACTCCAGGGCTACTCTCGCTTTGTGTCTGTGTCTGTGTTTGGGAACGAGAGCTTTGTCTGGCGAGGTCCTGGAGGGAGTATTCCGAGTTGGAGCGTGTTCGAAGCATTGTCGCATAAGACCCAGCGCAGCAGTTCTGAACGCGGTGCGTTAACTATATGAAGACGGTTATTGCTATGAGGTTAGTGCTGTGTAAGAATGATGCTTTGTTGTGTTGTCGCCAAGGAGTGTGAATCGTGTATGACCATGTGCGGATGTCGGCGTGTACAAGCGGAGCCGAGCGCCGAGCCGGCCCCTCTTAGCCGGGACACGGAGGAGGGATCCATTAAACACGGAGATCTAAGACATTTCCATCTTGATTCACTTATATACTGCTATTCATCAATTACCATCTTCTAATCTGAGTAAGCACTAGATAGACATGTACTCGATGGAGTGATGGGTATAGAGTTCAACACAACGTTCAGCTGCATTCCATTCCATACTTCTGCACAACATCCAACGGTTTCTAAATCAATGATCTACTCATGCATGCATAACTCACGGCACTTATACAATAAATACCCCTTTTAGAAGCGGACGTTGCTTTACATCATGAGTCCTCTTTTAGCCATCTACCGAACTTTCCGTATAAGGCAACTGGACCACTTACACTGTACCCTTGTTTTTCTAGGTCTTCTATTTTCATCTCATCAAAGTTAAAGTTGCTTTTTTCCGGCTCTCGCTCGTCTTGGCTCCGCCGGTACGCTCCGGCCGACAAGTTGGGAACACCGGCCCGGATATCCGATTTATTTCCCGATTCTGACCACTCATCCCAGGCTGTCGGGAATGAAGAGAGAAGGTCAGCATTTCATCGCAGCTGAACATACGAGATAAGGCCAAGAAAGAGAAAAAAGTTGTTTGTTTCTGAATCAGCACATGTGTCTTCTTATCTATTTCCATCATCTGAGGTAAAAGCCCCGAGACTTCCGTGTGCATACGTATTCAACATCGCTCTCACGGTCCGTATCTACCGACCAACTTTCCTTCTTCTCTGAAACAAACATTAGACACTCGATTATCTCCACTTCCACCTTCAGCCGGGCCGTCTAAATAGCTACCAAGCTAGAATCTCATTTGCTGAATTGCCTATCTCGATCAACCTTGTTCCCTGACGTTATTGTTATGTATGGTGCAATTCCTCGAGCCTCATGCTTATCCTGCGCCGCTGGCTTGCTTGCGCAGTATAAGTGAGCAAATGTTCTATCACCTTTTGAGATTCTCTGTTCCTGTTGAATACACACTTCTTCTTTTGGTAGCTCGCTTCGACTTGCCGTCTTTACTTTCGTTTATTACTATATCAGACTGAAAGAGCAGGCTTGTCTAACACCATCTTTGTTGACAAGAGTCAGATCTGACAATACATCGCAATGAACGAGTCAAACACCCCTTCTACTCCAGACACAGAGTTCTCTTCGCCATGTAGTCCGCCGCAAAAGATACAGTATCTGAGAGATACTCGTTCTGCAGCGAAGGAGAAGCTAGCACTACTAACCTTGGAAGAAAAGGTAGCCCATCGCCGTCCTTCACTCCAACTTACTAACATCTGCAGGTCTCCCTTCTCACAGCCGCAGACTTCTGGAGAACGAAAGCTATCCCAGAGAAAGGCATCCCCTCCATTAAAACAACCGACGGCCCCAACGGCGCACGCGGTGGTATCTTTGTCGGCGGCACAAAAGTGAGTAATGCGTTCTCTCATAGCCATAACCGTAACTAACTTATCAGGCCGCCTTATTCCCATGCGGTATCTCCCTCGCAGCAACATGGAACAAAGACCTCCTCTACCAAGTCGGCCAACACCTCGCCCAAGAAGTCCGAGCCCGCTCAGCAGAAATGCTTCTCGCTCCAACAGTCTGCATGCATCGTCATCCCCTCGGCGGTCGAAACTTTGAGTCTTTCTCTGAAGATCCGCTTCTTACTGGAAAGCTGGCTGCGCAGTATATCAAGGGTCTTCAGGATAGGGGTGTTGCGGCTACCATTAAACGTGAGTACCTCTAGAATATTTGATAGGAGTTTGCTAACAGTGGTAGATTTCGTGGGCAATGAGCAAGAGACCAACAGACTTACGATAGACTCGCTCGTTACTGAGAGACCTCTTCGTGAGATTTACCTCAAGCCGTTTGAGATTGCTGTTCGAGAAGCGAATCCTTGGGCTGTCATGTCTTCGTACAACCTCATCAACGGCGTCCACGCAGACATGAACAAACACACCCTAAAAGATATTCTTCGTGGAGAATGGGGATACGAGGGGTAATGAATCTCTACCACCACCATCAAAACTCATCTAACATCTTACAGTACCGTCGTTTCAGACTGGGGCGGCGTAAACTCAATAGTCGACTCCGTAGAAGCAGGCTGCGATATCGAATTCCCCTACTCTCCCAAATGGCGTCTCGACAAGCTCATCGCAGCCGTCAACGAGGGTCGTATGTCGATTGAGTCTATTGACCAAGCAGCAGAGAACGTGCTCGCGCTGGTAGAGAGACTCAAAGGTGGTGATATGTCCCCAGAGCAGCCCGAGCGCGAAGACGATCGTGAGGAAACGAGACAGTTGATCAGAGCAGCTGGTCATGAAGGTCTCACTCTTCTAAAAAATGACGAGGATATTCTGCCGCTTTGTCCAAAGACTACAAAGGTCGCTGTTATTGGACCGAACGCGAATCGTTCTATTGCTGGTGGTGGTGGAAGCGCGAGTTTGAATCCTTACTACAACACCATTCCTCTGGACAGCATCCGCAAGGCATCGCAGCAGAAAGTTGCATTCGCTCAAGGATGTCATATCCACAAATGGCTTCCCGTTGCGTCGGAGTACTGTACTGAAAAGTCAGGCAAACCAGGAGTTCACATCGACTGGTTCGCAGGCGACAAGTTTGAAGGTAACCCCGTGGTGAAGCAGCGTCGAACCAACACAGATCTCTTCCTCTGGGATTCAGCGCCTCTGAATGAAGTCGGTCCCGAGTGGTCTGCCATAGCAACCACATACCTCACGCCCAAAACAACAGGAAAGCACACCATCAGCTTCATGAGCGTAGGACCGGGAAAACTCTTCGTCGACGGAAAAATGGTTCTCGACTTGTGGGACTGGACAGAGGAAGGTGAAGCTATGTTTGATGGTTCCATCGATTATCTTGTCGACGTCGACATGGAAGCTGACAAGGCCGTTGAGCTTCGCGTGGAAATGACCAACGAACTCCGTCCTATTTCCAAGCAGAAGCAGTTCGGCATCACGCACAAGTACGGCGGTTGTCGTATTGGCTTTAAGGAGCAGGATAAGGTGGATTATATCCAACAGGCTGTTGAGACGGCGCGTGATGCTGATGTTGCGGTTGTCATTGTTGGTGTGGATGCCGAGTGGGAGTCTGAGGGGTATGATCGTCAGACGATGGATCTTCCCGCTGATGGAAACCAGGACAGACTTATTGAAGCTGTTGTAAAAGCTAACCCGCGAACTGTCGTCGTTAACCAGTCTGGTAGTCCAGTGCATATGCCGTGGGTTGACCGAGTACCTGTCATTCTCCAAGGCTGGTACCAAGGTCAAGAAGCAGGCAATGCATTGGCCGATGTGCTATTCGGCATCGAGAATCCAAGCGGCAAACTCCCAGTAAGTGTCACTCCTCTCTGACAGAATTTCAAGCTGATTTCAACAGAGCACATTCCCCAAACGCATCGAGCACACCCCTGCCTGGCACAACTGGCCCGGCGAAAACCACAAAGTCCTCTACGGCGAAGGCCTCTACATCGGCTACCGCCACTACGACCACGCCAAGATCGAGCCTCTGTTCCCTTTCGGCCACGGCCTCTCCTACACAACCTTCGAATACGGCCGTCCCGAAATCTCCCCCAAAACACTAACCCCCAACAGCGAAATCACAATCACCCTCGCCATCTCCAACACAGGCTCCCGCGCCGGTTCAGAAATCGTGCAGATCTACGTCCACGACGAAAAGAGCAGACTGCCACGCCCTGAGAAGGAGCTTGTGGCGTTTGAGAAGGTGTTCCTTGAAGCTGAGGAGACGAGACATATTAGTATCAAGCTGGATAAGTATGCTGTTGGGTATTATGATGAGACTGTTCCTGGGTGGATTGCTGAGGAGGGTACGTTTAAGGTGTTGATTGGAGCGTCGAGTACGGATATCAGGTAAGTTTTCTGCCGTTGATGAAGAACTTTTGCTAATTGGTGTAGGCGATCAACGAAGTTTAGTGTGGAGTCGTCGTTTACTTGGGTGTTTTGAACGGGAGGAATGTGGTTCGGCTTAATAGAGTATAAAGATATTGTTAGATATCGTTCCAATAGGCGTATGGATACCGCGTCCGGTTTCTAACGCGCTCTTTTTCGAGTACTGTGAGGCTGTCGTTCGTGAAAGAATGATCTGTGACTGTATTAGGCTCACGACAGCATCAAAGCGCACCAGGTCACAATGGTCCGCGAAAGCTGTAAGCATATCACATATGATTGTCAAGCAGTACTATATTTCGTCTGCAGACACTAAACAATGCCGGATCGCATCCAAGCCATATGTCGCATTCATTCCCATTCTGATCTTGACAAAAGTTAGATAAGCAACACCAAAACAAGCGGTCAAAACATACCTCATGTATAAACATTACACTGCCAACGTGCTCTTCAACCTTTTTGCACGTCGGCGCTTCGCCTCGTAATTTCAATTCTTTTTATTGTGTGTTTCTGCTTCAATCCCGCTCGTCGCGCTCCTCCTGCTTGCCCCCAGGGCTGCGACTCCTGCTTCGGCCACGGTTTCGTCCTCCAGCGCCCTTTCCACGACCGGGCTTTCCAGGTGGGGGTCGCACGAAGGCAAAGTCCACCGAGATGGTCTGCTCTAGAAGTTTCTGGTTGTGGGCGCCGTCGATGGCGGCTCGGGCTTCCTCCAGTGTTGTGAACTCGATGAGGGCGTATCCCTAGTATCTGCGTTAACAATCTGTTCCATTCTGCTTTGATGTGATGTAGCTTGCCTTGACGTAACCACTTCTTCGGTCGAGGTTCAGATGCATGTTCTTGATCTCGCCGTACTCTCCGAAAAGATCTTGTAGGGTTTCCTCGTCGGCTTCTTCGTGGACGTTGGTTACCACGATGATCCAGCCTTCGATGGAGCGGACGGCTGTTGCTTTGGTATGCGTTTGCATGTCGCTTTCGTTGCGCGCGGGGGGAGGGGGAGAGCCCGCCTCGACATCGACGTCCATTTCCACATCGGCCATCTTGACTTGTATTTGGTGTGAGAAGAGTTGTTTATGGGGATTGGCAAAGGTAAAGTTGATCGCTTTGGTGATGGAAGTTTACCTGGCAGGTTGAGAGGCTGGATTTCATATCACGTGATATACACTTTGGAGCCGAAAGTGATTACTGGCTTCAATCGTCGGGCTTTCTATTGGAGATGATGGCTTTAATTGTTTCGAGGTTATGTTTCAGGATTTCTAGCGTTGGAAGCAGCATTTACGTAGATTCATGTAGTGTGGCAATTCAATCAGGTCTGACTCGAAGGGGTGATCCTGAGGCAACTCGAGTCGACGATGTCATCCATCAGCGTGAGTCACTCGCCGAGAACCCCAAGAAATCCATCATCTACGATGTGCGCACGTATCACCAAGGGCACCCCTTTCAAAATCACGACCATATTCACCAGCAAAGGTTCATTCACAATCGCAGCACATGTATCTGGTGCGAACATGTTTGTTGTATTGTGACAACTGACACCGGACGCCGAGTAGAGTCGTAGCGCTTTCTTCGCCATTTCCTTTTTCATTTCATAAGGGGGCTCAGCCTATCATGCGACCCGCGACCCAATCCATCATCCCATTACTGAGTGAAGTCAACCATTGTTGTTGTTGTTGAACCGTGTCCGCAATCCAACCTATCCCGATTCCGCAAAATTCGTTTTTAAACCGTTCGTTTAGGAGCCGGGGTTGGGGTTCATCTGTGTTTCGCATGATCGTCAGCGGCCGTTCTCCTGTATCCTGTGTAGTTATCGAGTTCTGCTCACCTTTCTCTTGCCACCAGTGAGGGTAACGTTGACGAATCGACGGGTGTACTTGAGGCGCTTGAGAGCACGGCCCTTGGGGACCTTGGTCTTCTCTTGCTTCTCAACCTGTTGTTCGGAAAGATGGTTAGTGATCGTGTTCGTCGGGAGTATTCGATGGATGATTTATTCGCGATGTCGTCGTACCTTAGGAGTCTGAGACTTGACCTTGCCTGCAAGAGAATTAGCGACCGTCAAATAGAGAGAATATCGAGGATAGTAACGTACCGGCACGGGCAAGAGATCCGTGAACTTTACCCATGATGAATGATTTGCTTGGTGGTGATGTGGATGGTGAGTCGACGGCTGCGCGGTAGGATTTTTGGGGAATTGTGCAAATGTGGGCGAAATCAAAGCGAAACGGCGACTCACGTGAGCGGGGATAAGATGCCCTCTCGGAAAAACTGCGGATCCGAGTGGCGGATAAGGGTGATTAGGTAATGTTGGTGGAGCTAATTCTCCGTTGAGCATCATGACACTGAGGATTTGTTGCGACAGTCTGTAAAAGAGTCTGAATATTCTAGATTGGTCTAGTTGTTCTTCATGATTAATCTATTGAGTTACTCTTGCCATATTGACAGATTGTTGATCGTGGGCGAAATGATGTGACATCACTCGCGAATTGCTCATCTCGAGTGGTGATGGTGGATAAGATGCCGTATCAGCGTATCGAGCGAGTCCTTGGTGATGTGAAAGCTGAACAGTCACAATGTATTGTAAAGTCTCCAAGTACTACCTTCTTATGATCACATTCACCTTTCGTTCTCGTAGCCATCCTGGTGGGATTTCTTAGAGCCGTTACATCGTTCTTCGGCCATGCAGGTACACAATATTCCCGTGGCTGGGCGTCTTACAAGCAGCTGCATCCTCATTTCACGGCAACATTGGCTTGGTGATGCAGAGCGTCAGGTCGCTTGTGAATCCGTTTTCAATTTGGAGGTTTCCAGCCCAACTTGACTTGGTGATTCGGATGAGGTTAAAATTGCAGTGAAAGAAAAGTCTGGTTAAAACCTCCATTCTCCGCTCATCTTCTACTGATCCAAGCACTTTAGTCCTAGCTGCAAGAGTAGCACTGCGATAAGTTTACTGCAGTTACACTCTTGAGGTATCACTCTTCAATGCGAAAGCTGTTGCATGAAGCTTGCCAAGAATAACCCAAAAACAATTAATATTCCTGAAGTGCCTAGACAATGTCAGATTGGCCGCGAGATCTGGTGACAATAGAAAAAGTAAGATGATCGTTATTCTCATCCACGATGTAGGGTAAGCGCATCGAAAGTGACTCCATCGCAAACAGTCCAAGTCAATTCCCCACTTGTCTCACGATCATTAATTCTGCCATACGGGTAGCCCAATTGATCACATAAATTGACAAGATCAATCAGATACTATTCTCATTATGCCCAGGCTTGTCTAAATGTCTTGCATCGTGTCGAGTGGATGCTTGTACTATATTTACACAGAGCCCCAGGTACTTGCAGGGTCCAGCCGCCATAGACCTTTCACTGATGCGAAAATACGAGACCAAAATGAGGCCATGGCAGCTGGGACTGAACTTGACGGCGGACTTGGGATGAGGGGTTCAGTGAACCCCACCATGTCTTGAATTGATGATATTTATATCATAGGGCTCAATGTTGCAGAGCTGATGACCCGCGCTCTGTTGAGCTGTGATTCTGGTGTCGCTTCATAGACCCAGGGATCCATCAATTAACCTCTGCGATGACCTCTGCGATTGAATGAGGTGATATAAATCAGTTGGAATGTCAAATACAAATCATAAACCTAGCTTCGATAAGGCTGGTCAATATTGGCCTCAATCACATCAGAAGCTTGGATGATATCCAGCACAGCGTCTAAATCAAGCCCCAAGATGCAATGCACAGACCCATGAAGAGCTGGAGCTGGAGCACAGAATCTTGCTTGCAGGAAACAGCTCAGCACATACCATACCCCTCACAGATAAAATCACATCACTGCGCATCCAACTAAAAAGGAAACTACTGTACGGATACAAAGTCAGTCTAGACGATACTTTCTCGGCGGGGAGGTTGGATCCATGTCATGAGATTTCTTACTGATCGACAAGAGGGCTGGGACACCACCAGAAAGAGAGATCAGGGGAATAAGTGCATTTTAATGTTGTTCTACAATTGAGGCTTTCATGCTAAACTTTGCCCATCCCGCCCAGCCTTTTTTCATGGCGTATCGGCCAGCCATGACTTTAAAATCACGTCTAACTAAAAGAAAAAGCCAAAATGAAGAGACAAAGGAAAGAATCCCAAACGAGTTTCTGTGCAGACCGCTAAAACCCTAGAATATCGTATAGAACAAGATCTTTTCGGGCAAGTAGCCGTGTTACTATTCGCGTATCATTCGCTTCTACGGGTAACTTTGACAGGGGAGATGATTATAAAAATAGCATTGACCAACTGCAACAGAAGAAGGGAAAAAAAAGTGCAGCTGTAAGGCCACACTGCAGTGTGGATCGTCTTCCCGCATGTGCCGAACCAATGGATCTTTACGGTTGACGGATGACACTTCAAGCCACGCACGTCTTTTTGGTGTGGGTGCCCACCTCAACAGTTCGTATTCCTGAATCCACTGGTAGGTGATAGCTAGATCGAGTAGATACTGTACTCTTTACGAGTTTGACAGAGCCGAAGAGGGTGTAGAGTTTGATGGTTCTTGGCTGAGAAGGGTTGATACAACGGTGATATTTCATGTGAACCGCCTGTCTCAGCTATTTTACCATCAATATTAAGAAGAAAGATCCAACCAGTGAACAGTGGCTTTCACCCTAGTCCCATCATCCCGCACAACGGGCATGATCCATTCTATCATGACATGGACCATGACCCATGGCCCGGCTAGAGCAGAGTAATTGACTAGCCAGCCATGATCATGGATGTGATATCCCGTCCCGCAACTCAGCTAGTTTGGGGTTGGGTTGGTCTAACCTGCAGAGTCCAGACTAGTTCAAGCCCAGAAAAAGAAACCCAATTGCTTGCCTTGCTATTGCTATATCTGCTTCCATGATTGCCTGACACTGCTTGGCAATCTCGGAGTCAGACAAAGAGAAACTAAACAACTTCAGTAAATGGGAATTCTCTGGAATTTTCTATTTCCACTGATTCTTCCTCTTACTCATTAGATTCCCTTCCTCCCACCCTTTCTCATTTCACACTCTCTCTCCCTTCTCCATCTCTTACATATGGATGCATCCATGCTACGTTGAGCCAGGATACTACCTTCTACTACCACTCTCCGTTCCTCTGACATTCGTGTCACCATAATATTTCTCTCTCAGCCATCCTCTTATTTTCTACTCTTGTGCAACATTGGGAAAGTGGTTTCTGGTCCGCTCGTCTGGTCTCGTCCCAACACTACAGACCTATCACGAGATACCTGCATCATCACCTTGCCCACCGCCTTTGCAACTGCTCATTGACACCACAACCCGCAACCGTCTTTCCCTCACCCAAACATCCCACCGCTTTCAAAATTGTCGACAGAAGGAAAAGAAGGGTTGTAAAGTAATTGGAATGAATAATTTCCAATTTCGCAAGCAATAAAACATCTTCCCGAGACATCTCATCGCAGCCCGCTTTTCTCAGTATAGCTTCTTTACTACCCACCGAACGCATCAATACAGTGACCTATTTACTGGGCGCTTTCGGACACTGCAGAAACGAAAACGCAAACGCCCGCGAAAGACAAGGAGCTGTTCTCAGATTTATTATAATTGCCGCTTACCTGCAGCGAACCCCATCACCCCACCACCCGCCGCTCTTGTCCGACACCAACTCTCAGCTCAGATTCGCCTTTTCTCCCGAATATTCTGTCTGTCTCACAATCTTCGCATGTGCACAGAATTCGTGCAAGTCGCCGGACGACTAGTCTAGTTCGCAAAGATGCAGACCCAAACCCAAACCCAGCCTCAAGGGCGCGCTCGCTCAAATAGCTTGCAGCAAATGCTCGACTTGGAAAAGAAGCTGAATGTAAGCTTACAAGCGATCACTCACCAAAAGGATTTGCCTGACTTGTTCCCGCAGTTTCAACGAACTCATCAAGGCTCTGTGCCTCCTTCTCCGCCATGCACTGATAGTGGAAGTTCCGTTCCTCCTAGTCCTGGCCATACTCCTCGAAGATTTGAGTTGGTCCCAAAGGACAAAAAGGTGCCAGCGCCTGTTCGAAATTACTCTGCTGTTCCTCCGCCGCTCTTTTCAGCGCATTCAGATCCTGTGCGATCAGCTTCGCCGAACATGATTCCTAGGAAACCTGTCGGTCAAGGCATGTCTCGACCATCTTCAAACGAACAACTCAAGGAAAAAGACGACAGGCCTGCTCAAAAGACAGTAGCCTTTTGTTTCCCCCCTGACGTGGAAGAGAAGCGCTCGATGTGCCAATCGCCTACTTGGGAGGCTTACAACCGTCAAAAGAAGGAGAAGAAGGAAGAGAAACGCAAAGAGCTTGAAAAGAAAGAAGAAGAGAGGCGGAAAGAAAAGGAGAAGGAGCGAGAACAAACTATGAACGCAGCTCTCGAAGAAGCTTGGAAGAACGCTCCCAAGCCCCGCGGTAGAAGACTGAGCAAGCCTATGCCACCTTCTCCAGGCCGTAGCAACACCGAACCAATCCCAGTCCCAACCCCAGTCCAACAAAAACGAAGATCGCGCTCGTCCAGTTTATTAGGTTTCTCCATTGGTAGAAACAATGATGATCCTGAAGAACCGAGACGTAGCCGCTCCAGTTCCCTCACATCCATCCTCCGCAAGTCCTTTGAGATCAGACGGGCGTCATTTGACGAGACGAGCCCCACTGGATTCTTGGGCGGTAAGAAGCTTGATAAGAAAAAGGAAGACTTTCACTTGAAGGTCAAGGAGGATCAGGCCAAGGGTGATAGCAAGGTTCATCCTGCTATGCGAAAGACGTTCTTGGGTCACGGCTCGTTTACGCCGCTCAAGGTAAATCCTCAAACTAAGGAGGCCGATGCGCAGAAACGAGCGTATCCTCCTATCTCGATTAACACGTCTGGTGCGAGAGGTCAATCGGTGAAATCGCCAAAGTCACCAGGTAGGAGGGGTTCTGTCAATATCTACCTGTGGAGCGCTCGTGCGAGACGAGGTTCTGTCAGTGATGACTGCGCGGTTGATGATACAGAGGATGAGGGTGAGCAGAACAAGGCACAGACTCCTGACAGCGAGATTCTATACCACAAGGCTCAAGGCCTGATTCGAAGAGGTGGTCTTTACGTCAAGAAAGATCAGAACGAGACTGAGACGGAGGAAAAGCCAGCAGTGCCTACACCACGCACATCGAACCAAAGCCTGAAGCAAACTCCAACCGTCAACGTCCCTAAGGACTCTGACAGTCCTCCCAGGCAAGATACAATCACCGTATCAAGACCACCAATAGCATCCGCCCAATACCCACCCCGAAAATCATCCATCGCGTCAAATCTATCCATCCCTCCCACACCTCCTCGTCGAAGCTCAAAGAGACGCGGTTCACTTACCTTGTTAACCCGTCTCAACCACCAGTCTTCCCCCGACGAACCATCAACTACCCCTGCAGGAACATCTAAGGCATCGCGCAAGAATAACCCACCGAGCATCCGTTATGAACAGACTCAAGCGGGTGCGCGACCTAAACCCATCACCACAGAGGCTGAACCCGCGCCCACGAAATGGACCCTTAAGGAGGCTGCCAGAAGTGCGTTCGGTAGAGGACATTCTGCTCAGGGATCGATTACTTCGACGACGAGTTCGGCGTCAAGGTATAGTCAGCCTTCGCCTCCTGTTGCTTCTAGACCATTCCCACCAAGGACTGATTCGAGGGGTTTGGGAACGGTGAATACTGCACCTATTCGTAATGTTCCGGTCAAACATCACACTCCTCCAGCGTCCTGTTCACCAACAGGTCGCAGACCCATGACCAGCTCATCTGAATCATCATACTCGGACGCGATTCAATCTATCTCACCGTTGAGCACACCACACTCTACCCCTCCTCAATCCGAGATGGGTCACTCTCCCCATATCACATCTGCAAAGCCCGCGAACTGGTCTTACACAAACTCCCCACAATTGACACCAAACGAAGATCCAGAAATCGATCCTATTCAAGAAGCTGCCAACAGAGTAATGGAAGCCTTTTCAAACGCCAATCTCCGCAGCGTGACACCACGCAGCCCCAAACAAACACCCTCACCCTCCCCATCGCATCCCCTCAAACACAAAGACCGCAGCCTCCGTTCTCCCATCCAGGGCCATAGATCGACCCACTCAGATCCGGAGGCCGGTATAAAAACACTGCGTCGCCAATCCAACCTCGAACATCTCAACCACGGCGAACCTTCAGCTAAGATGTTTGTCGAATGCTGCGCGTGCACGCGCTATCATGACATGCCTAGCAAGTTATACGAGGCCATGTCCAACCCTGATGAGGTGTTGAGCGCTGGGTATGCGGGGAGTGTGAGCATGACTGTCAAGTGTCCTTGGTGCAAGCACGAGATGAGCACCAAATGCTGTGCGGGATTCGCAGCGATGGTGTACATCAAGGAGCGCTTCCACTGATGACCTACATTGTTTTTTTACGAATTGCTGTGTTTTTCCTTTCGTATTACTGGCGCTGGAAAAAAAGACAGGATACCGGGTAATATTGTTAGTGTGCAGGGTCTGGTCCGCATGTGACCTAAAGACCCTTCTATACCAGAGGAATATGTGTATTTAGTGTTTATGAAAGAATATAACGAGTCCATGATGATGAATACAAACTACAGCACCTTCAGAATGCCATGTCTCTCAACAATTTGCTTCATGGACCCTGATTTGACGTCACATTCACATTCACCATCGCCGAAGCTCTCTCCACCTCCGGAGGTCACTCTTGGCATTCAACTATCGTGAGACTAAACAAAATTAAGTTGACCTAAACACCTTCCGGTCCGAGAATAGTACCATGAACGATAGCGAATTAAGTAGAAACGTGGTGGTGTGTGAAAAAGACGATTCTACCACCGAAGCTACCGTCATCACGGACCATGTCTTGGCATTCGGACAGTTGAGATAACGCAACAAAAACAAGTCTTGCATTATCACGAGAATGAACAGACATAGTAATAGAATAATAGTGATAATAACCTGTTGTTTCAAAAGATAATATTTCTTGCAATTGGTAGAATTGATATCCTGCTTTTGAAAGGGTTGCGCAGCTCTGACGTCAGGATGGGCAGGGATTCTAAACATGATGGATGCCAGGTTTTGAGAGATGCAAATGCAAGAAATGGAAGCAGAAATTCCCAGTGTCTACGTCAGGTATTTTGTAAAAGGCCAAGTGCAGTGATCTTTTACCGTTTTCCTCCTTCATCCGTTATCTTCATCAACAACACCAATCAATACTATCTACATACACTACAATCATCACAATGGGCGAAATCAAGAAGGGAACTATCAAGCACCGCAACAAGGAGGGCACCCTCGACGCATCAGCCCTCCTCTGGCGCGCCCTCACCTCCGAGAAACCAGAGGTCATGTGGAAATACATCACCAAAGACGCCGTCCTCTGCGAACCAGACCAAAACGTCTACTCACCCCGAACCGAGCCCGCCCTCGAAGAGTATCTCGAGGAGCAGTACGAGCCCTGGACCGCATACAAGATCCACGACGAACCCGAATTTGTCGAGATCGATCTCATGGCTTCCGCCCTCAACTATCGTGTTACTTGCTGGAAGCTGGTCAACGGAGAGATGCTGGCCACTGATGCTTGGTGCCACAGTGTCTTTCGACAGGGTCCTGGAGGAGATTGGAAGTGCTGTCTTCACCACATGGCCAAGATATAAACATGTAATGAGTGAGAGGGAGGTGCTTTGGGTGTTTGGGGGATATCGGCGAATATTGGACTTTTTGCTCTGCTGGATCATGTTTCATCTAGCCTGTCATGTTAATTAAACGACGTTAACGTATTACAACATAACATATTCTTACTTGACCTCCTTCCATGTTTGTCTATCCGCGTACAGTACTATAGTTCAGGTCAGCATTCAACCGGGACCATAACCCGGTCTAGCAAAGTCGCCAAGAAGCTCAACTTCAGCCTCTGGCTCCACGATAAAGTAATAGTCCGAGTTTCTAATTGTCAGTATTTGCTTCCTTTTCGTAAAACCCCTACCCATTGATAGATAATGCTGCAACGATACTTACCCGCGGGAACGCCTCTCGAATGCATACGGTACGGTTGGGTTGGAGACAGAGTTTCCCGCCAAGCTTTCAAAATGAGGAGTTCCCACAGGCGGGGGAGGGGCCCTTTATTTCGTGCAGAACAGAGTTGGGATATCTGTTTTCTGAATGTGGTCGCGTGCGTTGATTATCTGTTGTCTCTCGTGACTTCCCCCCACGCATAGCCATTGGTGATCTGTGGTGATCTGGTCTGGTGGTTGACGATCAAAGAAACGGCTGTTGAATTGAACCATTCAGCGCCAGACAACTTTCTGCACGTTGGGCAAGGATTGAGGTGTCTGTTCGGTCTCTTGTTTGGGACGTTTAGTTTAGGTCGTCTTATTTTTCTCTTGGCGAGCCTGGGCGTTTTCGCCTCCCCCATGTGCACCTCATCGAGCAACAAGCAAGCATCGAGAAACAGACCTGGGTGTGTCTCGAAAGAAAATTCTGTTTCTTGGCTCTTTTTTATCTCTTGTCATAATGAGCGTTTGTTGGTCCCCCCTTCTCAAAAACTCCCTTCTATCCGGCCGATGAATCTGAGTCCCGAGGTCATCATGGATCGCTTAGCCATGTAGGACTTTGGAGTATGTATGCGAAGCGTCAACTGTGTTCTTTTCGGACATATTCTTACGGGCGTGACGTCGTTTGTCAATTGATCTTGATTTCCACTCATATTCATGCTGAGAATTCACCTCATGACCAGCAACTCCAAAAATAATCTCGCCTCCTGATAATGCATGCGTGTCAATTATTGCGATATTCCTCAAGAATGATGTCTGGCGAGGTGCAACCGGATACCCGGCTTAAACAACCGATCGCTTGGTCTTGGTCTTGTCGATGGCTGTCATGTTAATGTCTCAAGCCAAGGGCTTGTCAAATGCTTCTTCAACTTGGCGAGGAGAGAATATGTGCGCAGTGACATGTCTGTGCTTGGACATTGATGATACCTGGTCGCCTGGTCAGTTTGTAAACCAACCTCCCTTCCCATCCAACCTATCCTCAGGCAACACTTCACCCTCCGCTCCATCATGCTCGGGGGTCGGGGTCTTCAGCGGAGGGCACGTGTCCTCCTCTTTTCTCTTTCTGCTGCGAGTGGCTCCGCCGCGCCCACTCCGCTGTTGGGTCCTGTCTTTATCCCTGCAACATCCTCGTAAACCTAAGACACCCGCTGCACTTGGCAAATGGGACGCTTGTGGGGCCGCCCACCGTTCCGCTCAAGCTTCAAGATTGGGCGTTTCCGCTGCCGTTTTGTTCTTTCTGCAGGTCGGTTGAGAAGCAACAAGGTGCAGACGCCTCATCGTTTTCTTGCAGCAATATTGTCACAGATAGAATATGGATGGCTGTAATAACGGACTCTGTATTGCTTAGGATTTGCTAAGAACCGTTGTTATGTAATTGATTGACTTCCAAAGTCTTGGCATATAGCCAAGACTATGGCAAACAGAATCTTGGATGGACCCTTCTTCGAATCAACTGTCGACCCTGTACTGTACTCTCTCCAGAACTGGAATCGCGCAAAGATAAAGTCAGCGTCTAAAGAGATACGCGCACGGAATATAGATCTGCCTGCCGTGAATAGGTAGATAGTCCCAGATAGAGAGATCTAAGGATCTTGACCTGCAGCTGTTGTTAGATAACAACCGAAAAGGCCCGAACTATACCAACTAGTATCCGCCTAGTTTTCGTGATACATATTCAACACAACTAACAACATCTAGAACCCCCACAGGGATCGTCCTTGGAAAAAGGCTTGACGGTGTTGCACAGCTTCAGATTATCGAGGCCCAGACCGTGACTGCAATAGCAAGGAGGCTTGGCTGCGTCAAAATGGCTGAAGTTGTGATGGTTCACCCCAGAGTTTTGTTGAATGCAGCCCGAGTCGAAGCCTGGGGAAATCTGACGCTTATGCCAGGGCTCTGAGAGCCAAGACATATCCTCGAAATTATGGTACGATAGGTCCAAAGTTCAACCTCGCCATTTGCGAGCTTTTCGGCCAAGTTCCATATCGCCAAGTTCTTGGTCAAGGCAGACATCCGGCAGATACAGATTTCGTGCTTCAAGACCCCCCCTGCGGCTGATAGCAGTGAAACCATGATCCGGTCACCATGATCCGGTGGCTTTGGAGTTTGTAGACCAGACAGCTGTGGATCGCATATAGGAGGCTCGGCTTACTGCTTCTGATTATCGATATCCGGAGTTCTGAAGTGTTGAGTAGCAAACATGATCGCCGAAGCCCGAGCGTACCACATGCCGTGTGTCATTGATACTCCCCGTTGGTGTTCAGTTCAAACTCCCCGGCCGACAATCCGTCCGTGCCTGAGTCGTTGGACCCCTGGTGACTTGTCAAAAGACTCCGGTCCCGGGCCTCAATTATGCTGTCTTTGACCGCCGTTCCCGCTACAGGGTGACCGAGCATCATAATCTTGGTACCGAGAATCTTCATAAAGGCAGCCTCAAACATTTCATCAATGATCCCCAATCGCAATCGGCTTTATTGAACGGCAATAACGGCAACCATAGTTGGTATCACTTAATACCATTGGGTCAGGATCGTGAATGTTGGAACACGGCACAGTTTTGGAACATGCAGGTGGAAATTTCTTTTGGTCTCCCCCGTACGGAGATAGGCAGATACAGGACGGCCTTTCTCCATAATGGTACTCCTCGGTGCTGCGTTTTTCTTGCAAAAGCAAAGCCCCCACGCGTTGTCTCACGTCCGTAGCGAAAGTGCTGCGATTGCGGTCGCGACGCCGACGGTTCCGGGTTTATCCCCATAAGGAGAGATGATATCTCCGCCGCTGAGAGGCTCGCATTGGAGCCTCCTTCTGGAGACCGGGGCACCTCCGTGGGGAGGCTTGTCCCCGCTGTGTCCGCCCCGAGACAGCATCCGGAGGACGGATCCAATCAGGAGTTGAGTGCCCCGTTATTTCCCCCGTGAAAGCCTTACATGTCCCAGCCAGTGGCCTGTGAGAGATGGCCATCCTGGTGCCAGCCGTAAGCGCCCCGTTTCTGTGAGGACAAAGTGCCGTTTAAAGTGGGTCGGGCGAATCCTCTTGCTGCGTTTTGCTGCGGCATACGGCGCTTCTTTTGCTCCTCGCCTTGGTAGTTCACACACAGGCAGTCTGGCGTCTCCGCGTCCGGCGTCTGTTGTGATCTGCGGTTCTGAACGAGGAAAAAGATCAGCACCTCGTCTCCAGTTGCACCTTGCAGCTTCTTACCGTCTATTGAACGGCATTCTCAATATTGTATGGGTCGTATTAATAACCGAAGGGAGACCATTCCAAGGCTAGCACATGTATACTGAGTCGTAGAGGATTGCATCTGGTTCTGGTCGAGGAAGTTGGACGCAATGGTTAATGCAACGCGATGGTTACGTGTTGCCTGATTCGTGGGTTCACGAAAAAGCTGATGCGGCTAAAGGGGTAGTGCAGAGAATTTGAAGAGAATTATCAATAATGTGGGCCATTGTGAGAGGAAAAAAGCCGACGATTTAAGCTTATTGTCACCTTCAAGGAGATCCTGGATGATCTGGTGGAGGACAGATTACGTACCATGTACCTCGCATGCTTGGTAGTCTTCTAGAAGCAGTGGATGTCTATCACGTGACTGATATGACGCTGACACTTGACGGATAGATGCGGTGGTTGTTGCCACCCAGATTCGATAGCTGCCGTTAGTGCATTATCTTGTCACGTTTTCGGGCGCTCTGTGGACCCCTGGGAAGCTGGAGGCGCTAACGTCGAGGTACTTGCTGCTAGCTAAGGCATCCTCCAAAATCTGGGCAGAGATAAGACTCTGTGACTAACAGCTTCAAGTCTTGCCAAGGGTGGCAGTGCCTGCACCTCATGCTTGGCAACCATTCGCAGCAACATTCGACAAGGACGTTGCGTAACGCGTCAAATGGTTTTGACCAAACATATCTCGAGATCTGATCGCAACCCCAAGATCTCCCCGGTCCACGGAAGAAGGGAGAGGCCAGTAATGAAAAAGAATGTGGATAATGCTCGTCCGTGCCGTTCTTCTCGATATCACTGTCGGTGTCGGCGTCGGCGACGCATCTCCGTGGTCCGATTCTTGATAATCACTGTTCGGCAATGCAAGCTGAAAGAATAAGCAAGCGGCTCTTCTACGGCCCTGTTCTGCTCTGCTCCCTTGGTGCGATTGGTGTTGGACAAAGTTTGCCTCAGAAATCGTTTCATTATTGCTTGCGTTAGATTACCACTACGACATTATCTTTCAACGTGCAGATAAAAACAAGCCTCATGCCATGGCATGGCAAGCATGGCCATGGTCTGCAAAGAACAAACAGACTAGCGAGTAGCGACACAGACGATACTGTATAGACCCAATGACGTGACGACCTGGTCAACAGAAATTATGTATGCCCAGACATGCCAATCTTGCTAACCCTTCCCTCGTCGACAAGAAAATTACCGAAAAGGTAGAGCGACAAATGAATGGTGTGTGTCATGGAACAGAAGGGGGAGGGGTGGCTGTTTCTCTCTCTCTCGTTCTTCTTCGCTTTCATATCAGCAGCCATCATCCATACCAAACCAAACAACGCCTCGTCTAACGTCGGTTCATTTTATGGGGGCCAGTGCGCCGTGCTGCACTTGACTGAGCTCGGTTGCAGAAAAATACAGAGTTACTCCACCATGGAACAGCCTTGAGCCTCACGAGAGCCTCACCAGGTGATGGCTGAACAAGGCTTCAAGCAAGGCTTTGACTTTGGTCTTGACCCGTTCACCCCAAATCTAACCCCAAACCCCAGACCAGCACTGACGATATCCTCTCATGACCGCTGTTTTGATCCATTCCATGGGGTCTCCTCTTCCAAGGCTCGAGTTCGGATTCAGTGGTTCCCAGCAGCAAGCAATGACTCTGGTGAGGCCTTCATCCTGGTCTCCCAAGAATACCAAGCCTCTGCCAAGCCCTCCGCCGTCCACTAAGAGAGGCCAATTGAGACCGAACCCGCCACGCCGCGTCACACTTGCTGCCCAGTCCCCAAATGACGTGCGAAGTCTTTTGTCCCCCCCGACTCTACAGCGCCGTCGAGCAGTAAAAACACCGTTCTGTACGGTCCTGACCCAACCAATCAGCTTTTATCAAGTTATGGGCCCCCGGCGGCCATCCACCGGGGTCGCTCGGCCAAGCCCGGTGGTTGTTAGTGTCTAGCGGGAACTCTGGGGGCTTTCTCAACAAGAACAACAACCAAGATTTCGTCTTACAGCCAAGACCCTCGCTCCCAAATCCAGAACCCCCCGCCTTTGGAACAGAAAGCAGCAGAGAAGGAAAAATTGGGAACCTGCTTGGCATTGTGGGGTTTACTCCAGTATGGGTGATGGAACCATACACTATACACTCCCTGACCCCGATGGTGACTTGAGCCAAGACTTTGAGAACACGAGATAAGCATTGAACCGGCTCTCTCGAGATTGAGATGAGACGTCTATAAGACTTCCCCATTCCCCGCATCATGTCCAGAATCTTTGGAAACCTTTCTCCTCAAAGATCTCTCTCTTGATCTTCAAATACCCTACGCCATACGAAAGGCCTTCCTGCAAATACATCCCTTACAGGAATCCCCCCAGACACAGGCGTATGGATTCAACAATCTAATTCAACTCCCGAGTCGATCCCCCCTCTCCCAATCACCACCGAAAACAACAACTTCTAAAGCTGGCGCCAGCTGGCTTCGACTCTCAACCATGGGTAACAAAGCGCAGGATGCCGCCGTTGACAACCATGTCTCGGGTCAGAGCAACGAGCCCATGAGCCGCCCAGCTCACGCCTTGACTTTTGATCAGGTTGTCCAGGAGCTTCAGACTGATACCATGCACGGTCTCACATCTGCTGAAGCCAAAGCTCGACATGAAAAGTTTGGCAACAACGATCTTGGTGACGCTGATGGTGTTCAGCCCCTCAAGATCATCATTGCCCAGGTCGCAAACGCCATGACATTGGTAAGTTTTTGACGGTCCCTTTCCCTTCTAGCCATTGGGCGCGCCCCCACACACACTTTCAACGTCATGGTTTAAGCATATTTTCAATGGCTTCTTCCCGTCTTCAACCTATCCCACATATGCATATCACCCGATTGGGCATCCCGTCGTTCACCTGATTACTCTAATCATCATCCTTGCACTACAATTTCAATATGTGGTCGTATACTGACGTCTGCCAAGGTTCTCATTCTTGCCATGGCCGTTTCTTTCGGTATCAAGTCATGGATTGAAGGTGGTGTCGTCGCCTTCATCATTGGTCTCAACGTCACCGTCGGTTTCTTCCAGGAATACTCTGCCGAGAAGACTATGGATTCGCTCCGAAACATGTCTTCTCCCACCGCTAGTGTTGTCCGTGATGGAGACGCCAAGGTTATTCCTTCCGTCGAGGTCGTCCCCGGTGATCTTGTGGAAATCAAGACCGGAGACACCATCCCTGCTGATGTCCGGTGAGTTTAAACTTATGCTTGTTTTATAATGGGTCATTTTTACTAATACGTGCTAGACTGATTGAGGCCGTTAACTTCGAGACTGATGAGGCTATGTTGACTGGTGAGTCTCTTCCCGTTCGAAAGAACGAGGATGAGGTTTTCGAGGACAACTGCGGACCTGGTGACCGTATCAACGTTGCCTACAGCTCCTCCACTGTTACCAAGGGTCGCGCCAAGGGTATTGTCTTTGCTACTGCTACTTCCACTGAGATTGGTGCTATCGCTGCCGCCCTCCGAAAGAAGGACAGCAAGGTCCGCCCTGTCAAGCGTAAGCCTGATGGTTCTGCTAAGCCTCACCGATACCTCGAAGCCTACACTCTCACCACTACCGACGCTATTGGCCGTTTCCTCGGTGTCAACGTTGGCACTCCTCTCCAGAAGAAGCTGTCCCGACTGGCAATCTACCTCTTTGGTACCGCTGTTATCTGTGCTATCATCGTCCTTGCTGCCAACAACTTCAATGCCTCCCAACAGGTTATCATCTATGCCGTCGCTACTGGCCTGTCTATGATTCCTGCCAGTTTGGTCGTCGTCTTGACTATTACTATGGCTGCCGGAACTAAGCGTATGGTTGAGCGTAATGTCATTGTTCGAAACCTCAAGGCTCTTGAGGCCCTTGGTGCTGTTACCGATATTTGCTCCGACAAGACTGGTACTCTTACCCAAGGTAAGATGGTTGCTCGTGGTGCCTGGACTCCTGGAATTGGAACCTACCTTATCGAGAACGCTACCGAGGCCAACAACCCCACCATTGGTGAGCTCCGCTGGTCTCGCAAGCAGCCTCATGAGCTTCCCCTCAAGACCGGCGGTGATGAGTGCGGCGTCGTCTCTCCCATCAGTGAGCTCCTCTCCCAGAGCAAGTCTGGTCTTACCAAGTTCCTCGAAGTTGCTTCCCTTGCCAACCTTGCCACCGTCAACGAGAAGAACGGTGAATGGCACGCCCGTGGTGACCCTACCGAAATTGCTATCCAGGTCCTTGCCTCTCGCTTCGACTGGAACCGTCTCAAGCTCACCAGCCACGATGGCTCCAACCAGTACAGTGAGATCGCCGAACTTCCTTTCGACTCTGATGTCAAGCGCATGTCTGTCATTATGAAGGATAACCGATCCAGCCAACTCTTTGCCTTCACCAAGGGTGCTGTCGAGCGTGTCATTGGTGCTTGTACTACTTACTGCCCTGAGGACAACGAGGAGCAGGTCCCCATGACTGAGGAATTCAAGGAGGAGATCCTCCGCAACATGGAGTCTTTCGCCGGTATGGGTCTTCGTGTCCTTGCTCTTGCTTCCAAGCCCTACTCTGTCGACATGAAGAAGGGTGATGAGGTTGACCGTACTACCGTTGAGTGTGATCTCGTCTTCCGTGGTCTTGTTGGTCTTTACGATCCTCCCCGTCTTGAGTCTGCTCCCGCTGTCCGTGCTTGCCACCAGGCTGGTATCTCCGTCCACATGCTTACTGGTGACCACCCCGAAACCGCCAAGGCTATTGCCATTGAGGTCGGTATCCTCCCCAGCCGCATGGATATGGTTGCCGAGGATACTGTCCAGACTATGGTTATGACTGCCACCACCTTTGATGGTCTTACCGACGACGAAGTCGACCAGCTTCCTTTCCTCCCTCTTGTCATCGCCCGATGTGCCCCTCAGACCAAGGTCCGCATGATTGAAGCTCTTCACCGCCGCAAGAAGTTCGCTGCTATGGTATGTTCTCACCTATTTCTTCTTCTGATGCATCCACTAACTCGTAACAGACTGGTGATGGTGTTAACGACTCTCCCTCTCTCCGCCGTGCTGATGTTGGTATTGCCATGGGTCAAGCCGGTTCCGATGTCGCCAAGGATGCTTCCGATATTGTTCTCAGTGACGACAACTTCGCTTCTATCGTCGCCGCCATCGAGGAAGGTCGCCGTATCTTTGACAACATCCAGAAGTTCATTCTCCACGTGCTCGCCACCAACGTCGCCCAGGCTATTGTCTTGCTTGTCGGTCTTGTCTTCAAGGATGACTCTGGTCTCTCCGTCTTCCCTATCGCCCCCGTCCAGATCATGTGGATCATCATGGCCACCTCTGGTCTTCCCGACATGGGTCTCGGTTTCGAGCGTGCCGTCGCTGGTATCATGGAACGACCCCCCGTCTCTCTCAAGACTGGTGTTTTCTCCCTGGAGTTTATTGTCGACACCACCGTCTATGGTATCTGGATTGCCGCCCTTTGCCTGAGCACTTTCGTCCTCCGCATGTACGCCTTTGGCGATGGTAACCTCGGTACCGAATGCAATGACCGATACAGTGAAAGTTGTGAGACCGTTTTCAAGGCTCGTGCCACCACCTTTGCTTGTCTTACCTGGTTCTCCCTCTTCCTTGCCTGGGAGATGATTGACAAGCGACGATCTTTCTTCCGCATGCAGCCCGGCTCCAAGCTCTACTTCACTCAGTGGATGCACGACATCTGGCGCAACCAGTTCCTCTTCTGGGCCATTATCCTCGGTGTCGTTACTCTCTTCCCTATCCAGTACATCCCCGTCATCAGCGACACCGTCTTCAAGCACAAGGGTATTACCTGGGAGTGGGCCATTGTCTTCATCGCCGCCGGCCTCTTCTTCAGTGGTATTGAGGCTTGGAAGTTCGCCAAGCGTGTCTTCTTCCGTCGCCAGGCTCGCAAGTCTCAGGGCACTGACTGGAAGGACATGGATCTTGAGCAGCGCACTTTCGGCGAGTACATGACTCCTGATTCCAGCGAGGCCAGTGTCCGCCACGATGCTGAGAAGGTTGGCAACGCTGCCCAGCGCACCAACACTGACGCCAACAACGAGAAGAAGGCGTAAATGATTTGAATGAACATGAAGTTTATACACTACGATGCTATATCCAGTAGATAGAAGGGGGGACAAAAAAAGAAGAAGAAGCAGCTCAACGGCCACGCGAAAGATGCACCTCGCTGAAACGCGATGTGCCAACGAAAAGTGGAAGGGTTCAAAACAAGGTGGAAGAGAAGGAGAAATGAACTTGAGTTTCACTGGAACGTGAAACTCTCTACCGATGGAGGACCCCACAAGGATACCGTTGGCCGGGGAGGATGAAAGAAAGGGTTTATGAACGAACGAATGGATGGATATACCAGTTCCCTTGAGATTTTATCTACTAGCATAAGAGGAGTAGTTCCTTAATAATGAAGTTAAATGTTATAAACATGAACAAGCTTGATTCTCTCCGTGACGTTATATGGGTGGCTGTGTTGAGTGTTCCGAGGAAGTTTGGCGAAGTTGCCAATCGGATGTTGTACATATGGGATGACTTGGTCAGACTTTCACTACCGCTCCATGTAGTTTTGACTGTATCGTCATAGTGAGTAATGTCATTCACTGTAGCTTTGGCACACTAATCTCGCTGTCTTGTCTCCTGATACTTTGGTTATTGCAGTCAACAACTTGAATTGTCGTACCTAAAGAGGCTCTGTTTGGTCTGAGGGAACACAGCACTGTAGCATCCCGGAGAACTGCTGCAGCCAGCACTGAGACGGTGAACCACCTTAACATAGTTAACATCAAAAGCAAAAGACAGATTTATTTTCGCATTACTGTTACTCAGTGACTGAGGTCTTTGAATGAATTTATTACTCTTCTCTCAGCTTGGCGTTACCCCTCTGAAGTTATCCTCTGTAAAGCCAAGACGCTGTAGCCCCGCCCCCGCCACACGTCAGAGCCTCACTCTAACTCATTTCACCACGACATCTCATCTCATATCATCTACTTCAGCATCAACACGTAAATCTCAAACCCATCGCCATACTTGAAAGAACACAAGCATCTCACTCACAATGCCGAACGATGTCGACAAGTCACTTATGGAGCGGCTGAATGCTCTGAGAGGCAAAGGCGCAAGCTCCGAGAAACCCGTGTCAACAGAGTGAGTACAACCATCTTCGCATGAATCGCAGACTGACAAAAGCGCAGAATTAAAGTAGATCTTATTGAAAGAAAGAAGTCACCAACCCGTGATGATACACTAGCCGCTCGTCTCAAGTCCCTACGAGAACGTAGCAATGAGCCAGCATCCCCAGCAGCGGCCCCAGCACCCAAAAAAGCTCAAGAATCACCAAAGCCATCTCAATCATCCCAATCAGAAAAGATACCACAAAAGGACATACCAAAGTCAAGTATTGAAGAGGATGACGAGTCCATGTTTCAGACCGACGACCAAACTCTAGAAGAACTCCTGGGCGATATAAAACCCGAAGATACCTTCAGCACAGAACCAGACGACGCAGAAGTAAAGGCTCTTCTAGAACAACTCGCAGATGCAATTCCAAAAGATGAAGACGAAACAAAAGATGACTCAGATGATTCGGATGGAGAAAAGATGGGTAAAGACGTAGATGAAGTTATCGCGCGCTTTCGCGATGAAGCAGAAGTCGAAGCCGCCCTCGCAAAGACCAAATCTCCCGAAGAGTCCGATGAGGGTGAAGAAACGAATACAAAAGAGGGCGATGTCACGCTGCCAGAAGTTCCATCTGATCTTAACGACATCCCCTCTTCTGCGCGCGCAGGAAGTGCGGATATAGATGATATAACCGCCCGTCTCGCCGCTCTACGCGCCCCTTCGCCAGACCTATCTCTCCCCTCCGTCCCAACATCCAAACCCTCCGGTAAACCCGTCAACAGATTAACTACAAAGACAAATTACACCGACGACGACGTGGAGAATTGGTGCACTGTTTGTCTAGAGGACGCTACGCTACGATGTCCTGGCTGCGACGATGACGTTTACTGCACGCGGTGCTGGTACGAGATGCATCGTGGACCACAAGCTGGTTTTGATGAGAGGAGTCACAAGGCTGTGCAGTTTACCAAGGATAAGAAGACGGAGAAGAAGGAGAAGAAAAAGGTTGCGTTGGGAGCGTAAACATTTAATTCCAATCCTATAGCTATTGTTTTCGAAACCATGTGCTTGTAAAGACAGATACCCAAATATGCCAATTAACGCCTCCAATCATCAACTTTGCTGTGCTCAAAACAAAATACCTCCTTCAATCTGAAATACTTGTATACTTTATACGTGAGAATTAAGCAGCGGATTGTGATCCGTTGCCGTTGTTCGTGGCGTCGTTTCCTGAGCTGACCTTTCCTCGGACGTCCTGCCAAGTCGCACCGAAGCGTCGACCAGTAGACGCGAGAAGGCTCTCTTCCTCATCAGCCTCGGCCTCCTCGTCGATTTGAGAAAGGTTAAGCTTCGGTGTGCGGAAGAGAGCTGTGACGAAGACAACGAGGAAGACACCGAGGAACGCGAACTGAGCCCAGAAGTCGATGAGACCGAAGAAAGGCCATGTGATGGTGATGCGGTTGAGGACTGTGGACATCACCGATGGTGTACAGACATCCTTAGCATGCTTGTACTTAAGTGCCTCAGAGCAGGCGTGAATCATGTCTTTGTGACCGCTGCAGTCAGGCTGCTCTCCGGGATGAGCAGGTTCGTTGGTGCAGAAAGTCTGAGTACCATAGGTGGAGTATTGGGGTGCAACTAGCATAGCGAGTCCGTAGTTGGTGGCCAGAATGATCAAGCCGAGCATGACAGTGGCAATCAGAAGAGCCTGGGGGGCTGTCCTACCCTTGCGGATCTGGAAGATGCGAACCCAAAGGAAGCGGATGCCCACGGTGGCAATACCTGAGATTGAGCTGCTGAAGAAAAGGAGCACAAGGAGTGCCATGAGAATGTAGTCGATGGGGAAAGCCTTGGCAGACTTGACAAAGATGAAGTTCATGGGTTGGAAAACGTGGATCTGACCCAAGATGTAACCGCACTTTTGCTTGCAGACCGAGTTCTTGGCCTTGTCGATGCCGGTAATGAGCATGGAAACCCAGATGACAACAGACAAGAGCATGAGAAGAATTCCACCGATGAGCTTGACAGGGCGGAAGACAGCACAGACCTTAAGCCAAGCCTGGTAGATCTTGCTACGACCTTCACCTTGAGCTTCAGCTGCGAGTCGCTCACGTCGGACCAGAGTCTGTTCCTCCCTGACCAGAGCATCCAATTCGCGCTGATCCTTTCGAGACATACCCTCCTGTCGGCCGGCATTGCGCATCTCGATTTGTCGCTGGCGTTCACGATTCTGTTCCAATTGAGACTCAGTTGTCTGGTGAAGTTGAGGAGCTGAGATTGAAGGTGCGGCCTTGATGAAAGAGATGGGGAGAAGAGCGAGACCAGCGCCGGTGTAGACGACGTAGAGCAGAGTGCCGAGGGTAAGCAGAAGGCCCAAAGCAAAGGTCAAGGCCTTTTCGCCATGGTTCTGAGCGACGAGCTTCTTGAAGTAGTCGAGATCCCAGTGAGATTGAGAGCTGTCGCCTGCTGCTGGGACAAAGAATCCTAGCAAGAACAGGACAACAACGAATGCAACGAAGAAGAGTGTGTACTTGGCTGCAGCAAGGAATCGGCTGCCGATAGTTCGGCCCTCCTCCTCTACCTCGATCTCGTCGTACTCCTCATGCCAAAAGTAGGCAAAGGGAATAACGATCAAACAGAGAATAGCATCGAAACTGTACAAGCTGTAGTATACGACCTTGAGGGTGTAGAGGATGCCGTCGACACGTTCGGGAGTAGCCCAGTCCTTCTTGGCACCAAGTGCTGCAGAGCTGGTGGCAGATACGAGGGCAATATCGACGGGTAGGAGTAGAACTGTTGCGAGTAGTGAAGTCAAGCTAACGATGGCGACGATGCTGACGACGGCGGATCGTTCACGGGGAGTTTGCCATGTGAATGTGGTGATGATGGCTGCAATAAGGCAGAAAGCTACGGCGACGGCATAAGCGACCCAGATCAAACTGGTCTGGACGAGGCCTGCGTGGGCCATGATGAAAAAGGCGTGGAATCAGGTCGCTGTGGATGATGATCAACGATGGAGTCGTAACGAAGCTAGCCAGGTCGCGACCGGAAGGTTTTCTAGGCAGATCGCGGGGATTTAAAGGAGATCCCGAGTGACAGGGTGACGTCGCTAGTAAAGCACAGAAACGATCGGTGTAGCAACGTGATGAACTTTAATCAATCAGAGAAAGGCAAGATCCGAGGAAAACAAGATTCGATGGCCTCGATTGTTTAGCTTAGAAGCTCGACCTTAAGCTGCCGATGTTTCGTGACGCAATCTATACGCTAGCGTTACTTAAGTGGAGATGCTTCAGAATCCCTCCCTGCTGTTACAGCCTAGAATTACAGGGGTCTCCCGGAGGAACGGCTCACCGATAATCCGTCCTGGAAGCTTAAGCTACTCTTTTGGTCTAAACATTCAATACAGCATTGACCGCAGCAACAACAATTCGACTTTATTCCGTCGCAGTAGAATGGTCTCGCTGAAATGCAGGCCTACACCGAGCTTGCGGCTCCCTCAGCTGTCACACACTCGTTAACCGTCTCCCTCACTTCGGCTACGGCAAACAATCTCGTTGTCGCAAAGGGCTCCCTACTCCAAATCTTTACAACAAAGACCATCGCCGCCGAATTCGACCCCGAGAATCAACCTACCCAGCCTACTAAGCTCGAACCTGAATTCGATCACCGCGCGAACGATGATGATGGTCTCGAATCTTCTTTTCTCGGTGGCGAGACTATGCTTGTCAAGACCGATCGAACAAACAATACAAAGCTAGTCCTTGTCGCGGAGCTTCCATTTTCCGGTACGATCACAGGTTTGGCAAAGATCAAGACCAAGCACTCGAAATGCGGTGGCGAAGCTCTCTTGCTAGCGTACAAGGCCGCTAAGCTGTGTATGGCCGTGTGGGATCCCGAGAAGAGTACCTTGGAAACCATTTCCATCCACTACTACGAGAAAGAAGAGCTACAGGGTGCGCCATGGGAGGTTTCTTTTGACGAGTATGTCAATTACCTCCAGGCTGACCCCGGCAGTCGATGCGCCGCCTTCCAATTCGGCTCGCGCAACCTCGCGATTCTACCATTCCGACAAGCGGAAGAAGACTTGGAGATGGATGATTGGGATGAGGATCTCGACGGGCCACGACCTGTCAAGGAGACTGCTACAGTCGCCAATGGAGATAGCGACACATTAGAACCACCATATACACCATCTTTTGTCCTCCGTCTTCCACTGCTTGATCCCAGTCTGCTTCATCCCGTGCACTTCGCCTTTCTGCATGAGTATAGAGAACCGACCTTTGGAATTTTGTCATCCAGCCAAGAGCCCGCGCATTCTCTTGGTCAGAAGGATCATCTTACGTACAAGGTTTTCACGCTGGATCTTCAACAGCGAGCTTCGACGACTATTCTTTCGGTTACGGATCTTCCTCGAGATTTGTTCCAGATTCTTGCTTTACCGGCGCCTGTTGGTGGTGCTTTGCTTATTGGAGAGAATGAGTTGATTCATGTTGATCAATCGGGTAAAGCCAATGGTGTGGCTGTGAACTCAATGGCTCGACAGATTACATCTTTTAGCTTGACAGACCAAGCGGATTTGAACTTGCGATTGGAGCACTGTGTTATTGAGCAACTGCAAATCGAAAACGGAGAATTGCTATTGGTCCTGAACGATGGTCAGCTTGCTATTATATCTTTCCAGATCGACGGTCGAACAGTTTCTGGACTCAGTGTCAAGATGGTCACAGATGAGAACGGAGGCAATATCGTCAAGGCCCGAGCATCAACAGCAACCAAGCTCGGCAAGAACGCTTTCTTTGTGGGCAGCGAAACTGGCGACTCTGTGGTACTGGGTTGGACAAGAAAGATGGGACAAGAAAAGAGAAGGAAACCGCGTCTGATCGATGCAGACATTGCGCTTGATGTGGACGAACTGGATCTCGAGGACGACGATGATGAAGACGACGATCTATACGGCACCGAGTCTACGGCTGCGAAACCGGCCCCGGCACTCAGCGGAGGCAAATCTGGCGAACTCAGCTTCCGCATACACGATACCCTGCTCAGCATTGCACCAATCAAGGATCTCACCCCTGGAAAAGCATCTTTCCTTCCCGATAGTGAAGAGAACACTCTTTCAGATGGTGTTGTCTCAGACCTTCACCTCGCGTGCATCGTCGGACGAGGAAAAGCTGGATCAATCGCCATTCTCAACCGAAACATCCAGCCCAAGGTCATAGGAAGATTCGAGTTCCCCGAGGCCCGAGGATTCTGGACTATGTCTGTCAAGAAACCATTGCCCAAAGCACTTGGTGGGAACGCTACTGTAGGAGACGAGTATGAGACGTATCAACAGCACGATAAGTTTATGATTGTGGCCAAGGTCGATCTCGACGGCTACGAGACTTCAGATGTGTACGCCCTTACTGGTGCGGGATTCGAGACTTTGAAGGATACTGAATTTGATCCTGCTGCTGGTTTTACGGTGGAGGCTGGAACAATGGGTAAGCAGATGAGGATCATTCAGGTTCTCAAGTCAGAGGTTCGATCCTACGATGGAGGTGAGTTTAACCCTGTGCTTGGAGCTATATATACTAACAATTGCAGATCTTGGTCTTACGCAGATTTTGCCCATGTTGGATGAAGACACTGGCGCAGAACCCAGAGTCACAAGCGCAAGCATCGCTGATCCATACCTGCTGCTCATTAGAGATGATAGCAGTCTCCTACTTGCCCAGATCGACAGCAATAACGAGCTTGAAGAAGTGGAAAAGATGGACGACACACTCAAGAACACCAAGTGGCATGCTGGATGTCTGTACGCTGATACAAAGGGTGCTTTCCAGCCTGCCAGCGATAAGAGTGAGACTGAGAAGATTATGATGTTTTTGCTCAGCTCTACAGGCGCACTACATGTATACGCTCTTCCTGATCTTTCAAAGCCCGTCTACGTCGCTGAGGGTCTCTCTTACGTACCTCCTCATTTATCAGCGGATTACATGCTACGAAGAGGTCTAGCAAAGGAGACTCTGCGCGAGATTCTTGTAGCTGACCTCGGTGACACCATCTCTCAATCCCCATACCTCATCGTCAGTTCCCTCCCATATTATTTGAGACTATCTAACATCATCAGCTCCGAAACCAAACCGACGACCTCACAATCTACGAACCTCTCCGTCACGTAAGACCAGGCAGCGAAACCAACCTCTCCGCTACACTCAGCTTCAAGAAGACATCCAACGTAACGTTAGCTACAACACCCGTCGAAACAGAACAAGACGATGACGTCGAGCAACCCCGTTTCATGCCGCTACGCCGATGCACAAACATCAACGGCTACAGCACCGTCTTCCTCCCCGGCTCATCACCTAGTTTCGTCATAAAGTCCAGCAAGAGTATCCCCCGAGTCATCGGTCTTCAAGGCCTTGGTGTTCGCGGCATGACCAGTTTCCACACAGAGGGTTGCGATCGTGGTTTCATTTACGCAGACGACAAGGGCATCGCGCGCGTTACGCAACTTCCTCCTGATACAAACTTTACCGAACTCGGTATTTCAGTCAAGAAAGTCCCTCTAGGCGCAGACGTTCGCGGCATTGCGTATCATCAACCTACTGGTGCTTACATCGCAGGCTGCATGATAAGCGAACCCTTCGAACTCCCCAGAGACGACGACTATCACAAGGAGTGGGCTAAGGAAACGCTCTCTTTTGCACCAACCATGCCTCGAGGTGTCTTGAAACTTATTAGTCCTATCAGCTGGACCGTCATCCACGAAGTCGAGCTCGAATCCTGCGAATCAATCGAGTGTATGAAAACTCTACATCTCGAAGTCTCGGAAGATACGAAAGAGCGTCGCTTCCTCGTCGCTGTCGGAACAGCTGTGTCAAAGGGCGAAGATCTACCCATTAGAGGCCGTGTACACGTCTTCGATATTGTCACCGTCATTCCTGAACCCGGCAAGCCAGAGACGAATAGGCGTCTCAAAGCCATCGCGCGCGAAGATATTCCTCGTGGTGGCGTAACCGCCATTTCTGAAATCGGTACCCAAGGTCTCATGCTCGTCGCCCAAGGTCAAAAGTGCATGGTGAGAGGTCTCAAGGAAGACGGCTCTCTTCTTCCCGTTGCGTTCCTCGATATGAGCTGCCATGTATCCAGCGCGCGTGAACTTTCGCGGACGGGTTTGTGTCTTATGGCTGATGCGTTCAAGGGTGTTTGGTTCGCGGGTTATACTGAGGAACCGTATACTTTCAAGGTTTTGGGCAAGAGCCATGGCCGATTACCCGTGGTTGTAGCGGATTTCCTGCCTGATGGTGATGATCTTGCTATTGTTGCGGCTGATGCTGATGGAGATTTACATATCCTAGAGTTCAACCCAGAGCGTAAGTTTCCCTTCCTACTATCATGATATATACTAACAACCACAGATCCCAAATCTCTTCAAGGACATCTCCTCCTTCACAGAACTTCCTTCTCCGTCTCCCCCAATCCCCCATCGACAACCCTTCTCCTCCCCCGAACAACACCCCCCTCCCATCCAACACCCCAAGACCCTCCCCACACACTTCTCCTAGCCTCAACATCCGGGCACATCGCAAGTCTAATTCCCCTACCAGAGACAACATACCGCCGTCTCCTCTCCGTAACAAACCAACTCCTTCCCGCGCTGACACCGCACGGCGGCCTGAACGCTAAGGCGCATCGTTTGCCAGACGGTACGAGACCTGTTGGTGTCGAAGCGGCGGGTGGAAGGGCGATTGTTGATGGAGCGGTTTTGGCTAGGTGGGCTGAGTTGGGTGCTGCGAAACGGGCGGAGATTGCTGGTAAGGGTGGTTATGATGGTGTCGGAGAGTTGAGGGAGGAGTTGGAGGGTGTTTTGGGATGGAGTGGTATGTCGTACTTTTAGGTGACGGGTGCATATAGTTAGCATAATACGGCGGTTATAAACACGCTTCAATACAAATAGCATTTAAACTACAATTGTCGTCCTCCATCACTCACTCATTGACTTCACTACAATCGCTCACTCGTACTGTCTGCATATATCATGGTAAAACAGCTGTATTCTAGACTCTTACGTATGTCTATCAGCTCATAACCAAAGCTAACATTCTTTTCCCTAATCCTTTTACCAAATACCAACAGGCTATCCGAGTACATATATATATCCATAGCGCCCAATCCTCATCGTTCACAAGGTATACACATACGTCATCACGCGTAGAAAACGTTTCGCCGATATACATAAAACAACCAAAACGCCGACTATTAAAACATGAACAATACTGTCGTCAGTTCATTTACTGAACCTCGGTGGCCTTCTTGCGACGAATGCTGCCGAATCGCTTTCGCAGACCGTCGCTCAACTTGTGGCGACCTGTAGAGTTGTTGCGACGGATGTCGGAACCGTTTGAATATTCGGGGGTTGTTCGGGGGTGGTCGCTGAAGCTTCGGTTGTGGCTAATTCCTGGGCGCTTACTGCTGCCGCCAATGTTGGAAGAGAGCTCGTATTCATTGGGTTCACCTCGTTGAACGCGCTTCTTCTCCTTCAGATCCTTCTCGTATGTGTAAGAAGGTTCTCCCTTGCCCTTGAGGTCATCAGGGTGGTATTGCTGTTAAAAGTTAGTGGATGTCCACTTGACGTTATATTTTAAAACACTTACAATATCATCCCAACGCTTGTAAGCACCACCCTGGGCGTCGCGTTCTCTCATGAGATCAGCACCTTCCTCATAGTTGATGGTGTCGCCAGTAAAGTCCCGCTCGCCGCTGGGAATATCGGCAGTGCCCTGAAGAGGCATCTTCTTGTTGAGAGAATCCTGGATGTTTGCTCTGGGTGTGGCGCGGAGAGCTTCTCGGTTAGACTCCTCAACAGCAGCAACAGGCGAGTACTTCTTGTTTTGATTGCGGCTTGCGAGAGTGGCGTCATAGGGACCACCGTGATGATAAGTTCCACCAATGGTGTCGAGCGCATCAATGGTATCAGTCATGGGCATCTGCTTGCGTCGCAGGTGAGGGGCGCGGTCAGCTGCGCGAGCCTCCTTTCTAAGGATGTCAAGAGGACGGTGAGACATGTCGCCGGGGTATCTTTGGATCAATGATCGTTGAAGGGAAACTCCGCAGTTGCTGGCGCTAAAGCTGCGGTTGTGCTGGACTTGAGGTCGGTTGCGTTGAGCAGGAACTCGAGCACTGGCTGATCGGTTCACTGAAGAAATTTGAAATGGGTTCTCAGGAACCTCTTCCTTACGAGGAGGAGAGTTTGGAGGAGAAAGTGAGATGGATGGAGCACCCGATTGACGTCGCGAAGTTGCAGCGTCTGAGAAAGGGTTCGAAGAGTGAAAGCTGTCGCGAGTTGGGCTGGCAGAAGTAGGTGGTGTGGGATAACTGCCGCGATGTCTGTGGCTAGCTCTTTGCTTGTTCTTCTTCTCAGGGTGATCTTTGCTGGAGTTTGATTCAGAGCTCTCTAGAGAATAGCTGCGGAATTGAGCTGAAAGGTTGCCGATACCGGTGTCTTGGTTGGGTTCAGGTTCGTTCAAAGGATCAAGTAGGTAAGCCTTGGCCTATTAATTTATGTTAGAGAGTGATTGAGAAGAGACGAAGGTTAAATAAATGAGACGATGTCAATGCGCAAGGTTCAATATCGAACGTCAGATAAGGCTGTGCTGTGGTGTGCTTTTCTGATGAACGTCATCGGGCTTGCGTGGACTATGGGCTGTGGTACCAGGTACTGCATGGTTGGCTACTTGGCTTGCGTCCCAAGGAAAAAGCCAAGGAGCCGTCAATCTTGGGGATCGACATTGACGCAAGTAAGGTACGTAGCCGATGAAGGGTCCTTTCCTTTCCTATCCTGTTCCTGCTGGATCCCTGACGTTTTTTCCATCACAATAAATTCTTGGGATGACGTTGTAGGGACGGAGCAGAAGCAGACAGAAAGCGGCGGAGCGGACCCTGAACCCAAGCAAGGAACGGAAGAGGAAAAGACTGGGCCATGATGTGCATTGACATTGGGTAGAGCCTTATAGGCAAGGGTATCATTTTAGCTCAGGTAAGGGTCCAAGACTTACCCAGGACTTGTCGCTTGATTCCTTCATGGTGGCGACTGGGGAGAGAGAATTGATTGTGGTGTGTTTCGGCTGGTGGTCGTAGATTTTATCGAGTCGCAAGTAATCGAGTGAGGTTTTGGTCTGCGATGCGATGGTAGACAGCGATGAGTGTGTTCTTGTATTGGTGACTTGGTCCAATCGATGCAATGTCTTCGTCGGTCTCTTCAGTATTGTGAGTATTGTTCGTTTAGATGCGACAGTGATAGCAAGTTGTCTCTTATTTAGTAAGACAACGGTAGATAATAGTGAAGAGAGAAAAACAACGGGAAAACAAACGGTGGGATGGAAGGAGGACCATGCAGCCTCTTTATTCAACAACCGGAAGGCACAGGCACAGCAAAGCTACCCACCTTCCCATGCAATCCTTCCCAAAAAGTCACAGAAAAAAAAGAAGCTCTCCATTCGAGGTACGTAAGGCGCAGGTACAGTACGGAGACAAATGGGACATGGCATGTGGTCTTCTGGGATGTAGATCTTAGAGCGGTCTCGTCCCCCCCTCCATCCCCATCATGCGCCCATTCAGAGTTCCTTCTCTGGTATAGCTCGATAGCGGGGGGTTGTCAAAGTTCCCGTGATTTGATCCAGATTCTAATTCTGGCCGCTTCATCCGCCTGGCTTGGACGCTATTGACGCCTCTTGAACCGGTTTAAGGGACTTTCCAGGTCTTGACTCCTTCAGTCCAAATCAGTTCGTGAAGAGTCAGGTCAGTGTAGTTGGAGGGACGGAGGGGGGAACGGGACAATGGGCATCCACCAGGTTCTACATTAGCTAGGTCCCGCATGTCAATCAATCAGTCATCCCCATTAATCAGTCATTGTCTCGCCTTCTCTCAAGCCGATCTCCCTCCATCTCTTCCGTTCTCCCAATCGCGGCAGACTCGGAAGCAAAATGTCATTGTCATTGTCATTGTCTTAGACATACGAAACTGTCAGTCTAAGCCTCTCTCTCAACAAAAGACTAGACAACTGGCAACCTATAGCATGAACATGTAGAAAATTAAACAGCCGACAGTGACAAGGAGAATCCTCGTTAATTCTGTCTGGTCAGCTGAGCATACGAATGCATTGGGCAGGGTCTAGGTCTAAGCTTTTCTCTCGCTACTGCTTGTAGGGACCTGACCTGACCGGCTAATGGACCATCTAGTCCGACGGTCGGGTGTTTCCCCTCTGTGGCTTCTGTCGCTAACGTCCGTTCCCCCAGAGGACGGATGACAGCTGGCTGGACCCTCCAACGCCCAGGCCACTCGTCAATGCTGTGGGGAAAATAAAAGAGTCTCGAAGGACAATAATACAGACCGCTATGTTATAATTCATGCAGTAAATTCTGAACAATTACTACAATTACACAGTAATCATCAATACAGATTCTCTATTCTATCGTCAGTGACTAACTCCCAATTGCCTCAGTGATATCACTACCAAGAATACTCTTGCTTGTCCGGCCCGCAACTGACGCAACGAATAAGCCATGACGTCCCATTGCTACCCTATTCCAATTGATCAGCAACAGTAAGATACCCGGATATCGGATCTTGCCATGACACACAAAGTTCAATGACAGGATTATTTTTATCATCAAATGGGTAGCAAACTTCAGTAGTGAAGAAAAAGCATGTGAACTAGTCCATGGCATTAACCCAATCGTCATCATCAGAGTCTCAGCCGCAGGGACACTCACACTTGATAATGACCGTTGTGCCCCACTACGGGAATAATTGCCGCGTACCTGCAACTTAAACGGACGATCAAACGCAACGCGCACTCCAGACGCGCAAACTTAACGGGGTCCATATTCAGAATAGACAAAACACCATCGGGCCAAAAAAGAATTACGTCTGTATGACGGCATGGCTCTCGTCGATTATTCTTCATCCGAGTCCGGCTCCGAAGATGAATCTCACCGTGCCAAACGTCAGAAGGGTGCCGAGAATTTGGTAGATGGAGATGGAGATGCAGATGCACCTTCTTCTATGCCACCTTTGCCAGATACATTTCATGATCTGTATGCTTCTACCGTGAGACAGAGTGTTGTTGATGATCCGAGTTTGCATCAGGGACGGAAACGTCAGGTTCCTCATGTAGTTGGCAATTGGCCCAGTCATGTCTACACTGAATGTGCGTTCCCATTCATGAGTTTAAATTGCATCGCTAACTTTTGCAGGGCATCCTTCTACCGTACAGCATGGACTACTCACCACTCTTATCGCAGACATTGAAGAGCAAGTGTCAAGTGAGATCAAGCTCTTCAATTTCCTGACAAGTGATTTGGGATCACCTCTTCCACTACACATCAGTTTATCTCGCCCATTATCTCTCACAACAGGAAACAAGGATGACTTCCTAGATAAGATAACAGAAACCTTCAACAACAGTGGTATCGCACCTTTCGCAGTCAGACCTCAAGGGTTGGCATGGTATAGATCACCAGATTCAGATCGCACGTTTCTCATCTTGCGTGTCGCCAGTACAAAAGATGGAGAAGAGCCTCTAAATCCAGAGCTCACCAGTTTGCTGGCGCGAAGCAACACGGTAGCTAAGCAGTTTGACCAACCGACGCTATATCAGCGAGACCCAAAAGAGCCGGTCGGGAGTGCTTTCCACGTATCTATTGGGTGGACGTTCAATTTGCCAGGCGATGAAATGTCGCTCAAGACACTGCGACTGTTCAGACAGCCCAAGTTTGACGACATACGCAAGTGGGAGATCAGTGTTCCGGGGATAAAAGTCAAGATTGGAAATGTCGTGAATCATGTTGCGCTCAAAGGATCAGGTCGAAGCGGTACATCGTCAAAGTCTGCATCATTTCTCGAATCATGACAATATTTGGGATCCATTCCACGTCATGGAGGTTAATATTGAAGCCGCTAGTCACACACAGAGTACCGAGCCGTCCGAACAAAAAAAGAACGGACGAAATGGCCCGGCCTGGGACATGACTTAGATTAATCAGATCCTACCAGAGTATCGGGGTCAATGCGAGACGTGCGGGTTGCTATGATACCATCGTCCATTCCGAGACTTGAAACTTTACGGATCCAATAAGAGAGACAAAAAAGGATTTAAAAAAAAGAACCGCTAGCGATGGGATGTAAACACTGCAGTTTAAACGCAACGTCGGATTGTCCGGGAAAGATTCAGTGACATCATATGACGTGACGAGAATCGGGAGCTGAGAAGAGGATACGGCAGCTGAATGTCGAAATGGGGCAATTGCTGCGTCTGTAACGTTGACTCTAGGGTATTGTCATGGAATATTCAGGGATGAACGATTGAGACACGGGACGATAATAATCAGACAAGTATGAGAGCCACGTGCTTGAGATAACGGCTTTCGACTTCCTTCTCAGCCGAATTGCCGGTAGCTGATATCAGGGAGAATAAAGAATGTTGATTGAGACTTGATGCCATTATTACGTTGCTTGTCTGCATGAGTAGCTTACGGTACTGCAATGTCAATCAACAATTGTCATCAAACAAAGGATAGCTATCGCTAAAGCACAGGCCCGGTAGAGTTGAGGCTGAGAATAACTTTGTTATGAAGATCAAACGGTCGTTAGACACGGTAGATGAATAACATCCCTGTCCATTACAACAGTGAAATGAGAAATCATGCTGTCGATCTGGAGGGGTAAGAAAGACAACGAGCACGATAGTTTCAAGTACAGTACAGTAAACACAAGCTATGAACGTATTGGAAGGACAACCAGAGTTCAAGGGGCAGCCCAGCTTATCAGAGACATTTGAGATGGAGGGTTCACTGCATTGGATGTTACCAGAATAGGCTGGGTTGAGGCCTAAGAAGGGGACTGTGACACCCCGCAAAAGGGAGATTGTTGCCTTGGGAAAAAGATGAATTGAATTGAATTCTTTTGTTTACTTTCATTCAAGCCACGCTGAAAAAAAGTGACTGACCCCTCCAATGTGTATCTACCCCACCTAAATACTGGTCAGTGACCAGTAATCACCCACCAAATTAGGATCCAAGCCCAGCGCCCAGTCCAGCTCCTTCCCGCCTGTGAAGGCCGTTTCGTTCGAACCAACCATCATTTAATATTAATCCCATCCATTGATTTGCATTGCATTACCTTGCCTTGCCTGCCCATCCATTTCCAGGTTTGCCTTTTGCAAAAACAAAAGTCATCCTCAACACCATCACCAAATCTTCTTTTATTTTCCCTTCCTCCTCCTCCTTCTTCACTTCTACCTACCCTCATCAAGATTTTACTCCCTTCTCAGGACAACTGATTCTTGTCGAGGACGTCTTAAACTCTATCGTACTTATCGTCAAAAGTATCGTGAGCTTAATCGCATCAGATCTTGTCCTGGACCAAAACCTGGTTCTAGTAGACACGACCCCTCGTCTCCATACAAGTCCTACCCCGGGAAATCTTTGACCGCCTCCGAAAGACCCAGCCTCGCGCCTGCGCAAGATTTCAACTTTCCGCCGATCTCGCGTGACATTACTTCCAAAACATTCGCAGATCTTGAATTGTCTTGTCTCGCCTGACACAACCTCAACAAAAAAGCAGTCACCAACAGTCGCTTGAGGAAATCGCCTTTTTATTTATCGGACGGAACCTACTTTTCTGACCCGCACCTCACCAATCGATCGGCCGAAGCTCTTGTGCCCCTCCCCGCACCCTTCAACAATTTGGAGCTCTCTCCTCCCCTCCTACAACCAAACCGAAAAAACACCGCCAAAAATGCCTTTCGACATCGATACTACCCGCCGGAATAAGGCGCCTCGACCTTTGTCAGACTCGGAGCGCGCCCGCGTGGAAGAGTTCATCGACTCCATCCACTACTCCGCTCGATACTCTGACAGTGAATTCGAGTACCGTCACGTTCAGCTTCCCAAAGCCATGCTCAAGGCTATTCCCAAAGACTACCACGACTCCTCAAAGGGAACTCTCAAGCTCTTGTGGGAAGAGGAATGGCGAGCTCTTGGCATTACTCAGGTACGACATGACGTCCGCGCTTTCGTCTGAAGGGCGGAAACATTGGAAGCAGCAAACTAACAACCGCGCAGTCTCTAGGATGGGAACACTACGAAGTTCACGAGCCAGAACCACACATTCTTCTGTTCAAGTATGTTGACGGGATCTGCACCCTCCCGTGCTTGTAGCTAACGTGAATTCTAGGCGACCGCTCAACTTCCAACCACCTCAGTAAACGACCAGACTACCCCACGACTCAGATTTCCCCCTTAATGTACCATACATATTTACTGCACAGAGCCCCTTACATCGGTGCCACACAGACGGAGGATTCACTCATCGTCCCCCCACGATTGCACGTTGAGATATAAAGAAAAAACAAAGAGACTTTATTGGTTCAACACGCTCGTCCCGCCCCATTCAGTGCTCGATGGTATAACCTTGTCATGCATGATACGCCCCTGCCGAGATGTTAAAGGGAGAGGCTTTATCTTACCAGTCTCTTGGGTCCGATGTATGATGCATGGAAAAAGGGATCGAGTCGCAAAAACAGTTGGATCCGTCATGCCCCCCTGGAGTTTAATGGAGTTGGATCTGGAAATGATCCCGGAGGTGTTATCGGTTTTGGTTGGGCATTTTCAACGAAGTGGTTTGTTTGAATTGTCTCTGAATTTGGGGGCTAACAGCGTTTTTGGGGGTGAAGAAGATTGGGGGGTCACGGTATACCCTCAAAGCGCATGATGGGAATAATGGGCTTGGTGATGGAGGATTGAATGTGGGAAGAAGGGATGACATAGACAGCATCGCATAATACTAGCAAAAGAAAATGACTGATTTAACGTTCAATAGATCTGTATGCTGCATTGTGACGCGTTCAATGGTTGGGTCAATAGTGTATTATAACTTCACGTTGAATAGCTCTGCTGTGAATGTGAATGGCTTCATGCGGCTTGTGAATCATGAAGAAAAGGGTGGCTTATTGCCAGAACCACGGTTTGTTACAGCGCGCCACAATGGTAAAACATTTTGGGTTAAAGAGGGATGGGATGTCATACGAGGGTTTTGGTTGGATGTTTTAAGATGGGATGTTTGTAAGTCATGGTGATGTTAATCCCGAGGAGTTATGATAGGTAGATGTGTATGTGTTATGGTAAATGTGTCAACTTTATGATGGTGTAGCCCAAAGTCTATAATAGGTGCTATTCTTGTCAAGATGGGATGATCAGGGACACTCGGCAGATCCAGATCGTCTGATGTTGGACCAAAGGTGGGTTAGCGGATGGGCTTGTAAATCAGCTCAGATGTGCTTGGTAATTGGTGGTTTTGGACACATTTCACTTACACAGCACAAGCAACTCACTAAAAGTTATCAATTAATATCTAATATCTCTCTTAGAATCTCAGAAGGTACATGTCTTGAAGGCAGGTTTAATTATTCCGTTGATAGTGTGATTTAAAGGATCAAAGGGAGCTTTGCGGAGTATCTAAAGAGGCAAGTGATGGTCAGTTCTAGATGGTCTGCTTCGCCTCAAAACCCGAGAGCCAGCGTGGCATCTTCCACAGAATTATTCCCTAGTCTCCGTACGTGACTTTTCTTACGAGCAAGTTTATTTATACTCTAAGGAACCTTTAACCCTATTTATTTATACTCTAAGTAACCTCTTAGCTTCTCATTTCCTTGCATAAAATCATTCTATTATTCTAGCTTCAATTGCCAATTACTGCTGCAACGGCTTGAATTTAAAGGTACAGCAGCTAATTAAGGTACCGTTCGATTGGCTATACCCAAACAGGCAAAGTGTCCTCGCTGCCCGCCGAAGCCGTCAACCCACTTTATCTTACCTTCATACGTCGCTTCTTTGACAAGTGGAAGTAAAACCGTTCAAGTCGCCTCTTTCTTTTTTTCTACATTCTTCTATTTTATACTCGGTTATTTGACTTTCGCCTTCACTCGCTGGCGACTATACTGTGAACAAGCATTGGCTCTTGTCTATCGTCTTTGTTACACTACACTTGAATTCTCCGACACAACGCATCGGCACATCGCTCGGGCGTCTAGTTACCATGAAGCCTGCGAGCAGGCTGTTTTATCTCTCGGTGTTTGCTCTTTGGGCTGCACCGGGCTCTTGTGAGGACGAATGCCATGTATGTTTATCGCCATTGCGACGCTGAGTCTGGAATTGCCGCCACCTTTACCTGCCAGCGAAGCATCGCGCCACTCCAAACATCCGCTAACAAGCTTCTAGATCTCGCCCAAGTCCATCGTTGGCGATGCCTGCGCTTCATACTCGACCCTCGATAAATTAAACCTCCAGACCAAACCCGCCGTCGACGACCTCACCCGGAATACCGACTTCTTCTCACACTACCGAGTCAACCTTTTCCACAAGAAATGTCCCTTCTGGAACGACGAGAATGGCATGTGCGGCAACATCGGATGCGCGGTCGAGACGCTAGACAACGAAGATGATATTCCTGAGGTTTGGCGCGCGCATGCTCTGGGTAAACTAGAGGGTCCTCGTGCTAAGCATCCCGGCAAGAAGGCTCAGCGCCAACACCCTCAGAAGCCGCTCGGTGGTCTTCTCGGCGAGAATGTTGGCGAGAGCTGTGTGTTTGAGTACGATGACGAATGCGACGATCGAGATTACTGTGTTCCTGAGGATGAGAGCGCTAGCTCAAAGGGCGATTATGTTAGCTTGGTTCGAAACCCTGAAAAGTTCACAGGATATGCTGGTGATGGCGCCAGACAGGTCTGGGACGCTGTCTATCGCGAGAACTGTTTCCAGAAGAGTTCGTTTCCCAAGTCTGCTGATCTCGGTCAGTCGGGATGGCAGTATGGTCCTGCCGCTCAGGACTTCAAGCAGATTCTCGATGCAGCTGGAAGACAGGCCCAGCTTGAGGAGCGCCGCCAGGAGAACCCCAACACACCCTTTGTCGCAAACACTGGCTTCGAAGTTGACGATGAGTGTCTCGAGAAGCGTGTATTTTACCGTGTCATGTCCGGAATGCACGCCAGTATTAGCACCCATCTCTGCTGGGATTTCCTTAACCAGACTACTGGTGAATGGTCGCCCAATCTGAGCTGCTACGAATACCGTCTTCACAAATTCCCTGACCGTATTGGAAACGTTTACTTTAACTACGCTCTCATGACCCGCGCTATCGCCAAGCTTGGTCCATACCTCCAGAAGGAGGAGTACAAGTTCTGCATCGGAGACCCCTCTGAGGATGCTGCCACCCGCGCCAAGGTCCTTGAGGTTACTGAGAAGGCTTCCAGCGTTCCTCAAATCTTCGACGAGAGCCTCATGTTCGTTAACGGCGAGGGACCCTCTCTGAAGGAAGACTTCCGCAACCGTTTCCGTAACGTTAGTCGTCTTATGGACTGTGTCGGTTGTGACAAGTGTCGTCTGTGGGGTAAACTCCAGACCGCTGGCTACGGCACTGCTCTCAAGATTCTTTTCGAGCTGGACAACAACAACGAGGATGTTCCTCATCTCCAGCGAACTGAAATCGTCGCTCTTTTCAACACATACGCCCGCATCAGCAGCTCCCTTCACAACATTGGCCAGTTCCGTCAAATGATGGATGCTAAGCTCCAGACTGAGAAGCTTGCGGAACAACTCGCTGAGGCTCGTAAGGAGGAACAACGTGCCAAGGTTGCGGCAGAAGAGCTCGACAAGGATCTTGAAGAGGCTCGCGAGGCAGAGAAATTACGCGCAAAGCTTGAAGCCGAGGCCGCAGAGAACGATCAGATGGACGATGCCATGAAGGATTTCATCGAGCTTCGTCAAAGAGGACCCAAGTCTGACACAGCACTCGGTCAACTAGAGCACGAGTTCGCTCAATTCAAGAGCGTTATAAAAGTCATTGTCAAAGGCTGGATGCGCACGCCCAGAACACTGTAAGTCCACACCCCACTCAACACTCAAGGAAAGAAACTAACAGTAGCAGATGGGCTATCTTCAGATATGAAGTCGGACGTCTTTTCCGCAACTGGGTCGGTCTTCCCGTCGGTGAGCGAAATTGGAGGTTTGGACTGCCCAAGCTTGATATTGGGAATGATGAGCTTTAGCTTGTCGGTTATATATAAGCGGTTTGCATTTTTGATGAATACCCTAAATTGGCAACATTGGCGTTTGCAGTAGGGATGAGGCGGATGTTGTGAGCAGTGCCTTGTTACAGCTGTTCTGCTTCATCTTGATCTGTTAGTGGCATTTCTTTGGCGTTGGATGTGGTTTCTTGGCTTGATGTATACATAGCGAATAAATGTGTTTCTTTACATGATGTAGGACTTTGTGAAATGGTGGACTCGATGTTTGAAGGTAGACGTCAGATAATGGATCAGATGCCTCAATGTCCTCTAAGGCTTAGGCTACTAAAATAAAGTAGTCTACGCTCTGCTCTGAGCTGACGTAATATGGTCTACTTATTCCGTCTCTTATAATCTCGGTCAATTCTTCTGGGACCCTGACGCTACGTAACTTGGGCTCACCAACAAGGAATACCTTCATTTTGACTATATAGAAGTTACCTCATCAGAAAAAGAACCACCTGATAGCCATCGAGACTTACTGTATTCCAAGGGCATTAGGGAAGTTTATTATCATCATCAAATTCTTTGGTGATCATGACTTGCTCACATTCTCCTCTTGTCTTGGCAGTGAATCCTTTGCAACTCCGGCCGGCAGTGATCCAATCCTACGACACGCGTCTACAAACGCGGCCCTTCCGATGTGGGAGAATATCAACTAGTACTGTTTCATTGCGGAAGTTCGTATTTAAGTGCTTTGACTAGCGGCTGATGTCCCGTATTAGTGCATTCGCGTCCCTTTATCTAAACGCTATCAGGTTCGCTTTGTCAATCACGGATCCTAGAAGCAATGAATGGAATGCTGTGACAAAGATCCATGTTCGTAGTGAACAAAAGTACTTATAATTGACATAGAATCCTCTACTATTGTTGAAGTCTCGCGGTGGTCCTGTTGTTATGTCTCTCTTCATCCTTCTGTTGCCATGTTCAATTTTGCGAAGACCGCGAAGATCACGGCAGCTATTGCTTCCATCTGGATACTTATAATTCTGTTCTACAGTTACCGCGATGCATCCTTCCTTCTTCCGTCGCCGTCTCGAAAGATAAATACACATCCACAGTCCAGCACGAATAATATAGAGTCGATCAAACTAGGCGTACGATATTTCCTCGACTATCCGCTAAAAGATGACCCGAAGGGGATATTTGGGGAACTAGGACAGAGGACACAGCTTCTACGAACATGGATCGAAGAACTGGAGCATCATGATCGGAACGAGAAGCTTGAGACGGCGGAGCTCATTGGCCAACTGATCGAGTCTTTGTACCCATGGCTGAACTCGAAGAAGGGACTCTCGCCACCTCTAGCCAATATATACGACAGACTCGAACTGCCATACAAAACAACAAGTGCCTCGAAAGTCAAGAAAGGATCAGCAGGAATCGTTATACCTACCGGCGATAAAACCCTCCGCTTCGCATGCCATCTCATCGCCTCTTTAACACAAGTTCACAAGACGTCCTTACCGATCCAAGTCGTATACGCAGGCAACAAGGACTTATCAGCCGAGGGACGAAAGAAGATACAACAAGCAGCGAACGGTGTAAAGATTGACATGCTGGATGTCCTTACTGTCTTCAACGACACGAGTCTGGACCTTGCGAATGGCGGCTGGGCGATAAAACCATTTGCCGCACTAGCAAGTTCTTATGAGAAAGTAATTCTTCTCGATGCAGACGCAGTGTTCCTGCAAGATCCACGACAACTCCTCCTACAGGATCGGTTCAACGAAACAGGCGTTTCACTCTTCCATGATCGACTCCTTTGGAAGGGTGGTTTTGCGGATCGGCAGGACTGGTGGCATAAACAGATTAAACATCCGAGTCCTGAGACTGAAAAGTCACTCGTCTGGACAGAGCGGTACTCTGAAGAAGGTGATTCAGGAATCGTTGTGGTTGATAAAGCGAGGCTCGACGTCTTGCTGGGATTGATACATATCGGATGGCAGAACTCGGAGAGAGTGAGGAATGAAGTTACCTATAAAATTACGTACGGTGATAAAGAGAGTTGGTGGATTGGGTTTGAAGCCACAGGATCCAGATACTCCTTCTCACCTCACTACGGTGGAATAGTTGGCTGGCTTCAGGACAAACCCAAGGAAGTCCGCGTCTGCAGCTTCGTGATAGCCCACGTTGACCAAAACGACAAACTCCTCTGGTACAACGGCGGTCTACTCAAGAACAAAGCGGTTGACCAGAAGGAGTTTGAAGTTCCGACGCATTGGATGATTGATCAGACGTGGCATAAAGGTGGGAGTAAGAAGGATATGAGTTGTATGGCAGGAAAGACAGCAAACGAGCTGGAGAGTGGAGAGAGGGATGTTTTGAAGAGGACTATAGACGTTGCAAGGGACGTTGATGAGACATTAAAGCTGATATGATGTACATAGAGATATTTGTATGAACGATCATGGGAACAAGACATGGACAATGTATCATGCTGCAATGTACAGATAAGCCAATCCGTAATTTTCCAGACTAGATGCGCTATACAAGCTTGGACAATTGACAAAGTTGAGGGAAATGTAGATGTTTTCCGGCTGGAAAACAGGACTTTGGACAAATTCCCCGAACCCGATTGAAGGATTCGGTGCCGTCTGACAAGATTCGGGTCCGGGGTGGGTCCAGCCCGGACAATCTGACAAAACCGAAGACCGAAGGCCATAGGCCAGAACTCCGGTCCGAAAACCATACGATAATTTGACTGGGCCGAAGGACGAAGGCCATAAGCCAAACCACCGGTGCGAAAACTATACGATGGTAATAACCAAGGAATAATATGCAGTCCGAAGGCCGAAGGCCATAAGCCAGAACATGGTATGTAACCAAGGAATAATATACAGAGAGGGTATAAAAGTAAGTATACATGCTCTCATTGCTGGTCGCACTATTCTCTCACTCAACCCCTTCATACATTCGCCATCATCTGAATCTTTGGGCTACCACTCACAAGATGGCCCTTCGTCTCTCCCTATCCCGCCCAGCGCCTCTCATCGCAACCGTAACAGCCAGCGCAATCGGCGTTGGTGTGTTGTCAAAAATGATGTTTAGTACAGCATCTGCAGAGTCGAACGCTCCTCAGAAGATCCTCAAGGGAGGAATTACTCCAGTTAAGCTACCGCTGCATAGCTCGGAGTACGAGTCTCATGATACGAAAAGGTTGAGGTTCAAACTGCCTCGGGAGACGGACATTACTGGACTTCCCCTATCTTGTAAGCGATATGGATGCGTGTGTGAGAGATCGAATTAGAGTACTGACTTGTGATAGCGGCTGTATTGACGTTTACGTGGCCTGAGGGATCGTGGTTACCGACGCCGAGACCTTATAGTCCTATCTCCCCAGCTGGTATGTCCCCCGTTCACAGTTACTTCAATTACTGACTTCCCCAGATGAACCAGGCTACATGGATCTCCTCGTCAAGAAATACCCCAACGGCAAGGGCAGCACCTACCTACACTCCCTCCAACCCGGCGACACCCTATTCTTCTTCGGAAGCAAAACAGACTACGCCTGGAAACCCAACGCCTTCCCAAAAATAACCCTCATAGCCGGCGGCTGCGGTATAACACCTATATTCCAGCTCATCCAAGGAATCCTTCGCAACCCAGAAGATAAAACAAACATGACACTTGTATTTGGGGCCAAGTCAGATGAGGATGTACTCCTAAGGAAAGAACTTGATGGAATCGCGAGGGAGTTCCCAGATAGATTCAAGGTTAGGTACACCGTTGGCGAGACTGAGGAGGGTTCGGGGTTAAGAAAGGGACGGGTTGATGGGGAGTTCTTGAAGGAGGTGCTTGGTGAGGAGAGGGAGGGGAAGGTTTTTGTTTGTGGACCTAAGGGGATGGAGGATTCGCTTGTCGGAGGATGGGGACGAGGAGGAGGAATTTTAGGGGAGCTTGGGTTTGAGAAGAGCCAGATACATAAATTCTCTTAGGAAGGGGGCTTGGAAGGCTGTAGACTTGGATGACATGGAGTTGTAATACTGTTCTTATAGATTTTGTTTGTATAGATATGACTGTATAATTATTACGTTCAACCCACTACTCTCGTCGTGAGCGATGATTAACGTCTGGATGGCATGTTGAATTGTCCCTGGCCTAGAATAGCGATGCACCTTCAATGATGAACAGTCTTTGAGACAGAGTCGTGTAATGAACAATACAATTACATACCAACGCCTATCTAATTCCCAGTAGCGATACTATGTCTAACCCCCAAACTCCCATTCGTCAGAAACGACCTCCCATCCCTCTCCTTAACATCAACACCAACATCCTCATCTCCAACACGTCCATAACCACCACCACCAGGCGTCATAATAATAACCCGATCACCCACTCCAAAATGCGACGTCTTTCTCGGTCCTAGCGAAACTTGTCTCGTAGCACCAGTAACAGGATCCTTCCTCACCCAAATATTCACTCCGCGCTGTCCCTCTTCACCACCTTCAAGACCGTACGGTGCTGTTACGCGGCGGTCTGTTAGGACGGATACTTGGAGGGGCATGCGGAATTCCATTTCGCGGATGCAGCCGTTTCCTCCGCGCCATTTTCCTGCACCGCCTGAATTCTCACGGATGGAGAATTCGTGGAGAATAACAGGGTACCGCTTCTCCAGAATCTCAGGATCGGTGATTCGAGTATTCGTCATGTGTGTATGCACAGCACTCGCGCCACTCCATCCCAAACCAGCACCTGCTCCTCCGCAGATAGTCTCATAGTAGCCAAAACCCTTTGTGACTTCACCAGTAACAGGATCTGTTCCACCGCAGCCGAAACTGAGGTTGTTCATAGTTCCTTGCGATGCGGCGGCAGCGTTGAAGGCGCGGAGGACCAAATCGGCTACCTTTTGAGATGTTTCGGTTGTGCAGCCTACGGTCGCGGCTGTGGGGGAGGGAGAGAGGATGGTGTTGTCTGGGCAGATGACTTTGATTGGTTTGAGACAGCCTTGGTTGAGGGGGATGTCGGTGCTGATCATTGATCGGAGGCAGTACTGTATCTGTTAGCTTTGAATTGACATTGTGAGGTGTGGGTGACTTACCATGATTACAGAGTATGAGCAAGTAGGGGGAGCATTCAAGTTACCGGAATGCTCAGGACCAGTCCCCGTAAAGTCAAACACCGCCTCACCAGTCTCCTTATCAATAGTAACCTTTAACTTGAAAGGAATACCATCATCGTTATACTCCGTTGCTTCAAGCACGCCGCCTTCATACTTGGCAGCAAACTGCTTCAACAAATCGCGTACAGACTGCGCAGCATTATCCTGGATAGCATGCATGTACAATTGCACAACAGGCCATGTAAACTCCTTGATCAGCGATCTAATTAACTCAATACCCTTCTGGTTCGATGCAACAGCAGCCTTGAGATCGGCGATGTTCTCGGTAAGAGTTCGTGTACCGCTGCATCCAGGGAACGAAGCAGGTTCATCGTACAGGTGCTTGATAAGACCTGCTTCGTCAAAAACGCCTTGGTCGATCATCTTGAATGATTCAATAGCAGCACCTTCTTGCCAGAGCTCTGTCGAGTTGGGAGGCATAGAACCAGGAACGATACCGCCAATGTCAGCGTGATGACCGCGGTTAGCGACGAAGAAAATGATTTCCTTGGGATTTTCTTCATCGTCGAAGACGGGGGTAATGGTGGTGATGTCGGGAAGATGAGTGCCGCCTGCTTGCGGGTGGTTGCTGATGATGACATCGCCTGGCTTCAATTCACCGGCCTTGTAACGTTGGGCTTGGTAGGCAATTGCCGTGCTCATGGAACCCAGGTGACTGGGAACGTGAGGGGCGTTGGCGACGAGCCCACCGTCTGCGGAGAAGATGGCGCAGGAGTAATCGAGTCGTTCCTTGATGTTGACGGAGATGGAAGTCTTTTCCATTGTGTGACCCATTTGTTCAGCAACAGTCATGAAACGATGACCAAAGACACTAAGCGTAACAGGATCAACAGTTTCAGTCGCAACATTCTGTTTCTCAGCCTTGTCAACCTCAAGAATGACATGCTCAGGCAGAATAACACCCTTGCTCAGATGATCCACCACAATAGTCTGCGTTTTATCGATGATCATAGCAGGACCAGTAATGTGAACACCAGGACTCATGGACTTGAGTTCATAAACAGGAGTTTCTGTCCAGCCATGGTTCTCGAAGAAGATCTTGCGGGAGAAGATAGGTGTAGGAACAGGAGTAAGGCCGTCGGACTTGTACTTCTTCAGTTCCTCGAAGGGACTGGAGATGTTGAGAACACGAGACTTGCCGACACTTCGAACACGGACGTCATCGATGAGAATGTTTCTCGATTGGGAGAAGCCGAATTCTTGGGTATGGCGCTGTGTGAAAGCGACGCCTGCATCACTGACGTTCTCTGACACGGAGATCATGAGGGAGGTATCGCTTCCTTGGTAGCGCATGTTGAGGAAGTACTCGTGCTTAGTAGACGCGGCGTCAAAGCCTTGTGCTATAAGACCTTGGCTACCCTTGGCAGAAAGAGACTCCAAGCGGGCCTTGATCTCGGGGACGACTTGTTCAGAGAATGTTATGGCGGAGGGTTCTTGGTTCTCTACCACAACATCCGCAAGAGCCATGCCATAAGCAGAGAGAATACTAGAGTAGCAAGGGATAATAGCACGCTTGATACCCAAATCGCGAGCGATAAAGACAGCATGCTGACCACCCGCTCCACCGAAGGATCCAAGGTTATGACTCGAAGCACCATATCCACGACCTTCACTTAACGTTCGAATAGGTCTTGTCATGGTCGCATTCGCAATAGCAAGGAAACCCAGCGCCAAAGTCTCCGGCGTAAAAGGTTCACCACCATCTTTCTCCCTGTTCACGGTTTCTGTCAAAGCAGCGAACTTTTCCCTCACGATCTCACGGTCTAAGCGTCGGGGGAAGAAATCGGGAATGATGCGACCGAGGAGAAAGTTGGCATCTGTGACAGTCAAGGGACCTCCTCGACCATAACATGCTGGACCGGGATTTGCGCCAGCGCTGCTGGGTCCGACCTTTAGAAGACCGTTTTCCCAGGCTAGGATGGAGCCACCGCCTGCTGCGACGGTGTTAATGTCGAGTTGGGGTGTTTGAATGGTGACTTCTGCGATGGTGCTTTCGAAGATATGTTCCAATGCACCAGAGTATCGAGCGACGTCTGTGCTTGTACCGCCCATGTCGAAGCCCAGAACAGGTGTACCGTCAGCGTCATCGTAGCAAGTCCTTGCCAGACCGACGACACCACCTGCAGGACCACTAAGAACACCTCGTAGACCGGTGAACTTGGACCAACTTGTCAGACCACCGTCAGATTGGCAGATGAGAAGATTGTTCGCACTCTCATCTTCCAATTGACCCTTAAAGTTCTTTCTGAATCCATCAAGGTATGCCATTGTCATAGGCGTGAGGTATGCATCTGCGACAGCCGATTGACTTCGGGGCACGTACTTTGCCATAGATTGAAGAACAGAAGAAGCAGAAACTTTAAAGCCCATTTCTTCAGCGAGTTTTGTGACTTGTAGTTCGTGCTCAGGATATGTGTAAGAATGCATGAGACCAATAGCAATATTCTTAAAGCCTTGCTCTTTGAGTCTCTCAAGATCTACGCGCACAGCGTCAAGATCAGGTTTCTTCATGATCCTAACAACCTCGCCCGTCTGTCCAACAACAAGCGCATCATCAGACCCAACGTCAATGTCCCCATTGCTGGGTGCCTCACTAGCACCCTCGATAGTAACACGCTCATCAACCTCGACAACAGTCTCATAAAGCTGCTCAAGTCTTCTAACCGAAAGATCAAACAGATCTGGTCGTGTCTGATTTCCAATGAGAAGAATATCCCTGAAGCCCTTCGTCGCAAGGAACGCTACACGATCACCCTTTCTTTCAAGGAGAGCATTCGTAGCGACTGTAGTTCCCATGCGAATAGACTCGATGGGGTCGAGGTCTAGTAATGAGCCCTTTGGTATTGTCTTTTCTAGAGCGTTTTCTAGAATTTGACGGATACATTCTGTGGGGGCGTCGTCGTATTCATCTGGACAGACGGAAAGGATTTTGAAGACGAGATGTTCGTCTCGGCCGGGGATTTCGGCCCAGGCGTCTGTGAAGGTGCCGCCTCTGTCGATGGCGATGCGGATGCCTTGAGATGACATTGTGAATATGGGTATAAAAAAGAGATAGGGAATTGGGTATTGGAGAGTGAATGAGAATGAATGATAAGTATTTGGTCTGTGAGTTGAAGATATATTATATTGAAGAGTCTGGGGTAGATGTTCCCCGTGTAAGTGAGTGGATTCACACCAGCGACAGTGGAGGTTAGCAGTCTGCTTACTCATCGGCAATTCCCATCAAGCCGAGTTATCTCGACCGGCAACTTCTCACTTGCCGACCGCATCTCCACTCGGCATCCTCAGCATCATCACAGTCCCAGCCCGGGCATCTCAAACCGGTCATTTACCCCGGACCCGCATATCCCCAGGTTGGAATCATTTCCATTACTCAATGATTTACCAACTGATCGGTATTCTGCAAAATGAGCACGAGACGTCCAAGAAGACTTTTGGCTGCGTGAGATACTCTGACCTTTTTATGTGGATGATGTCTGATTGTGAATAGTTGTCATAGGTGTCACTCGCAGAAAATCAAGTGTTCGGGGGACAAGCCTTGTCAGTCGTGTAATTCTACTGGAAGGGCTGATGAGTGTGAATTTCCTGCGAACAAAGAACGCAAGATACCCGTTTCTGAAAGGTACATCACCTCAAGAATACCACAAAACTCTACTAACAAAGAGTGTCAGTTATCTCAAGAAACTTGAAGAAGACAGTCGAAAGCTTCAAGCCATCTCTACACATAACCAAACGCCAGAGCCTACCCCTTTCAACAATGTCAATGTCCAAGATGACTCTCCACCCTCCCTATCCAAAGAAGAAAGCAACCTCTTCAACCCCCTCTTCGACCGACAACCCGAAAAGCCCATTCAAGAACGATCCTCTGAACCAGGTTTCATAGGCGAAGCTTCCTGCGCAGCTTTCAGCAATCGTCTCCTCTCATGTCTCGACGACACATACACACCCTCCACAGCCGGCTTATCAAATTATCTAAAACTCAACACATACGACCGTCTTCCCGTCCCCGAATTTCCAGAGCGCATGCACGTTAAACTGCTGCTCAATGTAGCGAGACGCTTCATCGGGAATTATCACCCGCTATTTCTGGAGGTTACGTTCATGAAGGAGATTGATGCGGTGTATAGACGCGAGATGGTGCCGAGTTCGCTTTGGTTGTGTAAGTTTTATGCGCTTATGGCTTTGGGAGAAATTTATACGCATAGACGAGGAGTGGGGGATAATAATCGTGTGCCGGGGACGAATTATTATGTTAGGGCTGTTGGGCTGTTGCAGGAAAATCAGGATTATTATGAGGAGCCTTCTTTGATGCAGGTGGAAGTTCTGACGCTGTTGGTAAGTACACGCGCCCTTTCATGAAAACCAGTTACTAACAGTTTTGTAGGCATGGGCTTCGAATGTCCTCGGTCGGATACGCACAGCATACTGCTACAGCGGCATCGCGATGCGCATCGCTCAAAGTCTCGGCATGCACAGATCAGCATCACGACACACAACCCTCACACCAGTCGAACGCGAAAGTCGAAGAAGAACATGGTGGGTATTATACTTCTTCGATCGTTTCTCGGCATCAAAACTTGGGCAGCCGATTACAGTTCGGGACGAAGACATAGACGTCGAAATGCCAAGTCAAGAAGGGTTAACAAAAGAAGAAATGGCCGAGTTTCTTGATCCGCAGAATCTGATTACGAATATCAAGTTGGCGAGAATCATTGGAAATATCTGTGAGTTGAGATGGTTGTATTTCAGGAGGGAGTTGCTGACTGGTTAGTGACGCACATCTATGGTATACCAAAGGCTACCAACGGTCTTTATATCCATCAAGTCCACGGCATCCTCAAACAACTCCGCGCCTGGCACGACGATCTCCGTCCCGACATGCGCGTCAAAGAACGCGGCACACCTCGCCCCGTCGCAAGTCTCCATCTAGCCTACAACCAATGCATAATCCAAACCACACGCCCCGTCCTCCTCCATCTCTTCAAAACACAATTTCAACTAACCCCAGCATCCAAACCTCGTCAAAACGTCTCCTCGATAACGCTAGCTCTTGCAGAAAGTTGTGTAAACGCCGCACAAGCTTCGTCTAGGATTGTAGAGGGTTTGTTTCTGGATGGTAGTATTGCTACGTTTGGATATTGGGATGCCCATCATATTTTTTCTGCGGCTATGATTTTGATTATGTCGGCTGTTATGAAGCCCACGGCTGTGAATTCCGATCATTTGGAGACGTTGTTAAGTGTGTTACGATCTCTAAAGAATGATGGGAACATTCCTGCTGTGGACTTTTGCGAGAGGTTATCTCACATACAAACACGAGTATCGACGTTACGAGCGACGGGGAGATTGGATGGGATTCCTCCAGTTACAGAAGAGCAGCAGAATATCACCGAGAACTGCGCTTTTCAAACGCCGATGAGTATGGATGGTTCAGGACTGAATGATGCAGGTATTATTGATTATGAAAACGTGGATATTTTGGGAAATCCGCTTATTGGGAGCTTTTTGGATGGGAATCAGGTTCAATGGTTAGATGTGCTTTTTGCAGAGGATGGGACTTTGAAGGAGTTTGCTTCTGAGATTGAAGAGCAGTTTTTGTTTAGGTAACTCTACAAATGCAATTGAACCAAGAGGTTGTCGTATCTGCCGATAGCGGTTCACTACGGCAAGGAACATTTTACCGTTTGATGTAACTCTTATCCACCATGACTCGCTAAGCGATATCATGAGATTACATGGTGTTTTCTTATCCGATCGGAGAGATATCGGTCTCAACTTATCTACTCCACAGTTAATCAATGCCGTTATAATGCCGTTGATTGACGCCACTGACTGAGTTGGAGAATTGCCATACTTCGGCATCAATTACTGAGGAACACATGATCGAGTCAATGTCTTATTCCAAGCTAGATAATAAGTCCATCCATGCGGTAATTCCTCTAGCCGAGTTATTCCCAATGACCGGCAATATTACCGGCCATGATAATACTGTCCAATAATGTTCTAATCATGACGATCCAACCCGGCAACTCTCAACTTGCCGAGTCCACGACTCATGCATCAACGGTAAAACCCCTCACAAGCCGATCCATCCTAGGAAAATGGCTAGCCGATCCCTGCTAGCCATATCTCCAAAATCCTGGGGTCTTACCCAATAATTATGTGCATCTGGGGTAGTGCGGAGATAAGCTAGATGCATGATTTCTTAAATGGGAGAGACTGCTACCCTTCTTTCAACTTTTCATCCATCCTCTCTTTTTCTTAAGCAAAGGCGAAGACTTGACTCGACTTGGTTTTATATCTCGTCACCATGTCTTCCAAACCAACAGATATCCTTCCTGACAAGGAAATCGAGGAACAACGCGGCACAGGCCAGTATGACGTCTACATCGATCCAGCTGCCGAAAAGGCTCTCCTCAGAAAATTGGACATGTGGATTGTTCCGCCTGTCATGTTGCTTTATCTACTGAGTTTTCTGGATCGTGTTAATATTGGTAATGCGAGACTTTATGGTATGGAGGAGGATCTTGGGTTGGTGGGTGATCAGGTACGTATCCATCTCTGGATATTCAATTGTGCTGTGAACTGACTTGGTTTTACAGTATCAACTTGCGGTTTCGGTGTTGTTCGTGACATATATCGCAAGCGAGTTGCCATCTAATCTTGTCATCAAGAAATTCACTCCCTCGAGGTGGATTGCTTTCATCACTACTTCATGGGGCATCGTTGCGACCCTCACCGGTATTGTCCAAGACTTCAAGGGTCTTATCGCCTGCCGTGTCCTTCTCGGTGCCCTTGAAGGCGGTCTTTTTCCCGGTCTCGCAATCTATCTCACCAGTAATTCTCCCTCCCTTCTCAACCTCATCGAAATCTAACATGTTCAGTGTTCTACACTAAGAAAGAATACGCCCTTAGGATCGGCTACCTCTTCGTCAGCGCAGCCATAGCAGGCTCCCTCGGCGGTTTGTTAGCCTACGGCATCGGCCACATGGACGGCGTAGCAGGTCTCCGCGGCTGGCGCTGGATCATCATCATCGAAGGAATCCCAACCTTTATTCTCGGCATAGCAGTATGGTTCTGGCTCGCCGACTCGCCCGACTCAGCACACTACCTCACCATCGCCGAACGCGAACTCATCGACGCGCGCATGCGTCGTCAAGTAGGCCACACGAAATCTTCTACCGAAATGCACAAAGAGGATGTCTACGCTGGTCTAAAAGACTGGAAGATCTGGCTTTTCTGCATCGGACAATTCGGCGGTGATACCATTCTCTACGGATATAGTACCTTTTTGCCGACCATTATTCGAGGTTTGGGCGATTGGAATAACGCCCAAGTTCAGGCTTTGACGATTCCTTGTTATGCCATGGGTGCTATTACGTATATCGTTGTGGCGTGGTGGTCAGATAGAAGGCAGAAGAGAGCTGTGTTTACCGTTGGACTTGGATTTGTTTGTGCTATTGGATATGCTATCCTTGTTAGCACTGCGCCTTCGGGCGTGAGATACTTTGGATGCTTCCTTGCTGCTATGGGATTATATGTTATTGTTGGATTGCCTCTTGCTTGGCTTCCTAGTAACAATCCTCGCTATGGAAAGAGAACTGTTGCGACGGGTCTGCAGCTTACTATTGGTAACTCTGCAGGAATTCCCGCTCCATTTGTAAGTCACTCCCCCTTCTTTACGAAAACTCAACTAACATGATTTCAGTTGTACAAAACACACGAAGGACCTCGTTTCGTCAAGGGTCATGCTGTTTCCATGGCTTTGGTGGCCATGTCTTCGTTCATCTATCTTGCGTTCTGGGCTTGGTTTAGAAGACAGAATAAGAGGAAGGATGAGGGTAAGGAGGATTGGAGAATCCAGGGTTTGACTGAGGAGGAGGCCGAGGAGTTGGGAGAGCATAACCCGAGATTCCACTACACTTACTAGGAGATTATGTTTGAACAGAAGCGTGTTTATGTAGTTTCGCAATTGATATCAACTGTTGTTCTTTTGATCTTTGTCTCTGGTCCCCGGAAGACGTACGTGATAGGATTATTAATCTACAGTATTTCTTCTTTTGTTTAAGCTTCTTTCAGCTTACAGAGTCTCGTGTTCAAGGCGGTGTAGTTTATCTATTATTAGTGACATACTCAGCTCTTCTGAAAACAGAGTCTAACTGCAATTGTAGTGCCCACCGTTTCCGGGCTGAGTTGTTAGTCTCCATTGGGCGTACAACTTACCGTCTGACTGGAAGATGGAATTTCAGCCCTAGATGTCCCAAATTAGTGGCGTCCAGGTCGCGCAGAGGCAAGCTGGTAATTAAGATAAGACGACGTATTTTAGCCTCTGAAATGATCGATCGCCTGAACAACCAAACGGTAGTTTTCCAATAGTCGCGATTAGCTTGGAATAAGGAATTCGGTGGCTTGGAACACTTATAATACACCGACTTCCCCAGGTAGAATATGCAATTCCTCAACTTCTTTGTCTTGTTCTGTCAAAGATGCATTTCTCTAAAGTCTCCGCTGTTCTTATGGCCCTCGCCGTCAGCCCTGATGTCCTGGCTGCCCCTTCTGATGGAAACTCTGTCAACATCAGAGCACCACAGAAAATCTACACAAAACCGGTCATCAAGACACCACCCTTTCTCCCAGTAGAATCTGAACCCGAACCAGTTCCCGAAGTACAACCCAACCCAGTAGTCAAGCCCAACCCCAATCCAAAGCCCGCCCCAGTTGTAAAGCCAAACCCAAACACCATCCAACCATCAACTCCAACCCAGGAGACAACCACCGGATTCAAGGGCTATGCCTCGTATTACTACCCGGGCGAATCAACCAGCCAATGCGGCGTCTCGTACACAAAGGGTGATTTTGTGGTAGCTCTTGATGAGCGTCGATTCGATACTAGCCTTTGTGGAAAGCAGATTCGTGTTATTACTTCTGCGGGGAGGAGGGTTGATGTGATTGTTGCGGGTTCGACCAAGGGTGGTACTGATGAGAATTAGCTGGATCTGTCGTATGGAGCTTTCCAGGCTGTTTCGAGCATTGATATGGGGATGATTCCGGTTACTTGGAATTATCTTTAGACGTCCTGTGTTTTGAGCTTGGACTACGATGAGGGATATGGTGTCGATATATGGTCTGAATGATTGATAGTTTATCTCGATGCGAGTAAATATCTGCTAAGTTTAGTCTAAGCGAGAGTTGAATGAGTTTATAATGAACTAAAGACGTATGTTTTGTTTCTGAGTTGAGAGACTTGTAAAGTAGAAACCCTTGATACGTTGCCAGACCTTAACTAAAAGATCATGGGGCCCAGATACGGATGAAGCGGTCAAGTTTCCAGCTCGATGTGACTCCGAAGTCATCCAGTTACCATCAAACATCCCTAGAATGCAAACAAATAAATCAAAGGCGGAACAACAAGTTCAATTCCAGCCGCAGCCTTCAACCATCCAGCCCCCCAACCAACACTCAGTCCAGAAAGACTCCTCCCAACACCAGCCAGAAACATAACAACACCAAGAATAGCTAAAGGAGCCTGTCTCGTCTGAAGATCATTGCTAATCCACCACAGCATCGCGCCGTATCCGCCCCATGTCGCTCCTAGGAAGCGAAGTTGGTTGTCTACTACTGAGAGTGTAGTTTTTGGAAGTAAGGCTCGTTCGGAGGCTGGGATGAGGAGTTTGTGGCCGCCGATTACGTCAGCTGTGCCTGTGGCCATGGAAAAGATTGAGAAGGCTTTTAGACCTGTTGATAAGATGGTGTGTTCTGACATTTTGTAGAGAGTATGAGTATAGAGTATTATGATACTTTCGATGCGAGTTGAAGAATGTTGAGTTGAAATAGCGTTCTCTGACTGCAGCGGAACTATGTTCTTATATCCTTTTACGAATTGTATTTTTTCATCTGTGTGTAAATCCACTTTATTAATCCTTCCACGTTGTGCTTATGGTCCGGAGTTTCCGACGGTACAATCTCGCTGTCCGACGCTGCCCGGAGCTGTCTCTAATAGGAAAGAGCGTGCAGAATATTTGAGGTCGTTTCCTGGTGCAGATCCAACGTCAGAATTAAGCTTACATGTTCTCTGACAGATATTCGCCACACGGAATTTGGCTAGCTTAAGTAAAAAGCAACTTTTCGAAACTCAGTATTTATTGTATTAATACTACCAAGCCCGCCATAGCTGACAATCTGAAATCTTGCAAATGTCCTTGAACGTCTCTTATTCCCCTTTAGCAGAACCGGACTCGGCTTGGGTACTCCAAGCATCAGATTTATCAGCGACAGAGTTACCATGCCGCCTCTCTCCTGAAACGACTGTGAATCCGTGCCACGGCCCGTCCTTTGTACTCTGGTTTATCCATCTTAACAAGGGTGAAGCTGGATCTATATATTTGTGTGAGCAAAAGCATACCTTAACGAAGTAGCTACTCACCCGCTTCCTGATTGATGCGGTATTGACTCGCCTGGGTAGGTGAGTTTGAAGAGGTATTGTCTTGAGACACTGAAGCTTTGTTGTTGTTATTCATCATCGCGCTTTTAGGTCTCAAACAGAACATGAAAATGATTTTGAGTGCGATAAGAAATATCAAGGAGTGCGGAGGCCTGAGCTCACTGGATGATCTAGAAAGACAACTGAATTTCTGTGAAGTAAGTCTAGTCTTTTATACACATCTTGCTTGTATCCCTTTGGCATCATCAACTAGCAATTACCACTCAATATCGCAGGAGAAGCTGCAATATCAGATTAGTCTCCAGGGCCATTTCTTCCATTGGAGCCATTATGAAAACTGCCCTCCATAATGCATGCTTGAATTTGTGCAATAACAAAAGAATCAGGGCCATTTCTGTGAATGGAATACATTTTCTGTTCATGTCCTTGTGAAGTTTGCCAGCCTCACCATGAATCTTTGATTCGAAAGGCCCCTTGAGGCTCTAAAGGGCCAAATATCTGATTGGGTAGGCTGCTCGAACAGCTGTCTCAGTTCTCACTTCGCCGCGCGGTTCTGAAATCGAAAACTGTGTCGTCATGCTACTCACAGGGCCAATTGTCTCATTAGTTGCTCAATCCGTAAGGGGGTCGGCGATCAACAGAACGATGCCTTCTCCATCAAACCTGACGAATCAGATAATTGGCCCCCAAAGCCTACTCAGCTTGAAAAGGTCCTTGGGCGTTTCAGCCATACACAACACTTCCGCACTCTGCGCAAGTATGCATTGTCCAATCAAAATATTGGCCCCTCGTCTGTGTCACGGTTGGCAGCTTTCAAGACATGACGCCCAAAGCTGACTGAGCCTGATATAACAACCAGGGCCCCAGTTGCCCGAATCTCTTCCTTTCTTGTTTCCTCTACAAGTTTTGCCATAACTAGCCACCTCTATCATAACACTTTGTTACCTGTGCCGGGTATAGTCTCGGCGCATTAGACATTAATAGTGATCATTTAGTCGATCTTTTCGAAAGTCAGGTCTCAGAACGCGTAAAAGTCAAATCAACACAACGGAGAGGAAGCGACCAACGTAATGCTACAATTACTCATCATTTTTCGCAGTATGATTCATCCCCATGGAGGTCTAATGAATGGAACGATGTCTCGTCGCCCTTGTCTGGCATTGAGTACCTTGGAGATCAGGACTCATCTGGCTATGGCAATGACCCAAGAAGTGACCGTCGCAATGTTAGCGTTCGATCCCACCAGGAAGTTCACCCAAATCCGTTTCGATGGCAACAACTTCTTCAGTCGTCGCAGTCCTGGGGCATTGACCCCCGAGTCCTTACTCTTACTGTAGAGAAGGTAGACAGAAGCTCACCTCTTCCTACTCTACACAGCTCTCCTTCGACCGACGCTATGGGATCGGTGTCACTAGAGGTACCCTCTCCCATACATGTCATATCAGAGAGATCAAATCCACTTCCGTCCAATATCGATACTCTTCTACCCACCATTCCATCAGAACCCCCTGAGTACAGCAAGTCATCTACAGCATCTAGCCCTGCATCAGTTGCGTCTCATTTCAATTGCGACTTCTGCAAGGTTTCACTTGATAATGTGGATTCTATCTGGTAAGCATTCAGTCGCTTTTCACAGGATCTAAAGCTTACAGACCGTAGTGCCCATATAATCGAACAACATGCCCAGTCTTCAGCCATTCGTTGCGGGAGAGTGAATTGCGGGAGTTTTAAAGACCTAAGGTCTCTAAAGCGGCATCTTATCAACATACATCTACGGATGGTATATGTTTGTCGCTGTGGACACACAGGACGCAGAGACAAACATCTCGGTCATTTACGTTCAAACATCTGCACCGGACGCGGCCTTTATCGATGCACCTGTGGCCGCGAATTTCGCCAAATAAACGCTCATCAAGCTCACATCAGTTGGTGTGGCAAAGGGAAGAAAGGCCGACGGAAGAAGTAGTCGACAAGGGGAGGAGGGTTCAAGTAAGACAGAGTAACGAGTTCTCGATACATCAGGACGGATAACTCCATATACTCAGGGAGTAGTACATGTTATGATATGTTATGGCCCACGGAGCTTTACCGATTATGTTCGCTTTTCTTTTCTTTTCCTTGCGTTCATCCTGAAGACTCCTGTATTCTTTATCCGTTCGATGCTCTTAGGCGTAAAGGACTGGCGGAACATGTATATCATAAATTCACCAGGCGTCTCGGACTAAACACTCACTCATTATCTGAAAGCAGTAATAATACTTTTCTTACTCTCACCATCTCATCGCTCTACCATGATCCCGATGTCCTTTATGTTGAGATCGCCTCATCGGTGGTTTTGACCTTAGCCTTAGGCTCTTCGATCCAAGCTCCGATACATTTACAAGCCCTAGGGATTGTTGTTGTTGCCGATGGGAGGAAAGAAGCAATATGAGAGGTGGCCTAAGATTGACTAGATGAGGTTGGTGGCGGCAGCAACGAGGTTCTTGCTGTCGTGCTTGAACACGAACAGTGTTTCGTCCTTTTTGGCAGCCCGGGAGGACCATGTCGGTCGGTATGATCACAATGTGTCCGTTCTCCAATCATTTCAGATTCATAGTCCCAAACGGTACCGATTGGGCATACCTCTGGATCGCCCTCGTTGGAACTCAATTGGTTCATCAGACCCAGGAAGGGTTCGAGTGTTATGACTCTAGCTGTCGAGTCTGGGAATTTTGACGCGCTGGCGCCTCAGTAGACGTACAGCTTCAAGTTTGGGAAATGGTCTTTTCCCTCCAAGTCTGAAAGATCGAATTGACTGGCGTCAAGATGAGTGTTGGACGGGATCAGGTGGGTATTAGAAGAGATATACTCTAAGTCTTAGGCTAAAGAAATAAAGTAGCCTAAATCCTAGCCTAAGGTGTCCTAAAGATTTCGTCTCTTATGCTCCTGGCAGCCAATTCCTTCGACACCATGAGAGGAACTCGACGTCAGACTCCCCTTCCGTATCGGTGTCTTGTTGTCTCGATTTTTTCTTGTGTCGGTTGTTCAGCTCGATGGCCGTGAAGTATGTCTTGGTCTTCCCTGTGACCATGTCGTTGGACAGAAATGTATGGCGGTAACCGTCGAGACCAAGAGAGACGATGTTGGAAGCATCTATTTAAGTTAGCCAGTCAGTTCAATAATCCCAAACGGTACCGCGTGGACGAGCCCGGAGCTTGCAGATAGGAGATAACTTACCGTCCACTTGATGTGGCTTGAGAGGCTGGACAACTCTTCCGTTATCGCCGCTGTACAGCTTCAGCTCAGGCCAGGGAGTGATGCCGAATCCATCGCACATGTCGTTCGGAGGTCGGTCTTGGACAGGTTGGATCGGAGCCAGGGTGTGCTCCAGCTGGTACTGGTAGCGACTAAGCTGCATAATCTTCTCCTGCTACTCTGGGTGCTGTCGAGCGAAGTCGCTCACCACTTCAGACTCTCGTTGTTTTTCCATAAAGGCGTTGACGTCTTTGTCTCGGACAAGTTTTTCCACGTTGGTAACCGCCTTCCGTGTCTTCGCCATTAGTCAATGAGTTCAATAATCCGGAACAACGCGTGAATGTCGATCGACGACTTACCATCAACTTGATGTGGCTTCAACGGCTGGACAAACCTTCCATCGTCAGCACTGTAAAGCTTCAGATCCGGCCAAGGCGTAATGTCGTATTGTCGACAAATTTCGTTTAAATCCTGGCCGTGTCCGGGCTGAAGTGAAGCCAGAGTATGTTCAAGGTTGTACTGGAATCGACTTAGCCGCATCATCTCCTCTTGTTGGTCTGGATGGTCAAGGAGGAAGTCGGTCACAACATTTGATCGACTCTGACGTTCGAGGAAGGCATTCACGTCTCCTTCTGGGATGAATCGATCCAGACTTGTGATTGTCTTTCGGGTCCTCGCCAATCTGTCCTCAAAGTCTGGCTGGTTGTGGTGTTCCTTCAGCAGTCTTATCTGCGCACGAAAGCCTTCTGCCGAGATAGGCTCCATCTCATCAATCGATTCATCCTTGGCTCGCTGCGGAACGCGTAACTTGATGATGCGAGATGGCTGTGCCATCCAGAGGAACTGTGTGCTGATATCAACCGCGTCCAAGCCATCGATTGGTACTGGGGCTTCAGGGTCCGGGGGAAAGACTCGGTCGGGGAACGGAATGCGTCCTTCCTCACGTTCCTTCTCCCTCATTTCCCTGTTGTACTCCCGGGCGCGGGCGCGTATCTCCCTTTGAGACATGGCAGCACCCTCCATCTGGATAGCCTCGGCTAGTCGGAGCCTTGCAGTGCCGGATATGGGGGCATCCGGGACATCGGCCAACCGGGCGAGCTCGGGTTTCACGTACCCAGGGAACTGGGACTTCTTCGTCGGTGCGGGACGCCCAATCCAGGCGCCGCGGCCTAAACGACGGATGACCAACTGGTAGAAAAGAAGGATGGCCCGATGAAGGTCTTCCATCGAGAAGGTGTCGGCGATACGCTTCTCGATGTCTCCACCGACTTCAGCTGTCGTGGGGAGGCGATGAGGGTAATCGCTGGCGTCCCTAGTATAGGGTCGTTTCCTATCCCATGCTTGCGGAGCAAAAAGCAATAACTGGACAGCGTGTACCAGTATGAACGCCTTTGGAGCGACCACCATCTCGTCTCGGTCGCCTGCTTGTCCGGTGGTGACATGCTTGTTAAGGACAGGGATAAGCGTAGGCCTGGGACAAAGCTTCACAACCCGATCAACCAACAATCTTACTTGCGGGTCTGAGTCATATTCGTTAAGAACGTCGACGGGTGCGGGACGTGAGATTCTTCTTCCATCAGTGTCGTTGTTAGGGTTCTTCTTAAGCTTATCAAGGTCCAGATTCATGGTCCTGACGAAGCTCTGAAAGTCGAACTCGAGGCCCGCTGCGTCGTCGTTGGTCTGCTAGAGCATTGCCATTTCGGTGTTGACGATATCCTCATCGATTTCGATGTTGAGGGCAGGGACGTTGGCTTGGGACAGGATTGCACCACTCGATCGGCCAACATTCTGACTTGTCGGTTTGTTTCGTACTCGTTGAGGATGTCGACTGGGCTAGGCTTGTTTGGTCGACGTTTGGCTTGGACATCAGTGCCATATGTCTGGCCGCTAAGGTGCTGTTGGAGATCCTCATTCATTCCAGTGATGAAGTCCTGGAACTCATGCTCCCTACCCTCCGCTTGGTCGTTGGTCTCCTAGACCATTGTCGAATCCGCGTTGATATTGGCCTGGTCCATCTGGAAACCGTTGTGCACGGCCAATGCTGCTTGGTGAACGAGGTCGGCAACTGCGAATCGGTTAATATAATGATCAAAGGTTTCGTTCAGAATGCTGGATTTACCAATGCTGTCAACATACGAATTCATTTCCAGGACGCCTCTGAAAGCGCAGTATGGGGCCAGTTCTGTGTTGGACCCCATTGTCGATTTGAACAGGAAGTTGACCAAAACCCCCTTCGGGTACTTGAACTCCTGGTGCTTCTTTGCCATTCGGGCGGCTTCCAGTTCACTGACGACAGGACCTTCATGGGTGGTATGTGAGTAATGGCTGTTATTGTCGAGCCATTTAGGGTACTCCATAGATGGGTGCTGGTTGTCCTGATCGAAAATTCGCTTCACACTTAGAAAGTTATGATGCCATTTTGTAGGTTCCAGCTGGTCTTTGTATGTGGCTGTGGTGTCGTCTCCTGGGGCCTGACTTGCAGCCGCTGTCGCCTTCTTGTTGCGAGTCTTCCTGGGTGGCATCTTGGTGGATGTGCTCATGCAGTGCGTCGGGATGTCAGAAGACTTGCCCGCTAAGAGCCTAAGAGACGAAAGAATTTGATCATCTCAGGCTCGCTTAGGCTAGCACTTAGGATACTTTATTTTAGTAGCCTAAGCCTTAGAGGAGACCTGCAGGACCTTCGTGGTAAGTGTGTGAGTAGTCATTATGGTTGTTGAACCATTCAGGATACTCGAGCTCGTCGTGTTCATTATTGTCATTGAAGATCCGCTTGACACTTCGGAAGTTGTGGTGCCATCTTGTGACGTCTGTCTGTCCAGTATTGGCTGAGGTCTGCTTTGCTGCAGCCGCTGGCTTCTTGCTGCGAGCCTTCTTAGGTGCCATACTGGTGGATGTAAGGAGCGAAAGCTGATGCCGATGTCAGAATGCGGGCGCGAGGATTGATAGGAAGATTTCCAACGGTACCGTTCTGGATGGTGAAAATAAGCTGACTTACTTTGGAGAGAGGAGAAAAGTAGCCCGGCCGGTGGCCGGAGAGGGTTGGACAAAGCTGCGGCGCGAACCTCTGTACCTGATCTTGATAGCCGACCACTGTCCCTTTCGTGAGGTGAGCTGTGATGAGTCAAAGTCCAGGTCGAGAGCGGATGTCGTGATCGTAGCTGAGTTCGTGGAAGAGCTGAGGAGAGTGAAAATTTATGGTTGAGATTTGAGCTGAATCCTGACGAAACCTCAGGCCTACGCGGCCGCTGGGTGGAATAAAAGGTTACGCTGCCACCTCCTGCCAGTGCCAGCTCTGCCAGCTTCATGAAACCAGGAGATTGGCAGTGGTGGCACATATACTCCAAACACTCTTTAGGCACCAATGGTTGTTTCTTAAAAGCGACTGTATTTGTTTGCATTCAGTTAATGTTACATACCAATTCTATTGTTCTGTTTGCTAAGCCTACAGCAAACAAGCGCCCTACTCTGTGATATCGGTACTGACAGTGACACTCTTCCAATCATCCAAAATCTCCAGCGTCTCACTAAGCTTGTTCCGAATAAACACATCCGCATCACTGCCCAGAATAATCCTCACAGGGACATCCCTCCCCTTTCCAACACCCGTACCTGTCAGAATGTCCACAATGACCTTTGTTCCCTTCTTCACATCGCCAGGCTGATTGTTATCTGTTTGCTCCAAAGCCTTGCGCGTCTTGCCTGTGGGTGTGCTCTCATCATTGTACACGTCCATTCGCTTCTTGGAAGTGACCTTCACACCAGGGTTGAGGAAGCTTGTGCGGAAGTAGCCTGGCTCGACAACTGAAGCGAGGATGTTGAACGGTTCAAGTTCATAGCGCAGGGACTCGGCGAGAGAGGACACGCAGGCTTTCACCATGGAGTAGACAGAGTAGGTAGCGCCTCCTCTCCAGGAACCGATACTGCCAAAGGTCACGATCGTGCCACGACGGCCATTCTCTCCGACACTTTGCTCCCTCATTCCCGGGAGAAAAGCCTTGATGGTGTTGAAGATGCCAAAGACATTAGTGTTGAAGCTGTCATACAGCTCCTGCTGCGAAATCTCCTCAGCGGCGCCGTCAAGAATGAATCCAGCGGCGTTGATGAGATAGTCAACACGGCCATGTTTGGCGTAGACATCTTTTGCGATTGCTTCAAGGTCCGAAATGGGTGACGTTACGTCGAAGGCTAGGGTATGGGCTCCTGCGTCGGCAAGGTCTTGGACACGGGATGTGCTGCGTGCTGTTGCGATGACAGTGTGACCTAGTTTGAGGGCATGGAGCGCAATACCATGGCCGAAACCTGATGATGCGGCTGTAATGAACCAAACTGGTGAGGACATGATGATACTGGGAGTTGTATTGTGTGCGTTTGTTCGGTGGTTGTTTGTCAGTGCTTTTAGATCAAGTATTGTTAACACAAGCGATGATGAAAATGATGAGACATCTTCTCCAACCGTACATCCAGGTCTTTAAATGCATTATATTCCATGTATCACAGATCAATGACGCTACTAACAATAGTATCTCCGACGGGAATGATGATCTTCTAACCCCGAAACCGATGAAGCATCACGACAAAAGCGGGGCTCTAAACGCCGAAACCCAATCCCATGTTAGTCTAGTGTTGCCACCCACATAATCATCGGCGTTTGTACAAGCTGCCAATCAGTTTGGTAGAGGTGGCGGACGGATTGAGCTTGATTGTTTTTCGGACATTGTGAGTAAGCAAGCCGAGCAAGGTGTCGCTATGTTACGTGATTGCTAACTACTTCAATGAATTGATGCACTAAGCCAAGTTCAAGATCATTAATGTCAACATGAAATGCAATATGGACAAGACATGAACTTGGTATTCTTATTGCATTAACTGTTCGCCAAGTATCGCAACAATATCCTCCCATATCCACCCCCTCTCAAGGCATAGGTATCGCAGAGACAAGCAAGCTCATTCCCTTCAAGATTTGTATCCTGACCGTTTGCGTAACAATCTCTAGCCAGAGCTCGTAGAATTCGAACAATGTAAACACAAAAGACAACTGATCTGTTGTTGCTACATGCTGAAGTTGTGGTTACATCCTCAGTGCTTGTAGTGGTGTTGATGTCTTTTACAGTTGTCATCTCAATTGCGGTTGTCGTATCATTACAAGCAACTAAGCTCATACCACTTAAACATTGTATTTCGATAGGTAAGGGGTGTAACCTCCGGGGAAAAGGCACACGACCGAATCTCTTCAAAGACGACGAAACGACAGTCATCTTTCTCGAGACAGTCTTCAAGACACCCAGGAACTGACCCGTTCCGACCTGATCCAGCGTAGCCGCTGTCATAGTCTAACAGATATCTCTTTTTGCCACAGATGGCGCCGTAGGGGGCAACACTATCTGTTTCGGTAGGGGTGGTTGATGTTGTGATGGTAGTAGCGAGTGTCTTGATGGTTGGGAGAGCGGATATCTCAGTAGACTTGAACAAAGTACTGTCGCTACCCGTTAATGACTGTTCCAAATTGGACACTGAGGCGAGTACGTACTTTTCACCTAAAGAAACAACATCAGTTGACGTCTCAACACCGACAGCAGTAGATCACGACGGCTTCAACGGTCCGGCTTTAGCGGTGCGAGTACCAAGCACCGCAGCCGCAGCCAAGATAACCGCACGAACAAGAGGACGAAACATCTTGTAGTGAATCAAGGATAGACTAGCTATAGGGCGGATGATTCAAAAGTCTAAAAAGCATGATAGATATAGGTAATGCTAATTTAGAAAGCTATTTATGGTACTCATCGTGAGTTAACTTTGTAGCATTCACGATATAACCTTTGGTCGTAAGCCTTGATTGACATAACCTTCAGAATCAGCAATCTTAAATTTATTGTTTTGTTGAGTTTGACTTTGTAACTATTCTCTGTGTATATGTTTTGTCAAAAGTTAAATGAATAGTCTGACTTCATCCATTGAGATCTCTATCCCTATCAAGGATCATATTCTCCACACGATCATCGTTCGTGAATCATGTTCAGCAACTGCCGCGACTCTTTTCGCGTCCTTTGGGTGGCATCTTCGTAGGTCTGTATGTTCGTTAGGATACCGATACCGTTGTCTTGATCCGAAACGTGAGTTCTTGAATTGATGGGGAAAGTTGGAGCGGTGCCGTTCCGAATGCGAAGATGAGCACTCGGACTGTTACAACTGTGTCTCTAGACTGACATACTAATTAAGCGGTGGTAAACGGTTCATACTTGATCGCCATCAGACATTGTAAGTAAGCAAGTTGTTGTCATGGTTCAAGGACTAGTGCTTCAATTCAGTTCTAGAATGAGTGCGCTGGGCATGGGAAGCTTTGCAGACGCTCACTACGAGACCAATGCGTGCAAAGACAAAAGGCATCGTAGCAAGAATTGAACATATCACCCTCATTGCAAACAATCTGCCTCAATCCAAATTATACCCTCTCCCCTTTTAATTCGTAGGCGCAGCATTCTACATCGCAAAAGCACGCAGGCTCATATCACTTAAAATTCATCTCCGAATCATCAAACCATGGAATCTCCGACCAAAGCTCGCAGACGGAGTCCTGTTCAAACGCGGCAATCACACATCCAGATGCATCCAAATAACTCTACATACACTCATCCACTGTTCTGGAACTGCCGAGTCACACGCGGCCCTTGTTCATGGTACGGTAGCCTTGTCTCTCGCAGACTGTTTCCTTAGGAGGAGTACAGGTCGAAGTTGCTGAGGTAGTGGTGGTAGCTTCGGTGGTTACCGTGATGTCTCTAGCGGTTGTTGTTATAGTAGGTGTCTCGGTTTCACTGCTGGGCATAGAAGATGGCTCTGTGGTTGTGGTTATGTCGATGATAGTGGTGATGGCTTCATCAGTTGTAGAAGCCAATGCCTCGGTCAGAAGAGTGAATAAGGCGCCCTCGCTGTTCACACATGTTAACAACCATTCTCATCCTTGAAGAAAGTGAGACCTTACGTTTCGCTGAAGAAACAAGACTGATTGACGTCTCAATGATAGACTCCGAGACAGCGGTAGTTGAACCAGAAGGGTTACAGTCCCGAGCTTCGCAGCAAGATCAACAAACGGACAAACTGGCGAGACATGGTTAACAAGAACAACAATGAAGATATAGGGATCAGAAAGAAATCGCTTCGCCCTTGTATTCATTCTCCTCTGTTTCTTCTACTCATCAAGCTTTGATGTATCGTGGTGGTTTCGACGCTTCATTGGACGCTATCATCGATGCAGCAGTTCACCAAACGTCTAATGCTTTCCAGATAAGCGCCTTCAACAGTTTGCGGCTGGCGTGGGCTTGCTCAGGCACAAGTCAATTTAATGTTACTCACATCGCATTCTAGCAAATTGCTATACCATAAGTAATCGAGAAAATCTAGACGCATGTTGTAGGGGTAAATCACTGCTGGCCAGAGTCGTCAAAGGCATCGGAAGGGATACTACATGATACCCATGGTTAGGACATATCTCCATCAAACCAGTCACATCTCAGTCAACTTCAGTCGTTAAGAATTATGTTCATACAGTAATGACTAACAATGCCACGTCATACCAATCTTCTAGATCATACAATGCAATGCCCAAACGCCAGGCCGTTAAACTCCAGGCTCATAAACAATCCATCAATTCACAAAACCCCAGCTGCTCTTCATCGCCATGTACCCCCGGAACTAACTTGGCGGCGAGGCACGGCTGACGAGCCAGTACCGATAGTAATCCTCCTCGCAGGTCCGCTAGCCATACCGCCCTGTGGACTTCCACCATTCGTTTCCGCCGGTCGTGCGCTGCTCATGTTCATGCGTCTAGCTTGACCTTGAGTCAAGGCTCTGTCTATGGTGAGGTCGTTTGCGAAGCAAGCCATCGGGGGAGATCTTCTCCTCTCGACGCTTCCTCTTCGGAGTCGGGAGATGCCGTTTGTGGTGCTGGCGAGGGCTCCGGAGAGACTGGGTCTGGGAGCGCGTTCGGGAAGGGATCCTATGGAGGAAACACGTCTGTTGCTTGAAGCGCCTGTGCCGGCCATGATGCTCGCTCTACGAGCTTTCTCTTTCATGGCGGTACGGAGAGCTGTTTGGAGTTTTCTCGCGTCGATGGTGCTCGTCTCAGAGTCAGATCCAGATCCGGGAGGGTTGTTTTCGTCATGTACCTTGTTGAGATGTCGGATCGGTCGTGGAATACCCAGCCCCGATGGCGATGGAGAAAAGTTGCCGCTCTTAGTGACATCTAGTGATCGCAGGGGTGGTGTTCGCTGAACGTCGGGGGAAACGGAACCTAGGTTAAGAGACATAGTTGGAGCCTGTGGTGAGCCGCCAGCAAGAGAGTGTCTAACCCCCTTGGACAGGAATCCGGCTTGAAATCTGCTTGACTTCGCGCCTCCTAGGATACTGGTCTCGGTGACATCGGGGCTGGAGCTGTCATCCAGTGTCGATTCTTCAAACTTGGGCTGTTCGGGTTCGAGGTAGGATGGCATCGGGGGTGGAATAAGGCTCTTCTCGGGTGACGAAACATCTGGAGAGTTAAACTTTTGAGGTGTCTTCTCAAAGTCAGCTAGCGTACCCTCCTCAGTCTCATCATCTCTCCATCGAACTCCCCCCTTCTTCTTCATCTTCACCGGCGTGAAGCTGATGCCCTTCTTGGAGGCTCCCATCACCTTACGTCGTCGGGGAGAACCCTTAGTCGGGCTGAGTGGTGTAGACTCAGGCATGAAGACGGGCTGGGCGACAGGCTTGGGGTGAATGGCGATAACCTTCTTGCGCTTGGGTGTGCCTCGCTTTCGGGGCGAGAAGACCTCAACTACGGGCATGGAGCCATCAGGCTTAACGACGTGACCAGCAGCAGCGAAGCCTGTCTGAAGGAGACGGTTGATCATCTCCTTTGCGTGAGAAACGGCTTCCTCTTCATCCATCTCGAGAGTATCGTGAAGTGATGAGAGGATTTCGAATTGGGCGGTAAGAAGCATCTGGACCATGGCAGCATCACCTGCCTTATCCTGCTCGAGAACCTCCCTGTATGCCTCGCGGTTGAAGTTGGCCTTGAGCAACTCGGCTTCGCGAGTCAAGTTGTCATTCTCTCCATTATCGGCGCCCTCTGTTCCTTGAAGCTGCTGCAAGCTGTGTGACAGCGCTGTGTCAATAGCTCGCTCCCAGCCAGACTTCTCCAGCTTCTGATGGATATGGTGTCGGCTGTTCTCCAACTCAACAAGGATGCCCTGGGCCGTCTTTCGAATAGCGACCAAGTTCTGAGGCATGGAGTCCTCATCGCCTCGCTGATCGCAAACAGTGTCGAAAGCAGCAATCCATCCTGACAGCATACCGATGCGTCGCTCGAAACCCTTGAGTCGCTTCATGTTGTTAATACGCTCCTGGCGCTCGGTAGCAGAGTGTTCGTAGGCAGTTCGAAGTCGCTGAACTCCCTCTCGAGCCAGGGCCTCTCGCTTGTCAGCTTGCTTTCGGAATTTAGCAAAGAACGTAGCTTCGGCGTTCTTCTGCTGGGCCTTGAGCTCGTTGATCAAGGCCATCTGCTCGTCAATCTTGACCAAGAAGTCCTTGACGTGGCGGTTCACGTTGAAGACGTTTCGCGTCACCTTGGTCTGGATGTTCTTGGCTCGGTTGGCGTATCGGAGAGTGTTTTGTGTTTCGTCGAAATGCGCACTAGACGGCGAGACACAAACAATCATGACCGTCTTGCAGTTGCCGCCGAGAGAGAATTTCAAAAGTCGGGTGAGCTTGCTGTTTCGGTAGGGAACGTGTTGCTTCTGGCGACGATCGCAAAGGGCGTTGATGCAGCTTCCGAGGGCGAGAAGGGACTTGTTGATGTTGGCACCCTCTGTAAGACGCTCGCCGCGGTTCTTGGTGACTGACGCTCGTTCGGAACCAGCAAGATCGATAATACTGAGGGTAGCCATCGTGTGAGGCTCGTTGGTACCGGCTGAGCGGTCCTTCTGGGCAATGTTGATTTGAAGAACGGCGTGCGATCGGGAAGATGTAGCGTTGGCCTCGGTAGGCGATACTGTGCGGTATTCGTTTCCTCGAACAATCATGTCCATGACTTCCTGGACATCCTTGGGGTGGTGACTCGTCAAACCGGGTACTGAAACAGCCTGGTTGCTGTCCTCTCGGAGCATCAAACCAGCCTTGCCTCCACCACCAGGAACCAGCAAGTCACGAATCGTCTCGTTGTAAATCTCAAGATAGCTGAGACTCAGTTCCGTAACCTTCTCTTGACTGCGCTCCTCAATCTTCTCGAACAATTCTTGCATGGTCATAAAGATGATACCGGGGTGTTGTGCGGTACCGGTAATGGTATGCGTCTTTCCACATCCCGTGGCACCGTAGGCGAAAACAGTCGCATTGTATCCCTCCAGAACACTGTCGAGGAGTGTTCGGGTAGTTCCTTCGTAGACTTCGGATTGTGTTGTGTTGTCGTCAAACACGCGGTCAAAGGCGAAAACTTGGTCCTTGACCTTCTTCGATGTGGGGAGAACTGAGCGACCGAATTTGTGAACGGGGTTGTCCTCTGGAGGGTCAAAGACTCTGTGTTCTGTTAGCTTTGATCTTGGTGTTTGCAATCTTGGAGCGCGTACAAACAACGGTCGTCGACGACCTTGATCACACTTCGAATACCGCGTTGGTGAAGCATGGGTGTAGGCGCAGCGGCCAAAGAACCGTCACCGAGAAAGACCGTTCCATTATCGTTCTTTTGTCTGCCATATAATTAGCAATAAACTTCGTGGTATTGCCATGTCAAACCTACAATTGCGCGGCTTCTCGAATCGTAAAAGGACGAACTCGAACTAAAATAACGGTCAACAAAAGCGCAACACTCCAATCCCGAGAAAAGTGCACCGTACCAGCAACAGTAATTGAAGACTGTCCTGAATCGCTTGGAGCGGCCGTAATAGCCATGATATCCTCGTTTCGCTCGCTTCGCGGGTGTTGTTTGCAATCGGAGAGCTTCAGATCACCACCTCAAGCTCTTTTGTGGCGTTGCAGCACGGTTTATCGGTGAGGAAGGCGTTATAAAGTAAACAAAAGCGGGACAGCAGTTTTTAGAATGAGAGGCGCGCTCTATGGTTGAGCAGATTTGATCATAGAAAAACAAATAGTTCAAGACTTAAACTCGAACAGAAAACAAAAAGAGAAGAAAATGATGCACCTGTTTGTTAGTATGCTCCCGGTAGTTTGTTTAAAAGAGTGAGTGTCAGTTTAGAGCTGCCGAAGCGAAGCACGGTTATGGGTGACGTCTGGTTTGGTTTGTTTTCTGATACGTTTTGAGGGTCTGGGGGGTCATGTTGCTGTGGTTACCCCCTAGCGCCACTCTTTCTAGGGGTACCCTGTTAGTCTGTAAGTGCTTCAATGCGAGTGCTTGAACCCCCTATCGATCTGCCTTAACGGAGACGGAGGAATCAATTAAAGATATGGAGCTGAGTCAAGCGATGGAGCCACTTGCTAGGTGTTTTTGAGCTATTTGTCGTTGCTTTTTGAGGCTGGTGATGTTTTGATACTGAGGCTGGTGTAGCATGGTCCTCCACTAGACCAACATAACGTGAATAATTGGATCAAGATGGACAACAAACAGGGGATCATGCAAGACCCACGACAAGAGAAGTCAAAATAAACATGACAGGATAAACATTGAGTGACGTGGGCTTCTCATATCGAGTACTAGGAGCTATGGAGATATGGAAATAATATGGTTGGAGCCCAACATGGAATTCTGGGGAAGTGCATCTCCATTGTAGGGTAGCTTTGACGGAAAAGGTTAACCAATGCTTCCTAAGATCTTTTGATCATTTGATAGGTCATTTTCTTTAACACAATGCGACCTCGCTCACTTATTGTGTCTTTTTTTTTTTCTCGCAATTCAACACGATGAGATTGTTTGGTGTTAGAATATGGGAGAATTGGCCGCTGAAAGCATAAGAGATGAAAGAATTTGGTCACCCTAGGATAACTTAGACCAACGCTTAGGATACTGTATCCCGATACCCTAAGCCTTGGAAGACAAGCCTTCTGCTACTATCAATTTGGCCACTTTTGACATTCAGCTCATTGTGAGAATCTCGACACGACTAGAGCTTGCTCATGATATCAGGTCATCATCGGCCATTCCATTCAGATGTCGAGTACAGCACTTGTCAAAAAGACTCGAGGAGAAACTTCACATCCTACAGTCACATACAATGAAACCTCTGTTGTCAACTGCATGTCCATTGCAAACACAAAACCCATCAATTAACTTCAGTTTACAACCAAACGCCAACCATGCAATCAATCCCTAAACAGCCATCTCTTAAGCATCCACAAGCGCATACCTCGGCAGCGCAGCCATCCTCTCCTCAGGACTAATCTCCGCATCATCGTAGAACATCCTCGCCTTCTTCTCCTTCTTCTTCTTATCGCCCTCTCCCTCGGCCGCCGGCTTGATGCCCGCTTCCGCCATACGGATCAGGTTGTCAATGTCGTCAGGTGCACCGGGACGTTGGGGAAGACCGGCTGGTGCTGCTGCGCCGGATGATGGGCGGGCTGGGAGGTTGCTGGCTGCGTAGGGGTACGGTGGTACGGCGGCGGGTGCTTGGAAGGTTGGTTGCTCGTAGGGGTTTTGGGGAGTGTATACGGGAGGCGCGTTCTATGTATGTTAGCGAATCTTCTATATCCAAGAACTGTAAAACTCACGAAAACAGCTTGAGGCTCAGCGGCGGGAGGAGCTGGAGGGGGAGCATTGGGATCAACGCCTCCGTTGGCAGCAATCTCCTTCTTCCTTTGTCTAAACTCGGCCATTCTCTTCTTCAACTCCTCCGGCGTCTCGGTCTTGATCTTCTTCTGCTGATGACCCTGTCCAGGCAGAGGGTTTCCTGTCGCGATCTGTCTATCCTTCTGCGCCTGCTGGAAGTTCTGGAGAATGCGGTTGCGGTGCTGGTCGAGCATGTCCTGGGGGATACCCTCCATGCCAAAAATTTCCACCTCGAGACCTTGTCTGTTCGGCAGCGCGTTTTCGACCTGTGTGAGGTTTTCTTTGTGAACTTGGTTCATGTGCACGGAGAGACCTATAGGAAAATCTGTTAGTAATGATTCGAGCGAAAGCTTTGGATGGCTTGAGCTCACCTCCTGCAGTGTTAAGACGACGGCCACAGCGGTCACATTTGAAGTGCTTAGCCTTCTGATGCGAGATAAGAAGCTTCAAATCTTCAAAATCGCGTTCACCTATGATAAAAGCTGTCAGCGTTGAGGTTCAAGAGCGTACGGCGCAAGATTTCGTACAGTAGTAGCACCAAGGACGGTGCAGGACCTCCTCGATGTCGGGGTGACCGCGCCTCTTGCCCATCTTGTTGACGACTGTAGATATACCGAGTAAGTCTGCAATGGTCTTGCGCGATGCGATTAAGCTGCGCAAATGTTCCTGATAGAGGTCGATTCGCAATATCCTGGACGTGGAGCTTGCAATTGAACGCGACAAGAAAAGAGTGGGTAGCTTCGACCGGAAAAGGTTCGGCTAAACATTTCGACAAGAAGTTCAACACCAGACAACGCCATCACGACCGCCTTGCGTTCCATTCGAGCGTCAAAATTAAAGTTTCTTCAGTTTTCTGAGGCAGAATTTGTCAAAGTAATAGTGCATTCATGCATTGATAATGTACAGTCTATAGTAAATGGTAGGTATATACCACAAAAGCGTTCAAAGCAGCATCCAAGCACATCTTCCCATGCCGATGCATATTTACCACCCAAACCCCGATCCAATCGTTACATATCTCATCAATATGACCGCCCAGAAAAGTTACCCATTTTGTTGAATCGTGGCGATTCTACCCATACAAAACGCCCCAGTAAATGCTCCATGTTCCCTATTCCCATAATCAAGATCCGTTTGGCGCCACCTGGTCGAATATTATCAGTGGCCACTGGCCTCCGTGTTGTATGTTGTTGATGTCGTTTGCTGATGGGTTGGCTGCGACGCCCGGGACGCCTGCGCCGGATGAGGCATCTCGTGTACTGCCTCCGAGCGTCAAAAGAGTGGATGCACTGAACCGATCCTGGGTGTCAGCGATGGCCGAAGTCCAGTCGTGCCAAGTGTTGCCGCGTCCCTGCCAGAGCATGTCGGCCTGAGGTACCTGGGCTGATTGCGAGAAGGCGAGCATTGGGTTCACCTGCGCCACAGACGATGGTAGGGCCGATGTGGTGACTGCGGCTTGCGCAGATGTGCTGTAGAACATGGCGCCGGCGTCGTAAGCTGTTGGAGGCGCCATGCCATTTTGCGGGGGTTCGTTGTAAGTGAGTGTTGGGTAAGAAGTCTGTCCGTTCATTTCTGGCTCTGGGAAGTAACTCTTGGCAGACGAGACTTCACCTTGAGCGCTGACACTGGTCACTGTAGATGGAATCTGAGAAGCCGGGTAAGCCGAAGCCTGCGCAGCCTGCTCTGTCTTGATCTCTGGTGTGATTGATGGCTGAGAGCTCTTGGGCTCCTTGTTGCGCATATCATGATCGATCCAAGCGATGGTACGATCAACAATGGTTCCAATTTCAGCACCAACACTAGATCCCGATCCTGGAGTAATGTTAGTTTTGTCAGACTTGCACGTTATTCGTGGAAACTTACCGAGCAGAGAGCCAGCTTCCTCGAGAATGCCGACCCAGCCGTTCATCTCCTCCCGCAAAGTGGCGATGGCCTCAGGTGTCGTCTCGAAACGTCGCTTCCACATAGCAGCCAGCATTGTAAAAGCACCAGCAGTGTACATGGAAGTTTGGTACCACGTAGTATCGAGACACTTGCATTTCTGAATCTCGAGCTGGCAGTGAAGCATTTGGCGCGAGACGTCCTCGCAAATTGACATGTTTTCAGCCATCATTGCCTTGTCGCTTGTCATGGCCACTGAAGGATGTCGCAGGCAGAGTCGGAACTCAAGTGCCCAAGTCTTGGCGTAGACAGCTGCCATGCGTGTCTGTTCAGTCTGCTCGGCGTGGCCCATCTTCAGATGGCCAGGGAGCTCATCCTCCCACTTCTTGATCGCAGCCTCGAGCGCATGAACAACACTGACGTAATTGCGCGCATCTCGTCGAACACTGTAGATATTCGAGTACATCTCCATGTAGATTGGAATGATCTTGAAACTGACGATACCTGGCCAGTAAGGGCAGGGAATGTCACGAGATGTGTCAACGCCTTCGTCTGTTAGGAGCTCATCTGCGATAGGCTCGGGGAAGCCGACGTCAAATTCCTCAACAGTAATAGGCATTGGTCGGCCACGGCGACCAACAACGGCGATGTAAACAGTCATAATGACCCAGAAAGCTCGCTTCCTAAGTTCATGCTGAAGGTTTGTGCCCTCGTCTGGTTTTCTTGACTCTCGATGAAGGTTCAATTCGAGCGCACGTTGTAGCGCAAGGTTGGCGATAATTGAGACACAGCCAGGCTTGGGGAACGCTCTGGTATGCTTGACAATCATGGCCATGGCCTGGACCGAAGCCAGGTCCCGGGAACATGACAACTCAAAGAATTTGCTCAAGGCGAAATGGTAATGCTTGTTGGATTGGTCGTTCATTTGAGTGCGCTGATCGACTTGCTGCCAATTTCTTGTACCATACTGGTAGCAGATGATGGCGAAAAGCATATGCACCGTAACAAGCTCCGCCACAGAAGGCTGAAAATTAGGTTCGTCGTACATGCGCGTCAACTATCAGGCGATTAGTATTTAGAGTAACACAGATTTGGGGAAAACTCACTAGGCGCATAAATGAAGGTTTGTGGAGGACTGGAAGGAAAGCAGAGAATGTCATGAAGTACCACTCAGCGTAGGTGAAGGCGTCTTCACGAGAGGGCATGTCGGCGTGCATTGGGGGATTGACTCGCATGATGGACTGAAGGAAAGCTTGTGGCGATTTGTTGTACAATGGCGTCGATGGTTTCGCATCGGTTGGTGGCTCCTCCATATCTGGGGCCTCGAACTTTGCGAGGTCGACTGTCATTCCGAGGATAGACAATTTCGTTCCGCCAATTGAGCTCAGAGGAGAGCTGTCGTATCCGACACCAAGATGGTTTCCATGAGGGCGAGATTCCAGTGTGCGAGGAAAGGTTGGACTGGAATCAGACTTGGAGCTGGCGTTTGACGAAGAATTCTTGACCCATGCGCTGCCGACCTGAGACCATGTATCGCCAGTATTTGGATCGGGAATTGGGTTTCCCATATCATCAAAGTTCACGCCTGAGGGGTACTGCGCGTAGGGCGACCACTCCCAAGGCTTGACTTCGACGCCCTTGTTGTCGAGTAACTTCTCGAGATCGCGAATATGGGAAAGCATGTCGCTCTTTTCCCTCTCCAATTCCTGCATGTATCCTCTTCGCTCCGTGCGACCTGTCACGCGGTCTGTAACATAGCATTCGAGATTTTGGTTGGTGCAGTGCGAACATCCTTCGGGGAGAGCATCGCATCGAATTTTGCGAACCTAGAGTTTGCGCGTTAGTTTGGTTTTTGGGAGGATATGGTCTAACGTACCTTGCATCTGTCGCAAGCTTGACCGGTGCGTGTATACGACTGTAATCGGTTCTTGACAACGCTGGAGAAGTCGTCGGGACCTCGTTCTGATCGGGCGAGCTTGGCTTTGCCCGGAGGGTGGATGGGGCCGTCGTCTTCACCACTGCTGGCAGCCCGTTTCGGAGGTCGCCCGGGCATCTTGGGCTTGAGGCGCGGGGAGAAGCCCGCTGGTGAAGATCTCGCGGAAGAAGCAGCCGAAGAAGAAGCGCTCTTGTAACCGACGCTCGCAGGAGACGCGGTTCTGGCCTTTGTCCTGGCCGTGCAACGAGATATCGCGGCAGGCTGGCGCGGGCGGCGCCCAGTGGGTTTGGTGCAAGTCTGAGCAGCGGAAGCCTTTGCAGCGGCGAGAGAAGAAGGGTTCAGGCTGCAGTTGTAAGCGAAGGTTTCAGGCGCCCAGGCGAGGGCGGAGTAGGATCGCGCGTCAAAGGGCCAGTATAAGGAACCTCCAGCTGGCTGCTGCGACGACAGCGACAGTGACGTTGGAGTGGAAAGGTTGGCGATGGAGGAGGAATTGAAGTTGCGCTGGGATATGGCCTCCATCATATTGGCTCTACTGCGAGTCACTAGCCGTGGCTGCTGCTGCTGCACCTGCAGTTGGTGGACTCTAGCTGGAGCTGTCTCTGCCGGCACTGTACAGGGGATGGGATCGGCGGGGAATGCGCTGTGCATTAGCGGCCTTGAAGGCTGCGCAGCGGTCTCCGATGGGCTGTGTGGTAGGTGGAGGCCTATGGCGGCTCGACGAACCCGGTACAGAGGAAGAGAGGGTAGTCTAAGAGACGGGATGAATTGGAAGGGAAGTTTGAGACAGTAATGGTCTAGACTCTATAAGTGGCTGTATAATATGTATGATATGATATGTTGCTGTGCAGAATAAATAATGTCAAATAAGACAAAGACAGTTGAGGATGATTATACTTGTAAATGAATGGCTAGATTCAATTGACGACAAGATGCAGGGGTTATAAGGCTGGTCAATGTCTCGGTCTTATAAGTTGAGATCATCCTGGATGCTCATCTGTCTGGTGTATACTTGGCAAGTTGTAACCATCCATCTCTCACCACACTAAATCTTAGCTTCATAAGTTAAAATAGGTACACCTACCTCCAGTACAGTACGCCAACCACTGCAAATGATCGGAGTTGGCGTTTGTCAATGGATCTCAATCGTGAAGCTCTCGTGGCCCGGAAGGACCGCATACGTCTCCAGATCCATTGCTGAGAATGAGGAAGAGATCTCATCCAGAATCCGATCGAGATTGAACAGTTGAAGACATACGGAGATGCCTTCTAGAAAGAATAACGGTACGCCAGTCACGGTACTCAGCAAGCCATTGCCATGCCATGCCATACCACCCAGACGATAATTCTCCGTAGAACAGAACAGACCACCAGTATCCAATGTTCAGAGTTTGGGACTTGACTTGCAAGGCTCTTAGCTGTAGGGCCCAAGCGGGCTGGCTTTCAAGGGGAAGGGGGATCGTCATGGTGGTTGAAGGTCTAGACCGGCTTCCATTTCTTGGACAAGACCAAGCCAAGCCACGAGGCAGATGTGCCGTGCGAAGCGTCATGATGCTGTGGCTGAAGGAGACAAACTCGGCTATTCCGTCAAACAGCGATGACGATTCGTCGCACACACTTTTGGAAAAAACGAGAACGAGCTGGATAGCGGAGCCAAGAGTCCCCAACTACCGGTAGAGGAAGCTGTCTAGGTCCTAGTAAGTTGACGTTAAGATCTCATCGTATGATTTGCATGTAACATGCTCAAATGCAACCCTACTATACCCTAAATGAACACGATGTTATTCGTGTTATTTCTGGTAAGGCATGTTTAATCATCACTGCCTTGCTTGGCTGCAAAACTGTTTCCTGTCATGTACAAGTGCTTCAGACCCAATGGTAGGCAACAACCAATTATTCCCAGTATCCCGTTCCCGCTACGGCACTTGTCAACCTTGATGATGGTGGCGCGGCCTAGTATCGGCGATATTTTGACAAAGAACCCATTGTCAACGGGCAGTTCAGTCCCGACGACGATCATTCAGAAGCGATGAGCACGTGTGTAACCGTAACAATAACGGACGAGGGCGATCCAAGGTGGCTTCTAAGCATATGGACAGATGTATACTCTTGGCGTTATTCCTGACAGAGTTATTTCTTTGTCAAGTGGCTTCTTTTCTCCTTACCATCGTTGACGTGATACAAATTGTGAGTCTGTGCAGTAGTGTAGTCTACAAAGTGAGAAATTGTAGAAGAGATCGAATACAGTATGAACACAGTAAAACTACATGTGAATGTGAATGGATGGATGACTCCAATGAATGGTGCCCCTCACTCGCCAACTCTAACAAAATTACCCCTCCTACCGGGAAGAATTGTCCTTCAAAGTTTAGGCTGTCGAAATAATGTGGTCTGGATACAACTCTAAACTGCAGCAAAGTGTCTGGGTTATTTCGACTAAAGACCCTGGCCAATCTTTGACGCCCTCCGCACTAAACTAAACCTGTCCAAGACACAGAAACCTGCGACTTCACTTCCGCTTGCAGAGACAACAATCTCCTCGAACCGTCGCGCTACACCAAACACTAAAGTTACAAGAATCAGCAGATCTTCTAAGCGATCAACTTGGACGAACTTTTGTCAATACTCCTGCCAAGAAAGACCAGAACCTTTGCCAAGACAACTCAAACGGCTCTCTCGGCTCATTCTCATCATGTCTCTCGAAGCAGTCACCCTCGAACACCTACCAGCCTCGCACAAGGTCTACGTTGCCCTATTCCGTGACGTTCAGAACGCGACCTTCCTGCACCAGCAGCTTCTCGCTCGGAACCCCGAGTTTGAGTACGCCTTCATTGATGCCTCAGTGGTGAGTTCCGTCGGAATACCCGATTTGAGCTAGGGCCGTTCTTGTTCAGTTCTTATTCTGATGACTGTGATTGTTTCTCTGAGCAGGTTGTTTCGCGGCTTCAATTATTATCCGCTGTGTTCAAGGCTACGTCGACGGCTGTGAATGGCGCTTTGAGGACGCCAAACGTTCACTCCGAGATTGTGTGTGCCATGAGTTCGTCTAATAACGTAATATGACCCCCTGCCTAAAGTATATGTCTGGAACTGACTTGTCCAGATCTCTGATGCTTACCGTCGTTATGGCATTTCTCCATCAACAAAGGATCTCATCGTGGTCAAGGTTACCTTCCCAGGAGAGGATGGTGCTGAGCCATTGACCCAAGACCAGATCTGGGAGCATCTCAAGACCAACGTCCAAGGAGAGGCTCTGTCCATCACAGACGAGCAAATATCCACCGCTACTGACCTACCCAAAGTGCGCAAGTACTACAAGTTGAATGGACTCAAGTGGCTTGACGATATCAAGGATGAAAAGGTCAAGCAAAAGGAAATGGAGTCGCTTGTTATAGGCGCCATGGCTCTACGAGGTGTTTGAATCATAAAACGAGTTCAAGTGCTTCACTTCACATAAATGCTTCACTTTTGTCAAATGGGAAATAATTGTAAGGACTAAAACGTAAGTCATTTCTTCATCTATGCTTGATCTATCTCGGATATTGAGATGCTAGACGCCCCGGACTCCTGATCGCTACCCATGATGCAATAACAAAAGAAAACCCCAAAAGACACGAATGATATAAAGCTCTTTTCTCTTTCCCATTCCCAGTTTTTGTTTTATTTTTACTTTTTTTGTTTGTTCGTTTAGGCAAGGCCGACGACGCTCTTGCATCGTCGGACAAGCTCAGCCCAGAGAGCATCTCGGCTGCCCTTGGTTCGCTGGACGGCGTCCTTGTTCTCGTGCGCGCGGCGCAGGAGGTACTTCATGCACTCGCCAGTGGTTCCCCAGACGAGGTACTTGTAGGCGGGCAGGTTGCGGCTCTTGTCCAGCTGGTTGGCCTCGACCAACTCGCAGCTAACTTCGTCGGCCATGCCCTGGAGCTGGGCGAAAGCAATGTCGGACTTGGCGCGGCCGGCCTCCATGATGGCACGGCTCTTGCGGACGGACTCAGCGTTGTGAGAGGCGACGACAAGGCTGGCAACGGGGTACTGGCCGGATCCCTTGACATCAGCGTTCCACTCACGGGTGAGGACACTGGCGGAGAGGGAGTCGAAGCAGGCGTCGGTGTCTTCCTTGGTGTCGTGGAAGAGCTCGCGGGGGTCGGAGTTGAGGTAGGCGCCACGGACAAGCTTGACGCCGAGAGCGAAGCCCTCCTCCTGAGCAAGCTTAAGGTGGTCGGAGAGAACCTGGGGGCACTTCTTCTTGTAGGCTTGGTAGGTACCGAAGATGACAGCCTCGCCGAGACCCTTGTTGTACTTGCGCATGAACTCGAGAGTCCAGTCATCAATGCCGTCCTGGAGCATGTCCTGCTCGGCGTCGAAGAGGAGACGGACACCTCGCTCGTGAGCAAGCTGGCAGATGGAGTCGATGGCCTTGTACATGGAGGGGCTGGGACCAAGACGCTCCTTCAGCTGGTGAAGGGCGATGGCACCGGCACCGGTGAACTTAAGAGCGACAAAGTCACCAGCCTCAGCAAGTCGGACAGTCTCGAGAGTGCCTCGGGCCCAGGGGAGGATATCGTTCTGGATAGCCTCGTCGGTCTCGATAGCGGCGTTCTTGAGGTCGGCACCCTCGTCCTTGGAGAGAACAACCTCCTTGGCGTAGTTGAGAATAACACCGTTGAAACCAATGTTCTTGAGTCTATCGATAGTCTTCTTGATCTCGGGTGACTTCTCGCCAGCGCAGAATTGAGCGTAAAAGGTCTTCTTGAGGAAGAATCGGAGAAGAGGGTTCTTGTCGGGGTTGAGGATAGGGTTGTGTGTGTTGGCTAGGATTCCCATGACGTGCAGAGAAGGAGGCAGGAGGAGAGGCGAGGAGGAGACGGTCATGGTGGCCAGAGATCGCAGGATCATGATCAGAGGCAGGACGGAGAGAGGAGCCTTGCTGGAGGCGGGAGGAAGAGGGTCGCGGGTCTGCTCGACGATGGTGTTGGTGCGTCGCTCAGAAGAGTGGATGTGACGGCGGGCGGCGAGGCATGGTCGGAGAGTGTTGATGGTGATGGCGCTGGAAGATGCTGTCGCCCAGCGAAGGGGCTGGGCAGTCCCTCGCCGAAGGGCCGAGCTCATTATATGAGATGTGTGGTGGTTCTTGTTGTGAAGGTTTCCTAGAGGATGGAGAGGCGAGGCTGGATCAGTATGGAGGGATCCAGGCAAGCAATGTGTGTGTTTGTTGTATTTGTTTGTTTACGAGAGGAATAGGCACGACAGGTGAAGGAGGTCGGTGCGATGATGGAAGATAAGTTAGTTCTATCTGGTTGAGATTGGGAAAGGGCAATGGGTGGCAGGAGAGCTTATTATATCTCTGCGGCTGTCTAGCAGTGACACTGACGGTCGGTTGACTGCGGTGCCTGGATCTGTCTAGCAAAGTCTAGGGGTGTGTGAGGGAGGTGGCGCTATCGTGAGCTTTCCCCATTCCAAAGGGTTAGTTTTTTCGCCATTGATAACCTCTAGTCATGGTAATGGTCATGTTTACGCTATTCTACCCCTGGTCTGTGGTGATTGTTTCCCTCCGCAAAGGCCGAGCTCGCCCGGACCCGTGACTAAGTTAACCAGTCCCAGTATCAAGAACCAAGGCCGCCCAAAGACAAGGCGAGGGAAAGCCCCAAATTACCGGGACTCTGACGATGGCGAACGGAGCTTATCAGCCGTCACGTGGCAGCACTAGCAAGATGTTAGTCTTTGCTGAGAGAACCGAATGTAGCCGTTGAGGGGCGTGGGGGAGTGCATTGATGATGATCCAAACGCTAATTGGCTGAGACAAAGATTAGAAGCTGGGGAAAGAGACGCGAGCGCTGGATGTTTCTTTGATGCCGCAACAGGCCGCGATCCCAGTAAATACGTGTTATGTAATTGGTGAAAAGACAACAGAGTCAAGGCTAACTACAGCACAGGGCATTGTGGGGAAACCTGGGAGATGCATCACAAGCATTCTCTTAACTGTAAAGAGACTGGCATTGACAAGGAAGCTTGGCTTGTGCTTTTAAGATGAGACAACAGAAAGGGTCTTGTGACTTGGAATGATGACGATTGATATGACAGAGATTAACATCAGTGGTCAATGGAAGCAAGGGGTAGAAACGTTAATGCTCAACAGCTCAGCCCGAGCCAACGTGTCGTGTCACTGTCGTTGCAATCGGTAGATAAGATGATATGCCGAGATGGAACATGACGAATGGGGCTCTGCTGTCGTATCTTTGGCCCTGCCTTGCTCTCTTCTGCATGGCCTGGAACCGACTAGCTCCAATAGAGACAGAAAAAAAATATTCGATCTCGCTAGAAGCTTTTTTCCTTATCGATGATGTCTCCATAAAAGACCGAGCAAAGCCGCTCCCTCTGGGTCTGGGGCTGCTTCACGGGAGAGGCGTTTACCTAGAAGGAGAAGAAGAGGATCCCAAACTCGGACTGCCCCGATAACGAAGGGGCACTAAATTTTTTATTCCTGGTGATCTCTGCACCGGCTTGATTCTATCCCCTGTTCTAGTCCATGCGTTCTTGGAGATGAAGCAATTATGGGTTTCATTATTTACAGTGATTGTGTACATGTTTATTCTTGATCTGTGCCTACAGCGCAGTATGACCATCATCTTGGACTTTCTTTGTACCACGACGTCGTAGAAACTCGACATATCCGATCGGTCTGCCTCGGGCTAAGCCAACAAGATCCTGAATCCCACCATACGCGAGACCGAACATGAGCCCGTATCGCGCGGTCCGGGCGGCGGTTGTTAATGACAGGCGATCTAGATGCACACGCCGATGTTCGGCGCTTGTTAGCTCATCTGATTCTCTCCACTAATCAATGCTTGCAATATCTACCCGTCGCTTTCCATCAAACAGTGCCATACCATGCCATGCCAATGCGGGCAATACCCCATATGGGGTTTTCACGCAATTGCCATTACCTCTTAGTCAATGTATGCATGCATGCAGCCGAGGCAAGAAGAGGACAGATAGTAATGAAAAAGAGCACTCACGCCATAGTGAAAACGCGCCAGCTACTGTAAGCGTGGCTATCGTAGTGGAAAACATGTCGCTGGCCCCGCGATAACGATCGACCGTGCTCTCGAGCGACAGGGCCAACAAGCTCCAGAACCCCGTCTTGAACCCCATGCGAAAGCCCTCACGGATGCCGCCCTGCATGGCGTGGTAGTTCTTGCTCTTGTGGTAAAAGTACCACCCTGTTGTCGTGTCGGGCATCTTGTGTGCGTGCTCGGCCCGGAACCGCAGCTGCGCCATCTGACCACCTTGTGTCGCACCAAGCGAGAAGCCCACGAGGGCTGACGAGATTGTGCCCAGCATCAACCGCGTGGGCGTCGCGACGGACAGACGAGGGAAGGCATCCTGCGGGAAAGCAGCTGCCAGGTCCAGGTCTGAGGGTATCGCGGCGCCGGAGGGTGCTGTCAGACCGGGCCGGGAAGACGGAGCGGGAGCGGAAGACATGGCTGTCTGTTGTGCAATTGGATGATTTCGGTTTACCAGGCTTTGTCTTTTTTTCCTCCCCTTTCAAGGCCGAGATTGACGCGAGCGAGGCTCTGCTGCTGCTAGCTTGGCTTTGCTGCGCGGCTGATTCTCAGTTAGTGGAGATCCCTTCCGCTCGGCGGTGATTGCGGAGAACGACCCAGGTCCGGAGTTTACAATCCCGGCGGTGTTGGCGGTTTTTTTCCTTTTTCTTTTCTGCTCGCTTGCGCTTGTTGTCGGTAATGAGAAAGCCAAGACGGGGCTGGGCTTGGTATTAAATGCTGATAACCTGCAAAGGCCCGATCACTCTGTTTTTTTTCTTCTCCTCGTGATAGATTTGAATAGGTAATGTGAATTGAATGATGGATGCTACTGCGAACTGAAGGCTGATGCCATGATGGACAGTGCGTTTGTGCATTAGTACGGTCTATACGCACGGTTTTGTCATGGACCCCTTCTTTTCATCAGTTTTCTATGACCACTGAGAGAGGGAGTGTCCAGGGTAGTGACAACTGACAGCCCTTCTAGAAAGCTTGATGGAGGGCATGTCTTTGGTTTCGGGTCTTGCTGTAAGACTTGGTTCCTGGCTATCAGCTGTTATCCATACATCCTTAATTAAAGTGATGTATTAATACAGAGGAAGGCGTAGAAAGTTTTAACTTACCCCCCTATAGCGGTTTTATAAGGGATCCTAGTTAGAAGTAAGGGTTAGAGAAGGTTAATATAGTAGTAAGGGATTTTAGGTATATTTTCTTACTAATTTAGATAATCTTAATATTATCCTTTTCCTTTTCTTTCTCTAATATTATAAAATAAGGTTAAATCCTAATATTATAACTAGGGTATTTATTATATCTCTTAAATCTCTTTATAGAGGTAAAACTATTAGTAAGATAGCTAAAATAATAAAGCTTAATTTCTATTAAATTAACTATATATATACTTATGTAATATAGTAAGGGTTTAACCTTAATATATACCTTATTGTTATTTATAATAAATATATAGAAGATACCCTAAGATCTAGGTAGCTTAAGAAGGTAATAGAGGAAGTAACTACTTTTATTATTAAAAAGGTATAGAGAGATCACTTTAAAAGGAAAAAAATAGCTATTAATATTGCTAATAAACTTAGTAAGGTAAGAATTAATATCTTTATAATTTTTATAAGGTAGATATTATATATAGTAGGATTTAAGAAAATAAAATTAATAAGGAAGCTTAGATTAATAAAGAAGATATATAAAGAATACTTTTCTTAGTATATTACTTATAAAGATTAGACTTTAAAGGACTAGAAGAAGGTTATTTAGTTAGATAAGACTTCTGTAATCCTTTTATATTACTATAAAGGCTATTAAATTTAAAGGAAAGTAGAGAAGAGGTTTTTAAGAAGCTATATTTATAAGTACTAAAAAGGTATAATAAAGTTTATATTCTAGGGATGTTTTTCTTATAATAAGAAAGGCTTTAGCTATTACTAGAAGTTAGAGATTATAAAGGAAAGAAATAATATAGAAGAGAAGTTTATTATACTTAATACTATACTTAAATCTCTCTGTAGGGAAAAGTAAGAGCTAGAAAATAGTATATAAAGGTTAGGGCTTTATAATCTACCTAGTAAAAAGCTTATATAGAAGTAAAAGAAGGAGATTAGTAAGCTTATAAGAAGGTAAGAGAAAGGTATTAACTAGTAGTATTATTAGTAGGTTATTTTCTTACTAAAGCTTTTTCCTTTTATAAAGAAATATAAGAAGGAAAGACTAGGTATAGTTATATAGGAAGATAAAGCTCTCTTATATATATACTATATATAGTAGTATATATATAACCTTACTAGTATTTAATAATTCCTTTAGTATAGTAATAATCCTAATCTAAACCCTATAGAGCTTATATAGCTATAGATAAAGAGGGTAATTATAAAGAAAGGTACTCTTAAAAGCTAGGTAGAAGCTATAAAGGTATAAGAGGCTGCTTAGAGAAACCTATTGTAAAAGATAATTTAAGCCTAGATAGAGAGAATATCTTTATATATTAGAAAAATTATAGATCTTAAAGGAAGGAATAAATACCTAGAAGGTAAGGATTATCTTCTGTAAAATTAAAGTATATTTGCTTTTTTATTGTTAATTAATTTGTAGGCTTATAGGGGGGTAAGTTAAAACTTTCTGCGGCTGCCTCTGTAATGTGGTTATTATTGACGAATAATGCTTGCACCCTGTTATCCTTAGATCCAAGGGTGATGCCCAGCATGATCCGACAACGAAGATATCAACCTAACGTTGCGTCAACGAAGTGAATCCGCCAGTGCCTGGGCTGAAGTGCTATTGCGGCTCCGCTACCATGCTTCTTGAGCTCTAAAGCATGCATATGTCATGTTGCTTCAATTGCTGAAGCCTCTTCATGTGATTCACTGCTTAATCGATAACGATAACGATAGCATTCTACGCGCTTGCACGTGATCTCGTGCCAGACATTCGTGATTCGCCCCGCCGAATTGAATGCCCATCCATGCCCCTCATGAATTGAACAAAGCAGAGTCCAGAGGCGACTCCCCAACCTCTGACGTCTTCCCCAAACTTTACACCTCCCAAGATCGACAAAATGGTAAGGATATCTATCGCCTCACTTCCCGCCCAAACACTAACCCAAGCGTCAGAGTGAGCTCGATGACGCACACATCTCGGTGCGCTTCAAGCACGGCATCCATACCTTTTACCTCTTCATCGACGCCCTCGCCCCCATGTCTGAAGTCACCGCCGAGCTTATCAATGTCATAACCGACCGCTACCCCCGAGGCCTTACCACGCGGATCGAGCCTCCCAAGAGCACTCCTGTCAACGAGAACTCGAAGTTTGTGTTTGGCGCGTTGAAGATTCCGAATGATCTTTCTTCGGGATGGACTAAGCTTAAGACGGGGGGTGGTGAGCACTCACCGACGAAGTTGGGGTTGAAGAATAATAGCTTGATTGCTTTTGCTGTTGTTCGTAATGAGGATGATGATCCGGGTTTCGACATTGAGTGGCCGAGAGAGGAGGAGGATCTTTACGAAGAATGATGCGGATGAAGACTGAATGCGTGCGATTTTCGACGGCCTCTTGCGATGCCAGAATCTGATGTTGTGAGCTGGTTTACTACGTGGCGCTCGTTAGGAACTCTCAGGACGGTCTAGGTTAAGCTTCACGAACTTCACCACGAAACGGCGACAAACAGTACCCGTTGAAGCATCTATACGCAAATGGCATACAATCAAGAATTGATATGATCTCACGAAATAAAGTAGATACCCAATTGAACACTTTACACATTGTACAAGGATATGGTGCAGATCGTTGAACAGAGTAGCATGCTGATTGACGGAGGGGATGGACCCTGGATCTCGTATTCCAGTGATCAAAACACAACAACCGTAACGTCCAACGTCTAAACGTCTCTACATATTGAATTCAATTATGCAGATGGAAATAAATATAAATACTACCAAATAATACTCTGAAACTATAGCACACCGTCTCAAACAATGGCGTCGTTACTCCCTAAAAGGGGTCTGTCGCATGACTAAGCCATTTTTTATCTTCACGTGTCGTTAGCATCCGCATTCCAGGGGTATCATCGACCATCATTCTCCTTTTGCCAAACTTTTGCGCCGCTCGAGTTCGGCGGCTATATTCTCACCACAACATTCGCCAACAAGGCTCGCTTATGAGGTCGGCTACATGAACGTCGTGGCTTTTCTCCGCCATGGCCTGCGCCTGCTGGTGCCGCTCTCGGTAGCTTTCACTCTGTATTTGTACCTCTTCCCCGTCATCCAAGGATGCGCATTCCCCGTCGAGTCGCGCGATAGCCAGGAGGCCTACTCGTTGACGAAAAAGTTTCACTGGCCTTCGAAACCTACCGCCGATGACCACACGAAGCTTGCGCCGTTTCGACTGCTGGCGCTGGGCGATCCTCAGTTAGAAGGCGATACTTCGATTATAACAAATTATTTGGGGACGTTTCCTCATATCAAGACTGCGTACAAGAAGATTACTTTTCAGACGAGCCATTGGTGCTTCCGTGAGCGAGTTAGACAGATCATCCATGATATCGTTGATGTTTTCATGGAGGATCTTCCTTACTGGCTCATGTCGCAGCGGAAACGGTTCGATCTATGGGGAAATGATTTCTACTTGGCGCACATTTACCGTCAGGTAAACTGGTGGACAAATCCTACCCATGTGTCCGTACTGGGCGATCTCGTCGGCAGCCAGTGGATCGACGACAAGGAGTTTGAGAAGCGAGGCCGACGATTCTGGAACAGAGTGTTCCCCGGAACCGAGAGACTTTCGGACGATTTGGCGGCACACCCGAAGAACAATTACACATTGGCTGGAGTTTTGGACGGTAGCGAGGAGCTGAAGGTTTGGAGAAAGAGAATGCTTAACGTGGCAGGAAACCACGATATTGGATACGCTGGAGATTTGACTGAAGAGCGGATGGAGCGTTTTGAACGAGTTTTTGGAAAGACCAACTACGAACTTCGTTTTGATCTCCCCATCGACGATCCTGAGACGAGAGCTACTCTGTACTCTCCAACGAACCCCGAGTCTACGAGGGTGTTGCCTCAGCTTCGCATTATCGGTGTCAACGACATGAACCTCGATACACCGGCCAAGTCTATTCCTCTTCAGGATGCTACATACGGCTTCATCAACGATGTCATCGCTACTTCAGGCGCTGTGCAATACAAGGGTCAATTCACGCTGATCCTCACGCACATTCCCATGTACAAGCCCGCAGGCATCTGCGTCGACGCACCGATGTTCGACTTCCACACCGCAGCAGACGGTGGCGGCCTGAAAGAACAAAACCAACTCAGCGTCGATGCCACGAGAGGTTTCCTCGAAGGCATCTGGGGCATGAGCGCAAAAAGCACCGCCCCAGGCGGTGGCTACGGTCGCGACGGTCTTATGCTCAACGGCCACGACCACGCTGGCTGCGACACGTACCACTACATCAACCAAACGAACGGAACAGACCCGTCGCAGCGCTCATGGCAAGTTGCGAAGTGGTCCGACGCGCAGGCGCAGCATATCCCAGGCACCGAAGGCATTCCCGGCCGTCGCGAGATTACCGTGCGCAGCATGATGGGCGACTTTGGCGGCAACGCAGGTTTATTGAGTCTGTGGTTCGACCAAGAGACTTGGGAGTGGAAATATGAATACGCGACTTGTCCACTGGGAAATCAAGTTTACTGGTGGTTTACTCACATCTGGGATGTGTGCGTCATCATCTGGACAGTTTTGTACTTCACACTGTCTGCTCTTGAGAAGCGTGGTGTTGATGTTGATGCTGGCGCGAAGAGAGTGTGGGATTTTATGTTGAGGAGAAAAAGGAGGGATGTTAAGAGGGGGATTACTCCTTCGTGAGTTGGATAGAGGTTTTGAATAGAATAAACGTTGTTATGAGTTCTTTTTGGGTGGGAGTTCGCTTGTGATTTAAGACTGATTTCTTCAGGCAGATTAAAGCATGGATGCATCTTACTCGAAGTCGCCAGGAGTTCGCTTGTGATTGCCTTCGGTGAATTATGTTGTTGAACCAGGTTTTTGGCCGAGACATTTTGTGGTGAGGCCAATCGCATCTTGGGAAGAAAGCGAGTAGGCGTCGCGAGTATTGCAGACGATGTTATACTCTGTTGTAGATGATGGCGATATTGGTTTAGCGTGGTAGCGTCGTTGCTGGACTTTGCAACCTGATAGAGACGTTGTTGATCGGATCTGGTACCCTCATAGAAGTTGCAGATAAGAGTGAGTGAGACTTTAACGGTGTTGGACAAAGATGCGGCCGCGCGGCGAGGTGGTACAGTCGCCTGCTTGGTGTTGGGACGATCTGGGGTTTGAGGTGCTTGAAGGAGAGGCTCCCTACTTTCTGGGGCTGCGTGTTCCATAAAGGAAAAATGTCATTTGAAACAGATTCTAGAGTCTCAGATGATGCATCTAGTAGATACTTCGTCCCTCATCGTTGTCGTGAACTCGATGTCAGCCCTCAGTCTTGCTTACGGCCCTCAATTGGCCTCCATCACGAACGTCCTTGTAGATGCGACGCCGCCGCATCACGTTACTCTATTTACCTTATCCTTTTGAGTTATATGTTTGCTTCTTTCAGCTGACACGGACTACTCCCAAGTAAAGCATGATGTCAAAACTCTGCACGTGTTTCCCACCATCGGTAGGTAGTGGTGATACGAGCCCGTTGGCGTTGCCCTGCGAGTGAGTGTACCTACTAGATCTGGTGAGCCTAATCCGCTTTATCATTATCCTGTGATATGTTCTGTAGTATCTGCTATGGTGATGTCTGTTGTGGTAGTGTCTCTGTTGTGCAGGATCGTATGTAGGCGAGAAGGGTCTTGTGCGAGATCGATTGCTTGGGAAGGATGACTACATAAACCCAGAGCCAGGCGCCTGGGTCGATGTTAAAATTTGCATTGACCGTATCCGAAAGAAAACAATCGCCATCGTATAATTATTTCTATTGCTAGGGAAAGTTGTTGTCAGTCTTTCATCATGCTGTCTCTACATTGCATCGCCGTCATCCTCCTCCTCACCCCCATCTCCCAAGCAATCCCACACCACAACAGGACAAACACACTAGGTGAAGTCCTTCGTGAACTCTCGCCCAAACCTCAACAACTGGCAGTCAATAAGCGCGGCACAACGGACTACAGAACAATGCCACCGGGCACTTACACCGAGACCATCTCCACAAGCCTGATCAGGATAATCATCGTCAACGACCCCACGCCCACTCTTTGCCCGGCCGAGTGCGACTGCTCGGGAATAAAGGATAAGAAAAGCCCCGAGTATGAGCCTCATTTGTCTTGATAGATATACATCATGGGGCGCGGCTTGTTAACTACTTGCTTACAGATACTTTCAGTGTTTGACGAGTTCGAGGTGTAGACCTTGTAGGGAGCCTGCTATTACGGCGTCTTCTACGACTGCGAAACCGACGGCTACGTGTCCGCCTTATTGTGATTGTACGAGGGTGAAGGATAAACAGAGTGAAGAGTACGTTGTTGATAGTTTGAGATATGATGATTGATGCTGATATGGATCTTCAGGTATTTCCAATGCTTAACCAACGCCAACTGTCAAAAGTGCCGAATTGGAGGGCCGCCAAGTATAGTTTAAACATGCACTAGCAAAACGATCATCCCATCTTCACGGGAACTACTTCTTCATCTGGAGTTTAAAAACACGACATGGCTTGGCAATGAGACTGTGTGTGGTATTGATGTGTAGGCCGTTATTCAGTCCTTAACTAGGCAGGAGGAAATAATAGGGTAATAGGGTAACAAATAAAACAATAATGCATCGTCTTGTGTCCATGCGCTTAAATGCAAGGCTAAAGTGGTTGTTTGAGAGGGAGGCGATTAACAGCAGCAGTCGAGGCACTCAAGACAGCATTCGCATGTCTCTCCGCAGACCCAACAACAACAGAGGGTGGCGATACATGTGTAAAAGCAGCCGTGACTCTTCTCTTCTTGTTGAGGAGGAGCTGGCGCATATTGCATCTGGGAATTCTTAGTGATCTGGCGATGCTTACTTTAGAGTCAAGTCAAACTTACAGGCTGCTGCTGGGGAGGGTATGGGCCAGGAGCATAACCCTGGGGAGGGTAACCGCCTTGAGGGGGAGGGTAACCTCCGTAGCTGTGATTGTCAGTATGCCCGTCAAGTTATGTCCGGGGGACAGTGCTTACCTTTGGTTGGGGTCGTAAGGAGCAGACATTATGTATGGTAGAGTACGGATACAGATACAGACAGGTAGTGTAAGTGTAGAGTAATGCAAGATGAGAGAAAAGGAGGGCAGCACTTGTTAGATATAACCATGCCTTTGGGTTTCTGCAGGGGGGAACCGCTCAGACTCAAACAGAGATGGGACGGTAGTTGGGGTACCCGTACCCGACCGTATTCCTTCTGTTGATGATCTGTATCCCCTCTTGGCTCTTGCCTGTGACCCCTTGGCGTAATAACGCTATCCCCGTGAGCAGACGCCGAGTTAACCGTGGTCTTGGCAAGCAGTCACTGCTGGTCAGCCATTTACATGTGTTGTTTCTTAGTTTGACAGCTTCACTTTCTTTACTTGTCTCTATTCCGTTAGTTCAGGAACGGTCCATCCCGTTTCTTTACGAGTTGACAAATAACAATGGCTTTCCCGTATTAAAATGGCATAATTGCTGTAATTAACAAGGTCTTCTGTTGACTGTAATTAAAAAAACCTAAATGTTAAGGGGTCTTGGGCTATCCACTCCTTGCAAGGGTTAAGGTACAGCTGGGTCTTGGCAATTGCGCGTCCTTATGGCTGAGTTGATGCTCATGCATAAAGGGTCTGCTTGGCATAAGTGATGAAGCCCTACCAAACGCCCATTGCCATATACTGAGAATCTGTTATTGCATTATCTTGTGACTATCCAATCTTGCCAGGCACAATCCGAATGAATCGTTCATAAGGGCTGCTTGGCCTTACACGTGTCGTGTCTCTTTCTGAGTCCGAAAGAAAAGCTGCTTAGGTAGCCCGTGAGATTGACACAGCTAATTGCGATAACCACCTGTCTCAGGGAAACGGCATCCTTACCGCGGTATTACCGGTCGAACCCTGCTGCGCCCAAAAAGTTTACGCGCCGTAGTTTACGGCTACTTACCGCCACAGTTGTCACCAACGAATCAGCCACCCAATGCATCTGCACAGCCCGTCGAGTGAACACTTGCCAAGACGTCGCAAAGGATGACTATTCTTGGATTTGAGCCCCGAAGCTTGCGTTGACTTTGGGGCCGATTGAGGCAAGGCTGCGCATACCATGGCGTTGAGAAAACGGTCGTAAACCAGTTGGCATCAATGCGACAATCGGTGAATCTGAGACAACACATACGATGATCGAATTGGTCAATCATGGTCGATGCGCTGTCTCGGCAATTTACAATGAGAATCCCACGACTGACCGACTCTCTTCCCCGGAGACGCAAGGAGACGCAACGGTCGGCGTAAAGGATACAGTATCGCCTGGTCAACAATTTCAAGTGAACACGTCAACAGGGTCCCTTGCATGGTGCACTTTCGATCAACTTCGACGCGAGCAAGTCGTTTTTGAGATACGAAGACAAGAATCGTCCTGGACTAAGAGTGCAATCACGAATGATGGATGAGCCGAGTCAATTAGATATGGCGCCGAACCTTAACAATATGCGTATGCTACCAAAGAAGCACATTTATATTGATGCTTGTAGCGTGTGGTGCTCCGATGAAGACACTACTCCGAACACTCTAGCCAGCTGGAAAGACGGGAGCTTACTTGACAGAAGACGTGAGAGAGATGGTACGACTTGATGACTGACCTTCAAAAACCTTAAATAGATCACGACATAAGGGCGAGCAATAAAGCCGTTCGCCTTCATACGATTCACGATCTCCGCCACCAAGAAGGGCCAACCTCCAGTAGCATATAGTCCACAAGGATCTATCTCAAATGGTAAGATGGCCGGTTACAGTACTCACCGAAGTCTTCAGGAGACAGTGGCTAGAATCGATCTCAAAGGGACGGTATGGTAGGTCAACTGGAATCTCTGGGAGCCTCGACAGCGCGATGATCATATTGTGTCTTGTGATGAGTTGCTTGCAGAGTCTTCATGCTGAGAATTAAAAGTTTTGTAGAGACTCCATGACAATGCAGCTGTAGTCTGTCTGTGAAAAGATCAAACATCATAGGCGACAGTGCTTCTTTGCGGTTTGGGAGGAAGAAGGCGTATTTTGAGAGATAGGTGTCGAAGGAATAGTTGGGAGAGTCATGCCACTCTCTTTTGAGTATTGAGAACTGAACTGAGTTGTCCTCTTCTAGGCCTAAAATCAAAAACATTAATTGAGGTCTAAAGCCCCTAGTCTGAATCTCATCTAAATCCGAACTAAGTTTTAGGACGGTAACTATCCTAAGACTGACCTAAACTCCTCAAATTCTTTCGTCTCTTATGCTCTTGGCGAGGAATTCTTTAGTGAAAAGGATGCTTCGTATGAGACGCCCAGTCTGTAGTATGCCCTTGATGTTGAGGAGTCAGTCAATATACTCCGGTAACATCTGGTTGTATCCATCAAGAGCTGGCATCTTTATCCCCCTCGCCGGGCTTGGTCCCATTGAGCATCTGTGCCTTCAGCCTCTAGATGGTATTGAGAAGCTCCTTGTATTGCTTGTCGGTGGCCTGGTTTTCGTCGAAGGGCAGAATGCCTAGACATATTGTAGGAGGGATTTATTTTCAAATGTTCTTTTTCGATTCCAAGTTCCAATCAATATGACAGGTGTATGTTATTTCATGGGAATCATGATACTTAGCCAACTGTTGTTATCTCGAGAATACCACGCAAGGCTATCTAAGGTTCGCTGAGCCAACTTCTTCAAGGTACGAGTTACAATAGATGTGAACGCATGCGAGGATGCAGGGAATGCTTTGCTCGCACCTGCCGCTTCTCTAATGATCGCCGTTTCTCTGATAACCACAATCACTTCTGCCCCTCTCAATAAAAACACAAGCACTTGATAAAGCTTCCATCCCACATCGTGAACTCACTTCCTTTCCTTCACCATACGAACTAGCTGTGCTGCCTCCGAACCGCCTAACGTTCGATGTTAATTTATTGGAGCCATGACGCTTTGGATACGTAAGAATCTCGATTGCCATTATCCCGAGCGCACTAGGTATGCAAGGCCTGTCTAAGATTCAGGACTCTTGGGAAGAGAAATCCTAAACGCCGACCTAAACTCCACAAGTTATTTCGTCTCTTAGGCTTTCCATGATGGGTCCAATCGAAGGACCCCAACCTAGTCATTTTCAACGCCATCAAAAGTCTGGGTATCATCGGGCCCTTCCCGAGCGACAGCCTCCTAGACTACCTTCTTGGTTGGTTTGTTCACTACTGTGTCAACCCAGATGATTCTTAGCGCCGATAGGGCCCTCTGCTGGCTCGCTTGGTGCAACAGATTCGCTCGATGTTGTCGTAGTATGAGTTCTTGGTCTTCAAAAGGTGGAATGTCACAGGCTTCTGATTGGTTCGAATCAGGCGTCCAACGATCTGGAGCATCGACTTCGCGTTCATGAGTCAGTTCAAGGACAAGCCTTTTGAACAGCAGTCATGCATGCTGACGCCAGTTCCCATTGTATCCACATTGGCGATGAACACTCATTCTGGGTCGTTCTAGGCAGCGATCACCTTGGATTTCTCGTTCGCGTCATGGTCCGGTCGGACGGTAACGGTGTCGAAGCCGGCAAGTCGAAATAGCTCAACAGTAACACTAGGGCTAAGTTAGTACCTATAAAGCCACAAACGGTACCGATTGGAATGTCCAAATGAGTCGCATAAGGGGACATCGACTTACCACTGTATCCAAGGGGTGTCCACATAGATGAGAACTCGCTGGCCTTGGTCTCTGACGTACTGCTATGCCAGTTCAAGAGCGCGAACCATGACAGGGCTCCTGTAGCTCATCCAGAACAGGTAGCGGCTCTGTCCCTGGGTGTCCGCGTTGAAGGGTCGTCCGAGGCTGTGTAGTAAAAGTAACTAAGCCCACAGTGAGGGTCATTGTGGACTAGATCGTAGACCTTCTGGACACCCACCACTGGAGGGGAAGACTTGGCCTGTTTCTTCGTCTTTTGTTCCAGCTCCGAGTTCGTCCGAATAAGATCTGGGTCCTTGAGCATGGCGATAGCCTCATTGACTTCATCAAGCGTCCCATACAAGGCTGGCGTCTTGGGATTCAGGATTTTGTGATTCCTGAAATCGAAAGAGTCAAGGACACCTTTCCGATTCTCCCCAAAATTCAGTCTCGGGGCGGTATCAGACTCTCCAGTGACCTTCTTGGACGAGCTGTTGTTTTGCATGTCTGCGATCGACGATGGCTTGTTTTGGCTGTAAAGACGCTGCGCGTGTGCCTTGCCCATCGACTCAACCAAGACCGCAAGCTCGGACGTGGGGTCGTGTTGCGTCTCCTCGACCACGATAGTTGATGGAACGAGATCGATTGCCGGAAAAGAGATGCTGCCGTCAGGTAGTTCCTGCGGTGTTCGCATGGTGCGTCGTATGTGCATGTCTTTATATATCTGTTTCACGATCTTGTGTCCAGCATTGACACCCACATCTTGGGCTGGGCTATTGCGTTGGTTATGGCAGCTAGATAGCCTTCTGTGTATATTGATAGCCGTAAGAAGTATACCATGGTGCAGCGACAGAGCGTGATAGATCTCTTCGGAGCGAACTTGAAGCAGGCTGAGAGAAAGTGCTGTGGTGAGGGTTGTGGTAGAGCATTCGCAGAACGATGTAGCGGTTGATCGTGTTTTTGATGCCGATCTCGTTCATCATGTCGTGCTCATAGCGAAGGATCAGGCTGAAATCATATTCAGCCCTGCAGGGGGCGACGATTGCGGTCTTCCCAAAGGCCTTCCCCAGTAGTGCCTGAGGCGGCACCAGACCCCAACAGTCATGTATGGGGCCATTGTGTCTCTATCCTGTAGAGTCTTCAGGAGGTCGTGTTGGATGCGTATGTCTTTCGTAAATCAGCTCTGAAGGGGTCTTGCGTGGTAAAGGCGTAAGTAAGGAAATGGCATACATACCTTCGTACTTCCAGCGTTTTGATGCCTTGGCTATCAGCAGTCTGGAAATGCGCCGGCTGCATCACCGCCGATGTCTGTGGCCTAGCCCCCTTGACCAGTAAGTAAATTCCTGGTCAAGTGGACCCATCCTCTGCGGATTGCTTCTACGGAACGACCAGAAGAGTTTGAGAGGCTTTGGGCAGGGCGACATGGTGACTGATGAACTTGTATTGGGGGCCGTTGCGATCGCGAGATCAATGTCGTAAGCCTTCCACATAGGCGAAGGAGGCGCCCATTTACGCTTTCATTGTTGCAATTGATGTCGGGATCTTCTGGTGAGAATCTGGACCATGATGAAGGATGAGAAAATTTTCTTTTTCTTTTTGCGTGTGCCCGTGACTTAGGTATCGCCATCAGATTGGTCAAGGCATCTGGGAAAGAAGGCACCCGGTTGCCAGCCGCATGCACTGCAACCACAACCGCACGAACAAGCGTTGGTTACCACGGCAGCTCGGTTCATTTATGCCACAGACCAATAGAATTGGAAGAAGGAATAGACATACTTAACGTCCTTGCTTTTGAGGGATCAAGCGCCTAACAATCTCCCGGAGCTTCCCCTCTCCCTGGCCTTGTTTAACCATTGAACGCTCTAACCATGCGCGCGTGGAAGCAACATGTGCCACGCTCCGCACCGTATCCGGATGATATTCTCCCAGCACCTCACGACGAAACTTCAAGGCGGTTTGATGAAGTTCAAGCGCTTTGCTGTACTCCCCCTGCTGATGATAGGTTGTCGCCATGTCTGCTAGGGTGTGCATAGTGTCTGGATGGTTCTCTCCAAGTATCTGACGACGAAGGCTCAGATTAGTTTGATGAAGTTTCAGGGCTTTGCTGTATTGGCCCTGTTGATGGGATATTGCCGCGATGTTTGCCAGACTCTTGATCGTATCTGGATGTCTGTCTCCTAGTGTCTCTCGTCGGAGTTCTAATGCCTCGCTGCAAATTTTCTCAGCCTCATCGAATTGGCCTTTCTCGTAGTATGTCGTCCCGAGGTCCGCCATCGTTCTCATTGTCTCAGGATGCTTCTCCCCAAAGAATTCCTTTTGGAATTCTAGGACTTCTGTTGCAATATCCTGAGCATCGTCATAACGACCCTGTGTATGGTATGTTGCCCCAAGGTTCGCCATGCTCCTAATCGTATCAGGATGCTTCGTTCCTAGTACTTCTTGGCGGAGTTTTAGTACTTTTATTGCGATGTCTTGAGCTTCCGCATATTGGCCTTGCGCCTGGTATATTGCACCCAAGTCTTCCCAGCTTCTAATTGTGTCTGGGTGCTTCTCTCCGGCGATCTCTTGTCGAAGATTTAAGACGTTTTCTTTCAGTTTCCTAGCCTCATCCCATTGACCCTGTTGATAGTAAGTTTCCCCAAGGTCCGCCATAGTTCTAATTGTCTCAGGATCCTTCTCTCCAAACATGTCTCGTTGAAGTCGTAGAGCGTTTTCTTGTAGTCCTTTAGCCTCGTCATACCGGCCCTGACTGAGATATGTATTGCCAAGGTCTGCTATGCTCCTAATGGTATCAGGATGTGTCCCCAGAACCTCTTGTCGTAACTCTAGCACTCTTTTTGCGATATCATGAGCCCTAGAATATTGCCCTTGTACGAGGTATGCCCCCCAAAGGTTTGCCAGGCTGCGGATTGTATGCGGGTGCTTCTCCCCAAGCACCTCTCGTCGGAGGCTCCATGCCCGACTATCCACTGATTCCTTCTCTCGCCATCTCCCTCGATGGTACAAAAAGTGCGACACTCTATCGAGGAAATCTGCTGTCTCAGCTTCAGTCTCGCTTAACTCTGCCCATTCTCCTACTTGTATGGCATGTGGCAGATACTGATAGCATCGTGTCCACGGGCTCTGTTCAAACATTGGGAGCAGGCCATTTACTACCTGTAGTGCCCTGCCGCTGTAAAGTGCTTCGGCCTGCGGTGATCCAATCCTTAGCCCATACTGAAGAGCCTCTCTCACGAGCTTATGCATGTCATAGCTTCGCTCGCCATCATCCGTTTGGCGCAATCTGAGGTACGAGAACTCCATCAGTCGTGCCACGGCCGCAAGAACCTCAAGCCCAGAGACTTCTGTGGCTGAGGCCTTCTCAATTTTATCATCCCTGCTACCATTGCTGAAAGGATGAGCTGCTGCCACTGCCAGCTCATGTGGTATATCTTGGCTATCCACATATGCGATTACATGCAGGATTCGATACGACATCTCACTCTCCGCTTTGATACGTTCAGTCGAGATCCTCCATGTCTCGAGCACACTATTCGATACTTCGGGTCGTCGATGTCGGTCTGCGTCGCTCACCTTGAGCACTTCCCACCGAGACTTTCCTTGATTAAGTAATGAAAGGTATTCCTCAGCCGTCATCGACATGCGTCGCATGTATGTGCCGGCTTGCGAGACCGCTAGCGGTAGGCATTGCAGTTCTTTCAAAAGGCGATCTACTCCCATCCCATCGTGTATTGACAAGTCGGGGTGACCCCTCGTTGTTGCAAGAAGTTTTGTCGCTTCATCTGTTGCCATGGACTGCACTTGTATGCTCCGACTTGCTCCGACGAGTGTACCACCAATATGAGCATCTCGACTTGTCCATAGCACTGTTCCTTGTGAAGGCACGTACTTGCGAAGGTCCTGATTCTCAGTCCCTTCTTGTTGTTGTCCCACTCCAAACATTTTTAGCTCATCCGCATTGTCGAGGATCATCACCCATTTCGACTGTCCCTCAATTTTGTTGCGTATAGCATCTAGCAGGTCCGTGCCGTCCAGTCGCTGGTCAACCCCAAGTTTCTTCCCGATGGTTTTGTAGTCAGCCAAGAATGTCGCTTCACTGTCGGCATGCACCCAGAAGACAGAACACTCTTTATCGGTGTCGCATCGTCGGTATGCGTAGTCCAAGGCGATCTGCGTCTTTCTTTAATCCGTTTCTGTCAGCCCTCCCTCTTAGGGTAACATGCCAAAAGTGGATACATACCCTGACCCTCCCAGGCCCCAGAGTGCTGCGCTACAAGAGCTCGAAGTAGTCTGCGGCAGAAGCTCGTCTAGCTTGTCAATGAGATCTCGTCGATGGACAAGATCCTCGTTGCGGGGATAGGGAATCACGCGGACCACTTCGGCACGGGCCGGCGGGTGTGGCTGCGTGCCGTAGTATACATTCCCGTGGACATTTCCTTGGTGGATGATCGTATGGTCGCCAAATTGGCTGTGACTGATATTTGTCGGCGCTGACATCTCTTCAATGAGTTGCTTAAGGATTGTTTTACCTTGAACCTCTTTACCGCCAGGCAAATATGTTGGTCTGATGGAACTCGACCTCCACGTGATCGAGTGTTACAAGGATGCACACAAACCCCTCAGTTAAGCGCTGGGTCGTTCATCTTGGACTGACTTGTTGGGCTGACTTTCCATCTTACCTGACGCCATGACAATCACACAAGACACTATGGACACAGTGCAACCGCCTGCCGACCGCAGACATTTTCGTGTCGCTATAATATGTGCTTTGCCCCGCGAGTTTAACGCTGTCGCCCTCCTCTTCGATCAATTCTGGGATGAAAACGGCGATCGTTATGGCAAGGCCAATAAAGATCTGAATTATTACATAACGGGACGCATCGGAGAACATAACGTTGTCCTAGCTACGCTTCCAAAGATGGGCAATACCAGCGCAGCGGGCGTGGCGGCTGGCTTGCGGATGAGCTACACAGGACTGAGTTTTGGTATCCTGGTTGGTATTTGTGGCGGTGTTCCTCAAATTGATGGTTCCGACGCGTTTCTTGGTGATGTGGTAATCAGCAAGTCAATTGTCCAGTATGACTATGGCAAAAAATACCCTGGTCACTTTGCTGTGACGAGTACGGTTGATACCATTGGAAGTGCGAATAGTGACCTCCGAAGTCTCCTCGCAGTCCTTGAGACAGATCTCATGAGGGATCGCCTTCAAGATGAAGCTTCACGACATCTAAAAGGCTTACAAGAAGCAGCCAAGAAGAAACGTCGTGGAGCCAAGTACCCGTACCCTGGAGCGGAGCAAGATAAGCTATTTCCTCCCACATATAGCCACAGACATCACGGATGTTGTAGTGTCTGCTCAGATGATCAGAACAAGTTCTGCGAGGCTGCCTCTAAAGAATCTTGTGCTGCGGTCAAATGTGATGAAGGTAATTTGGTGTTAAGAGAACGTCCGGCGAGTAGTGGTGAAACCTTCACCCCCGAGATCTTCTTCGGACGCATCGGGTCAGGCAATACGGTCATGAAGAGCGGAGAAGACCGTGATCGCATAGCTATCGAACACGACCTGATAGCGTTTGAAATGGAAGGGGCAGGCTCCTGTGACCAGATTGAGTGCATTGTCGTCAAGGGCATCTGTGATTATGCGGACAGCCACAAGAACGATACCTGGCAAGATTTCGCTTCTGCTACTGCAGCGTCCGTGATGAAGGCCATCGTGGGAAGATACACGTTCCAAGATGAAGACCGCGGCCCGACTTTATCGAAAGGTATAGCTGAGTCCTTTTTTCTGCGATTATCCCGGCTAATATGTTGATAGACCAACGAAGTTTGACTGCCCGCAGCGTCGATAGTAATTCATTCGGAGGCAAAGTTTTTATTAACCAGGGTGACGTGGGAGGAAACATGACATTCATGTAGTGCCTGAATCAACATTTCCTCAAGATTCGTTGTCAATGGTGCAGATCGGGCAAAGGAGTTGTGACGAAGGCAAAGAGATCGGAAGGAACTTGCAAGAGGAAGGTACAAGCTGAGAAGCGTGATTGTGACCACCTTCCGTCTATACAAACTTACTCGTCCACCAAGCAATTGTTCCTTCCTTGACTTCCTCAGTACAGGCAGCAGACGATCATTCTCTAAGCCTTAGGATAACGGAGTATTCCAGCCTAAAGTCTCATCTAAAGTGGCATAAAGTGCCTAAAATCTTTCGTCACTTAGGCTCGCAGCTGTCAAGGGCGGCTTACATAACTCGATTGCGTGACCAATTTCCGCCTGGACGAACTCGCTCCTTCTCTAAACAATTCTACTTTCCTTTGTCCGCTAACTCCATCATCATTCCACCAAGTTCCATATCGTTCCAACTGCATCATTCGTTTTATATTTCGTTCCCGCTCAGCCTTCACTTCGCTCATGGCAAAGCACTCAGAGACTTGACCCCTGAGCGGTCTTCGGACCTTAACAAGACAGGTCTTGTGCGTTCTGGACTCGCAATCCGAATGAGACAGCTTTGGAAATCCGACCAAACTCAACTCCGAGTCTCCCAGCTCAAGAAACGTTCTCCATATCAGAGTACCTCAAGACCGGCAAGCTGCCCTTGCACCCGATTGGACGAAGAATGGTTCCTGCGAGAGCCCTGACAGACTTCGAGGCGTCGCGACATTAGTTTGTGGTCGAGAGAAGTAGTCGTTGAGGGTGTACTGACGCAAGAAGTAGGACTTGCGAAGGACTGCCAAGCGAGACATCTACCAACGGATGAACAGATCAAGGCGGCCCTGACTTACCCAGGGTCAAAATTAATAACGAGATCACGGCGTTGGGGATATCCACAGATGTATTATTGTCAAAACCTAGATGGCGGGTTCCTCCGGGCTGCATCACCAGCGAGCTCACACCCAGGCGAACACTCAAGAGTTGAGCCTGCTGTCACATACCCCAACAAGAACAAACATCGCAACGACCACGAACATGACTGCAGATCCGCAAAACTCACAGAATTTCACTTGTTTTACCCTTCATCAAAAGGAAATTTGTGAAGCGCTACGACTACCCAAGCAGATGAAAGCTTTTCTGGTATCCGAAATAATGCACGTCTGGAAGTCCTCCGACATCCCCTGTGTTCCATGTCGATTGCTTGGGTCTTACGATAATTTCGAAGTGTTATCATATTGGGTGTTCGAGTGGAATACCAAGAGCCCCTTCTTGATAAGTCGTACTTAATCCCACTCCAGTGTGCTCTGCGTACCGACAATTGGAACAAGTTGATGGAAGCCAACAACACTCGAGATATCATCCAACAGTGCCGGGTGAGTGACAGAAAGATTATTCTCTAATCCTTTGGGCGCCAAACTAAAGTGGTCTAAGTGCTAATATGAGTTAACCTAAGGTAACAAAATCATTTCGTCTCTTATGCTTATGGCAACCAGTTTTATGGCAGCCTCGTTACAATGGTTTGGGCGCTGTGGGTCCAATGAATGTGCAAAATTTCCCAAACAAGCTCTTGTTCTAGCACGGCTGTCCAGCCAGTGCCAGTGTCAGTGCCAGGATGTGAGCTGAGGGGATCAATCCTCCGTGGCTATGCAACTGCATTCTAGAGCCCCGCCGTTCATGTGCTCCTCGTTTCTAAACCGAAGTCTTTCAGCGGTACAACAACACTTCCTTTGGCTAGGTGCCGAAGAATGACGAAGGGTGCCATCACGAGCTTGCCGCACAGCAACAGTATCTCAAGGAGTTGTCGCACACTGACCGTAGCGAGCGCGTCAGTTTGCATCGCCCTTTGCCCCTCAGCCCCGTCGACTTTTGAAGTTTTTCTTCGAGCAGAACTTCGATGAGCGCAACGCTCTGGGAGAATTCATGAACGCTGATACGGAATCTAGGCTTCTTCAGCTTTACACGCCAAGGAGGGCACATTCCATCCGAAATGTTCATCCTATTCCATGCTGTTCAGCTCTGACTTTTCGCGCCGGCCGGAGCTCACGACTAAACTCGGACCAAGAGGTTCCCTCTCGGGTTTCCGGAATCAACAGGAGATGATGGCAGAACTTTTGGTCTTGGCAATTACAGTGTCGATGACCTGTTCAGAGCGATCATACTTATGTACGTCCTACTCGACCAGCGAAGTGCACCGAGGACTTAGTATTTCGCATCAATGCCACATACTGAGCCTTGCGGAGTTTGGGTGGGTTAACTCCCAGCAGACCTCAACCTCAGTATCTTATTGACCGGTCGTCTTCTATCCAGCATGAAGGTCAAGTATGTATAATCAAGGTTCTTCAAGACTGGCTCTGGCAAGTTTCTAATGGCACCAAGATATGTTCTTTCCGTTCATTCGACTCCCGAGAGAATTGCAACTACGCATTACCGTTCACGAACGGTGCCACACACACGCGACGAGCACTGGGCTGACGAAGGCTCCTCCGAGTTGAGATTCCGGGCTGTTTGTCAACCTCCGAGGACATGACAATCCCCCTGAAGCTATCATGTAGCCACGTATTCAATATGATCGGGACAATTCGACCAGTCGAGGCTGCCCCCTATGACCGCTTTCTACTCGGCGAAGGACCTCTGTTTCGTATCAATCTCGACCGAGATATGTTGCGCATCTTCGACAACGCGCTACCGCGGTACCGCCCCAACGATGGCTACAGCGCTGCTATCCCCGTCCGAAGAATACTCAGCTACATACACAACATGTCAACCGTCAGCTTCCGGAATGCGAGCAACCCGAATGACCCCAATGACATAGGTAACACCAACCCAACAACCCATCCATTCCATCCTCGCAACCCTAACGACCCGGATGATTACGACTTCCTGGACGACCTATACGGCGATGACTACTTAGCAACTTTCTGACCTGCGCCTTGTTCCATGAGTGTCCCTCTTTTTGCCAGATATCTCGATATTGATCATCTGCCGCGTCTTGAGTTTAACCTGGTTCCGCCAGTCGCTAAAGGGCTCAGTGGATTATCCCCGAACTCAAACGGCTAGGCCCTCCTATTGAGGACGACGACAAACACGGGAAACGCGGTCTACGGGCTCACACAGCCATCAAGTGGCAGTTCAACTTCCACCGCTACTTCGAAGAGACCCAGACAGTATATTTGAACCTCCAGCCTAGACAGAGGTCGAGCCCCTGGCGATCGGACCTCGAAGCGAAAATGGAGAAGAAACTCTTTTCGACGGCCACCATCCACAATTTGTCGCACGTATCTGGATTGTTCGCGAAGGTCAAACTGAACGATTTGAGCAAGGGCAAGATGGCTGGACAATGATTGGAGAAGAAGGCTAAGATGATCCCGGTATTGACTCGAGGCTACGGAGAAACGCCCGCGCCAGTGTGACACCTGTGCTCTGTCAATCTTGAAGCATATATCTCCATACGTCGTCTGCAAACGCAACTCGAAGCTTACGGACCGAATCTTCTCACTTCTACAACAGCGCAGAACAATTATCGCTTTCTCGTGAGCTCCTACCTCACGGTATCTGATCATTTTTCGCTGACCGGCTAAGAGTTCACTCCAGGTTAGTCACTTCAACTTTGAACAAGAAAGGAGCTCAGAACTGAAAGAGCCAAAGACTGGAGTTCAATCAAAACCCCGACACCTGCACCCACTCTCGCTTCATCGCCTGAGACCACCGTTCCTCTGCAAGCTCGTGGACCAAGCCGAAGGGTCCTAACGAGGAGAGTAGGTACGATAAGAACAACGTCAAACGAACCAAACCAGCCAGGTGAAACCGAATCTACGAGTTTGGCTTTCGTCACCACCATGGCGTCCAAGAACATATTTGACGTCATCTTGACCCCTGGAGATGTCTGTCTTGACCACGTAGAGTGGCCCATTTGCGCACTACCACCGTCGCCACTTGAACCTCCTCTCCCCGTCCCTGTTCAGACTGGAATCGAGAAGCCAACGAAGCAGGACTATGAAGGGCAAGGTGACTTGAATCTGGAGTTCTAGGGTATCAAAGCCCGTCGCAAGTCGTACCTCGCCATGTACTCGCACCTTCCACGCTCACCTCAAGACTAGTCTTTCAATGGCGAGAATGTTTGTCGGATTGTCGACTGTCATGCGTTCAGGAAGGTTTATTCCCACAAACGCTCTTTAGGTGAGCATCCCAATAGTCAGCACACCAAGATTGAGAGTCGAGGCCGGCGCACCGCGACTGGGGCCTCCGAGCCGAAACCCCCTTTCCCGATCTTCGATGTCTTTGAGCAGGAGGCCGTCGTTATTCTGTTCAAACACCCTGGTTCATACGACAACACCATCCCGGATTCTCAGGCGGATTCGGAAGAGCAGTTTGGTGCTACTGTCATCGAGGGAACTGACAAGTACGCACAGACGCCGCAGAACGTTCCTGATGATGAAGGATCCGACGCATCTTCTGGTAGCATGGATGCTGATCCTGTCGACGCGCGGAGTGATCACTCTCAGTCTCGGGCTGGCCTGGACGAGCAGTGTGATGGCACGGACACTGAATTCTCCAGCAATGACGCGGAGATGCTGGAAAGCTTTTCTGATGAAGAATCTGACACTTCATTAACCAGCATGGAAGTTGACGACAATCTTGACTCGAGCAGCGATTACTTCGACGCGAACATCAAACTGGATCCAAGTGACGACGAAGAGCATACAGATCATTGGATACTTGACCCGCATCAACCAGGAGAACCCTGTCACATTTCACCTCCTGAAGACAAAGAACTCCTAACGACAACATCGAACGAATTTGTTGTACGAAATGAGCCACCCAACTGTCTGCAGAGATCGCCCTGCCAGACTGGATGACTGGCGGGTTGCAGGAGATGTGCAGCTTTGAACTTATCAAGACTTCATGGCATCAACCGTTGAACCGCTATGCGTGGGTCGTTGAGAGGGAGATACGGGGGAGGGATATGTCATACTACTCTCATGGCACCGTCCGTCTGTGTCATATCTTTTCTCTTGCATCCAAGGTCATCCTGAACACCGAGGAGGCACGGGAATTCTGGGAAGAGAATTCCTGGTTGAGGTCTGTCGCAACATGCTGGAATTTTTCAGGACCCCCGAGCAAGTTGAAGAATACTTGTTTCTCACACCCTCTGAGATCTGGTCGACATTCGCTGAACAATTTTAGTTTGCCATCAACGACGTCAGGCGAGGCAAGGACTCAGATGAAAAATTGATGGGACGCATGACTGCATTGGAGAATAGGCTCAGGCAAAGGACTGAGGGAGAGGACCCGCCCAGCGAAGAGTCCATCGACGACGATGCTCAGCTAGTGGGAAATGGGAGCTTTCTTAGCGTAAAGATCACGCAGAAGAAGGCCGCTATCGAGAAGGGAGGAGAGAAGCAAGCCAAGGCGATTCGAGCCAAGGGACGAAAAGATGAAGGACGGGAGGAGGACATTAAGAAGCAGAACACTGGGTCTTGATAGATTGGATCAGGGTATCATAAGAAGTGGGTACTGAGAGCCTAAGGAATGAAATGATTTGATTACTTTATGATATTTTAGACCGGACTTTAGGATACTTTATCTTTAGCGCCTTAAGCCTTAGAGGACATCTTTTCTGTTACCTTGAAATTGAGTGAACTCATACTTTTGAGCTCCAGACCTTGAATCCAAAGTTGTAACCTCCCCCAATCCTGTCTTGTCCTCTGAATATCAAGATACTCTGATTCCAAGATCAAGCCTGCTTCTTTGAACTGGCACGGTTCAACTTCGCCCTCTGAGCAAGCATATGTCCAAAAAGGACATAAAACGCAGGCGCATAGATTGCTAATCCAAACCACAGCAAGTACTGGTACATCGGGTTACGAGCCTGAGAAGGCTCAATAACTTCGTAAACCAGCTTCATCTCAGACAAAATGCCAACGGGGTAAAGAATGATGAACATGTTGTATCTAAGATTGTTAGTTTCAATGCTTCCGTGGATGTAGAATGGATACATACCTCAACCACGTCAAACCAGCAGGCACACTTCCCAAACCCGTCTGACAAGTAAAATATAAATATCGCACAGCATCAGCCGCATTCCACGCAATAAGCATAAAACTATACGCGTTCTCTCTAGCACCGACTTCAGGATAATTTCGTGTGATTGCCCAAATGATAGTGTTTCGCCCTGCGACTTGTAACGCTGTAGTAGCAGGTGCGGCTCTAACCATGCCAGTCGCCGCATGGAGAATTTCTATCACGGTGAGCGTTTCTATCCATCGTGCTGTGACGTTGAGATCTGTCCAGACTGTGCTGTTGCCGGATCGGATGAAGAGAGATGTTGTTTTGGCGAGAAGAGCGATGCGGAGGATGGCGAAGAGGGTGTTGTAGATGAAGAGGTAAGTCGAAGACTTTTGAGGTTTGGTTGCTACCGCCATTTTTATCTTTTCTGAAGCTGAGCTTCAAGCTGGTAGTGAGTGAGGGTGAAGGTGAAGGGGTCGTGGAAGATCTAAGATTTGACAGCTTGAATCGAAATTTTGGGTTGCACTAATATTCACTAGCGCCGATGGGGTATCGCCGAGGCTGTCGCTGAAGAACTTCCCAAGAGAGATATTGCGCCGATGGAGATAATTACGGGTCTTGTAGGTGATTGGATCATAGTACGAGCAACTCAGTAAAACGAAGACATGGACAAATTAATATTTTAGTGCTGACGACTTTTACATAAATACGTTGAGTGAAACCTATTTCCCTACAGATGGCTTCTCTCAGACAAGCTAGAACGAAGAGTCATAGCAGCCCGCGTTCCCTCTTCAATAGCACCATCAATAAAACTACGCCATCCCAAAGCCCAATCCGAGCAAGCAAAGATGATGTTTCCTTGACTGGCTCTCATATCAGGGAGATGATCGCTCAATAGACCCGGTCGAGAAAAGAACCATGCGCCCTTTGCAAATTCATCTTTGGACCAGTTATGGAAGACCTATACTCTGTCAGTTCGGTTCACGGTTGGTTAATGTGATGTTTAACTTACCAAACGTTCAATCTTCATGGGCGTAAATCCGTGGAAGGCATCCTTTGTCACCTGAATGTTCTCCTCGGGATGGAAATGATTCGCGTCCCCTCCAAAAGCAACGATATGTGTATTTCCCTTCGGTGTAGTCCCATCTCCGAAACCATAAGAAAGCTTATTATGAGGATAACTAATACCCGTCATCGATCTCAAATCTTTATCTGAGATTTCGGCGTGGACTTTGACACACTGGTTCACATGTCCGATATCTGCAGCTGCCTTCTTCCCTGGTGTCAGCGGAGGGTCAAATTTGACGTCGTTGAGGATGTTTAGGGGGATAGCACTGATCATCTTCAATGCTTTGAAGGTTCGGCCGTTGCGAGAAGTGACTTCCACTCCTGCAGAGAAATTCCGGACCGAGGCGACAGGTGTGTTGAACGAATACGTCAAGTTCCCAGTAGCCAGCGCTTCCTTAAAGAAATTAATCGCAAAGCTAGACTGTCCACCTTTGAACTTGTACTTGGCGAGATACTCAATGCATCCGACGTAAGTATAATTGCACATAGCCCACCAATGCAAGAATTCGTAGAAACTGGTTGTCTCAAGCGTGGCACCGCTGCAGAGTAGGACAAAAGCCTCAAGACCCATGCGTTCGTTGTATGTAAGATCGTTCTTGATCTCTGCGATGCGATCGGCGATGGACATGCGGTCGTATTTTGTTGCGATGGGATCGAGTTTGCTTGTATGTGGGAAGATGATTGCTTCGCGGCCTGATGCACCGTCTATGTTGACTAGTTTATGGAGGGCGGATTGCATGAGTGCGTCCTATACTCGTCAGTCTTGTCCCCATAGACACGATATGATTGACTTACTTCTTCTTCGTGGGTAAACTGTTGAGTTCCTTCTGGCGTGGCGAGAAGATACTTATTAAGTCCTCTCGTGAAATCATATGAGACTTCAAGATCGTTCTGCATGTTGTATCGTTGGATTTCGCGCCAGACGTGCGCTTGGCCCCAATGGACCCATGTTCCGCCCATTTCATAGGGATAGCCTTCTATGTTTGATGACCATGAGCGGCCACCAATGCGATCACGGGCTTCAATCAGCAAAACTTTAAGTCCTGTGCTCTGTTAGACCTGTTTCGTGATGATGGGTTGGGGAAACGTACCAGCGATACCTGCGTCGCGAGCGGCGGTTAGACCACAGTATCCTGCTCCCACGACAATAACATCATATTTCGTGTCGTTGTCCTTCAGATTTGAAGGAGGACTGATTGCACCGATGGTTGGAACACCGGCCTTGAGGCCTTGGGACTCTGTCCATGAGTATCCGTCCTTGGAAGACATTGTGTGAGGCGATTGAAAAGATAGACAAAACAACTAAGATACTGTCAAGAGTGTCAAAAAGTAAGAGCAACCACAGCAAGTTTAGTAAGGACGGCAACTCATTTTATCCTCGGCCCGGGTTGCATTTCATGAACCTCATCGTATCATGTCTATCTCTACCAAAAGATAAAACGATTGCCTAAAAGAGAAATTTCTCGAGAAAACTCCACCTTCGGCGCCCCGGGCTGTCCTTGCTACCGTATCTCAACGGGCCTTGGATCTAAATGCCCACAGATAGGTCATTACGCGAGCCACCCTATCTTTCAATTGGATTGCCCCAGCCTAGATGAAGATCTTAGATAACATATCTCCTCTCTCCCTTTACCGAAACAGGTAATTTTGCGAGAAATGACAATCTAGATCGTTTCCCCCGCAATCCACTAGTGATGTCCAAGGTTCTGACAATTATGGTGTTGACGCGCCGGAACCCGGTAACCAATCAGCCACACCATCATTCTCGCAAAACTTCCGCCTTTGGTATATTTAGTGGAGATCACCACCCAGCTGTTCAAAACCTGGGGTAGAGTCATTAGCGCTGGACTTATCAAGATACAGTGTTTCGGTATCGGCAGTTTAGATACGATATCTACTGTGATTCCGTTTGTAGTCTGGAAGTAGAGTGAGGAGGATCAGGAAAATGCATGAAGGTGCTGCTGGTCTTATCGGCGTACGACCGTCTTTAGACTAACACACGCCATCGTGTGACCTAACAAACTATATGAACCAACCTCTCCTCCCAAATCCCAAACCTCTGCAACAAAGACAAGAAGACCTCATCAAACATGACTTCACACGCGCAAGAAGGCGTGCTGCAGCAGCGCCTTTCAACATTAACAATGGTCGCCATGGCCTTTGCAATCCTCAAGTTCGTCTATCCCGTCACTCCCTTGTCTTTGTACTAACGAACCCCGCAGTACGTGGATTGCACTCGCTGGTGTTATGGCGTATATTCTTCCTTCTGGAGGACAGGTTTCGTTTATTTATGGGTTCTTGGTTTGTGTGTTTTGTAATCTTGCGTTGGCGGCTAGTTTGGGTGAACTTGCTGCTCTGTGGCCTACTGCTGGTAAGTACTTGACACTGAGACATGGCTCTGTGGAAGGTGCTGATTGGTGTAGGTGGACAGTATCATTTTATGTACGCTTTGTGTACACCTCGATGGAAGAGATCAATGGTATGTCCCTCGCTCATCGATGATGCAATGACTAATGGGAGAAGAGCTTCTTTGTTGGATGGACCAACATCGCTGGTTGGTTGACTGTCGTCACTACCCAAGCCTTCTTCGCCGGTATGTTCCCTCTTTTACATCTGTCATCAGAGACTAACTCTCTCAGCCCAATTGATATCAGCAGCCGCCGTCGTCGCATCCAACAATGCCTACGAAGCCACCGCCTGGAAAACATACCTCTTCTTCGTCGCCATCCTCTCCTTCGGCACGGTCGGTAATATCTGGGGAAACAGGATCTTGGGTCGATGGAATGACTGTGCTCGTACGTACTACCTCTCTCATCACAAATATCTGTCTAACAAGGGTATAGTGTACTGGTCTGTCTTATCCGTCGTCATAATCAGCATCATCTTGCTGTCCATGTCTCCCAAGACCGACGCAAAAGAAGTCTTCACGGGCTTTAACAACGAGACTGGCTGGTCTGATGGAGTCGCTTGGATTCTTGGACTGTTGCAATCTGCTCTGTCACTGATTGGCTTTGATGTCGTGTTGCATCTTACAGAGGAGATGCCCAATCCTTCAAAAGATGCACCGAGAGCTATGCTTCTAGCCGTCGTCATCGGCGGTGTCACGTAAGTCTTCCTCTCTATCCCTTGACAACACCCACTGACTCCTTAGTGGCTTCTTTTTTATTCTGGTGATCCTATTTTGCCTAACCGACCCAACAACAATACTCACCAGCTCAACCGGCATGCCAATAGTAGAACTCTTCCTCCAAAGCACCTCCTCCCGCGCCGCCGCCACCATCCTAGCACTCATGCTAAGCATCTGCTTCATCAACGGCACATCAGCCAGCATAACCAGCGCCAGCCGTTTAATATTCGCCATGGCGCGCGATAACGGTATTGTCTGCCACAAGTTCTTCGCACACATATCACCCCAACTCGACGTCCCCGTCCGCACTATCATGTTTTGTTATGTTTTTAATTTGCTGTTCGGTCTTTTGTATCTTGGTCCTACTGTTGCTTTCAGTGCGTATATTGCGAGTTGTACTATCTTCTTGAATGTTTCTTATGCTAGTCCTGTTGTTGCTTTGCTTGTTAGGGGAAGGGGGGTTTTGAGGGAGTATCAGACTAAGAAGACTCCTGCCAGGATGGGGTTGAGATTTGGTGCTGCTGTCAATTGTATTGCTGCTGCCTTTGTCATTGTTACTTCTATTGTAAGTCACCGTTTGCACTCGGTGCTTGTTTGACTATGCTAACTGGTTTAGTTCTTCTGCTTCCCTGCTGGCATTCCAGTATCTGCCAACACCATGAGTAAGCATTCCCTTCTATCACTAGACTAACGGCGAGACTAACCTGTCATAGACTACGTCTCTCCTGTCGTTGGAGGCTTTTACTTCCTTCTCGCAGTATACTGGCTTATCTGGGGCAAGAGCTTCCAGGGCCCGGTAAGTCCACCCCCAAATAAAGATCATCTATTAAGGTTTCTAATATGTGACACTAGAACTTCGATGCTATCATCGGACAGCCTTTGCAGGAAAAGGATTCGGGAGTCACAGAGACAGTGCCAAGTAAAATTGATTCTACAATGAAGGTTTGAGGATGGTTGTTCTTGGAAAGCAGAATAATTGCAATAATAGATATAATATCGTGGAATCAGAGATTATGAACATGTGCTGCATCTGGAGATGTCGCTGCGTAAATGCAACTGCCGACGAGCAATTTCTTCTATCCAGTCAGATGACCAATCACCTCTCGGGGATGACAGTATCCCGAAGGCGTCATTTGTAGATTTTGTACTACAGCCAATGACAGCTTGGGCATGACACGGCCCCTGACCATGCCCAGCTCAGGGCTTTCTATCCTCCCTGATGACGTGTTCTCAAGGGTTTACACGGATTCTGGAATTATTCTCTTGTCACTTTAAGAATTAAGTGCAATCAGCCACACTTTAAGTGATCTTGAGTTCACTTGAACGCTCATGTCCGGGCTTTGACGGGTTTATTGTACTCATTGTAGACTGTACTGATGTTCATACTACAAAACCCTGCAGCCTTCCAGTTTTATAATGCTTGATTTCCTAGATAGTCAATCTCCTTACCCATTGTCGGTCGGTCTGCCAGTCCCATCGCCAAGCCAAGCTTACAGCACGGTTATCTCAAGCCCAAAATCCACTCCCATCTAGCCCCGATCCTCCTTATCGTATAAAATGCCTGACCCTCTGCGGACCCGCACTTTTTGTCTCCAATGCTGTGAAAAATGCGTGTCATCTTTCGTCCACTACTCAACATTACTCGAACAGGTATCTTCTACCCGCGACCCTTGCTTTCCCAGATACATCACCGTCAGGTTAGCACGATGAGCGGCAACGGAGATTTGAACAACACTCAAGCTGGCAGGACAGCGGTCGAATTTGCCGCCGATCCATCCTTTAAACACAAGTCCTTCGCCATTTCCCGATACCAAGATGACGCCGCAATTCGAGACCAATATCGCCCTTATCTGTTCGAAGGCGAGATGCTCTCTGACGATTGGGTTGCTGATCTAGAGCTCAGCACAGCGATGAAGATGGTACAATCAGAAATCCTGGACAAGAAACTTGATCGTCTTCGTATTCTTGTTCTCTATGGTAGTCTGAGAAGCCGGTTAGTATTGACGAACCCCAGGCCTTGTTATTCTTGCTGAGATGTTACAGATCATATTCTCGTCTTCTCGCCCTTGAAGCTTCACGTATCCTCTTCCGTCTTGGTTGCGATGTCAGAGTTTACGATCCAGCTGGTCTACCTCAAAAAGACGATATTCAGCATACTCATCCTAAAGTCCAAGAACTTCGAGAGCTGAGTAAATGGAGTGACGGGCACGTGTGGATCAGTCCAGAGCAGCATGGCAACTTGGTATATAACTTGATATTATGACGTCAATGGATTAAAAATGGTTAACGATCTATAGACCGGCATATTCAAACAACAAATCGACTGGATCCCCCTTTCAACAGGCTCTGTCCGACCAACCCAAGGTCGCACCCTCGCCATGGCCCAAGTCAGCGGTGGCTCCCAATCCTTCAACGCCGTAAACTCCCTCCGTATTCTCGGCCGCTGGATGCGCATGTTTGCCATCCCCAACCAAAGCTCAGTACCTAAAGCTTATACGCAGTTTACTTCTGAAGAGGAGGGAAGTCGGATGATGCCTAGTGGGAATCGCGATCGGTTAGTGGATTGCATGGAGGAGCTTGTCAAGTATACTATTGTTATGAGGCCGCATTTCGATCTTTTTGGGGATCGGTTTAGTGAGCGGGAGGAGAAGAGGGTTAAGGAAGAGGCTAAGTAGATATGGTATTTATTGCGAGGGAGCTTTCCGAATGCAAAAGCAGTGAATTCGTTTAGATATTGAATGATAGACTCAAACCAGAAGTAGCTCTCGCCGCATCGACAACTAAAATGCCGATAGACACACTGACTGTAAACTCTGTCTTATGCCGCGTCAGGCTTGACAGCATAGATCTGGAATGAGCCTAAAGAGAGTCAGTCAACCATCAGGCTAGAATACGAAGACTAGTAAACCTACCTGCCCACTCATTGAAATCAGTAACACTTGAACGATCAATTGCCACGCCATCGCCCGTCTCCAGTGGACTCGTTGATTTTGAAGGAGCACACGAGGATGAGTCCCCAGCTAAATCTCCACCTGCGCTCTTGCAACAGGAAGGCGGAGCCTCATTGGCAGTAAAGTAGACGTTCAAGTCACTCTTCGTATCGACAATGAGCACATCTGTCAGCAAATTAGCTCACCTCCTCCAATTCCAGCAGCACAATCGAACCTACTTTCAAAACCAGCATTTTTGAGAAACTCCTCATATTCGCCAACAAGACTAGCCCCAGCAATACATCCAACATATAAAGCCACATCTCTTCTTATCTCATCCGGCAACTCCTTGCGCGCAAGTATATCGCTGACTGCGACACGTCCACCTGGCTTCAGGAGTCTAAACATTTCATTGAAGACAAGTTGCTTTTCTGATGCTGGGACGAGATTGATGACGCAGTTGCTGATGATGCAATCTGCCGTGGCGTCAGGGAGGGTTATGGATGTAATGGGGCTTTCCAGAAATTCGACATTTGAGAGATTCATGAGACACTTGTTCGCATTGGCTTTGTCTATCATGTTCTTCGTCGAAGTTAGATTTGAGTTGTGTTGGTCGATCTATCAGTGGAGAACTCACTTTGTTCATGTCAATTCCAATGGCCCTGCCCGATGGACCAATCTTCTTAGCAGCCGTCAAGATATCGAAGCCAGCGCCAGAACCAAGGTCAATGACGGTCTCGCCCTTCGATGGCAGTTAGGCAACATCTTTGCGAAGGTGTACAAGATCTCAAGACTTACTTCTCGCAGCTTCGCGAGTACAGTCGGATTGCCGCAGCTCAACCCCAGATTTGCACCCTCGGGAATGTCTCTAAGTTCTTCATCCGTGTATCCAAATGCTTTTGCGACGGTTTGTTCATATTTACCGGTGGCGCTCTTGGAAACCGAGCCGTAGTGGTCGCTGACCTGTTTGTAAGTCTCTTTGGCGTCCATGCTGTTGGTAAATACTTTGAAGAATGACTTAGTGATAATCAGCGTTCAATGTTCAGTGGCAGGTTTATATGTTGTCCATGTTGAAATATCGATATGTCACCGTTGCAAAACCCCAAATGTGAGATACCAATCAGCCCTGTTCGTCCACCACCATACTGCAAATCGTCCAATCACAGATTCGCTATGATTACTAAGGCTTAAAGCGATATGTCACCATTTTGGGTCGGAACTCCTCGTCGGTGACATATCGATCTTCACAAACAATTCACCATGCCTCCAGCAAAGATAAAACGTGTTTCTATTGAACACACGCGAGACCGAGTTCGCAATAACCAACGTCGACACCGGGCTCGGCGGAGAGACTATATCGCCACCCTGGAGGGGAAACTTGAGGAAGCAGAGCGGAACATCTCGAGGCTCAAAGAGCAAATCAAGGACTTAAAGGGCGCCAACGGTTCCTTAGACGTGGCAGAAAACATGGATTCGACAGTGGCTGGTGCAAGCGACTCGATGATTGCTGGCTCTGCTACAGAAACCAATGATCTCTACGGACCAGTCGCTGTCGACCTGGTCGGATCACATACTATCATGATACCTACCCTAATTCCTGCACCCAATCCTACATACCCTACGCCATGTTTCTCATCAGAAACTACAGACAACACATACTCACCCCTAAATCTACCAATTCCCGCTCCAACACCTGCGGATCCAACAACTTGTCAAGAGTCAACAATTCTTTGCTCAGAAGCTTACATCCTCATAGCCCATCGAAACCACAAACACCTCTCCGAAAGCACCATAGCAGCCTTCCTATGGCCCAGCTTCCGCGCTTCAACCTCACCCAACGAAGGATGTCGCGTTGCCACAAGCACGTTATATGCCCTCTTGGCATTCATCAGCGACGTTTCCAGCACTTATCAGGAACTTTCCTAGTATTCGCCAGGAATCATTTCTTGATTTAGCTCCGTGATGCTTCGCGATGTGGGCAGTGATCGGCAGGCTGTTTCAGGTGTCGGATAACACATCCACACTCGCTTACGGAGGAAAGGGAATGGTTTCCGGATTGAGGGGGTAAAGCTTGTTTTTCGTCTTGTCCTGTGCTTGGCGAGGGAATTTGACATCACGAGGTTTGACACCAATTGAATATTTGTGGTTGTTGCTTGACATGACCCCCACGTGGTGCTGGTATGTAATTATGTGCCATTTACTTGCATCGGCAGTTGATTAAGTCTAACTGTAAAACCTTGATCTAAAATTGCTGACAATAATGGCGTGCATGGGCTGAGATGTTCTGGCAAGATAAATGACTTGATCTCGCATACAGAGCGATAAAGTCTAGACCTTAGCAAGAAAAGCTCAAGATCAATCAATGCGAAACATGCTCTCCTATCAATCCTTCTCACCAATCATCACCACAATTCCCTCAACATTGCTTTTTCACAGAGCCTCTTCTCACCCTTAATAAAATCCTCCCCGAAACAAAATTCGAGCCTCAACTTTAAAATTCAGGAACGAAAAACATCCGCCAATCAGAAACCTGCCATTTGAAACGGCACCTTTGTTATCGTTGGTGCGCTTCCAAAGGACCAGGGTTGGCATGATCCACCCAGGGAAGCGAGATGTTATCACTCTGTTCTTGATCACGTATTTTAGAAACAGTACCAGTTTGAGAGCGTTGAATCCTGGTAAATCCTCCTGTCAAAGGTAATCTGTGCCGGAGAAACATACGTATGTCGGCTGAATGTGGTTAACGTCCGGGATATTAAAGGTCTCTTGCATATGTGATCGTCATTCTTCAAGCATTACACCAGTATAGCAAGAAACCGGTATCCGTAGCATAATATATATCACATCCCACCTCCATCAATGTAGTTTCCTTCCTCAAGCCACGCTTCTGTCATTCTTTCCACCGCAAGCCCGGTGTCTTTCTCTCCTCTACCGCAAGCGGTATCCTTTCTTTAAACGACCCTGGCGGTCCACCACATTCATTCACTTCGAAAATGCGTTTCACACTCTCTACAATGGCAGCCCTCCTGGGCCTGTCCTCAGCCCAAGGAATTCGCTCCTCCGCCTACACCGACCCCAAAACAGGCATCGACTTCCAGCGCTTCGTCGACGATGACTACTCCGTAGGATTCGCCGTCCCGGAAACTCTCGGCAAAGACCTCATCGCCCAAATGGTCTTCCCCGCTGAGAAAGGTGCTGGATGGGGTGCTATTTCTTTCCGCGGCGGTATGATTGGTGGTATGCTCTTCGTCGCATACCCTAACGGCGATGATATCGTTACTAGCTTCCGCATGGCTAGCTCTTATGCTAATCCGGAGGAGTATACTAACTCTACTGTTAAGGCGACGCCTATTCCTGAGGGTACGTTTGTTAACAGTACGCATGTTTCGTATACTTTCCTCTGTGAGGGGTGTGTGGAGGAGAAGGTTACTAGTTTGTTGAACGAGAGTCCTGTTTTGGGATATGCTTGGTCTTCTATTGCTGTTGATGCTCCTGCGGATCCTCAGGCTGTTCTTTCGTACCATGGTGCTGGCTTTGGTCAGTTTGGTTTCGATATTGAGGGTGCTGCATCGGCCAAGTTCGCGGACTGGGCTGCTATGGCTAAGGAGACTGTTACTTCCCCTCCTACCGGTGGAAACGGCACTGTTCCTGTTCCTGGTAACTCTACTATCCCTCCTACCACTTCCAACATCACCTACGATGTCATTGTCGTCGGTGGTGGTCCCGCTGGTATCATCGCTGCTGAACGTCTTGCCGAGAAGGGTCTTAGCACTCTTCTCATCGAGCGCGGCCCAGCCAACACTGTCGCCCTCGGCAACACCGCCCAAGCACTCCCCTGGAACAACACTCTCACCCCCTACGACATTCCCGCCCTTGGAAGTAGCATGACCAGCATGGCCGGTACCAAGTTCTGCAGCGACACCGCCTCCACAGCCGGTTGTCTCCTCGGCGGCTCATCCTCCATCAACGGTCTGAACTTCATCCACCCACCAGAGCGCGACTTCCAACGCTGGCCTCAGGGCTGGAGCTGGAACGATGTCTCTGCTGCCGCTGACCGTCTTTACGAGCGTAACCCTGGAACTACTCTTCCCTCCGACGACGGAAAGTACTACGATGACATGACCTACAAGGTCCTCGAGAAGTACCTCAGCGGCAAGGGCTGGAAGGAAGTTGACTCTATTGAGTCTCCTAACGAGAAGCACGAGGTTTACTCTCGTTGCTCTTGGTCTATCAAGGATAACATGCGTGCTGGTCCTGCGCGAACCTACATGCCCTTCGCCAAGGCCCTTCCCAACTTTACTCTTAAGCTTGAGACCAAGGTTATCCAGCCCATTCGCAAGGGAAGCATGATTACCGGTGTTCTTACTCAAGCCGCGGACGGAAGCAAGCAGATCATCAATGTCAAGGCTGGTGGTAAGGTCATCCTTGCTGCAGGTGCCATGTCTACTCCTCGTCTTCTCTGGAATGCTGGTATTGGCAAATCTGATGCTCTTGCTATTGTCAAGGAGGGTTCTTCCCGTACTGGTGTTACCCTTCCTGCTGATACCATCGATCTTCCTGTTGGACACCATCTTCAGGATCATGCTCAGGTTGTTCTTCAGTTTAAGCCCAAGACCAACTTTACTGCTTACAAGTTCAATGACATTGCTACCAAGCCTGTCGCTTCGGACTTGGATCTCTACATGCAAGGTTCAGGTCCCATTACTCAGGCTGCTCAGCGCATGCATCTGTGGACATCCGCCAAGGGCGCTGATGGTCGCACTCGTTACCTCCAAGGTACTGCTTCGGCCATGGCTGACGGTGTTATTACTGTCCGCACATTCCTCACCCATGGAACTTCCACCGTTGGAGAACTCGGCATCGCAGCTGCTGGCAACACTCTCCTCAAGACCAAGCCTTGGTTGATCGATCAAGAGGATCGCAAGGCCATGGGCGATTTCGTCCAATACTGGCTTGACCTCACCAGCGGCAGCAACTCCACCCTCTCCTACATCACCCCCGGCGCCACCGTGGAGGACATCCTCTCCACCAAGATGATCAGCGGCGACCACTGGATGGGCAGCGCCAAGATGGGCACCGACGACGGCCGCAAGGCGAACGGTAGTGCCGTCGTTGATCTCAACACCAAGGTTTACGGCACTGATAACCTTTTCGTTGTTGATGCCAGTTTCCATCCTGATTTGCCTACTGGTAACACCCAGGCTATCATCATGATTGGTGCTGAGCATGCGGCTGAGAAGATTGCTGCTCTCAAGGTTGTTGGTGGTGGAAGTAACTCTACTATCCCTGATCCTATCTCTGCTCCTACGCCTGTTCCTACGCCTTCTAAGGGTGTTAAGTGTAAGCGTGCTGCTCGGGCTGCTCGTCGATCTCTTCACTTTCGACGATCCATGTACTAGATGGTAGTTAGTAGTCGATGTTGGAATCTTCTTTGTATATTCTAGAATAAGCAGCTGTAAATAAAACAACCTGTTCAATCACCAATTCTATCTTATCTTATGCCAAGTGAACTGTAAGCGAATATCATCATGCAAATGCCATTTCGGGAAGACCCATATATATCCCCCTTCCTTTCATTCCAATTGGTCAGTGGACCTCGGTTTCGCATTCGTCATAAGCTCGGGATCGGGTCTTTCCAACTCTCCGTCAACATCCTCCCCCCAAAATTCCCAACCTTTCTCGCAACGAGTGCGAACATACCATTCCCACTCCAGTCCCAACGCACCGGTACCAAATGGACGACCAGTCAAAGTCCACACGCGTGGGGTACAAAAAGTCCCGAAACGGATGCATACGCTGTAAAAAGCGACGAGTCAAGGTTTGTGCTTAAACTTCCTCCTCCTGACTCGTCATCACCACTAACCCTCAAATAAACAGTGCGATGAGGAAGTTCCATGTTCAGCATGCGTTAGGCATAAAGTTGCCTGCAGTCTTGAACATTCTGAATCAGAGTATCAGCATAGATCTCTACGTCCGCCAAATCCGAGCTTATCCGCGCCTAGTCCTGCGTCGCTAGTATCAGGTTCTTTATTCTCAAATCCGTTGGATGAGCCGGATTGTTGGGTTTCTACCGCTGAGTTGATGCTGCACTATACGACTGTTACGTATAAGACTATGATGTTCTCTGAGGCTACGACGGCGACGTTTCAGCAGCATATGCCGCAAGAAGCTTTATCCTATCCATTCTTTCTACGACAAATTCTTGCGTTTTCGGGATATCATCTTGCGCATTTACATCCTGAACGTCGACAGTTTTATCTTCTTCAAGCATCAAAACATATCAATTCTTCTATTCGCGGCATAAGAGAAGCTCTCTCCGAACAAGTAACTTCCCAAAACTGTCACGCGCTATACGCCAGCACGACATTTATCGTGGTAAACAAATTCGCCGCATTTCCCAACTGCGACGATTTTAGAAGTCATGGATGTTCATTGCCGGTTCAGAGTCTCATGGAGATTTTTAGTCTGGTGAACGGCATGGAAGCAGTGTTGAATTCACCTGGTGCAGAAGGTCTTATCAGTGGACCGTTGAAAGAACTTTTCTGCGAAACGACAAATTTGCATACGACGAGTTATCTCCTCCGTGGCCTAAGCGCAAGATTACCAGAGCTTGCCCAACGAATATCCTCTGATTTCATGGAAGATCAATGCAGAGCAGCACTTACATCCGCCATTGAAGCAATCACAGCAAGCGTGAACGATGCATTGGCCAATCTCAATAAAGCGTCACCTCCAGAGCTACGAGTAATTTTCTCATGGCCTATGAAAGTATCGCGAGATTTTCTAGATCTCGCAGTATCTGGCCATCCTTTAGCGTTGGTAATTCTGGCGTATTATGATATTCTGCTATACTGGGGAGAGTCGGAGTATTGGTTTTTTGAGAATTGGGCTGAGACGCTTATTGTTGCTATTGTTGAAAAGGTGAGGGGGTCTACGTGGGAGGATTTATTGGCTTGGCCTGTTGAGGTCATTTTGCACAAGTAGAGTCATAGATTGAGTGATGGGAGAGATACAAAGCACTTTTGTTTAGATAATCGTATTAATTTTGAGGCGTGATTGCTTGTCGCTTGGTCATTATTGATCGTCGTCGGATGGCTCCGTTAGACAGCGCTACTTATGCTGATCGGTCAGCTCTAGTGCTTTAGTCAAGCGCTAGATCTTCACTTGCAAGACCAGATGATCTTGAGGGTCGAGGGGTAATAAAACAATGAATATCAATCCAATCAAGGTTATAAATACCCATAGTTTGTCTTTCTCCCTTTTGTTGACATGGGACAAGAGCAACGCCGCCAATTGAAGTTGTGAGATACAAATTCTCAAAGGTGCACCGATCAATTGACATTCTTGTGCAACGCCAGCCACTCACTACAGCTCGGGTTCCGTCAATACACACCAGAAATTACTAATCTTCTCATGCCAATTAAAATAAGAAAATGCCTTGCCAAGGTTCTTAATCTGATTTTTAAGGCTTACAATCGAATCAATCTCTGCAGAGATAAGCGAAGGATTCGTCCCAATTTTAGGTATGTCTCTGCCATCTGGCAAAAACAAGGGTCTTACCTTGAATAGGAATGTTTGCTTACGCTGCGCCCTCTTAGATCTTCTTGGGAAATGACGATCATCTGACTTGTTCATGCAAGGATTCAATCCTGCTAATACTTATTAAACCAACCTCTGCACATTTTTCATCTCAATTGCTTCATCCAAACATCATGGCAACTACCGGTACCAACACAATGGCAGACACAACGCCCATGTCAGAAAAAGTGGCGCGACCACCCCCGATTCTCTGTCTAGGCGCCGTAAGAACAGGCACAGCCTCCCTAATGAAAGCCCTCGAAATTCTAGGCTACACAAATGTTCACCACGGCTGGGAAGCATCCGAACGCGACGATATGCAATGGCAATGGCCCATCCTCGACCGCGCTGCCGACGCAACATATCCAAACATTGCAACCTACAACGGCAAGGGATTCGGTCGATCGGACTGGGATGAAATATTCTCCGAGTACGACGCGGTATCGGACATTGGCTCTCTATTCGCTGAATCGCTTATCAAAGCGTACCCTGATGCGAAGGTCATTTTTGTAGAGCGCGATATCGAGAAATGGTACAAGAGCGCTCTACCTATTTTCGAACCCGCGCAAAATCCACGTATGAGGAAATTCGCTATCAAAATTGGAGATTTGTCCGGTATGGAGAGTGCGAAAGCGAGTTATAAAATGCATCAAGGTTGGACTGGCGCACCAGATCCGAATCATACTGTTGATCACATGAAAGAAGCCTACGTGCGCCATAACGCTCTCATTCGAGAGAATGTGTCTCCGGAACAACTTTTGGATTTGCAGTTGACGCAGGGATGGGAGCCGCTTTGTGCATTTTTGGGAAAGGAGGTGCCGGATGTACCGTTTCCGCATGTTAATGATTCCAAGGAGTATCAGGCGAGGGGGAAGAAGTTGGGGCAGAAGATGATGGGGAGGGCTGCTAGGAATGTTTTGTTGCCTTGTGCTAAGAAGGACTACAGGGTTAGGGAGTAAGGTTTGAAATGGTGTTTTGGGTTAGACGGTAGATGTAAATCACAATGATATTAATTTTCTTGTCCGCTCGACGTCTTGTCCTGTTTGTGGTCGTGATGTCTGCTGGTTGTATTACCGTTCTCGGCCAAGCGTCCACCCACCATTAATCCCAGCCAAGAGTTCGACCTTCGTCTCATTGGCTTCCGGAAATATTATTCCAACCTCTAATCCAAATCTCGGGATTATGATCCCAATTACCCTTGGTTTTACCTTGGTTTAGCATTTAAAACAACAAGATTGGACGACGATGGTGAAGATGACATGCCGGGAGACGGGCCGAAAGTCCGAGAGCGGAGCTTCAACACCTCTACGTCAACCCAGAATAATCTATATCAACACGACCTGGAGCACTCAGAGTTCTCATGATTCTCATCTTTCCCAAGCCTCTTTATCTCACCGAAAGCTCTTATATCAGATAGTATCAAGACCAAAAGATGACCTCCTCCAAAGATTACAATTGGCGTCAGTCCCAGCCCGGAGTATGGCAACGTCCCCTCGACGAACTCGAGCAATTCTACACCTCAATGGTGATACTCTACGAGGGTAGCGGCCGCATGTTCTTTGGAATCACAGGCCATATCTCCCTGTCTATCAAGTCCTCGGACCATGCTGAACACCAAGTTGACGAAGCTTTGCGTAAAGCATGGCTTGCCTTGCGATATAACCACCCTACACTGGCTTCGCAAACTACGCAAGCTACGCAAGGCCCAAATGGAGAATGGATGAAGATATATAAGACAGAAGACGATAAGAGTGCTTGGGCTGAGAAGACTCTCGTTCACATTACCACCGGTCAGACAGGAAATGAGTTTGCAAACTCAGATCCACCAGCACCGAAAATACCAACCATGTTCGTTCTTCATCTTCCTACCGAAGAAGGAATTATTCGGAGAGATCTTGTCTTTCGCTCCCCGCATGATATCATCGATGGTATCGGAACACTTATGCTTCTGAATAACTTCATCGCTCTCGCAGCAGAAGCTTACGAAAAGGGCGATGCTTACAAGCCTCCCGCTCTCGATGGGAGTGAGACTTCAAACTTGAGTCCTTCATATCGCATCGCTGCCAACATCCCTGATAAGCTTTCACAAGATCAAGTCGACAGATTAGATACGATGGCTGCTCAAAAAGAAGCAGTAGCTTCCGATCCCAACGTCGAAGTTCTCGCTCTTCCTTATCGCAAAGGCGAGGGTGTTCCCGGTCGTCACCAGCGCGTGGCACTTACCCTCACCAAAGAAGAAACTGCACAGTTGCTAGCTGCTTGTAAGAACGTCAAAGCAACGCCAACACACGTTTTCCACGCAGCAGCAGCTATTGTAATGCGCGATCTTCAAGATAAACCCACTGAGACGAGGAAGGTGCGGTATATCAACTACATTCTTCAAAATGAGCGACCAAATTGCTCTGAGCCGTTTAATTCTACGGGGCATCCAGCTGCTGTGTATCACTCTGTCTCAGGTCAGAGCTTGGTCGTAGATATGGATCACCACCAGAACCACGAACTCGACCGTGAAGAGTTCCTTACAGTCTTGCAGACTATTAAGGACTTTTACCTGGAGGTTAAGCAAGATCAGGAGTTCTACATCCTCGCTCCAACGATGTTCGCCAATCTAACACCCACTCTGCCCGCATCCCCCCGTCCTCTACCCATTCCTCCACCAAAAGCCCATCCCTCGGTATCAATCTCGAGCATGGGACGCGTCGAAAGTATCATAGCACCTGAGACCAAAGCCTTTAGTGCAAAGAACCCTTGGGTTACGGGTGAAGAGCTTGGAAATGGACTGGGTTTATTCTTGGGGACGTTTCGAGGTGAGATGGAGTTGAGTGCGGCGTACAATGATGCTTGGCATACGGAGGAGGATGTGATGAGGTATTTGAAACGTTGTAAGAGTATTGTTTTTGGGGGGCTTGGGCTGGAGGCGTAAGTTAGATCGGGAGAGATCGTGGAGGCGGGTGTGGCTTGGTGGCTTGATCGAATCGTCAGAGGCGTTTCGTGGAGGCGTTTTCATCAGATGGAGTGTACCTGTTATCGTGGGTATGGCTTTGGAAGATATCGAATGTTCTGAGCACAGAGAGTCAAAAGATAAGGATGCTCGTTCTAGATGAGATAGTAAGCACTTGCTTCCTTCGAACATGCTTCGATCGAGATGGTCCAAGGCTTATCTGAATAACACTTATCATTCCTTCGTCAGTTATCGTCGCCAACGTTCCAGCAGACAGAATCCAACAGGATGAAAGGAAATATCTAGCCACAACGTGTGTTTGTCGCTCTGTTATTTTTGTCCGTGTATTTTGAAGAACCGCCTCCTCCTCAAAGGAAGACTCAAAGGAGAAAGAGAATCACCAACTGAGTTCAAAGGAACAGAAATCCTAAAGCGCTTAGAAATCCGTCGTTATGTCACGCTCCCCGCCCTCTCAAAGTTCCAACACGCCAGATAAGTAACAAGTAACGACATCCGGAAGGTCAAACAACCCAACCTTGATGGATTACCACGCCGCAGTCCCTGACCCAACACACCGGGAACTTCTGTGGCAATAAAAGGTTCTTGATCAAATCGGTTTATCAAGGCCCGCTTCAAACCGTTCGCCTCCTGCCCTACAACACCAACAGACAGCCTATCAACGTACGACGAGATGTCCAAACATGCATAGATCATCGGTAACGTTTTATCAACGCCGCAAATCGATCTACACAACAGCCAACCTAGCCAGCGTGCCAGCCCAACTAATCGTGTGGGGCGACGCGAGGTCACCGAGGTGTGCCCCAAAATGGAAGCTCCCCCAGGAACCTTTGACAGGCTGGGGTAAAATCGGACCAGACTACTTTAGGAAACAAATGATATGGGGTTGATAGGGGCGAGAGTGGACTTTTGCATGATACAGGACGGAATTGGGTCGCGTGCATGGCATGTGAAGGAGCTGAAACGGGATGCAAGAAGAGGAAGTTGGGATGATCGAGAAATGTTGCTTTGTTGGATGTGTTGGCTATTGTGTGTTATGGAGTGGCAATGGAATGTCAATGTTGGTCTTTGAGATAATTGGTTGGCTAATCTACTTCAGACAATAAACACCAATTTACCCTGTAATAATTTCTGTTTAATCATCCCCCCAGTCTGTGAATTATCTGTTGAAGTCAGATCTCTCTAATCATCATAGAAAATGAAGCTTACTTACCCTTGAGTACACGCGATATCCCAATCCGAAAATACAGTATAAGCTTACTAACTTAAATCTAGACCATTAATCACTGCAACAATCAACAGGGATCATGATCCTGGTTATCATCCTTGGATCCTTCCAAAATAGATATCCTCCTCTCGCGTGGCAAACGATTGATAGCCCATCACGCCCTTGATAGATATCCATCAAATGTCAATCCAATTGTGCATATCGCCCCAGTCTTGGCCCATCGCCGAGATATCCATGATCGTGGCAGGTTTGCTGATCATTTAACAATTTTCGGATTTTAGCGATTTCTGGAACATTTCGATATGGGATATGATCACCGTGATGGCGAACAGACATCAATTGAAGAATCATGCATGAGGTTGCATTCACATCCGACGTCCAAGAAGCAAGCACAAGGGAACAATTGCCCCCAGATTCCACAGCTGAGATACCATCACGATCGCGGAAATCGTCCACTATGGGTCGTTGGTTGTACAAAACAGGGCGCGTAGACGGCAGATGCGAAAACAGGTATAGTGGATTTGACAAAAGTCCGTCTTGTAGCCGCTCGTGTGATTTGATTCCTACACAAAGTCCCGCTGGGAAAGGGATAGCACAGGACTCTTGTCCTTGGCAGTACTGACCTCGGCACATGGGTGCGGAATTTAGGGCCCTGCCAAGGGATGTCAAGTAATGCGGGGGAGGATCTTGCAGTCATTAAAGCAAAATGGTGTAGTAAACTGATCAATGCATCTGTATAATTAATTAATTAGATGAATATCGTGGTAGTGTGTGGAATATTGACGACGTTGTGATATCTCGTGATGTCTTGTATTACAGTGACCCAAGACCATGATTAAAAACACCAGATTTGTATCTTCTTATCTAAACGACAATCCTATTCCGCAGTCGGAACCAACAAAGAGCCCCACATATCGCATCCGTTATCCGTTCCGTTGGAGATAGCCAACCTAACAAAAAGGCCCTTCCTTCTTTACTCCAACACTAAACAAAGGGTCCCCGCAGGGCCATGCCAAGCGTAACAAAGGTTCCCCGAGAATGGTCAACCCTGCGCGGACACAGACACTGTTTTGGGTTTAGGCTGTTGTTGGTTCTGATACAGCGCTGTAATAACATGGACAAAATGTTATGGCCTGGGGAATGATATGGTACTCCGGAGCTGCGTTATCGGACATTAATCAGGAGATTCTGAAAAGAGTCATATAGGTCTAGACTTTTTGTTTGGGGGATTGCGTGATGTTTTTGGAGTAATTTATCTTGGCTACTTGGCGAAACAGGTCAAGAGATCTTAGAGCGTCTGGGCGTAGACTCACTCTACTGTATTGGAGTAGGTACTGTAGCGTTGTAGTCGCACCAATTGATGTGACCCAATTGATCGCCCAATTAATAACCACCAATTATGCATCAAGTAACCATCAAGATAACCGTAAACCTTGCAACCCATTAATCAGTGGCGTTGCCCTCCCTCCCTCTCTGCCCGTTTATCCTTCTCGGTGCCACCCGCCTGCCCTCTCTCTGGGGGTGGATCCCCATCACCCATGTAAACAAAAGTTCACTGCCATTTCGGGCAGCTCGTTTTGCTCCAATCCGGTTAGACAGCCACAGATAACACTGGCGTCGCCAATCTTTGTACCGATTGTGGTAAAAAAAGGATCGTTTGTATCTCTTGCTTTTTTGGGAAGTCGTGTACCGAGGATTGATTTGATGGTGGCACTTTTGAAACCGCCTCCCGAAAGAGTATGGGTACTGCGACTGCGACATAGATAAATATCCCACTGCCCACGCGCATCTCTTGAGAGTCTGTTTCTACCAGCCAGCTTTCTTTTGGGGATCAACGATTCAAGTATTGAACTGAATCATCCAATCAAGCCAAAATGGTCGCCGAAACTGTCGTCCCGGACCGTGTCCCCGCGGACACCCTCCAGCCTGGCTACGATGAAAAGGAGCCTCACAACATCGACATGGACCTCAAGTCCGAGGCTGACAGCGAGGATGAGCGCATCACCGACTTGTTCTCCAGTTTCCCTCCTGCCAAGGGTGTCGAGCACGAGCCTAACCCTCTGACTGCTCGTGCTGTCATTGTCGGTATCGTTCTTGGTTCTCTTGTTAACGCTTCCAACGTCTACCTGGGTATGTCCCCCACTACTAATACAATGCTTGAGGTTTTGGTGCTAACGGTTTGCAGGTCTCAAGACTGGTTTCACTTTCCCCGCTACCATGTTCGGCGCCATCTTCGGATACGGCTTCATCCTCATGCTCACAAAAGCCCTCCCCAACATCCCTATGCTCGGAGGCAAATTCGGACCCCAAGAAAACTCCATCGTCCAAGCCGCCGCCACCGGAGCCGGTGGTATGTCCGGAGTCTTCGTCGCCGGTCTGCCCGCCATGTACCGTCTCGACCTCCTCTCCGACGACCCCAAGAAGGATTTCGGCCGTATTCTCACCATCACTCTCGTCTGCGCCTTCTTCGGTCTCTTCGCTGCTGTTCCTCTCCGACGATTCTTCATCATCAATGTCGCTCGCGAGCTGAACCTTGTGTTCCCTACTCCTACTGCCACCGCCATGACTATCCGATCTATGCACGCTGTTGGATCTGGTGCTAATGATGCTATCCGCAAGATCAAGTCTCTTGGTATTGCTTTCATCATTGCCCTGCTCATCATCTGTGTTGGACAGTACGCTGATGGTATTCTGCACAACTGGCACATCTTTACCTGGTTCTACGCCTGGTCTGGATACACTGCCACTGGCCTCCTTGAGCCTGAGAACTGGGGTTGGTACATCCAGCTTACACCCGCTTTCTTCGGTTCTGGTATCCTCGTCGGTCTCAACGCTGCCTTCTCTTGGTGGGGTGGTACCGTTGTTGCCTGGGGTCTGATCGGTCCTCTTCTGGTCCACTACGGCGAGTGCATCGGTATCCAGGTTGGTGAGGGCAAGTGGGAAGGCATTACTCGATTCAGCGTTATGACCGGTGTCGACGACCCTGACTACGTTCCCTCTCCCCGATACTGGATGCTCTGGCCCGGTGTCATGGTTCTCATGGTCTACTCTCTCATCGAGTTCTTCCTCCACGGAAAGGTTGTCTACGATGGTTTCAAGTTTGCCGTCCACGAGTCTGCTCGCTCCATCAACAACCGTCTCGTCGCCCGTGGTACTCACAACTCTTGGTTCGCCAAGCAGGCTGCCAAGGCTGATGCCGATGGTGGTGTTGAGGATTTCGCTTCTGCTCAGGACCAAGTCCCCACCTGGGTCTGGGTCACTGGTACCATCGCTGCTCTCATCCTCGCCATGATCGTCACCGAGGTCCAGTTCCACATGAACGCCGGTCTTGCCCTTCTGGCCTGTATCCTTGGTGTCATCTTCGCTTTCATGTCAATCTACGGAGGTGCCGTCACTGACTGTGCTCCTCTCACTGCCTCCGCCAAGGCTTCCCAGCTTGTCTACGGTGGTATCACCAAGGGCAACTTCGACATCAAGACCGCCCAGCGAATCAACCTTGTCGCCGGTAACATTGCCTCCGGTACCGCTGATGTCGCCAACTCTCTCGTCAGCGACTTCCGAGTTGGTTTCCTCCTCAAGACTCCCCCCAAGCTGCAGTTCTACGCCCAGGCCATGGGAACTCTGGTCTCCGTCTTCCTTGCTCCTGGTATCTTCGTTCTGTTCATGTCTGCCTACCCTTGTGTCTTCAAGCCCAGCGACGATCCCGCTGATATCTGCCCTTTCGCTGCTCCCTCCGTCGCCGCTTGGCAGGCTGTTGCCACCGCTGTCACCATGCCCAGCATTCCCATCCCCAAGTCTTCTGCCTACTTCTCCATCGCTATGGGTATCCTCTGCGCTGTCCAGGCTATTGTCAAGCACTTCTGGCTCGTCGGATCCCGCGAGAAGTACCGTGACTGGCTCCCCAACTGGATGTCCGTCGGAGTCGCCTGGGTTCTCGGCCCCGACTCTGGCTACGCCAACGCCATTCTCTTCGGCTCTATCACCGCTTGGTGGTGGCGCAAGTGGTTCAACAACCACTTTGAGATGTACGCGTTCGCAATTGCAGCTGGATTGATCGCTGGTGAAGGTTTCGGTGGTGTCATCAACGCCGCCCTCGAACTTGGCAAGGTTTCTGGCTCTTTCAAGGGAACTGAGATTGCTCTGCCCGGTGCTGAGTGGTAAATGCCATAAATAATAGTCTAGTTAATGCGTTATGAGCGTTTGAAAGGGTGGTGGTTGATATGAGAAAGGTAGCGATAGTTTCATGATCAGTTCTATGTCAGTCAGATATTTACTATCTGCATATACCCAATAGATCAATAATTTGATAACCTACTCTTGCATATCTCATTGTGAATGGACATTTCATCAATCGAATAAAGTAATCGAATGCAATAGTCCTGTCTGGTTGTTTGTTTGCAGAGAGTCATCGGAGTGGATGTTGGTCGCCGACTTGCCGTATCGGGAAAAGTGGGTCATCGTCGGCCCGCCCCGCGCGACAATCCAATCGGCCTCTCTAAGCTTAAAGTGAATCGAACCAATGACTCAAATGCCAATCCAAAATGGCAGGAACTATCCAGTGCATGTACCTCCCAGATCAAAGATCAATCATGTATGTATTGGCCTCTCTTTAACGTAGTGAAACCGATTCAGAATCACCAAGAGAGGCTTCGTTGTTCGCTTTCGGAAGACTCACTGGGACAAGGTAATAGTGGTGGACAATTTTCCTCTCATCCCTTCTCCTCATCCATCAGGGCTATGTTGTTATTCGTTGTGTTGCCTTAAAGTTTGCGCGCTGAGATGTGGGACTTTCATAAAACTTAGCTAGTCATCCATCATACAAGCTTTTCTCAATACCATTACGCTTCCATCAAAGCATCAGAAATTTTCAGCTTGCACGAACCTTCATTTTTTTTTCCTGCCTAAAGACAAGGTTTTAGCTGGGTATATAATGCCCGTCTTCCCTCCTCTCATTCTGTTCCTCTTCTCTTTCTTCCCGCAACATCCACCGCCTACACTACTTTCTCTTCATCATCAACATCCTCCATCCTACATCCCCACCCTCACACATCAATCACACCTCAACCTATATCATCACACTATGGTATTGAACAGCTTTCAGATCAACTTGATCATGGGCACTTCTATCCTTGTGGTCTTCGATATCATCTGGTTCTACTTCCACGATATCCTGACCGACTGGTTCGGTCGTTTGATCGCGCCCTAGACTTGGCTTTCTTCTGGCTTCGCACTATGCTTCGCATCTTATGAGGCACGAAGAACCTAACCAGCCCGCCCCCGGTATTTAGGCCGGACGGGGTATGATGCCGCCGATGCACTACGGTGCTGATGGCCGCGTTCTCAGGTATGTGCGATGCAGTCACTTGGCTCCTAGATGCTACCATGGCTCTTTCACCAGAGCATCTTATCCCGGAGTCTTACAACTGGTGACAGGTCTGTATCATGTCCTATGCGGTTACTTGGCCCCTCGACGGTATCACGGTTCCCTCGCCGGGCATCTGGTGCCGAATTCCTATATCTTGTGGTAATGTGGGACTCCTGGATGGTCAACAGTTGAGACCCTCGTCAGCCAACGATATCGCTACTTTCAACCTGAATGCAAGCAGCAAACTGGCAGCGATGAACTCATCAACCGTATCAACGAACTGTGATATGAGAACACGCTCGAGGAGCTCATCAATCACCTGGCGCTGCTAGGACTCGCGACCGGCGGCATTACTACCAACAGCCGCGGTCTGAAACCAGGGTCGGGCAGCTCTTACGTCTCCGAGTCTCGTTTCTTTGGTGTACTGTGGACTTTCGAGTGGGTATTTCCCGGTAGTAGGGGAGGCTGGACATCAATACTGCTGGTCGACAGTTACCCAACTTCCCTCCCCATCTTTCTCCAAAGGTCCTGCTGCCTTAGCTATCGCTCATTATGCCGGAAGGGCGACGGCACGAAGACTTCATGAAAAGGCGGACCGAAAATCGTCCAGCTCGTCACCGACTGCACCATAACACAGGATGTTTCGACGTGGGATCCTCGATCTCCCGCCCAGCCTTATCTACAAGCCTACTCTGGGTTGCCTGCTCAAGGGCAATGAAATTGTCGTTGGGTTGCCTGTTTAAAGGTAGCGACATCGGCGGCAAGTGCACCGGCAGTCGCCGCAAGAGTGTTGACAGTTACGGTCAGACCTTGAACCTCATCCACAAGGAGTCGCTGGGGGAAACCCGTCCAGACAAGCGAGTTAGACCCAGAAGCTCGCACCATGATCCCAGAATGATACCAATAGGCTCGGTGATCTATGAGATGATCTCGTGAAACGGATCGTTCAACGAAACTTTACAGAAAACCAGGAGTCCTACCAATACAATGAATAACAATGCAAACCACACGCCAAGGATATGAGATCACAACCACCAGTTTGCTTCATTTTGCTTGCTTTGAGATGACTGGGCAATACTGCGACAATATAGGTTCAAATCTTTCGTGGGACTCTCGGAGATCTGCCCTGATCGTTCAGCTGCCATTGCAGCGCGCTTCCAGATGCCGACATGGAAGATATTCCTAGCCAAAACCAACACGCATCAAGTTTCTATTCAATACCGGGAAACTCCTCAGAGTTAGCTGATTAGATACTGATCCCTTTGAGGGTTCAGGGCAATGGCGCACAGGCTGGAAGGCAACGCTGGATAAACTTCCAGTTCTCGAATCCTCCACTGAGCCAGCAACTACGTCTCCTGCACCTACCATCGCATGAAACCCCATTACCATTCGAAGCTATCGCCTCTGTTGCGGATGATGGGTACTTCTCGGAATCTGCGATGGAGATTAATGGTTGATAACACAGCGCCCAAAAGTCTCAATTTTCTCTCCTACAGCAAAACTATTCACACGCTTCACATGAACAGCAAGCCCAAAGCCGCAGTCCTCATGAGTCTCATCTCATGCCCATCGAATAGAAACGAGCGGAATCAATTGGACGAAGTGCAGTCTTTTTCACTAAATAGAGCATTCTGCCGTACACGCCAATCCCAACAGCCATTTCCTTCTACAAATATAGTCGAGTGACAACGGAACAATACTCGGCGGCGAGACAGAAATGTACGCAAGATAGACCCAGAACAGAATCAGAGGAGGCGGACCAGACTGCCCCTCGACGGGATCAAGGCGGAGAATGGCTCTTGTCATGAAATCCACTCCGAATTGGATGGCTATGCACTGGGTCGTGCAGCTCGTGAATAAATTGAGATAGGTCCAGTTGCCGCATAGGTACGACACATGGTGTTCTGGGTTCGGCTTTCGGCCATGGCGGGTCACAAATGCCAGTTTGTGCAGCAGAGAGGTGCTTCAGATGGCCGATACCTTGCCGAACAACTTAGTAAGGCCTCGAGACCTTTGACTCAAAAAGAAACTCAAAAATAGACTTTCCACAAGGCATTACAACTCTTTTTCCCACACATGACCTTTTTACCTTATTCTCACATAAATTCTAGGCAGGCTACAAAAGGCCTTCCTTGCTTCCATCACGGTCTTTTCGCTGGCCTTAGAAGGGGACAATTCGGTCGGCAGCTAGTAGTTTAGGCAATTCACAATAAAATACATACCTTAGACTTCACCGTACTTTTTGCAATTCTCATGACCTTAAGCTGTGACGGTATTCTTTCGGCCGAGGTATCCGGTACTCGTACATTTCGTCTGGCCAGGTAGTTCATCTGCCTATAGATCTCAACCCACGGAGCAGGAAATGATCTACAGATTCCCCGCGCTCGGTACATCTTCCACCGAGCTCACCAACCTCCCCCTCGGATGTTAACGAATGGACTTCTTCCAAGACCGCCTCGTGGCAGCTGCATACCAACTTCCAAATTCATGTCCCCGAGGTGCATTAATCCTGGGGTCAAAAGTGCCGGGCTGAACCCTGCAACACTCGCGATTTATTTTTTGTAACTGGTGGAAATGACACGGAACCCTGTCGGCATTGCGGGGAGAGCCCCGAATCAGGTAGCTTCGGAGGCTAGATCGGTACATTCCTGTTTTGTGTAGATGGCGACTTGATTGGGGGTGTTGACGATATGCGATAGCTCAAGTAGATATAGGATCTCAGATCGCCAAGTTCTTGTGTCCTCTTGTCTCGTCTTGTCCCAAGGAACATCATCCATCATGAAGTTCTCTGCATCTTTCGCGGTTTTCGCCGCTGGAGCTTTCCAAGTCGTGGCTGGTCAAACAGTCTACTTCGCCGGTATGTCTCACTCTCCTCAATCCCATGAACATACACTGATGTTTTCTTAGGTGACTCTACCATGGCACGAAGCGGTGCCAACGACGGTGCTACAGACGGTTGGGGCAACTACATCGGCAAATACCTAAAGGTCAACGCCGTCAACAAAGCCATCGGCGGCCGCTCAGCCCGCTCATACACCAACGAAGGCCGCTTCAACGAAATCATCAACCTCGTCAAGCCCGGCGACGTAGTCGTTATCGAATTCGGCCACAACGACGGCGGTTCACCCAACAAGAACGACAACGGACGCTCTGACTGCCCTGGCACAGGCAAGGAAGTCTGCACTTCTGACAAGACAGGCGAAAAGGTGTATACCTTCGTCTTCTACCTGTCACAAGCTGCAAAGGCGCTCGTTGCCAAGGGCGCTCACGTTGTGCTTAGCACACAGACTCCTAACAACCAGTGGGAGACTGGCACTTTTGAGCCTGGTGCGCCTCGATTTGTGGGATATGTTCCTATTGCGCATAAGGCTTTGGCTAGTTCTAGTGTTACTTGGGTTGATCACTTTGCTGCTGTTACCAAGATGTATCAGAAGCTTGGTAACCAGAAGGTCAACAGCTTGTACCCCAGGGATCACACTCACACTAGCCCTGAGGCTGCGGATTTGATTGCCAAGGCTTTTGTTCAGGCTATTAATGAGGAGATGAATGGACGAACTGGTCTTAAATCTTTGATCAAGACTCCTGTTACCAACGTCTACTAAATGTCTTGACTATTGGATATGGTGGGGAGGTCTGTTGGAGATGAATTATGATACGATGAGTATATATGATTAGTGTATATACGCCTTTTGGCAAGCTATCAATCGATTACCATTCCCTTTGTCGTATAAATCTTAATCCAGTCCCACTTCGTCCCAGTGACTGCCGTCTTGACAAACTCAGTCCTTGATTCCGAATAACCACTTCCTCCTTAACATACAATCCCTCCACAGCAACCTTGACCCGAAACTTCGCAGCACTAGCAGGCGTAATACTATCACTCATACTCATCCCAACTCCATTCTTCCCAAGCGTCGCAACATCCTTGACACTCTCATCCTCATGCTCCAACTTGACAGGTCGAACGAGACTCCACTCCATCACCGTCTTCCTTATCTCCTTATCCAACAAATTATGATCCTCAAGTGCATACTTGATATTCGTCAACCCCATAAAGGCCCTACTCAAAAGCGGCAAATTTCCCCACGAATCACCCACGCCAGCCGTAGACATGACCACGATACGAGTAACACCAGCCTGGGACAGAACTTCACAAAGGTTGGCGCAGGAATCTGCTAGCAAGCGAGGGGCGCCGACTTGCGCTGCGAAGGGACTATCTGACTTGCGGGGTGTGTTGAGGGTGAAGATGGCTGCTGTGGGAAGTTTGGTCTGGATAGCTTTTCGGATGTCGTCTTTTGAGAGGGGAGAGCCGATGATTGTGGTGAGGTTTGGGTGGGGTGTTAGGGTGTTCTTGCGGACGAGGGCTGTTGCTGTGTGGTTTTGGGAGAGGAGTTCAGATAGGACGTGTTTGCCTGTACGGCCTGTTGCGCCTAGAAGGAGGAAGTGCATGTTATAGATGAGAGCGGAGAGGCTGATTTGTGCTCTGTTGATTTCGTAGAGTAACTTTCTCAAGTCTGTGTTAATGATGAAGAGAATGGATGTTGTGTTATTGAAGAGGAAGAGAGAATGGAAGAGCACCTCGTTTATACATTTCAATCATCGTGAAGCTCAGAGTCAAAGCTGAGCTGTGATTGGGCGGTTCGCTCAAGATACTCTTCTGGAATAGCGTCACATTCTCACAATGGATCTCAGCACAGACTGGCAATTTTAGCTTCGTGTCTGACAAAGTCGGACTCTGATTGGCCTGTTCGCTCAACATACCGGTGCTGTGATCTCAAACGGACCGCGAAGACAACTAAAATCCGTGCTTAGAAATTTACAATTTGTCTTGAAGGAGCAGTCCCGGTATAATAGTCTGGCTTAGCAATCCCTTTCATAGATTGCTGCATATTGTATCTTGTGGGGTATCAAAACCCTGCTTCATTCCGTCCGATTTCTATACCCTTCCGCATGTCATAATCCTTGAGCCGATCGTTGATCTCATTCGTAAGGGCCTGGATATTCTCGTTCTCAGCTTCCAATCTTCCCCCATCATCCAAACTTCCGAGTAGCACAACACGGAGAATATGGTATAGTAATGTTAAGAAGCAGTCGTTGACACTCCTCGGTTCATCGACTGCTTGAGCAGCTTCGAATTCGCTGTACCATTCGCCTACTGAATCGAGAAGACCCTTCCTTTCGTCGAGTAACTCACCAGCTTCGTCTATGGACGTGACAAGTGAAAGATCGAGAAGAAATCCAATAACCGATTCAGCGGTTTTCCTGATTCCAGTTCGCATGTTCGGCACAATCTTCCGATCAGCAGAGATGTCAGCGGGAGGCGTCATTATTGTGGCCTCAGCTGTCGGTTGTTCTGTAAACTTGCAAGGCGCAGCAAACATTTTGATAATAAAGATATCCAACGGCGGAAGATCGTCATGCTTTGCCGGCATCAGAGAATCTTGCACCAAATATGGTCGGGCATGGTGTTCTCGCATGATATCCAACCCCCGAACAATATGCATTCCCATAGCAGAAAAGTTTCCTCTAACTTGCTCAACACTGATCAAGACTTGACAGCATAACAGCGCAGACCTTAAGGTTTCTGGACTGGGCGATGATAGATTTGATGCAAGGCCTGATAATGCTTTGCTGTACTGTTCGAGACCATAGTTGTAGTTCAACGTTTGTTGTTCAGTGTTATCACCCGTTTCAAGATCTTCACGAAGACTTCGAAGGCAGAGAAGAGCGTGACGGATGGATGAATCGGTTCGACTTGCGAAGAGAACTTGTTCGGCTTCTTCGGTGCAGCTGAAATCCACGTTGAAGATTGTTTTAGTGGAGAAGTAGCGATTCAGAGCTATGACGTCTAGCGGAGCTGTGGCTGTAGACACTTGAGAGACAATTGAGCTTCCGGGTGTATTGGTAGCTGGACTGGCGAAAGGTCTGAAGACAGATTCGTATCCATCGCAAGTCCGACCTGTCTTGACGCACTTCTGACAGAACGGCTTAGCTTCATCGCATTTGATCTTGCGGATCCTAACAGGTCAGCACAACCGTTCCACCATTAGCGCTTCGACTCACCTGCACGTCGCGCATCCCGTTTTGGTCTTTCTCCCACCCGCGCTCTGTTTCCGCATTGCCATGTTTAAGGAGAATGAAAAAGGGGACTTGAGCGAACAGACGAATGAGAGGTGAGAGTCTAGAAGGATTCAGGATGAGTACTGGTGGATATGATGGACGGGTAAGCACTAACCCGATTAGGGTGAGGGAGCGAGCGGGCAAATGGCGGTTCATGGCTTGTGCCTAAAGACCATGACAAAGTCACGATGGATTATGGAGTTCGCGTTTGAAATGGACTATGGAAAACTAAAAAAGACCGGCATGACGCGAGCGCGAGGCCGAAATGTGCGGATTAGTGAATTTCGATATATATCTATTATATAAAGGATTGGGAATGAAGACCTCTTTTGGGACTCATCATTATCCCTTCCATGTCTTTTCAAAGATCTTTTACAAAACTCATTAAAACTTCCAAAATGCCTGCTTTTACTCTCTACGGTGCTCGTGGCTCGACCAACACTGATAGGGTTCGTTTGACCCTCGCAGAAGGTGGTTTCACCGACTATGAGTTTGTCTTACTTGACCTTGCAAAGGGTGAGCAGAAGGTAATCAATCCCCATCGCTGTCACAAGCCAATATGCTAACGCAGCATCATCTAGTCCAAAGACAACTTCACGCGTCACCCATGGGGCAAAGTGCCAGCCATAACATTTCCGAATAGCTTCACCCTCTACGAATCTCGCGCAATCTGTACCTACCTCACCCGCAAATACTCCTTCCCCCTCCTCCCTTCCCAAACAGACCTTGAAGCTTGCGCACTGTTCGACCAAGCTCAATCGGTAGAGACACAATACTTCGCCGAGCCAGCTGGGCGAATCGCTTTCGAGAAGTTCGCCAAGAAGTTCATCGGTATACCAGCTGACGAAAAGGTCGTGGCTGATTCGTTGAAGGCTGTGGAAGCTTTCTTTGATGTAGCGGAGAGGCTTCTGGGGGAGAGGAAGTATATGGCTGGTGATGAGTTTACGCTTGCGGATTTGTATTATGTTCCTCTTGTTAAGAGGTTGTTTATTTGTGGGTTTGGGAATGCTGTTACTGAAAGGAAGAATGTGCGGGAGTGGTGGGGGAGGGTTAGTGGGAGACCTGCTGTGAAGGAAGTTATGGATGGATGATAGTTAGAGCGATTATAGAAAGCATGGAGAACCATCACTCTACGTAGTTATTTGCTTTTTCATTCGTTTTTTATTACAATACACTCAAGTTTCCAAGATCTACTTGAATTTTTGGAAGTCCTGTTTAGAATCAGCTTTGTAACTGCCTCCAGTAGTCAGACGAGTCATCCCTGGAGTCCTGGCAGCGGCGTGATATGATAACATATACACCGCTGATGAAAACAACCGTTTGCAATGAAGTAGTTGCGGTGTGGTCATGACATCCTGGCAGATCATGTCGCCAAGACTGCCAAGCCCTTCTCCAGAGATTACTTCATGCGATATCATGCCAAATGACATGTCATCCAAAGCGACTGCACTTTTCCGAAGTTTTTATGAAAGTTCATGGTCGGAAAACAATTTGATAGGATTTGTTAAAGGTCACGCTGAGTATCTGAGACAAACATTTGAGGATACGAGGAAGATTGCTGATTGAAGATGTCGTCAAAACCGATGTACCGTCCAAGTTCCACGACTCGGGTAAAGTGCATGCATAGCGAAGGACCACAGCCCTTCATCCCGTGTCAACAAGCGCACCTATCTCCATTAAATACTCTCTAAACGACCAATAATCCGCTCCAATTAGACTCGACCTTCCCGATCAAGAAGTCGGAGCTCGGAGCCTTATAAGCATAAAGACAAGCTTTACTCGGGAGTCCACATTTATTTCCACGAATAATAAGTACTCACTGACACATTTGATCTTGGATACTACATTCACAGAATATCTTACTGGAGGGATTTTTGGTAAGCCTTGTGGATGAATACCACCCCGATGGCTACTGTTGTTGTTCAGAGGTAATTGGAGAGTTCAGCCTTGGCAGGCAGTCTCGACCAGGCCAAACCTTGTGGGAATATTCAAATGGTGTTTAACGAAGATCATAAAAGGCCGGACTATTTCCCTCCAGAATCCACTTTGAAGTTTCAGACTCAACGAACAATTCAATCCTCATCATGCATTTCTCAACTCTCGCAACTGTTCTTGCTACTGTTCCCTCGACCCTCGCCTGTCTAGGCTACAGCGGTGGGCTTCCCAAGCACACTGGCACAAAGACCCTTGGAGCGCCTCAGTACATCCCTCGCGGCACTACCTTTGATGCAGGTTGGGTGAAGTACGATCGCGGCGTCAAATGCACTGGCCAATCCGAAGGCGGTGAGTCTCCTCGGCCTCTTAGTCTTGAATCACCCACTAATAGAATCTCAGGTGAGAAAGACACAGTCTTCGTCCTCGAAGAAGGCGCAACGCTTCGCAACGTTATCATCGGCGCCAACCAACGCGAAGGCGTCTACTGCAAGGGCTCCTGCACACTCGAATTCGTCTGGTTCGAAGATGTCTGCGAAGACGCCATCTCCATCAAGGGCGGCGGCACAGCCAACATCATCGGCGGAGGCGCATTCAAAGCCGCAGATAAAATCATCCAGCACAACGGCTGTGGCCATGTGAACATTATTAACTTCTATGCCAACGACTATGGCAAGGTTTATCGATCTTGTGGAAACTGCAGTAACAACTGCAAGAGGAGTGTGCACATGGAGGGAACGACTGCTGTTAATGGTGGGGAGCTTATGGGTATTAACCTCAACTATGGTGACAAGGTTAGTTATATGACAGTGGTTATTGGGGACTTGACTGACTTTTGCAGGCCACTTACAGCAACAACTGCTACCCCAAGGTTCAGTGCCAGGGATACCAGGGCTGTGACAAGAACAACGGTGCTTGTGAGCCCAAGAAGACCAACACTTGCTAAGCAACCAGCCAGTCTTCTACGGCGATTCGAATGGCATCTAGTTGAATATTTCCGGGAGGGTTCGGGCTCACAGGTTATGGTTTGATGCGGTGAGGCATATTCTCAGTGTACATATGTCGATTAAGGGTGTCTTGCAGCAACTTCAGTAACTGCTCATACCTTGTACATAACTCTTATGATGGCATGAAATTTGGTCTTACCAATGCTCTCTTCATTATCGTGTTCGCTCAGGTGATTTTTAATTCATAAACAAGGTCTAATGAAACATGCTATTTGACGCTTTATAAGAGTCATGCATAGACCGACTGTCTACTTCAACCTGACTTTCCACTATAATATGTCTTGCGCTTGAGTCGTCATCGTGGAGTCGATCCCAGTTCCCCTTCCCCGATACCTGAGTGCGTGTACCACCTGGACTAAGTGGATGAAGTGGAGTTGATCCATTGTATGGCAGTTTCTGTCATGTTATCAGTACTATCCGAGTTGGCTATGGAGAAGAGCTACTTACTGGCTTAGGCGTCCCCTTTGAACGATTCATAGATCTAGCCAAGCATCCACCGAATACCTTGAGTGATGGTAACGAGCAAGCAATGATTGCCAGACTAGACTCCAACACAGACCATAAAAGAAGTCTACCTTGAGCAACTGAACATGTCAGTAACGTCCAGATTTATACCACCCTGCAACTTACCATAATGATCATCCGGATATTTCCGTGTATCAATGTACTTGTACGAAATGATCCTCATAAGCGCAGCAACACTCGCCAAAACCCCCAACCCCAAAACCGCCACAACAGCAACCTTACTCCTCCTCGTCATCTGCAACTTCCATACCACAAAGAAAGGCGTAGTAGCACAAGCCCAATCACTCGCCACCTGCGCCGCCGTACCCACATAACTCAGATTCAAAAACCCATCCGCAGCTTTACACTCGCCCACCCCCGGATTCCAGTATCCTTGAAACGGGACGCAGTTGACGAAGAACCATACTACGCAGATACAGCTTGTTATGGCCATTATGCTCATGATTGTGTACATTATGTACTTATAGCGATGCTCGACACAGATGTAGAGAATTGTTACTGCGATGGCGAATTTTGTTAGGGTCGAGGAGGCGTAGTAGATTAGTTCGTAGAGAATGAGGTATTCCATGCCGCGGACGGTGAGGAAGTTTCGGTTGGGGTAGGTGTTGAGGGTTTTGTCGGTTGCGCCGATGCCGTAGTGGACTGAGAGGACGCCTAGAACGTTCGCCGGGATGTATGGGAGCTGGATGATGTTAGTTGTGTTTCTTGGTGATTATTAGAGGTAATAGGGACTGGTCTTACAAATCCGATTACCGCCAAGTAATCATTTAACCTCCATTTCTGATCGTTCCTAACCTTGAAAGTTCTCACATAAGACCTTAACGCGACGACGATAGTGCAAATTATCCCGAAGACATAAATGAGAACTTCGCACACAGCTCCTAAGCCAGAAGGTGGTATCGAGTGCTGAGCGTATGCAATCTTGGCAATCTCCTCGCCTGTGAGGCCATCTAAAGACTTGACAGCCATTCCGTGCTAAGCTAAGCTTTTGTTGCTTTTTCCGAAGAGAAAGGACGACACCAACTATATGGTTCACGTAAGTGATAGGCGAAGGAGATGTGGGGTGTTTCCGAGAGGCTCAAACGATGAGGTGGTATTCGGAACGGGGATATCAGAGTCGAATGCTGCCTCAATGGAACGAAGGATCAACCTTAGGTTCGGATTGTGAAATGAGAATTTTTGTATCCTTATCATTGAAGAGAAAAGAACAGTAACATTTTCGCTAGTGATCGTTGAGATGGAAAGATTGTCACTTGTTAGTTCTTCATCTCCCGATTCTGCAGCAAAAGTGATAGCTCAAGAATGATGCTTGTAGTTTCGTTAACACAAAAGCTTGATATTCAGAAGGAAGAAGGATTTCGGATCGGGGGCTAATCTAAAGTAGTGGACATTGTTCGACGTTATCTGTCACAGCGTAAACATGGGTTGTCAGCCAACACCAGCGAACACGAGAACCAACAGCATATCAAAAGTTCTTCTGCGCGTGGGGTTCAAGCCAACGAACAATCAAATTATCAGCTCACGGCGTGGATAAGAAACCCTGTTCCCCGGCCGTTGAACCAACACTGCTCCACTATCCCGGTAACGTCGCTTAGATAGGCAGTCCGTCGAACCAACACAACAATGCCGGCAGTGGGTCTTTTCCGAGCTTCCCCTTCCAGACCCTTAAACCTCATCTCCCCGCCAAACTGATCCTCTAGACCCTTCATGTCTCAAAATCATGTCGTTCCTTACAAGCCCTGTCGCTCCGGTGCGTATACCCACGGATGAAGTCATTCCTTTACATGTCTGGGATGATAGTCCGTTATACAGAAGGATTGCGCTGTATAATTTGAAGGTGTTTGATGATGTGCTTGATCCGGAAAAGTTGAAAGGGAGTTTGGAGAAGTTGGTTTCGGAGAGGACGTGGGGGAAGTTTGGTGGACGATTGAGGAAAAAGGTATACTTGCCGGTATCCAGTCTTGAATGAGAGGCACTGACAGAGTGGCAGGATGACGGATATCTTGAGTACCATATCCCAGCGCAATTCACGAAAGAACGACCAGCAATCGGCTTCACACACATCAACCTAACCAGCATTACAAAAGACGACCACCCAATCGCCTCCCGCCTACCCAAAGCATCATCCCATCCCTCCATAGTCGGCGATCCGGAAGAAACAGTATCTTTAGCCTGCGGTCCCGACTGTCCCACCTCCATCGACGACTATCTATACACAGATCGACCCTCTCTAGGTCTACACGTCGTCTCTTTCAAAGATGCGACGCTTGTCACATTGCATTGGCTACATCTGGCCTGTGATGCGCTCGGGATGAAAGGTTTAGTGGATGGATGGGTTTGTGCTATGAAGGGACTTCCTATACCCGAGCAACAGGGCTATGATTATGATCCATTGAAAGAACTTGGACGACATCCCAAGGAAGAGCATAAGTTGGCGCATGAGAGAATGGGGGCGGTTTCTTTGATGAAGTATGCAGCCTGGAATGGGTATAGTCTCGCCTTGGGCAAGAAGGAAACACGTATGGTTTGTATACCAGGCTGGTTCCTCAAGAGGCTTCACATCACAGCTCTCGAAGAACTCGTCGCTGCTGGAGTCAAAGATCTTTTCCTCACGGAAAACGATGTCCTCGTTGCTTGGTGGACACGCATCGCATTATCCCATCTTCCTCCAGATTCCGATCGTCCAGTCACAATCCAAATCGGCATGTCCCTCCGCAAATCCCTCTCAAAAGATCTCCTCGACCCCGACAAACCCTTTATCTCAAACTGCTTCGGCTTCACAAACCTGCTCCTCCCCGCAAGCACTATAAAACAAAACCCAACCAGCAAAACAGCCCTTCAACTACGCACAGCACTCAACGAGCAGCGAACCCGCGAACAGGTAGAAGCATACCAAGCCATGGTCCTAGACTCCATCGCACCTCTACCAGTATTCTTCGGCAATGGGAACACATATCAGATATCGTATACAAATTGGACGAAAGCTGGGTTGTTTCAGGCGGATTTTAGTGCTGCGGCTGTGAAGAAGAGGAGTGAGCCTTTGTATGCTTCGTATATTGGTCATTGTCAAGTTCCGTTCAAGTTTCCGGAGGGGTTTGTGGTTGTTGGGAAGGATGTTAGGGAGAATACTTGGCTTTGTGCGTATCGGGTTGCGGGGTTGTGGGAGAGGGTTGAGAAGGAGTTGGAGGCTTTGAAGGACCTTGAAAAGACTAAATGAGTCGGTCTTACCAAGACAGTGATGGGTTAGTGGTTTTAGACAATCCTCCATCCAGTAATCGGGCGGGTAGGCCTCATTTTCATGATATGTCTTGACTTCGGGTCACTGTTACAACGTCCTCCGGTGGCATAACTCGGTTTCTGAAAGCACGCGCACACACACACACATTGTTCTCTTATGCCTGCCATGGTGAAGGCTGGCTATAGTGGCTATGAGCATATGGTTCATCATGGCGATGATGAGATTATGACTACGGGTGCTTGTCATGTTGGTGAAAAGAAGAGCAGACCGGGGGAAAAGTACACAAGAGATATTTGATACCGGAGGAGAACGTTCTATAAGGGCAGGGCAAGACACTCTCTTCTACATCTGAACCATAGACCTTCAAACTTTCTGACCGTATTGGTGGAACCTCGACTGTATAGTTAACCCAAGCGTGGTGGATGGTCTTGAAATAGCCGACTCAGCCTGGCCGTCAAGGTAGAAGCACTCTAATAAACAGCCATCGGATAGGCTTTCTCGATGTAGCTACACTTTCAACAATATACCATGACTCCTCTAGCTGCAGAGTCCGAGTCTTTTTCCTTTGCCCTGCCCTGATACAAATTACCAAGGAGATCATGATCCCCTGCCTATCCCCTGCCTTCAGGATAGTTCAATTCATAGTCGCCCTCAACAAACCCTGACATCTCACACATGATACTTCTCACACAGGAACTCGCTCTCTTGTTCACTTGACATTGCCCTATTCTCGTGTACATAGACATTACATAATCAAATTCGATGTCATATTTAAACAGTATCATGGTATTGGACTCAGTCACTCTCCACTTATCAGACCCCGCCACATCAACAGCCTCAACACCACAACTCACTCGCCAACCACATCACCACGCCCTCATCAAGACAACAATATTGACACAAGACAGCTAATATTTCTAATTCTAATTCAATCGGTGCGCGCGAGCTCTAGGGCTCAGGGCAAGGTCACGTGGTTCAGATCCGTCTATATAAGCCCTCTCTTCTCCATCCCTGATCCCTCCTCTTCATTTCTTCTTCCTTCAACATCATCAGTCTCTTCTGAGCTCTGAGATCTTACGATCGCACGTTTTTTTTCGAGCCCTCGCGTTCCGGATTATGACATACAGCCTGTTGTGCTGATCCCGATCCCGATCACCGGCCCCGACAATTGTGGAGACCCCGGCACTACGACTCCGTTTCCATATTTGGAACGGGAAGGATTGAAAAAAAGAGGAGCTATCGGCTTCGGGTCTCTCTTGCTGCCCCGGAATAATCATATTGCGGCTATCCGGATCGAAATTATTCGAGCACTCGTGTTCCGGATTATGTACCAGCTCTCTTGACCTCTCAAGAATCTACTTCGACAAAATGACTGGAAACGTTCAAATCAGAGACCCTGAGCAGGGTCACCGCGACTTTCTTAGTGTCATGCGGCTCTTTGACATCGATGCCAGGTACAAAGGGCAAGCCCTGCCCGCCTTGTACAGCGACCACACGACTTTCGAGCACATCGGCCACCTTGTCAACTCCATTGAACCTAGCGACCAAAGCTTTCAAGATATCCAGAAGCAACGGGACATGGGCGTACTGATCAATCATGTATGGTCAGCAAGGATCGACTCAACGAATTGCCTAGCCCAGTACTGCGGCTTTGGCAGTGCCCATGAGCTCACTGCCTATACTGACATGATCAGTAAGATTCGCACATCCTATTAGTATAGATGAAAACACTGACTCTTATCATCCAGTGCCCGAAATCGTCCATGAAGCAGCTTTCATCGCTTCCAACCCGGAGAAAGTCGACATTGGAATTCTATCTGGCAAAGAGCGCCTATCTTTGGTGTAGGAAACCCAAGAGAATGCAACAGGCGACGTCCTAGAGTTTCAGAATTTTATCGAAGAACATCACTTCTACGATCTTGGAGGACCTAACTGGAAAGGCCGGGTCCATCCATACGATTTCACTGAGACATTCGTCAAGCCGAGTCCGGTTGATCTACTAAAGGCTTATCACAAGAAGGCTGAAATCCGTCAATTCGTGGGCCAGGTTGTCACGTTTTGTCCTGAACCGACCTTTATCCCAGCGCGAAATACTCACTTCCGGGAGGATATCTTCTGGCACAAGTCGATTAAGCTTTGCCCCGAAGCGTTCGTCCTGTTGCACGCGGTTCAGATTCTATTATTTGCACCCCAGGACTGGAGTCCTAATCGTGTCTACACTCAGGACGTGACCCAGTATGAACATCGCTTCCCCACTCCTGACTTCATTGGAGGAGGTACGGCCAAAGTGGTCGCAGGACGTTTCTCGATGGAGGATCTTCACCGAGCGATCCTGCTGTTCTACTATTTGGTGACTCGTCGTAGACGAGGTACCTGGATTGGGATCGTTCCCAACAACAATGGAATCCAGTTCCTGGGATATCACGGTTCCGATGCTGAAGACGCTGAAGGCGGCGACGCTGTCTCCGAGGCAGAACTCCCCGATGGTGGCAACCGAGTTGAAACGGCTACATTCTCCTCGCAACTGCGCCAATACTGCGTTATCCTGTAGACAAATTGTCCGGGATTGAAGACGCGCGTCTACAGTCGATTAGATGCTTTGACACCGGTTGGGAGACCGAGCGATACGGATCATAAGAAGCCGAAACATTGAACGAGGCTCCCCGGTTACAAAGAGTGGTGACTAATGAGGAAATGGAAGGGGATATGAGAGATATTTTGGTAGGGATGAAGTGATCGGCAAGTCGTTTAAATTGTGTGTTTTGGAGGCTGGATATGCCAGTCATGTGCTATCTTATGCTATCATCCGAGGGAGAACGCGGTAATAAAATGCTATAGTGGGCGAATGAAAGGAGTCCAATGCATTACACATAGCACATACAATTTAGGCTCAGTTCATTTGAGAAATACTGATGTTTCACTGAATGGAGTTACGCATTGCCATGATACATACCTAGTGAGTGGGACGGTAGTTGTTACACATGGGACTGCAGAACCTACGCCCATATCTGATCGATACGTGCGGCACACTGAATACGGTGCAAAGTAACCTGTCCAAGTGCAGAATTGGAATAAGTAGTAGTGATCGCCAAAGTTCAGTGATTCGTCAGGATTTACTTAGTACTTGACTCCAGGCCTCGACAGTTGACGTCGAATCTCTATGCGTCTTACGTTTGTGTGATCAAAAGTGTTGTTTTAGTAATTATGTATTGCCGGGCATCTTATCTCCAGGTGTGTCACTACCCACCCCCAGATAGCTATGGGTCTTGCAAAATGTTTCGACCTAACACATACCAAGTCGAGTTGATGGAAGCCTTGACGTTCACTGTAGCAGAACACTAATCATTAAGCACGAAAGGTGACGGGCGATTGAGACATATCTTGAGTATTACAAAACATCACAAGCAGCAGAAGGCATCAAATGATTGTAAGATACGGTGTCTTATTAATCTAAGAAATTATTTATCTAGAAGGTAATAAATAGGTGCAGGTAATAGGTGCATATCAAGATGATACACAGCGTATAAGTTTCCCCAATCCGTCATATACTCGTTTGCTCCGTACCGAGCAGTTGAATTAAAAAAGAATTTGTTGTTGGTATTTACAGGAAGAAGGCGACAATACCAGCAGCGAAGACAGCAGCCGAGATGCTACCGCCGACACGTCCAGCAGAGTTGACAACCTCAGCAGGCTCGGTGGGAGTAGCAGCAGGAGGGGCAGGGTAAGTCTCAGCGGGCTTGGAAGGAGCAGGGACAACGGGAGCAGTCTCGGCAGGCTTGGTGGGAGCGGGAGGAGCGGGGTACTCGGGCTTTTCGGGCTCCTGGGGCTTCTCGGGTTGGGCGGGGTGCTCAGGCTCTTGAGGCTTCTCGGGTTGCTCAGGCTGCTCAGGCTTCTCAGGCTTCTCAGGTTGCTCGGGCTTCTCGGGGTGCTCGGGCTGAGGAGGAGTGGGGTAGGTAGGGTGAGTCTCCTTAGGAGGCTGAGGAACAGGCTTGGTCTCCTTGGGAGGCTGAGGCTGCTCAGGGTGCTCGGGCTGCTCGGGCTGCTCAGGCTTGCCAGGGTGCTCAGGCTGAGTAGGCTTGCTGGGAACGGGAACGGGGACAGGGTATGTCTCCTTAGGAGGCTGAGGCTTGGGAGGAGTCCAGGTGCCGTTGCCAGGGTGAGGAGGCTGAACAACAGGGTGAGTCTCCTTGGGGGGCTGGACGACGGGGTGAGTCTCAGTCACAGGGCAGATGGTGGTGCCAACGACGTGAGTCTCGGTGGTGGTGTGAGGCTTCTCAGGGCAGTCGACAACATCAGGAGGGCACTTGGTGACAGTGGTGACCTTGGTGGTGTAGATAGTTGAGGTGGTCATGTGAGTGGTGGTCATCTGCTCAGGCTTGGTGTAGCTGGGCATGGTCTCAATGTTGGTAGGCTTGGTGGCGTGCTCCTCGGTGACGGGGCAGACGGTAGTGCCAACAATGTGAGTCTTGGTGGTGACATGGGGCTTCTCGGGGCAGTCGGTAACCTCAGGAGGACACTTAGTGACGGTGTAGACGTCAGTGGTGTAGATGGTGGAAGTGGTCATCTCAGTGGTCTCGGGGTGGCCAGGCTTGGTGTAGCTGGGCTTGACATCGGTGTAGCTGGGCATGGTCTCGACGTGAGTGGACTTGCCGGGGTGCTCCTCAGAGACAGGGCAGACGGTGGTGCCGACGACGATAGTCTCAGTGGTGACATGAGGTTTCTCGGGGCAGTCGGTGACCTCAGGAGGGCACTTGGTGACGGTGTACACATCGGTAGTGTAGATGGTGGAGGTGGTCATCTCAGTGGTCTCGGAGTAGTTGGGCTTAGTGTACGAAGGCTTGGTGTAGATGGGCTTCGTGTGGCTAGGCTTGGTAGCAGAAGGAGGAGGGTAAGGAGAGTCATGTCCTCCAGTGGTGGTCTCCTCGGGAGGAGGGTACTCGCTGGTAGACTCAGCAGGAGGAGAGTAGTCGCTGGTGGTCTCCTCAGGGGGAGGGTACTCTCCAGTGGGCGTGGTGTGCTCAGGAGGAGGGTAAGCCTTGGTGGTAGTGTCCTTGGGAGGAGCGTACTCAGTGGTAGTACCCTTGGGAGGAGGAACCTCAGTGGTATCCTCAGGGGGAGGGTAGACCTGAGTAGTGGTATCCTTGGGAGGAGCGTACTCAGTGGTGGTACCCTTAGGAGGAGGAACCTCGGTGGTGTCCTGGGGAGGAGGGTAGACCTTGGTGGTAGTGTCCTTGGGAGGAGCATACTCAGTAGTAGTACCCTTGGGGGGAGGGACCTCAGTGGTATCCTGGGGAGGAGGGTAAACGTCGGTAGGCTTGGTGTGCTCAGGAGGGGGAACCTCGGTGGTTACGCCGCCAGGAGGAGGGTAGGCCTGAGTGGTGTCCTGGGGAGGGGGGTACTCGCCTCCGGGAGGAGGGTACTCGCCGCCGTGGCTGGGCTCAGTGGACTTGGGAGGAGGAACCTCAGTGGTGTCCTTGGGAGGAGGAACCTCACCACCGGGAGGAGGGTACTCGCCGCCGGGAGGAGGGTATTCACCGCTGGGCTCGGTAGGCTGAGGAGGGTGAGGCTTGTCACCACCAGGAGGAGGGTACTCGCCACCGGGAGGAGGGTACTCGCCGCCGGGAGGAGGGTATTCACCGCTGGGCTCGGTAGGCTGAGGAGGGTGAGGCTTGTCACCACCAGGAGGAGGGTACTCGCCACCGGGAGGAGGGTACTCGCCACCGGGAGGAGGGTACTCGCCGGAAGGCTTGCTGGGCTCCGGGGGAGGGTACTGGTTGCTGGGAGGAGGGTAAGCTCCGTGAGCGGGCTCGGTAGGCTTGGGCTCCGGGACGGAGGGAACGGGCTCCTCCTGACCGGGAAGAGGGTAGTGCCTCTTCTCGACGGCAGCGGCGTTAGCAACGGCAACGGCCGCGCTGAGAATAACAAGACCACGCATATTGTATTAGGTAAAGTTTAACGAGTGCTATAAAACGAGTGAAGACTTGTTAAACGAAAGGTGGGTGAGGAAAGGGAAGCAAACCAGAAAATGGGGAGATTGGGGAAAGGATTCTTATACATGCTGTCCCTCCTTCCTTTTCCATGTACCCCAAGAGATCTTATCATCTCCTTGGCCCGTCTGTCGGCCCAACTCCGCTCAGTTCCGAGTGTGAAATACGGGTTTGTCTCCATAGGTATCCTGGTAACGTGATGTCATCCTTGTCAAGTTGTCAACAAGGGGGACGAGGTTGGCGGGTGCAGTTTACGGGTGGATCTAGGACAAGACGAAAAGGGACTCCATAATAACCATGTCGAGAATCACGATGTTGCAACATTTCGGATGTGACGGCGAGTCGAGATCCTGGTTCCTGGACGACATCGTGTTCGTCTAATACGGTTAATTAAGACCCAAAAGCGGTTGCTTCTAGAGCCTCCGCCATTGGTCAACTTCCCATTCGTAACGGTTTTATTTTAGGTCGCCTTAATTAAAACGCCACTACCAATTGTAACCTCTGCGGTCCAGGAACCGTATAGCTAAACCTGCGGGGTGCAAGATAGAGCTAGAAAACCCCTGTCTCCTGCCTTAGACTACCACCATGATCTGACGCCGGCGTTGGTTGGATGGCTAAGGAACTTTTTTGCGATCTGCGGGCGACAGAATCCCTTGTCACAATGGCACAATCATATTGGGCGTCTACCAGTTGCTACAGCAAGCTTCGTGGGGCTGGTCTGCCACTTGGCTACATACACGAGGTGGAAAAGTTCCCTGTAGATCTTTACCGGTTTTCCACTAAAATCTCGCGTGCATTACCCATAACCCAGTAAACGTCCTTGGCCAGCAAGATTCTCCTCATTTGTTAGGCATTGCGAGTAATGGTGGAGAAGAAGCAAAAAACACCCGGTGGACATCGGAGTCAGCGAAGCCGTTAGCCTTTTATGTGTAATTCCAAGCTTCATCGTCGTTGTACCCTTGTTAATTTGGTGATCAAGACCGTATTTGATGTTACTTCCGAGATTGGATCCCTGCTTCGAATCAATCCCGCTAAAAAGCGCTATACGACGCTGAGTCAACTTGGGTTACGATGGGACCAGTCCTTTCTTTTTCTCAACAGAAGCATCAATTATCATCATGGCATAGTCAGAGGTTTTATCATCGTTCGCTATTAAATCTACGTTTGTTGAATATGCCGAGACAACATTATCGACACGCGGCTTTAGAAAGCTTGAGTCTGTTCCTGCATGGGTCTCCATGTCTCAGTGGATGTACTCCTCTTTGCACATGGCATGAGTTGTTCTTCAATTGATTGAGCGACATCCACAAATTGTCTCCAGATAAATGCATGCACTTATTCATTCACTGCCAATTGTCAGGCAAGCCAAAAGTATTGATGACCAGACTTGAATGCAACCACTCTGCAGATTAAGCATTCATGTGCAGTCGGATAAGACGATAAAAAGATTGAACCAACAAACAAGCTCCAGGGTAGAATGTAAGCATCGTATCATGGTTAATTGGACGAACACGAGTTTCCCACTGTCCTCGGCCGATGTTGCCGAACCCGCGAGCTTGGCTAACGGCTCCACGTATCACCACATCATGACGGGAATCGATCAGAAAATCAAGGATAAAATATGGATCATAAAAACGTCCATTAGTAAACACCAAGCCTCAAGCCAAGATCATCGTTCTTCTGATTGAAAAGTGTACGATTGAGGCTTTTTTGTCGTGTCGTTGACGTCAAGTCTCCTGGTTCATGCAACCAACTCGTGGAATACGAACTCAAATTCTGAGCCTAAGTCGCTTGGTGTAAAGATCAACACGCGGTCCAAGATTTAGTCCGTATAGCAGATGATGAGATGAAAAACAAAATAGCGACCGATTGACGAGCGGTGGTCAATGATTGTGATCAGCTGTGCCATGAAAGAAACGAAGTAGGGCTGTCTAGCTGTCAAAGTGCAAGCTCGAGCCGCCGTGAGGCTCTCTTCATAGCGCCATCTATTTATACCAAACGAGAGAAGGGTCGGGTCGGGTCACATTCACCGTATTCCCATTTCTTTTTAAAATTTAATTCCCATCCCGTGTATGAATGTCACGTTACCTCCAGAACACCCGCCAAGGACTGTCTCTGCAAACCCCTTTTACCCAACACCATCACAGGCCCAACTCAGAAGGTTCTGCTTACTTTTTGCTGTAGAACCACTGTAATTTTCAGTTCTAGCCTTCTAGAGGCAGTAAGAACTGCGATCGACAGGGGCTCGTTTCATGTGGATGGTGGATATCCGCGGCCGGACTCGAAGAGGCTAGTCCTCGTATTTTATCTGGACTAGAGATGGTTTGGGTTAAAGCGGAATATGCTGAGCCGAGGCTTGATGGGTTAATCGGCCGAGCGTTGGCTTACGAAAGCATTTTTGCCTTGGGATGGAGTGAGACTGATCGACATGAGTGAGATTCACTCTGAGTGAGATGAGATGAGATTGAGTGAGGCTTAGAATTCAGTGAGATTTGACGCTCAGTGATATGAAGGTTAATAAGATTTACTGTGGCTTTGACCGAGATTGAGATGAGCGACGGTATTTCCGTTTATGACTGTCGATAAGATAAGATAAGATAGATGAGTATCTTATCATGGCGATTGGACGACCCTTGACATGTTCTCAAGGCGGAGCTTTGGGTGACTGTCTCATTGACTCTAGCGACGCATCGCCATTCTCATTAGATTCGTAGGTCTCACTGATATATCTCTTAAAGCTCTAGTTTGGAGGAAGACTTGAGACCCGTTGGTGATATGAGGAAAGACCTGTTGTTTTTGTGTGCACCCCTTCGTGAATATGCTCGACGGATGTGTTTTCGCCAAAAGCTGGAAAGTTATTCATGGACCACATTGATATACTGTGAGATCACGTAAACTCTTGTAATCGAATTCTATTTTTCCAATAGACAAGGGCATATCGGGTGCATGATGGATTGTCATCATGATGTTTACCTTATGTAGGATTGCGTACTGCTTCGTGCAGACTCTAGGGTAGTGATCTTGAACACGATGAGAACGCGATGATGAGATAAATGCGACGAGAGACACATGGACCTATTTCATGGTATTGCTTCTCATATAAGATTGAGTCCTAGAGTCCATCCCTTCCGTCTCCGGCTGACTATTTCTCTACAACCTCGCCTTGAGCAAATTTCTTGCCGTACATCTTCACTTGACTACAGTCATCGAATGTTGTTGATGCACTGGTAGCTAAGCGAGTTTTGATCCGATTGGATCTCAAATTCTCGATTGCCGAGACCTGGACATAAATATCAAAGCTACTCGAGGATATTCGAGATCTCGACCAGTCCAAGCTTACACGCGAGATATCCTTCGAAACTCTACACTCACGCGCAACCGATCAAGATAGATAGCGTCAATCTCATACCTCACACTCTAGAAGCCTACTAAATGGGAGAAGTCGGTGTTTTCGAGGATATAATATACGCGTCAGACTTGGCAAACCCTGGAGTGTTATCTCCGGCACAAGCCACATTTCTCTCCAGCGGCCGCTTGCAGGAGCAAACATCCCAGAACCATGGTAGAGGCTGACACATTAAACTTTCTGTTCCTAGGCTGGCGTTTTTGCCGAGAGTTACACTTCCGGCAATAACTGCTCTGGTATCCAAAAGCAAGCAGTGAACGCCTCTGCTTGTTCGTCGCAGCCCAAGAACGTAGGTTCCCAGATTCCGCACGCATATTCCGCTGTGCTGAGCTCATCTTATGTACGAAGGAGGGTAAGTAGATATGTAAGTGATGAATAGCTACTCATACGAGCGCTTGGTGATTACCATTAGAAAAAACTGCTATGGCTGAATGCAAGTATGCCGTATACTGCCTGGTCACCGACATCGTATCCTAGACATGGATTGAGATAACCGTCGATTCCTATGGACATATTAAGGGACTCTAGAGGATCAAGCCTCCTCAGCCATCTGCTCGGCCAAGTGAACTGCTACTCCCCAACCGTACTACCCACGTGGAACACAACCTCACCGTGAGCCACATCCAAGTACAATATTCAAGGTGTCACATCCATTCCATCTGAAGTAATCCAGATTCCCATCAATTGTTGCCACGCGCATGAAGCCTGTCACTTACACAAAGATACGGTTCAAATATAGCGTTTGAAGAGAAGACAGAACTTGCCAAGCCTATGACAGTATGCCCCGAAAGCGCGGTTTCGGATTCAGCTGTCAGATCTACGTTCAAAAGCTCTTCAACCAAGCTACGCGCCACATGGTCTGACTTAAGCGGGCGCCCTTGAAAGGCGGGTTTGACGGACTCAAAAGGCTGACTGTTGATGGCCCTTCTCTCCTCTCATCGCCTCCCAACCCCAAAGCAATGGCGTCAACCATTTGCCAACGACCCCTCCAACGGGTTGAACCAGGGTCCAGATCGCCGTCTAAGGCTGAGTCTGGAGGTAATCCGGAGACACAGTTGCTCTGTAATCAGATCAAAGTTTCACGTAACATTCCAACCAAGCGAAGGCTTGCCCAATCGCATTTCTTTTTGGTCTGCGGGATATCGTTCCGGACCGGTGCGCTGGGGCACTAGTTCTTGACACCGGATAAGATGTGGTCAATGTGATGTCTATAGGGAATAGTGCGCCGTATGAGGATTGGTATATTGACCAGCCAGATCTGGCATGGGATCTAATGCAGGAACCCAACCTCCAAACTAAACAAATACTCCTTCGTATTGTGTATCCCTGCTCGATCTCAAGGAACTATTAGCATATGTTTAAAACGGAAACCATCGCCATAAGCACGAATATCTATCATCATCATCATCCGGTTTTCCGATCATGTCTCACCCCAATCTCGCGTAACGCGGTGTGGCGCATAGGAATGCACTCACATTCCAACCACGGCACGATCTCAGCCTTGGCAATCGATACTACTATGTTTTAGGAAGTGCGTTCCTGACGGAGCTGAAGAACTTTGGTCTTGCTTTTTGTGATCGATCACCTTGTGATGAACTTAGATGCAGCCACTACCGGATATAGCACCAACAAATGTCTCAGCTTGGATGGTGATAAGACCATTCCACGCCCCCCGCTTGTCTTGAATTTCTCTCTTTCTTTTCTTTTTGCTTTGATTGTCTCTTCATCAAATTTTGGCTCATGGAAAGTTCGAGATGACGCTTGTGAAGCGTCTTGTCTTTTTGACGGCGTTGGCGAGAGGTGCTGCAGCGCAGAGTCTTGCCTCGGTACTTACAGATGCACCGCAATGTGCCGTACGTCACGACCCTCCTCCGATCGAACCGAACTAATGGGGGACATAGGCCGACTGCCTGATTACGATATTCAGCCAACCCGCGTTTGCGGGGAAGAACCAGAGCGCTATCTGCGACGACAAGCAATTCGCCGATGCGATAGGCGACTGTCTAACGGCGAAATGCACGGTACGACAGACTCTAGGTGCGCTATACAACCCGACGAGAAGCGAGAAAGAAAGTACTGATGGGGGTTAGATTTTATTAAAATGTCAGCTGCTGTATGCGGAATCAGACCGACGGATAATATCCTCCTATACCGAACCGTTATCCTCACCATGGCTGCATTTGCCCTTGTGTTCTTTGCTTTGAGGGTGTTTACGACGGTGAAGTTGAAGTTGAGATGGGCTTTGGACGATACTTTGACTACGGCGTCGTTGATACTTATGATTCCTACCGTGGTACTATTACAGTTCAGTGAGTCATTCTGCCAAGTTGAACAGCTATTTGGCTGACTGGATAGTGATTAAAAATGGCCTTGGACTCGATATATGGTATCTTTCCGACTACGAAATCACCGAAGGCTTCAGGCTCTTCTTCTTCCTCGAATTATCCTACCTATCAGCCCTAATGCTCGTCAAAGCCGCCATCCTCTGCTTCTTCCTGCGCATCTTCCCCGACGATAAATTTCGAATCGTAACGAAATTCACCATCGCCTTCAATGTTCTCATCTGGGTAACCTTCTTCATTCTCGCATTCTTTCAGACACAGCCGTTGAGCTTCTTTTGGGTGGGATGGCAGACCAAGGAGTCGAAACGGGTTATGACGGGAATTATACGACTCACGATGCCTCATGCTGTATTAAATCTGGCGCTAGATGTTTGGATGCTTGTTTTGCCGATTAGTCAACTCTGGGGCGTTGGATTGAAGTTTAAGAAGAAGTTGGGTGTTATTGCTATGTTTAGCGTTGGTATCTTGTGAGTCAAAATGCTGCTTGGGTCATGGCTGTACTAATCATTAACAGCCTCACGATTGTCGCCGCCATTCGAGTCCACGAACTAGTCCTCTTTGCAAGTTCACGCGACTTGACAGGTGCGTTACAACCATCGCTTTAATTGTTCAATACTGACTAAATAGTCATAAACGCTCAAAAAGCCATGATCTGGTCCAGCGTCGAGATTTGCGTAGGCGTCATGGTAGCTTGCATGCCACACATCCGCAATTTAGTCCGACACCTACGATCGAGACACCGCGAAAAGAAAGGAACCGAAAAAGAACCCGGTAGCGAACAAATATTCGTCGATAGATCGCTTGCGACGATAACAGTAGACGAAACGACATCGCGACCAGAAAATGATGAGAAGGGTACGAAAGCGTCACGGACGATGACCAGTACTACAGCTGCTGGGACGACGAGTATACATACGGGATCAATTAGTTTTGCAAGCGATGCAGATACACAAGTTTAACCATAGCATAGCGATTGTTATTATTAGATACCAAGAATATTAAACTGTTTGATGTTTTATTCCCGCGTTGTGTCGCTATCGAGATGACAGACGGGATCGACCGCACTAAAGATGGTCAGTGTCGGTAAATTTTCTAGCGCCATCTGATAAATAGTGCACTAAAGACACCTGGAGTTTAGTGGTGAAACTACTGCAAGCACACGCCAGGAACAGAGGTCCACAGTGGAGAGAACAGGTCACTGACAGAGGGAAACAGAATTGAGGTCATCATGTAATTGTCATTACTATATTATTTTTGGTATCGTAAGGTCATTAATAGATCCCCATTTATCGGCAGGTGTATCCACCGTCAATGATGAGATCACTACCAGTAGTGTAGGTAGAAGCATCAGAAAGGAAGTAAACGTAAGCAGCCTTGAGCTCCTTAGCGTCACCGTTTCGGCCCATGGGGATCATGCCCTTCCAGAGGTTCTGGGTCTCCTGGTCGACAAAGTCGGACAGACCAGTGTCGATGTATCCGGGGGAGATGGAGTTGACACGGGCAAAGTCGCGCCACTCGTTGGCGAGAGAGCGAGCCATGTGGATGCAGCCAGCCTTGGCGACGTTGTAAGAGGTCTGCTCTTGAGGGTAGTTGGCGATGTGGCCGGACATGGAGGAGGTGATAACGAAGGAGCCGTGGCCCTGCTTCTTGAAGACGGCGCCGACGGCCTTGGCGCAGTAGGCTGTGCCGTTGAGGTCGATCTGGATAACGTGGTCCCAGTCGGAGGCAGAGCCGTCGATGACACCAGCGTTGGCAGTAGCACCGGCACTATACACTCATTAGCATTGATCAATTGAAGAGTATCTCAATTGAAGGGTACTTACTTGGCGACGAAACCGTCAATCTTGCCAAAGTCGTTCATGACCTCACCAACAAATCGCTCAACATCATTGTAGTCGGCAGCGTTGAGCTTGTAAGCCTTGGCCTTGACACCGTACTCCTTGGTGAGCTCCTCGACGTTCTTGTCGGCGCCCTCCTTGCGGGAAGCGTAGGTGATGGCGATGTCGGCGCCCATCTCAGCGGCACCGCGGGCAGCCTCGATGCCCATGCCGCGGGGGCCGGAAGCGCCGGTGACGACGATGACCTTGCCCTTGAGGCTCATGAGGTCGATGAGCTTGTTGGCCTTGGGGATTTCTTGAACCATTTTTGCGGTGTTGGTTGGGTTTGTGATTAAGTGGAAGATTGATGGGAGATTGTATGAATGAGGAGATGGAAAGAGGGAGGGAGAGGTTAGACTATTTGTACAAAGCCATGGGGTGATAATGCCGAGAGTGAGAAGTGTAAAAGCAGCGAGATACAGTACAATGCATGTTGTTGGTGGGTGGGATGGATGGGTCCAGTGATGTCATGGAAGTTAAGAGCAGACATGTCCCGAGTCTGTTGTCTACATCGCCGATTAGAGAGGACAGATCCATAATAATTGATGGAGAATTGAGCTGTGACAGTTAAATCTCCAGTCTAACCGTTCAATAATGTCCGGCAGAGACTCGAATCTTCCAAGGATCAATGCCCCTCCAGACAAGAATTAATGATGCCCCTCCAGAGACAAGACGCGTCGAGGGGTAATTTGTTGTGTTGTGTTGGGTGAACACACAGTTACACCACATTCGGTGGGAACGAATAAGACATGATCCAACGTTTTTTTCTGTTCTGTTCCTGTTTTGTAATCTACCAATTGGATTACTCTGTAGGTGATTGACTTTTTTACATGGCGCGACGTGTGGTTGACCACCTACTTACCGTGTGCTGCGTGCATACAAAACACCACCTTCAGACCAAGCGTGGCGGGGTAAATTCAGCTTCAATCCATGGGGGGTCACGACTCATTGCTGTGTCAATTCTCGATGCGATCGCTGTATCAACGAATATTGTTTACTTTCAATGGGCCATTTCATCATTGATCCATAATACAATTCTATAATACCTGTGTTTGCTGTGCTGTAACTGACTCCTTGTACAAAATACCACCGAGAAAGTAGCCCCGCGTGTGGATATCATCAAGCGTCATTCTCCCGTCTCTCTTCCTTGCTTAACCGCATCAAACCCCGCAGAACGGCCGGGCTTCACCGCTCCTAATCAAGTTTAGCTTTAGAGTGTTACCTTGCTGGATTGGTGAATGAATGTCTTAGCTCAGTAAAGACGCGTTGCTTGGACGTGTTGGCGCATCAGACCATCTGTTGCTGGGCTGATTGATGGAGGGGTTGGTGATGCATGATCTATCCCGGTCCGACAGAGCTTACCCTGGACAAGACAAATGATGAGTTAATACATCACCAATGCTTACAGAGTTTTGGAAGACATGAGTAATTAATTGAGACTGTAAAGTCATCCATCATTAATTAAAGTCATCAATTAGCAATTCAGACTCATCAATTGTAATACTTTACAAGCAAGACGAAGCATGACATAAGAAGACAAAGATCATCTGTTCAAGGCGGGGTACAACGGTCATAGTCAATGTCTCAGCCATGTTGAGAATGCACATGCAAATTGTTGCTCATCAATTCAATTCCAGGGATTATTGAACCCTTACTACACCAACCCATCGCCGCTTTAACGTTCGTTATCATAATCTTAATCTAAATCAGGTATCGGAAATCCCGCTTCATCCTCAATGCCTCATCAGGACTGTCCATAACCTCAACCGCCGCCGTATGCGCCGCAACATCCTGTCGAGTCTCCCAAGCATTCGCCTCACCAGCCTCCAACTTCTTGTTCAGATCAATCAGAACAAGTCGGAAGATATAACATCCCAGAACTGTAACGCCAAACATGGACAGAACGATACCATAACTCTTGCGGTATCCGTTCTCCTTGAGATCCCACACGTATGAACCTGCGACGTTGCCCAATTGACTGAACGCGTTGATCATGGCAATCGCGACAGCACGCTTGGCGGGGGGACGAGGGAATGAGGAAGAAATCCAGGAATAAAAGACGATGAAGCCTGCGTAGGATGAAGCTTGCAGGAAGAGCGCCAAGTATCGCGCTGCGACGGCTTCGGTGGCCATGCTGATGATGAAACCGATTGTTCCGACACCAATTGGACCGACAATATGCCAGAACTATTTATTGTTAGTATGTATCAATTGATGCGACACCAAAAAAACTAACCTTTTCTTCTGTCTTGTCCGAATGCCAAGCGTTGATGACTGAGACGATACAAGAGAAGACCCATGGAGGGGCACTCATGAGAAGGGTAGGCACGTAACCGAATCCCAGCGTCTGGGTCAAAGAAGGCTATTCAACAATTAGCAACATGTCGCGTCAATTATTTCACGGTAAAAACTTACGAAAAATGCGTTGAACGACAATCCGACGACGTACGCGGTAAAGGTAAGCATCATGATATAAATCTTGACATCCTTAACCGCAAGCTTCAATCCGTAAAACGCGCTCTCCTCGGCAGAATCCTCATCAGCCTCACCAACATCCTCCACCATTCTCAACTGCGCAACCTGTCGCTCCTCCTCGGTGAACCCACGAGAGTTATGAGGAAGATCAGGAAGAATAAACGCAGCAGACACAGCGACACCCATAGTGATGGCGCCTTCGATCCAGAACAGCCAGCGCCATGCTGCGTGGCCTAGCACGCCTTGCATATTGGACAAAACACCCGCGCCGACAAGAGCGGAGAAGGCGTTGGAGATGAGGTTTCCGCAGAACAGGATCGCATTGCGCTTGGTCAATTCGCGACGAGTGTACCATTTCGACAGAATGAGTAGTGCACCAGGTAGGAAAGCAGCTTCAACGAATCCCAAGAAGAAACGAATGCAGACCATTCCCGCAAAATTATGCACACTGCCACTCAGAGTAGAAATAAGACCCCAGAGCAACATGGCAGCAGCAATATACAGACTCGGGCGCTGAATGCGATTGATGAACATGTTGGAGGGCACCTGCATGAGAATGTATCCGACATACAGAATACTCAAACAAGTAGCGTATTGGTTGTAGGAGAGGTTCAAGTCTTCTTGAAGACCCTTGAGACGCGCGGCGGCCATGTTGTTTCGGTCGAGGTAGTTCATGATGTAGATGAGCACGAAGAGGGCGCAGCGCGTGTCGAGCTTGCGCTTCATGCGCTTTTCGACGGCGGCGCGATGTTGAGAGTCCATCGCGAGGGCGGCGGCGCGGGCATTTTGGGCGGATTCGATGGATGTTTTGGCTGTTGCCGTGTGGTCGTCTGGCTTTTGGTCTGCCATCTTGAGTGATCGCTGGTGTTTTCGCTCTAGAACGCAAACACTGCACAGCACCTGGGAGGACACAAGAGAGAGAGGTATTGTCAATCAGCCGGACGAGGTGACATTTATGAACAAATGGTTCCCCGACATGTTACATCATTCTCACCCCGGAGAAAGAGCAAGAAAAAAACATGGGGAAAGGGATTTATCCGCTAAGCTTGACTCAACTTGGCCGAGGTTGATCCCCCAGATTGGTTTGTCGGTTGACTGTCACCCTCGCTTCAAAGTCAAGATGCAAAATTTGAGTGTCACACTTTTTAGAGCAGGGACCAATTATTACAGGGCTTGTGGAGTGGTGGTGCTGTAGATCTTGTCCCTGTACAGCGTGGGGATGTCAACCTGTTCAGCATAACAAAGATTGAAGAGGTTTGCGCAGGGGAAGACAAGAGGTAATAGACATAACAGATTAATTCGGTAAATATCTTATTAAAGTTATCAGACTATCACATCCCGTTAAACTACAACTACCGCAAAGGATTATTTCTCCTCATCTTGAAGTGTCTCGTTGGAGAGAATGCGGAGACTCCGCAAAAATAAAAAATGAGGGGAACAACCCAACCCTCGAGCAAATAAAAGGCCCGAATAGACACGAGACCACCACACACAGCCAAACTCTCACTGTTGACTGAGCTCTCAGGCAGCAGAATTATTGCCCGTGGGGAAATAATATTACAGTGGAGAAATGGTTGGGGAAAGAATTGGAGACAGGGAGGTTCTGTACTGGGGATTGAGTTTTAGGTATGGGGATATTTAGCTAATGGGGAGGGTGAGTGTCGACCGAACCGGGAATTGTCGGTCAATCAAGTGTATCTATGGGTAAGAAAAGACCCAATGCCATGGAATGGGTACGAGTATTCAATAGATCTGCATTGATTAAAGGTGTTGTTGAGTGTCGGCTTGGTTATGAAGTTCCCCGGTTGTGGATTGGAGAGGGTGACTGTGACCTGAACGGTTGTTGGAGACGGGTAGCCAAGGAGCAAGTCTAACTTGGCGTGGAATTATTCCAGAAGATTTTGATCAATTGACGAGTAAAGTTTGGCTTTTCATCGGGTGTTGACCCGATGCATTGATCGCTAGGTACTGAAGGATTATCCCCATGCTAGCCTCACTCAATTACCGTTCACCCACTGTTCATGCACCCAATCTCTTGAACAGATTCAATTACTTCATATCTCATAATGAGGCCTCGGCACTCTATCGCTAATATCTATAAAATACTTCTCTCATTCTCTCTCCAATCGTCCAGCTTCACTAGTCTCATCACGACTCTGCTTCAAAAACGGAACAAGCGTAGTACCCCCCGTCCCCGTCAACTCTTCCTCCTTGCCCTTCTTCAAACTAGAACTCGCCAGATTCTGGGGTCCACTGCTAGTCTTCCCCTGTCTTGACGGTAGAATAATATACCGCGTGACAATCTGAATATGCTTATTTCTAAAAACCGTCAAAGCGTCCGTTGCAGCAGTGAATGCGACTTGTAGACGCTCTTGTTCAGCGGTGTGGGGAGTTTGCAGCGCTAGTTCGCGAATGCTGCCCATGCGCGCAATGTGTGTTAGAAAACGACGGTGAGGACCGGGCATGTAATCCTTCACTATGTCGTGATAAGACCTCTCGCCTTTTGCGGCTGTGTTGTTTCCTGTGGGAATGTGCTCTACGCCCAACACGATGTCGAAGAATTGGATAAGAGAAGATTGTCCGTTACTTCCACCTCGTAAATGTCTCCATTCACCTTTTCCATCACCCTCGTCGTAGAAAACACCATTTGGAAGACCTGCAGCTTCCATGTTTTTGCTACCCGCGAGGAATGGGCGGATCTTGTAGTAGAATGTATGAGGATCGCACTTTTCGTACATGCGCTCCAACAAAACGCCCACACTGTCAATACAAGTCTTCAATTCTTCAAGCGCTGAGATGATGGTGGCGTAGTCGCGAGATTTTACTGCCTCGAGAGCTTCCATCATGCGAGGAATTATGCTGCCGGCGCGTGCTTCCATGGCGACGCTGATGAGGAGAAACCATGATTCGGATTCTGTGCCGGTGAAGCTATGTAGTGTGGAGAGGTGGGAGAGGTTTGTGAAGTCGGAGGAGGAGGATGTAAAGTTCCACAGATTGGCGGCTGCGTAGGATAGAACGGGGGGAAGTTCGAGATGTTTTGACACAGCCAGAAATGGAACTGTGATTTGCGGAGGAAGAATCTACAATTGTCAATACCCAATCTCTAACAATGTGTTATAGTCAAGGGACTTACTTGAGCAGGCTTCTCACCACCCCAAACATAAGCATGCGTCAAAAACGCAAGAACACTATAAGCCCTCCTCCACTCTGCCTCAGATCTAAGTCTATGCGTGCCAAGAACAGGCAATGTATCAACAGCACGTCTGATATCATTATATCGAATCAGAGCGGGAAGATGCGAGATGACAAGTTCCCATGGTTGGTAGTAGACGTCGGGGAGGACTTTTAGGGGACTGTGTTCAGGGAGGAAGGCGTTGCTTGTTACGCCGAATTGTTTTAGTTCGGAGGTGAGTTTGATACGCGGGATGGCGTGGGGGACGGCGTGTGGCGACATTGTGATGGATAATAATAGACAATGGGATTGACAAAGGCTATGCAGAGAATAGTGCCAGTAGATCGACAATGACATGTAGAAGAAAGAAGCAATTGATCAGAGTTCATCTAAAATAATATTCTCATCACCGCCAAGTTCCCAATTTCCCAGTTTTCTTTTCCATCCGTCTTCCGTGTATCCTTCTAAACCTCCGAACTTCCTCTCCGAAATATCATGATCCGAAGTTGAAGGTACATCCGTATCCTCTTTCCGCATCCGATCTAGACCATGTGACCAATCGCCAACGCCCACTAAATCAAAAATGGATAATGACGTCCACTACGGATCTCGGTGAACGGAACTTCGGATGTTTGACCAAAACCCACTCTTTTTTATCACAACTTCCGTGTTTGTCAACGCCGGTGAGGGGGCATAAAGTGATTTTGAGATCCCCTCCATCATACGACTTTTTCATCACACCAAGCATCTCTTTCTTACTCAGATTTAATTCTCCGACTCACATCATGGAACTGTCTTCTTTTGTCGAGCGTATCCGAGGTGGTAACGCTGCTAAATTCCCCTCTGACGCAAACACCCTTGACTTTGCGCGCAATTTGGATTCACAGGATAAATTGAGTCATCTACGTGATGAATTCGTTCTTCCTACTAAGAAATCTTTGAAGAAGAAGGCTCTTGATGGATCAGTTCGTAAGTACACCTCACAGACCAATTGGTTTTGGGATTGATGCTGATGACGATGTAGCAAACGGTGTTGCGCAGAATGGTTCAAATGGCCACACCAACGGCGTAGATGACAGCACACAATGCATCTACTTCGTCGGCAACTCCCTAGGCGCCCAACCAAAAGCTGTCCGCGAGCACCTGAACGCTCAATTAGAAACATGGGCTTCAATCGGTGTAAACGGACACTTCAGCGCTCTTGAGAATTCACCTTTGCCAGCATGGCAAGATCTCGCAGAAGACTGCGCCATCAAATCCGCCGACATCGTCGGTGCATCACCCCACGAGATCGTCATCATGAACACTCTCACCGTCAACTTGCATTTGCTCATGGCAAGCTTTTACAAGCCTACTGAGAAGCGCCACAAGGTTATTCTCGAGTGGAAGCCTTTCCCTTCTGATCACTATGCTATTGAGAGTCAGGTTGTCTGGCATGGACTTGATCCTGAGAAGAGCATGGTTAAGATTGAACCTAATGAGGATCATATTATCACTACGGATCTCGTGCTTGAGACGATTGATAAGCATGCTGATGATACGGCGCTTATGCTCTTGCCTGGTATTCAGTACTACTCTGGTCAATTGTTCGACATTCCTCGTATTACAGCTTATGCGCAAGCGAAGGGTATTGTCGTTGGTTGGGATCTTGCGCACGCTGCTGGAAACGTCGAGTTGAAGCTTCATGATTGGAACGTTGACTTTGCGTGCTGGTGTACATACAAGTACATCAACGCCGGTCCCGGTTCCATTGCTGGAGCTTATGTTCACGAGCGTCATGGCAAGGTGGAAGTTGATTCTTCCACCGGCAAGGCGAGTTACAGACCGCGTCTGATGGGCTGGTACGGCGGCGACAAGTCCGTTCGTTTCAACATGGATAACAACTTTATTCCTACCGCTGGAGCAGGAGGATACCAGCTCTCCAACCCCAGTGCTATCGATCTCGCCAGTTTATCTGGTGCGTTGAGCGTGTTTAACAAAACAACCATGCACGACCTTCGATCAAAGGCTTTGGTGCTAACAGCCTACGCCGAGTTCCTTTTGGATCAGATTCTTTCTGAGGCTGGTGACTCTACCCTCTTCAGAATCATCACACCGCGCGATCCTCTGCAGCGCGGTACACAATTGAGTGTCCTGTTGAGAGATGGATTGTTGGATGATGTTAGTGCGGCTTTGGAAGAAAATGCTGTTATTTGTGATAAGAGGAAGCCTGGTGTTATCCGGGTTGCGCCTGTGCCTTTGTACTCGAGATTTGAGGATGTTTGGAGGTTTATGCAAATTTTGAGAGGGGCTTTGAAGGTTTAGAAAAGTAGAGTATAATAGCGTCAATTAATTGTTCAAGATGATCTATGATTACTTTTTCCAGTGAGGGTTTGTCTTTGAGAATGTCGGTTTTTGTTTTGTGTATGTGATACCTTGTCGTTGAGTACAAGGTAGTCATCGGCTTTGAGCCAAGTGATCTATCACTTTCTTTTCCCTCTTCTATCCGCATATCAGCATCATGCTTACTCTCGGTTATCCATGGTCTTCCGTATCCGAAGATACCGTCTGCACAGACGAGGCACAACACCATCGGCTCAGATATCAGGAACATACCCGATGCCTTGACCGAACTTCCGTATCCGATTCATCCCATTGCTGGTATGCGACATCTACAAGTGATGCGTCAAATCAATACCCCCACCCCCATCCAAAAGCGCAAACAAATTCAACGCAGACCCCGAATCCCCCTCCGCAACACTCCAATAACTCGGATCAGGCGTCTGCATCATACTCTCACTCAATCCCAAAAAAGCAGAATCCAAATCGCCAAATAACGGCGATCCCACATTCTGCAATCCATTATGTTGCAGAAATGATCTATCTAACGACTCCCTACCCGGGGTTGCAGCGGTCGTCTCTCTGCGGAAGGACGGTGATGCTTCGGATGGGATGAGTCCGAAGAGTTGGCTTGAGTTCTCGGTGCGCCGTTGACGTTCGGCGAGTTCGCGCTTTTCCAAATGTTCCAGCGCGGTTGTGAGGAGGGATTGGGCGATGAGGGAGTATTGGCCTGCGTGCGTGTCGTGTTTGGAACAGTGGTCTAGGGCGTGGATGGCTAGGCGGGTGTATTTTTCTAGGACGCGGCCGAAGTTGCCGAGGAGACCAATTCCTAGAACCAGAGAGCTAGCGAATAGCCAAGATCTGGACAATTAGACATGAACACCATGACGAGGATTTGTAGACTTACACTAGAATGGGAACATGTCCAACAAGAACACCCCTCTGAACCAGATCAAGAATAGGATCAACCATCAAACTCGCCGCATCAATACAAGCATCCGCAAGTTTCGACTTTCCAGACGTCAAAGCAGACCGTCCATTCGGCGCAGCGGTATCCGATAATCGTCGACAAAGCTCATACATAAGAAATGGTCGTGAAACAAGCATGACGGCGTAATAATACGTCGCCAAAATCTGACACGCGCCACTTGCTTGAGCACGATCTTGGATATCGGGATCAGCTACTATATCCTTCAACTGCTTCAACCATCTCGATGACCAATCTCGTAATTGCAGTGATATACCCTCCGTTAGTTGTAGTGAGATTTTTCGTCGTGAGTAAATTTCCGTGACAACACCCTCTAGCACAAGGAATATTTGTACCGACGCGTTGAGTAAATCGAGAGGTTCGTCCAGATTCTCGTATGGTACCGTACAGTCCACATCAGAGGTCGCAGGCGGCCTTCCCATAGACGTACTCAAAAACAAATCCACAATCCGTAAACTTTTCCAAAGCCGATCGCGCTGTCTGTGAATATCCGGTCCGAACCTTGCGTTGACTTCAGTTCTGTGAATACCGATTGAATAAGCTGCACGCACAGCTGTGCCGAAGAAGAGAAACGCCCCGTTGATTTGACATGAGCAGAGCATGTAGAGCGTGATAAGTGTAAACATCTGAACTGTCGTGACGCTCAAATTGCCTGTGAGGTTTGAGTATGCTTTTTCGCGCGCGTACTCGAAATATTCCTGCGCGCGCTCTTCGTTGTCGATTTTTGTTCCGATGGCTAGGACGAGGAGATTTACGACTGTTGTTGCGTCGTCTGTTTTTTGATCCATGTTTGACCAAAGAATAAGATCTTCTTGTAATCGTCGATGATCAAATAAATCCACAAGTCCAGTCGCGATAGCTAGATAATTGGATACAGCGAGGGGAATGTCGTTTGTGTGGACGGTCGGAATGCGGTTATCCCCCGGTATTCGTCGCGATTGATTCGCCGTTGCATTTTCGAGGACGGAATACCGACTTGTTTGTGGCGCGAAAGCATTTTGTCCGACTCGAGAAGTGACGAGTTGTCTGACAGATTGAAAGAAGCTCAATGGCGCACAATCGCCCACGAAAATGAGTTTTCCCTGCGCATCGCAAACGAGTCTCGCTTCCCTCGGAACTTCAGTTTCTTCCTCGGCATCATGCGCCGCCTCTACACTCCCTTCATTAACAGGCGGCGTAGTAGTAGTAGCAGGACTATTCCTCCCTGTCGAAATGCGTCCAGTAGAAAACGCCCGTTCTCTATCCGAAGCAGGCGGCGACCTCAACGAAGCTGAAGATACTGATGGATTGGCTCTTCGTCGTCGGACTTGAGGAGAGTAATGACAATCGTGTGGCTTTTGACGTCTGGCGCAGTAACTACATGGTAATTTGCCGTCGCATTTTACTTTGCGGGATTTGCAGCCGTCGCAGGCGTTTGCGATGCGGCTGCGGATATAAGTTGTTGGTTCTTGCATTGAAGGGTTGAAGTAAGTGTTCGGAAGACGGAGGCTGGGCAGGGCGGAAAACAGCGGATGTTCGGGTGGATTATTGTTAGTGCTGTTTTTTCGGCCCGCTTGAGCTTCCGAGACTTGGCTTATGCAATTCAATTGATGGTCATGGGTTCGTTATCATTAAAGATGAGTGCGATAATTGATTTTGAGGTTTCATGATGAGTATGTCAATTGAGAGACACTAATTATATGCACTTTTGCGGATGTCGCGTCGGATATGCAGATTGGCGGCGGCTAAGTTCTGCAGTTTAATGTGCGACCACTCACGTCAGAATTGGATGCGACACAACGGCTCTGTTGAACAATGATGGACCTTACAAATGAGCTTAGCGGACATGATATCTGTCTGCGGCATCATTCCAGTCGGGTGATTGTCCTTGGACTAGTTGTTAATTTTATAGACCGAATGTTATCATCAAAAATGTAATAAAAACCTTACACCTACTGTTTCTTTTTATTCTTTCAAGGAGTAGGTCCTTTAAAACATACAGATAAAACAGTACAACAATAAACTATCGCGCCTACTGCTTAAACTTCTTGATTCTCTCTTCTTAGTAGATGTTAATATTATACTGAGGATTGTACTAGCAATTAGAAATTTGTGCTTTAGTTGTTATTAGACTCTATTAGTTCTTACAAGCAGGGTCTGGCACTTTATTTCTGCTTTTGAAGTCGCAGTGGAATTTTTGTAAATTTTATTCAAGTCTACGCTCACCTGTACTCCATGTCTATACACAAGTAATGTTCATTTCTAAAACGGTTACTACTGCACAAGGATTGGAAGTTGAGCATATTAGGCGCCCGCTTTAACACTTGGCATGACCTCTGAACGCCACGTAAGCAGCGGTCGAGTCAGCCTTATTGTAAGCCTGGAGTAATGTCTTTAGGCAGGAAACGAAAAACAAGATAGGAAAGCTACACATTTGCAAACCTCACTACACATAGCTTGAACTATATATCTTCTAAATTGAGTTTTTCTTTCTCGACGATCGTGTCCTGAAGTATACGGATAAAACAACACAACAGCTATGTCTCTTCAACGGCCTCTCCACCGTTACGCCCATCTACCAGATAACAATATCCGCTTGCTGCGCCTACTACCGCATCAAGACGAGGATGCCCCCATAAAAGCCAACTTTTCAACTGCGCCCTAGAAAGTTCGAGGGGCACCCGCCCATATAAGGCTCTCTCCTCTTTGCATTAACTTTTATCGTATTAAAAGCTACAGTATTAATTATAAGCTTTTTCCTTTCCTCCCTAAAACCTTTTACCTTTAACTTTATAGATTTTTAATATAATAAACTTAGATTTAATAAAATTTTTAATAATACTACTTTCTCTAAATATCTTATATTTCTTTAAATACCTTATAAGTTATCTATAACTTATTTTTATAGCTTAATATTTTCTTATAGTTTAAAAAGTAACTTTATTTACTTTTCTTTATTCTTTAGCTTTTTAATATTCTTTATAATAACTTCTTTATTCTTAAGAATAGAGTTTTTAATATTATAAAAAGTAATTAAAAGAGCCTTCTTCTTCTTTAATAGTAAAACTTTAAATATTACTTAGTTAATTTATTAATAAATATTAATAAATATTAATAAATATAACTTTATAACTAAAAGAAGTAAGTATAATAATTTAATACTTATTTAGAAATATATAGCTATTAAGGTAATTATTTTTAAAGTATTAATAACCTTAGGATTTCTTAAATTATATTAAGTATATAATAGTAATACTAATAATCTTAAGAGTATTATTATAAATATTCTTCTAAATATTATTATATCTATAAGTAATTATTATTTTTAAAAATATTATTTTAAGTAACTTTATAATTTTATTAATATTAATATTAATATTAATAAAAAAGTATTTAATAATTAACTTATTAAAAAAAGAAGATTCTTTATAATAATTATTATAATACTTTATGAGTTATAAAATATACTTTAAAACTAAATCTTTATTAGTATTTAGCTTTATAACCTATAATTATTTTAATATTAATTTAATATATATATTAGGGACTTATACCTTGGAAAAACTTAAAAATAGAGGCTCTCTCCTATGTTTAGGGCTCAGATTATGGGTCTCAGTCTATCTCAATAGACAGCTGCTATTTGCCCGTTGGAGGAAATCTCTTCGCTGCGTTATTGCATCTTCGAGATCCCGATATTGAACGGATCTTATGGATAGATGCCGTGTGTATCAATCAACAAGACAATATGGAAAAAGGACATCAAGTCCAATCCATGGCGAAGATTTATGCCAAGGCAACTCGTGTCATTGTTTGGCTTGGGACGGCGACGCCAGACATTGATCAAGTGCTAGAAGACATACGCATCGCAGGATTTGCCACAGCGCGAACCACACCCGCTACAAACGAGAATGCGGTCCTCCAAGTACTCGAGGCAGCATGGTTCCGACGTGTCTGGGTAAGGACATAAGCGCTTATTGATATACGCAATGGTTGCTGATGATGGGATCTAGGTCCTCCAGGAGGTTGCCGCAGCTCGGCATATCGTAGTCAGATGTGGTCCCGCTGAGATTGACGGTTATGCATTCTTTTCAGGCATAGGTGCGTTGGAACTGCCCTATAAAGACTATCCAGGCCTACGGCCTCTAGTCTTGTCATTAGCCTACCTAGCAAAGGGCGCGGCCTTCCGATCGAGATGTACAACCAGTCAGGCAGGCAGATTTTCTCTCAACATATGTCACCTGAGTCAACTAGTGGATATGTATCACAACCGTCAAGCTAGTGATAATCGCGATAAAGTTTATGCCTTGCTTGGTATGAGCTCTGATGATCCCGGCGCCTCAGGCTTATTGGTCGATTATGAGATCTCATGGGCAAGGGTCTTCAAACAGCTTGTCTACTCTATCCTTGGCAATGTAATTGTTGATACTTGGGATGAGAAAGCGATAGCAGTGATCAGGAGTAAGGGCTGCGTTCTAGGTCTAGTGTCGTCAGTCGGCGCTGCGTCGACTGCAGACACTAGTATTGGTTGGAACAACAAACAGCAGCTGCGGGTTACATGGAATACCCTGAGTGGATCCAACAGGTATACCTCCTACTGGGAATTGGAGGCCTCGGCAGAATCGGTGGAGAAAGGCGATGTTGTCTGCCTTCTACAAGGGGCGACACTGCCTACAATAATCCGGATACAAAACGATTACTGGAACGTCATCGTAGTTGCGGCTACTCCTCATGAATCCCTGCAAGTTTCAATGAGTTCCCCGATGCCAAAAATCTTTCCGCATGACTTCCTCCTTGTCTGGGACTGGAATTCATGTCGTGAGACAGGAAACGAGTACGAAGACTTGATGGGACACCCGGCACCAAAGGTTCCACAAGCCAAATTACAGACCGATTGCGAGAAGGCAACCAGGCTCTGGGTTAGCGGAGTGGCAATGCGAGATGCGGAAAGGCCAACAGAGCACATGAATGAGGAGACATTGAGGAAGGAGCAGAATCTTCAAAAGGCGATAGAGATTCTCGATCATGTTTTGAGAAATACAGACAGCTCGGAGTTGGCTGGTCTGGGCCGTGATCATCGGATGGGAGATGATATGAAGGCACTGCAGGGGATAGTAGACTTGATTCTCAAGGACAAAGGAGGATCGACAGCACTATGTCTGGCGGCAGAAGCTGGATTAGAGGCAGTAGGTAGGCTACTGCTAGACACTGGCAAAGTTGATGCGAACGCACCGGACGGTTCAAGATCGACACCCCTTTCGAAAGCGGCGACGAAGGGGCATGAGGCGATCGTGAAGCTACTGCTCAGCAACGATAAAATAAATCCCGATGCTAGGAATAATGAACATCTGCTAACACCGTTAGGGAAGGCGGCTGAGAGTGGGCATGAGGCGATCGCCAAGCTGATACTCGACACTGGAAAAGCTGATGTTAATGCTGTGACTAAGTATTTCGAGACACCTCTAATAATGGCAGCACGAAACGGACATACCGCAGTTGTTGAGATTCTATTAAGCACCAACGAGGTAAAACCGGACTTTGGTGTCAGTCCAGAACGCTCAGGAGACACGGCATTGTCACTAGCAGTAGAGAATGGGCACGAGGGGGTTGTTGAATTGCTGCTTGCCGTTAGTCAAGTCCCTTTAGATTTCGAGTATGGGACTGTCTTCCCTGGGGATGGATATGGATACGCGTTGTTACCAAAGGCTAGAACAAAGGGTTATAAAGGGGTTGTCAAGCTACTACAAAGAGCTGCGGATGCCCGAGAGCTAAGGACTGAAAAAGAGATACAAAGGCCTAAAAGAAAGAAAGTTAAACATCACAAGTAGAAGGAATCTATTCTGACCTGCATCCATGCATTCCTATTCTAGACAGATACATGAAGTGGATTCTCCAAGCAGGGCCATGGCCCGTATACATCTACTGCCCAAACGTAACTGAATCAATATAGGCTGTCGCGTCCACTGGACAATTAAACCCGAGATACAGATACAATTCACCAGCATCAATCTGCGCCTGAGTGTAAGTACATGTTTGCGAAACCTTGATCCACTGATCTGCTGCAGTGTCCACGGGAATGGTTGGTACTAAAGAGGTTGGGTTTTGGACTCGAAAAGCACAGAAGATAAATGCGCCAAGGCACCCACTTGCAGGACGGACCCAGGCTGTAACTAGGTAGCCAGTGTCTGCTTGGGGTGTCACTCTGAGGGGCTGGCGGATGTAGTTGACTCGGCCATTGGGGGTTACTCGAGCATCGACATATGTAAGTTGTGCCGAGTTCCTGCCTTCATATTTGGTCGTGCTGGAAAGGGTAAACGCAGAGTCGAAAAAGAAACTGGACCAGGGGAATTTGGTATCGGGCTCATCGTCGAAGCCTGCGTTAAGAATGAAGGTTTGAGCGGGAGGGGCTTCAGCCGTTGTCGTTCTGCTGTCAGCGGTAGAGGTATCCTCAGCAGTACTCTCGGCGGTGGTAGTAGTATCCGTCCATATCGTCGAGATCTCTGTACTACTCTCTTCGACGGTAGAGGTCAAATCCGTAGTCGGAACAGCAGTAGTAGTGACATCCCCAGAAATGATGGATGTCTCGGTGCTGCTCTCGACGTTTGTGGGGCTCGGGTCGGTTCCAGCGGTAGCGGTAGTGGTATCGTCCGATGTAGAGGATGTTTCAGCAACATAAGTGGTTGATAGGACAGTTTCAGTAGATGTTGATATGGATAAGACTTCAGCCGTCGTCGAGACGTCGGTTGTCTTGTAGCTGACCTTGCATGGACTGGCGTGTGAGCCAGCCATGAAGGAAGCTGCCAAGAACGCAGTAACGAATGTTTTGGAAATCATGCCGCAAACGAGTGACGGGAACTGGAAACAAAAACAGCAACCAGCGACGAGTATAGCAAGATAGAAATGGCCGTGAAGAAAAGGCGGGATTAAAAAGGGGACAGAGCTGATGTTTATTAACAATACCTACCACGAATCAATAGTTTGGGTCGCTAGGCTCAATTGGTGAAAATATTGAACAAACTTTCAGCTTCCAGTGTACTTGCGGTTAGATCCATTGCCTAGAGTCAATAGTCTCACCAGGTAATATAACTAACCCACTTCCCGCTAGAACCCCTAATACTTTATTTAAGCGGTATACTTATATACAAAAGGAAAAGCGATCTATATATACAAGAAAGGGATGTTTGATGGCAGAAGCTGAGATAACCGTTGGGTAGGTGATACGGAGTACTAAGAAGACCACCAAGATAATTCCCTGCCTTATCTTATCTTATCCAATCTGGCGATAATCCTGCCTCTCTTTACCCTGTAGAGGTGGCAGCGAGGACCGAATGCACTTGATGGGCGGTTCATTTGGCTGTTGTTAAAACCAGGGAGATGTACAAGTCAATTTATTTGAAGTCTGGGTATCCAGTGTCAAGACCTCCAGGTTTGTAGAATCGAGAATGGTTGTCAAATGCACAGATTTACGATGTTCATTATTGCGACAAGTACAATGTTGAGACAAAAGACTTTGTTCAATTACCCAGAGTACTCTACGGTATGGCTATTGTGTTTCTCTACATTTGCTCAATGAAATATCCAGATAAGATAAACCTACAACGTAGCCATATGTCGCGATAATTCTAGATTGAGAATGAAGTCACACAACTAAAAGTCCTCCCTACTGTTTATCAATCTAATCTAATCAAACCAAAGACTTCGGAGGCATTTGTAACAGAATATGTCACTCTCGTACCATGGGTGGAGAGGTTCGCAATCGACACCACGAAAAGAGAATGGCCCGCGATGTGTCAACAGGGATGAGACGTAAATTGCCCTCTCGTCAATCGCCGTCATTTCTCTTCCCGGAGGAATTATCCACTGTGGAACTAGCTTATAAGCCTTACTATCTAGCGTCCCAATTATGCGGTCAAGTTCACGATTTCCTTCGCTGGATGCCGCAGTAAGCTTTAAGATTTACGGCAACTAGAAGGCTCCCACATGGCAAGCTCAATTTTGTCGATCTAAAAGCGTGGAAATAAAATGTATGTAAAGGTACGCCATTTCAAGTCGACAGCACATCCCCTCGCCTCGAATACGCGTAACGTATTTATATGAAACAAACCTCGGGAGAAGCAAGCTTGGCTCGGAGCTGACTTCCCAAGCCGTTTCATCCCCGTGCCTTTTACGCGTACTAAGAAACAATCCGAAGTCCATACGACCATCCCTCCCAGCAAGATTCTTCAATAGCGATAATGTTTTCATCCGAACTGATTCTGTAACAAGACCCCCCACTTCTTTTGTCCAAACAATTAATCTTTGACAGGTGAGCCGCGCGCTTGGTGCTGCAAGGCAAGAAGGGGTACCTGAATTAGCTCCACGAAACTGAAACCAGTGACAATTCCACCACTGGGAGGATATTTGTTCCTGCATTAGAATAAACGACAAACCAATACTCGGAAATATGAGATTAGAGATTGTAAATGCTTGGCGGCTGCGAATATATATATGTCAAGATGTTGCCAATTCAATTGTTGTTTCCTCAGCTTAGCTCTCTCATTCCAAACGCATCCATTCTTTCATTTTCATTCATTCTTTTCACTGTGTGAAGCCGGTCTATCACACTCGTTTACTACTTACTTCCTACTTCACATTCACTCTTTAAGAACAAAAAGAAATCATCACAATGTCTTTCAAGATCGCAGCTACTCTCGTCGGCGCTCTCGCCTCCTCCGTCCTCGCCCACGGAACCGTCACCGGCATCAAGGTCGACGGCGTCTACCAGGCCGGCTACAACCTCGAATCCTACTACAAGGTCAAGAACGGTGGCGAGGCCCCCGTCCAAGCCGCTTGGTCTGCTGAGAACCTCGACAACGGCTTCGTCGCCCCCGATGCCTACGGAACTTCTGACATTGCTTGCCACATCAAGGCTGCGCCCGGCAAGACCTCTGCCAGCGTCAAGGCTGGCGGTTCCGTTGAGTTCCAGTGGTCTGAGTGGCCCGAATCTCACATCGGTCCTGTCCTGACCTACGTTGCCAAGTGCGAGGGCAAGTGCACTTCTGCTGACCCTGCTGAGCTTAAGTGGGTTAAGATCGATGCTGGTGGTCTTGACGGAACTTGGGCTGCCGCCGATCTTATCAAGAACAACAACACCTGGACTACCACCGTCCCCGAGACCCTCGCTGCCGGAAGCTACGTTTTCCGCCACGAGATCATCGCTCTCCACGGCGCTGGTTCCAAGAACGGTGCTCAGAACTACCCCCAGTGCTTCAACATTGACATCACTGGCTCTGGAACTGACAACCCTGAGGGAACTCTTACCACTGAGCTTTATACTGACTCTGAGCCTGGTATCCTCTTCGACCCTTACTCTGGTGCCACCAAGTACGAGATTCCTGGACCTGCCATGTACGGCTCTGGCTCTGGTTCTACTAAGCCTGTTACTCCTGTTGTTCCCAGCACCCCCGCCAACGGTACTGCGCCTATCGTCACCCCCACTCCTACTCCCGTTGCCTCCAAGTCTGGCTGCAAGGCTAAGAAGGCCCGCCGCCATGCTCGTCAGCTGAAGTTCTAAGCTTCCATCAATGATAGTAGTCCTGGGAATGAGTGACTTTATGACTTTACTGCTAGACAGTGAAGACTTTCTGTATGCTAGTTGAGGGTTTGGATGTGTTTGAGAAGTGGTACAAGGTATGAATCGTTTAGGTTCATTAGCTCGTTTAATTTTATACCTTGATCTTATTTTCATCTGTTGACCGTGATTGGCTTTTTTATCTCCCCTTCAATGTGGGAATGTAATAATTTGCCTTTTTGATTGCCTTCTTTGTATGATTGGGTGAATTAATGATTGTCTTTCCCCCCAATTGAATGCTGGTTGGCAGTGACTCAGGAAACTGCTGACATAAGGCAGATTCACTCCAACCAGAGGCGACGTCTGCCTAAATCAGCCATGACAACAAACGACCATCATTTCTTCCATTTTTCATCAGAATATCATCTCCAAACAACATCAACATGGGGAGTAAAACTATCGACATGCCGACTAATCGACCAGGATCTATCAGCGACGACTGGGAAGAGCTCGACAGCGCCGCATCTGTCATCTCTTTTGATGAACAGTCAGGTTCGACCTCACCCACTGCCCCGCTTGACGCCCAGACCCCTGCAATCGTGACCCCAGCGATCCAACTGCCGCTGCGACCGAGAGATAAGACGACTCAACCAACAGCAGACAATTCTTCATCAACAAGAGTAGCTTCCTCATCAACAGTGATCGCATCTTCATCATTGGTCGCTTCTTCCGTACCGAATGCTTCGCAAAAAGTCCCCTCATCAGAACCCCCTCCATATAAGGATGCACAGTCACATCAAGAAGCTACCTCGACAATCTTCAGAGAAAAGACAGGAATCCCATTCGGAGTAAAGGATGACATCAGCGTCCTAACCAAGGATGACGACCGCAAACTAGTCAAGGGCAAGGAGCGTCAGCAACCATCGCCGCATGCCGAGCCTCGCTCCCTTCTCTCTTACTACATCGAAGAAAGCCAAAAGGACGACCCTGAAGATGAAGATGGCGAAAGCGACAATGAAAACGAAAACATTGCCCCCATCGACGACCCGAGAGAATACCACAAATCATGCAGGAAAACCATAGCCGCCCTCTCCAGCGTCTCCCAATACGCCCACGCCCTCGGAGGCCATCGTATCTCCACAATGAGTCAAATTCGACAAACGTGCGACCATTTGTCAGCGCAAGCAAATGAACTGGAGACGATGCTAGACGTCTACGCCAAGCACTGGGCGGCGCAACAAGGCATGGTTCAGATCCCATTGAGCCCTGAGGTATCCGACCTGTTCGCCGAGTTAACCAAGCTGCTCCACAGAACGATGGTGGAATTGAAGTGTCTTGAGCCTGAGGATGATAAAATCTTGAAGGTAACTGATATTCCTCTCCGTGCGAATCAGAACCTTGGAGAGCTTGGGGTGGCGCTGGGACAGATGAGTGATTCTTTTGCCGAGTTTCTCCCGATGATGAAGGTGTAAGTCATTTCCCTTCATGACTGAGCTTGTTTACTGATCTGTATAGCGACTTCAACGAATTCCGAACCAAGCACATGGGCTTCCCACCCGCCACAACCGACTCTTCTTCAACCGTAACCCGCCGTCCACCACCGAACCCCACCATCGCCCGCATCCGCAACGAACTCTACACCCTCAAAGATCACCTCATCACAATGGCCCACTTCCTCAGGCGTTTAAAGAACAGCCCGGAATTCCCAGAAACAATAGATGGTGAGATCCTCGACTCAACAGTTGCCGTGGTCCAAGCCATCGCCAAAACTCTGACCAACAATCCCTCCGATTGGATCGACAGCGACACCAAATGTTCGGAATCCATTACGTACGCGCAGTTCGCGACTTTGGATGCTGAGATTCTACATGATGTTGCATCGCATGTGAAGATGTACCTGGATGAGCTTGATGATGAGTGTTGGGAGGATAAGGGCTCTTATTCGCTGCAGGTTAAGAGGAATCATCAGGCTGGGCTTTTGATCCATGCGGGGATGTTGAATCAGATTAAGGAGACTGTTGGGTTTACGAAGAGTTTGATGTTTGTGGACTAGTAGTCTGGACTTCATCTTTGGAATATGGCTGAGTGAGCTTGGGAAGAATGGTGTGGTTTCATGAGTGGATATCATTCGCCTGATGAGTCTGAGATTGGGATAGGAACAGACTCGTGATTCACTAAAACAGAATACGAAAAGGCTTAGTTGGTAACTTGTTTATGGAGTTTAGGACTTTAGGTGAATGAATAATGAACATACTATTCAACAAAACTCAAGACTACGACTTCCCGCCCGAGACCTTTCTCAAAGTCTCCATAGGCGACGTGTGAGCCAGAACAGTAGCAAGACTTCCAAATCTCAAATGCACAGCCTCCTTGGGCTTAGGATCCCAGCAGTAAAACCTTCCCGTAGATCTCATATGCTCCAAATCAATAACAACCATACTTTCAACAGGCTGAACTGTCTCCGTCCAGAAAAACAAGTACAGATTCTCCCGCAGCTTGAGCGTCTTGCACTCTTCAACATCCGCAAGTCCCCTTTCTGCTCCGCCGAGACAGTGCCACACAAAAGTTCCTTTGTTGAGATAGATGTGCTCGTATGCATCTTTGTTACTGTAGCGGTAGAGAACGTGTTTGCCGATCAGGTCTTCTGTGCTGGGATATGGTTTGACGGGGGTGTTTGAGGAGTGTGTTGCGTGCATGAAGGCTGTGTATGTCCGGCGCTCACCGGCCTTTTCTGTGAAACCGGATACGCCAGTGATGGCTTGGCCTGTGCTGAGATCTGCGATTATAGTGACGACCTCGTTGTAGTCTGGCTTGAGGAAGTCGATGAAGAAGATATCAGGGCGGACCTCGAAAGCTTCAAAGTCTGCCTTGCCGGATTTACCGCTGTCTTGACCTTCAAGGATTTTCCACGTGAGAGAGTCACCGTCAAAAGTGTGTGATATTCTCATGCCATTGTCGAATGTGTGTGTGATGGTTTTGCCATTGAGTTTGGTGGTTGCAGGCATGAGATGTTCCCGGAAGCCGTCGGCCATGGCTTCAAGTGTAGGCCAATCGGCCACGGGGACGAACTCTGGGTTATCGGGGATAGCTGAGGGTGCCATTGTGAAAGATGTATTTTAAAGGAACAATTGAATTTGAGATATATTAATGAAGTATACTGAATTGTCGTGGTAAATTGTCATTTTATATCCATCATGAGTTCAGTCTTGCTAAACAAAAGTCCGAAGTTCCGCTAGGCTTAAACGCGGCTCTGTCAGTAGTGGAGCTACTTCTCATGCTAAAGAAACAGGCCTTACCCGTTGTAGACTAAAAGTGCGAGGTGCCCACCCATCTGACAACTACCCCATCTTTCCGATGCCGTACCGAGTATCAATTCCACGTTATCACTATGATACAAGATATGGGAGGCAAGGTATGAGTCGTAATCTTTATCTGACCCCTCACTCAAACCCAGTCTTGGAAGAAGCCGAAAATCCGTTATCAGTCCATTCATCTGTTTCCGACTTGCTTTCCGAGGCCCAGTATCGTGACGGACAACTCCGCCGAAGTTGGCAAAAACATGCGCCCTTGTTACAGAGGTAGCAGTAACCTCGGGCTATGCGTGCATCGCGACACTTATTAGCACATGGAATGTCGGACAACTCGAGTACCATAAAATTCATCCGAGAATGGTCTCTAACTTGTTATCAACCATAACATCCATCCAATGAACGTTTTGGCAGCCTGTGTCCGCCCGCAACCAGACTTCCCTGAGAATAGCACCCGCTTGGTTTATAGTTTGTAGTTTGAGACGGTGGTACAACCTGTGCAGCCTATTCATCACGAACCTTCTCCACTCCATGGTGATCTCCCCGCCTGGTGAAAGAGAGTTGCCGGCTGATAAAAGTATGAGTGTTTGGATGGCGATTGTTCGGGAGTTTTCTGGAATCGTTTCCATTATCTTCAAGATTTCGATAGCTAACTCTTGTGTCTCTCGGCTGTGGTCAATTTGTATCGCTGTTTGGGAGAATACCTGGCGAAGGTCAGGGAAAGCCCTGTAAAGTTCAAGTTTGGCGATAAGTCGATGACATAGCGCAATCTTGTATAAGTGATCAGCAGGCGTAAATAAATCACCCGTTTGTTGTATCTCGTCGACGGTCGGAAAATGGGTTGTTTCAAGTGCTTGAAGAAGAGCAAAAGCATTATCAATCAATGTGGAATCTGAGCCGGCAGAGTCTGTGCAATGTCTCGTCCAACTCCGTCGCACAAGAGCCAGACACTTGGCAAGATGTATAAGAAGTCCCGTGCCCACTCCTGTCCAAGGGCAAGGATATGAGAAGAAAATGCGTGGTAGAGTGCTGAATATGTCGAGGTATGAGAGATCGTTGATATCCTGGTCGATTAAGCATGCTGCCATGGCTTCCCAGTACACCATAGATGAAACTATCAGTCGATGTATGTAAGAGGTCGGATGTTGTAATTGAGTCATGTCATTCTGTGCCATCCAGATCCTAAAAAGTTGACGGGCGCCGTGGAAGTGACAAAGGCCTAGGGAAGACGGATCATGCCAACTCTACAATCCTGTTAGTCGTGCAACCGGAACGGGTTTCTATACACACCGTCGTCATACCAAGAAGAATTATGCCTAGCAAGAGATCATCCCTGATCCTCGATCCAGAATCAATCTCAGCAATGCCTTTCGCTATTTGTGAAATCGTCTCGGTTTGGAAAGTAAGATGTGCAGAGCTATTAGTCTCCAGCTGAGAAAGATGCGATGCAGACATTGTCATGACGCAATTAAAAATGATAGGAGAATCACGTATCATGTCTGTTAAAATAGACCGATATGGATTCTGCGATGAGTCAAACGATGAAGCCACTTGGCATATATCAGAGTAATAGTGTGACAGTAGGACCGAAAATTCATCTTTCGGCGTATAAAGACTGAGTTGTGATGAGATAGAAGCAGCGCTGTAGTTGATTTCATATTTGGTTGACCATTTAACGGGTTTGTTGTACCCCGGGCATGTCAGGCCTGATTTGGTGCAGCGCGTGCAGGAAGGCTCTGCTTCATCGCATTTGAGCCGCTTGGACATATGAGTAAGCCTATGTGGACATAACATGGAGAGAGACTCACCCTTCTCTTGCAAGTGGCACATCCGCCTGAGAGTGTAAGTGAGTCGAACAATGATGTTGTTATTACCACTCACTTCGCGATTTCACACATCTGGAATGCCATCCTGGCTGTCCCGAGGCTTGCTCCGTCATGTTTTAAATATGTCGAGTAATCGTGCCGTGAATGAGAATAGGGACAGCAACCATTTGAGTAGAGTTTATTAGTGGTCTTGTCTTGTTACCATCGGGCTCATTATCAGTGCAAATGGCAAGTTTGGTTTCTGCTGGAATCCGGAAGTGGATTCCGAGATGGCTTACTGTGTGGATACATTTGATAAGCTATCAGCTATGGATTGGTTGGACAGCGAAGAAAGCAGATCTCCCATGATGAACCTTATCTCCCGAAGCAGTCATGATTGATTAGAGACTTTGAAAATGATGCTGTATAAGGCAAAACTAGATATTAAAAGAAAACTAGGTGATACCACTGCTTCTAATCCTTTCTGACCAGCATTTAAATAGCGGGACGTAAGCCTAGTTGAGCCTCCCTTCCAGCACCTCGGTACCAGTCAAAGGCCCAATGTATCTCCTCCTCGCCTTGAACGGCCAATACACACACCCGAACAAAAGCGCTCCTCCGAGAACCACCGAGGCATAATTCATGTTTGCTACCGTGACAGGTCTAAACGGAGGAAACAGAAGAAAAATGGAAGTAAAAGTTAAGTAGATAACCGCCACAACGTTGATGTACAGACCAGCCTTGCCCAAACGCCACGGTCCCCAAGTCAATGTCTCGGGTCGACAAAAGCGGAGCCATATGAGAAGAATGATAGGAACGAGGTACGAGATCTGTAGACTAACAACGGCGAGAGAAAGGATCGCGTTGAAGGCTGTCGTAGAGCCAATGTTGATCAGACCAAGCAGGATGAGAAGGAACGTGACTACCATGATGGAAATAGTGGGGATCTCGCGTCGTTTGTCCACTTTGGCGATATGTTGCGAGAAGGGAAGACCTGTTTCATTGTTAGTAATGGATTAACATCGTCAAGAGCCAGATGGTGCTCACCTCCGTCCCTGGCAAAAGCCCACATGATCCGAGCTGCCGACGTGATAAGTGGAACAGTTGACAAGGCCGCCATAGCAGTAATAGCACCAGCCAAGCACGTAGCAGCTGTAACACTACCCGTCATGTTATAAAAGATCTGAATGATAGGAAAGCCCGTAGGTGTGTTCAACGCCGAATTAACATCGCCCATGAAAAACAAGACGACGAGAAGAAAGGCGAAGCCAAGTGGCCAATTAATCAAGATAGAACCGACCATAGCTCGCGGAACACCCGTCTCCGCTTTATCCATTTCCTCACTTAGATGAGTCGCTCCATCGTACCCGATAAGAACGTAACACGAGCTAAGAAGACCGATACTCCATGCAACAACATCGTTATCCCAGCCAGAATTATTCTCGAATTTTGTAAAGACGAATTCCGGAGTGTGCTTGCTGGGAGATACGACGGCCATTGTTACTATGATGATGATGAAGAAGCCGACGTGGATGACCAGTGTGAGCTTTTCGATGAGAGGGAGGGCGTTGCTGCAGAGGATGCAGATAGCAGCTGCACCGATGAGAATGGCCCAGAAGAGCATTGTTCCGTGCCACCGTTCGAAGACGTAGTCGGGGTTGTTGAGGACTATGAGGCCCTGAATCTGGGTTCCGGCTAGGAAGGGAGCGCTACCTGCGAGGGAGATCCAGCCTAGAGTTCTGGGGGTATTAGCATCAGCCGTATCGTTCTGGGGTTACTCGTCAACTTACGATATATATCCAGCGAACCAACTTGTCAACGGTCGGGTAGTTAGTGGGCTTAATTTGGCGACAAAGTGGTATTGTCCACCGGCGGTAGGAAAGCTGGATGCCAGTTCTGCAAGGGACATGGCACCGCAGACGGACCCAGCAAAGGCGGCGATAGACCCGTACACAAGAGCCACAGGTCCACCGCTGACCAGACCAGCAGCGAGAGTACTTGTCACCGTTAGTATATTCGTCAATGACGAGCGAATGAACATACCTGGATAGGGCTTCCCATGTGCACATGAGATTAACGCACGTAGCCATCATCGCCATGAGGGAGAACCTGCGTTTTACTTCCTGCGCATAACCAAGACTCTCCAGAGTCTGGCTGTTGGGATTGGTGTGCCCCAACTGCTTCTCATTGTCTGTCGGTGCGGGAGATGTGACTTCCATGATTGATGTCTGTTTGAACCAAGAATCATTCTCGCTCATCGCTGACCTATTTATCTGTTTGAACACAGGAGTTTGTCTTATCACGCTTAGACCGAATGACCCCAGACTGATAGCTTTCCATTTTGGGACAAAAAGTGCGAGTGGCGATCGTGCTAGATTAGTCTGGGCTTGGGAAGAGATACCGCTGACGTGGGTTTACCCCGCGTTTTGAATCTAAGCGGCTGTGTCATGCCGGTATCTATAACAATTCCATTGATTCCGAAGTCACGTCATGCGGTCTCCTAAGCAATTCAAATAGATTTAAAGTTATAGTGATTGCGTGTCTGGTGGTTGGGTACTTTCTTCGAGATAGGAAGCAGTCGTCGGAATGCATCAACACCGGGGCCGATAGATGTTGGATAACGAACCCCGGATTTGATACGGGGATATCCACATGGCCCAAACAATTAGTTAGAGATGGGGCAGATAGCGGCTTTTCTTGTTGGTAGATGTCAATCAAGTACTAAAGCAATGATAAGGAAGATATCCATTCTAGCCCACAGGTGATACGGGTACGATACCACGTCAGCATCCTTGAAGCACGTCGGCCAATTCCACCACGATCATCTCCTTACGTCACCTTCGAATGCTGCAATTTAATTGTTTATAAACTCGATTGTGCTATTATAATATCTGTTAAGGTAAGACAACTTAGGAAGGTCTCTTAAAATGCACCTTCAACTCCTCCCAACTATGCTTATTATAATCAGGCTGAGCCTTCTGACAAGTCTCAAGTCCCCAATCCGTAATCCCCAACATGTAGCTACTCTCAAACATAAAAGCCATACTTCCCTCCCCAACCTTCATAGGCTTCAACTCTGCATTACTCGCCTTCTCAAACGTATCAGCATCCGGCCCATGTGCCGTCATGACATTGTGCAGACTGGCTCCAGCGGGCTGAAAGCCGCCTCCTGTCTTGGCGTCGTATTGACCGCAGATTAAACCCATGAATTCGGACATGGTGTTGCGATGGTACCATGGGGGCCGGAATGTGTCTTCTTGGACGAGCCACCTGGGAGGGAAGATGACGAAGTCGGCCACAGCCGTGCCGGGATGGTCGGATGGACCTGTCAGGACTGTGTAGATCGATGGGTCTGGGTGGTCGAAAGATACGCTTCCAATGACAGAGAAGCGGCCAAGATCATATTTATACGGGTAGACTAGACGTGTTAGTTAGAGTCACGTATCCTCGCATTCCGTGGGTGAAATAATGTTACTCACATCTATCACACAGGTTAGCAAAATCATAACTCAAACAGAGGCTATACTCACTTTCCATGCCACGCAACCACATCAAACGGCGTATGTCCCTGCTCCGCCACAAAAATGTCATTGTTAAACTTATTCAGGATAGTCCACTTCGACTTGGTATCCTCATCAAAACTCGCAACAGGAATTTGAAAGTCCCTTGGGTTAGCAAGACAATTCGATCCAATAGGTCCAAGCTCCGGTAACTGGAAATGGCCCTGATACAGCTCGAGTATATAGCCTCTGACAGGGCCAGACGGAAGTGTTACGCGGTATCGAATACCACGAGGAATGACAGCGATTTCATTGGGACGAACCAGCAAACGTCCCAGTTCTGTCTGGATATCCAACACACCATGTTGCGCAACGATAAGCATCTCACCGTCGGAGGAGTACATTGCTGTCTTCTCATCCATGTCTCTACCAGCAGAAAAGATGTAAATTCCAATACCAGTCTTGAGAGTAGGATCTCCTGCGCCGGAAACTAGGTTCAAGCCACGCACCCAATCGACATTTTCATCAATGTCGAAAGGATCCCATCGCAACTGCTGCGGAACATAGTTCAGCTTGGCTTTGAGAGAGGGCGCTGCATCCTCGAAGCGCTTGTATGTTGAGTGTGATGCTGAAGGGAGAACTCGGTATAGCCAAGTTTGCTTGTTCTCATGACGTGGAGCCGTGAATGCTGTGCCGGAGAGTTTCTCGGCATACAGACCGTAGGGTACTTTCTGGGGAGAATTGGCACCTATTGGAAGAGCACCTTGAATAGATTCGGATCTAATTGATCAAGGTTAGTGGAGGGAGAGATGGAGTGGATGGGTACTTACTCGTGGAATGAATCGAAGCCGTTCAAGTAGGTGTACTTGTCTGAAATGGAAAAGTTGGTGACGGGCATCTTGAATAGCTCTGTCTTTGAGATTGATAAAAGCATGTCAGGTAGATTAGATAGACAGATATACAGAAATTCCCGGATAATAATCTCAAACTTGTCTGTTCTCCCCGCGAGACCGAATTGCCGACCGATGACCCGTGTCTCGGAACCAAGTTGAGATTTCCGAGAGCTGATCGACACGATGCTGGGCACTCGGAATTGTCTCCACCATGAAGTTATGTTCAATAATAAAGAGACTCTAAGGTCGAAAGTTCCAAAGAATATTCCTTCTCGGGTAATTGCCTCTTTCTGGACCTGATCAAATCGTCAAACATTATCCAAAATGGCATCTTGGCTACCAATTCCCCCAAAGAGCCACTTCTCGCTCGCCAACATTCCCTTTGGCATAATTTCATCGTCAACACACTCTACACGGCGTCCAGCCATAGCAATTGGCGACCACGTCCTTGATCTATCAGCATTTGCCCAAAACAATGGCTTTTCCAAACTATCCGATTTTCCCGCAGATAAGCTCAACGTGTTCTCTCAAACCACGTTGAACGACTTTGCTGCGCTCGGAAGACCTGTTCATCGCGCTACTAGAAGCTATCTTCAACAGATCTTCCACAAAGAGACGCCTTACCCTCAGCTTCTCAAAGATAATGAGTCTTTGCGAAATAAGGCTTTGATTCCCATCGCTGATGTTAAGACACATTTGCCGCTTAGTATTGGTGATTATACGGATTTCTTCGCTGGGCGGAATCATGCGCAGACTGTAGGAACTTTATTCCGCGGTGCTGCAAATGCCCTCCAGCCAAACTATAATCATTTGCCAGTCGCTTATCACGGTCGCGCAAGTTCCGTCGTGGTATCCGGTACACCACTGCACAGACCTTGGGGTCAAGTTCTTCCCAACCCCCAGGCCAAAGACCCTGTTTTCCAGCCTTGCGCCCGGTTGGACATTGAGCTTGAGCTCGGTATGTTTGTGTGCAAAAGCAACGAGCTCGGTGCGCCAATTGCGGTTGATGATGCGCAAGAACATATTTTTGGATATGTTCTCATGAATGATTGGAGTGCAAGGGATATCCAGCAGTGGGAGTATGTTCCATTGGGACCCTTTAATGCGAAGAATTTCGGTACGAGTATCAGCCCTTGGGTTGTACTTGCGGATGCGTTGGAGGCATTTCATGGGGAGGGGTTGGTCAATGATGTTCCGCCCAAGGAGTATCTTGATGAGAAGAGGAAAGACTCTGTTCTTCATCTGAACCTTGATGTTTCTATCACGAGTAAGTCTACACTATTCCACTACCGCCAAAACATCAGTGCTAATTCTTCAAAAGCTGCCAAGGGTAACACAACCAAGATCACACAAACGAACTCCAAGAATCTTGTTTGGTCTTGGGCCCAGATGCTTGCGCATCACTCCATTTCCGGCTGCAACATGCGAACGGGAGATCTACTCGGCTCCGGAACCATTTCTGGTCTTGAGCCGGGTACGCAGGGAAGTCTTCTTGAACAGACTCAAGGCGGCAAGGTGCTTGTACAGTTGGAAGGTGGGGAGGAGAGGAAGTTCGTACAGGATGGTGATACTATTACTATTACTGGTTGGGCTGGGGAGAGCGACGATGGAATTGTGGGTTTTGGGGAGTGTTCTGGTACTATTTTGCCTGCTATCAAGCGGAACTAGTTAGACTATTTGGGTTACTCGAGTGTCCAATTACCCAAGACTAAATAGACTATAAGATTGTTTATAAGCATGAACTATTCATCAAACTGCTATCCTTTACCGAACGTGATGATGCCGCTGGCAGGATCGTCAATCCTTCACCGCGATCTTTAAATGGCCCTGTTCCGGAAAAGAGACATCGAGTCTCTATCTCAAATTTTTTTACATCTTCACAAGCAATTCCCCAATGACTATGAATCGTCAATTATGGTTTCCGGTAATGTGAGTTTGAGCTACAACCCCGATCGGGACGTCGGAAAGGGCCGCAATAGTGGAGGCGTATAATAGTCCGGAAACACAAACCACATATTCCGAGTCACGATAAGGGATTTATATATATACGACTACTTACTCAGCGTTCTTGATATGTCAAGTCAGTGGAAAAGAAGTCCAAATCCATCATGTCGCCAGTAACCCGCGTAACACTCTTCAAAGTCCCATCAGAGAAGGACCAGCAACACCTAGTCGATCTCTACAAACAGATGCCCACAAAGGCCGTCAAGGTACTTTCCCCCAACTCATCTTCCATATCATCATCTAACAATCCAGGACGGAAAACCATACATCGCCTCCGTCGAAGCCGGAAAAGCAAACCCCGACCAACGAGCCCAGGGTTTCACAGTCGTCGCCATATCACGCTTCAATTCACAAGAAGACTTTAATTTCTACGACACACAATGCGAGGCGCATTTGGAACTGAGGACTTTTGCGAAGAGTGTGAATCAGGGATTTGCCATGATTTACTTTGAGAATGAGGTTGTGTAGGTTGATGTATCTTGTGTAGAGTATTATATAAGACCCTGGAATCGCATAGATATATCCTTCCCTTGCTCTGTCGCAACCGAGAAATCTTCGTCTTCGGAAAATGTTCCTGGGACGGGTTGTAGGAATTGCTGTCCTTGGCCGAATGCGTTGAAAAGATCTAAGAGTTCGTTTGTCATCCGGAACATATCTGGGACAGAGCTTGATATGTCCCCGGGTGTCATCATGATGTTGTCCAAGGTGAAGGCCTCATTCTCAGCCAGCGGTACTGGCATTTGGTCTGCCATCTCAGTCGTACTCTGTGCAGTGTCGTTTTCCTCGCCTGTCTTCTCGACCTGAGGCCTATCTTCATGGTTCTCTTCCTGGTCTCCAACAAACGTTTTCATCCGCGGAATCATACCCCGAATACTATTCCACAACCGCTTACTAACAGTGCTATGCCTCGAAAGCCCTCTCACAAGCTCAACGGCATCAGAGAATGTCCGTCTACACGGTGACGAAAACATATCAGGCGCATGACAAACCGCCAGGAATATAACTGCCAACGCGCTGAGAAGAAAGTAATTAAACACGTTCTGCTGCCGTGAATAAATATCCGTCGTATCGTGCAGATGAACCAAAACTTGAATGGTATCTTGTGCAATGTCGACGACTAACCATGCACTTTGCGGGTTGGCTAAAATGCTGGCTGTACTCATGAGATGATGCCTGTAGATGAGGATCCGAATGTAGTTTCCACGGAGGTACAACAGGGCCCGAAGACGATGTGGTTGTCTGGGCTGTGTGCGTGGTGCGAGACCTAGTCTCGGATGACGAAGTCTTAGATGAGAAGGAATAGACTCCAACCAATCCTGCGTCTTCAGATCCAATGCCGCAGCCGTATCATCTGGAATACTCTGTGACGCAGATCCAAAAGGCGGAATCGCTTGCCAAATCTGGGAACAGAGGTGTCCATAACCAACCATGCACTGCAAATAAAGATATTCCTCATCCTACATAGCATTAGCCACCTCACCGTCACAATCACAATTCATAACTCACCGGCTTGGGCAGGTCTGGATCAACATCTTTGTCGACCAACGCAAACGACAAACTCGTTCCAAAGCTCCACCGTCTATCCAAAACATACACACACCAGAATACTCGCGTGGCAAGCCTTCGAGTATCAAGGTCTTTGAAGTTATCGAATAAACTGCGTTTCCGGTGAAGGCCCATTTCGAGGCATTCGCGAGCTGCAATGCCGATAGTGCGCCAGGCGAGAAGTTCTTCGCCCGCGTGAAAGTAGTATATGCTCTATAATCATTAGTTAAGTAACAGAATTGAGAGAGATGGGAGACTCACCAGCATCGTGAGTAGTTGGATCTCCTTGAGGTCAGCTTGTGGACTGCCTATACACGACACACTGTTCTCCACAGACTCAACGATAGCAGCACTCAGTTCAACACCACCTGGTTCAGCGAGTATAATCCCCGTAGCCATAGCGACTCTCGCGAGTGCGATATCTTTATCACAAAGAGTCTCATCCAACCCTCTCTTCCCCTGAATGATGTGTAAAATCTCCTTGCTTTGGGCAATGTACTCCCCGATATCTACAAACGGATATACACTGTCCACTTCCTCTTGGTATAGAACCAAATACTTGGTAATGTCACTTGCATTGCAAGAATCCCAGAAGTCTAAGTGGCTTGTTTGAGGTTCTATGGGTGATTGTGCACCGCTGGGGGGCATGGAGTCGAATTTTGGTATGCCCATGCGATTTAGGGAATGTTCGCTTACAAGGATGCCGAATGCTGAGCGGGTTGGTCCGACGAAGTGAGGTTGAACGGGATTGGGACCACGAGTACTCGCAGGAGAGTTTGCATTTTGATTGGCGACGAGGTGAGAGGTTGACGATGCTGGTGATGGTTGATGAAGTTGTGGTTGTGTAAGTGGTTGACGAATCTGGCTTTCTTTGAGCTCTTTCACCATGCCCACCAAATCCGATACTTGCTGCCGAAGTTGTGATAACTCATTGTTAAGACTTGAATGTTGTTGTCTGTATGCCGATGTTAGGCTAGCCGGGGTACTTGGTAGATGGTGCATACTCCTCTGGTTTATCCTTATCCTTGACATGGATAGTAGTCGTAGCAAACGTACACGCCAAACCACCAGCCATACATCGCTCACAGCTATTATTCTCGGTAGGCACACACTTGAGTTTCTTCTTCTTACAATCATCACTACACCCATCAGCAACGCGTCATAACAGACTGTACCGTAATCGACTTACCACGCCGCGGAAGTATACTTTCCTCTTTTGGACCTTACACCCGGCGTTGATTCTTCCGCATCAGCGCTATTCCGTTTCTTCGGCTTCGATACCGAGTGAGATTCTTGCACTTCGTCCATTGTAAAGTATGAATAAAACAAGTTCCGAGCACAACTGGGTGAGTGGTGGGTATATGAGGGGTTTTGACTGTGAAACTTCGGAATGGTTCCGAGTTTCCGAGATGGCTGTTCTAGACCCGCAAGCGTCTCGACCGCTGATCCCGATCCCCGCGAACACTGCGAACACTAATGTGTGGGGTAACGATGGTGGCTTGCTAGTGTAACTGTGAAGCTTGAATTAGTCCTGGTATAAATGAATCAGCCAGTCAGCAATCCAACAATCTAATCACCACCACACTCATCTTCTACTCAAGCTTATTCGAGAGACAGATTCTTGAAGGTGTACAAAATGACGATCGCAAACCTCCTCCTCTCCCTCACCCACCAGGTGCAAGAAAACAAAGGCCAATCCATCCTCATAACGCTCTTCATAGCACCGTTGGTCTACGTCTTCATCAACGAAATCATCCGCAACAATGCACGAATCAGCAACCTCCGCGGTCCCTCCGGCTTACCATTAATCGGCAATATCCGCGATATCAAAGTCAATGCTTCGGAGAAATATCGCGAGTGGGCTAAGAAATATGGCCCCGTTTATCAGATCCAGCTTGGCAATATTCCTATTGTTGTGGTTAATAGTGCTGCTGCTGCGAGAACGATCTTTGGTGCCAATGCGCAGGCTTTGAGCTCTAGACCTGAGTTTTATACGTTTCACAAGGTATGTCCATAGATTGTGTGTTTTTGGGATATATGCTGACTTAGTAGATCCTCTCGGATACGGCTGGGACAACAATTGGTACCTCGCCGTACAGCGACTCTCTCAAACGACGTCGCAAAGGCGCAGCTTCAGCTCTCAACCGTCCATCTGTAGCAACCTACGTCGACCACCTCGATGTTGAAACTCGAGACTTTATCAAAGAACTCGTCGAGTATGGCAACAGCGGCAAAACCCCCGTTGACCCCATGCCCATGATCCAACGCCTTTCTCTATCCCTCGCTCTGACTCTCAACTGGGGTATCCGTCTCAAGAGCCAAAAGGACGACATGTTTGCAGAGATCACACATGTTGAAGAAGAGATCAGCCGCTTCAGATCAACCACTGGTAATCTACAGGATTACATTCCTCTTCTTCGTCTCAACCCGTTCAACTTCCACTCTGCCAAGGCACGCGAAATGAGAGAAAGACGTGACAAGTACCTCACTGCTCTGAACGACGGCCTGGATGAAAGAATCGCCAACGGTACTTACAAACCCTGCATCCAAGCCAATGTTATCATGGACAAGGAAGCAAAGCTGAGCAAAGATGAACTCACATCTATCAGTCTCACCATGCTTTCAGGTGGCCTGGACACTGTTACTACACTTGTCGCTTGGTTCGTCGCTTACTTGAGTCAACACCCCGAGATCCAGGAAAAGGCAGTTGCCGAAATTGGAAAGACGTTTAGTCAGAAGGAGCCTATGTGTGATGTCAACGATGATCAGAAGTGCGAGTATGTCGTTGCTTTAGTCAAGGAGTCGTTGAGGTACTATACTGTTCTCCGCCTCGCTCTGCCACGAGCTTCTATTCGCGATATTGTATACGACGGTGTCAAAATTCCCAAAGGAACAGTCGTATTCCTCAACGCATGGGCATGCAATATGGGTAAGTCCTCCTCCTCTTCCCAAACCCAGCGTTTCCATTACTAACAATCCTAGATGACCAAGTCTGGACCGACCCCGAAGTCTTCCGTCCCGAGCGCTGGTTCGAGCAACCCGACGCACCACTCTTCACGTACGGCGTAGGCTACCGCATGTGCGCCGGTTCACTGCTGGCGAACCGGGAACTGTATCTTTTGTACATGAGACTGCTCAACAGTGTCAAGATTGAGCAGTTTGATGATGTGGACTGTCATCCTCTTACTGGGAATCTGGATCCTACTAGTCTTGTTGCTATGCCTAGGAGGTACAAAGCTACCTTTACGCCGAGAAATCCTGATGCTTTGAAGAAGGCTTTGGCTGTTTCCGCGGAGTGAAGCTATAGATGGAGAGAGATGATGCGTTTAACCGGAAAGAGGAAATAGTATTAACTGGTTTTATCATCATGGCTCTAGTTAGTTCTATCACGATGAACGTGCAATTGTAAACTCTTTCGGGAAGGCGATACCTTCGGTGATGCAGGAAATTCCGAGCATGCAGAATATCGCCCCCAAAGCTGACATATCCCATATCTATTGGTGGCAATACAGCCATGGTAGGACTGTTTCTCGTCTTAACTCCGGTCCAGACTCGATAGCCTATGCGGTCATCCGACGCCACATGTTCGCAGCGAACCAAATCAATCTTTGTAAGACCCTATCCAATTGATCTGAGACCGAGATGGTGAGACTCGATGGTTTAGTTTAAATCCTTTGATGCATGTCAGCTTACTTTTCTAGAAAAGGGAAACAATCCAAAAGAGGGAAACAATACAGGATAATTCCCATATAGTCTTTGTCTTTTCGCTCTGGCTTCTGCGAAGTATTAATACAAGACGACTCCTCATCAATCTTGACAGTAAACTTTTTCAATTTCAACAATCAAAGCGTACAACTTACTTGACAATACTCATTTATCACTTACTCAATCTCCAACTTCACCATGACTCCCGAAGAAACACAAGGCGTGCTGCAAAGCCTCGTCGCCCCGCTCCGCAACAAAATCCCAACCCCAATCCTCCACCGTCCCAGCGAAGCAGGTCTATCCTACACAGACGTCTTCTTCCCCTCCGAAGATGGCATACCCCTCGAAGCATGGTACATTCCTTGCCCAGGCTCCACCAAACTTATCATCGCCAACCACCCCCTCCGCTGCACAAGGTCCGGGTATCCCACGCATCTAGAGCCATGGAAGGCCTTTCTAGGTGGTGACGCCACTGGCAATAACTTTGAACTGAATTTTATTCCGGACTATAAGATCTTGCATGATGCGGGGTACAATGTTCTTACGTATGACATGAGGAACTCGGGGATGAGTGGGAGTGCTAATGGTGGTGTTACCGGGAATGGTCGGCTGGAGAGTAGGGATGTTGTTGGGGCGATGCAGTATGTCAAGAGTCGAGATGATCTCAAGGATATGACGGTCGGATTATTCAGTCGCTGTCTAGGCGGCATCGCCACATTCTTCGCAATGGACCGTCGCCCAGAGATCTTCTCCGACATCCGCTGTCTTCTCGTCCCCGAACCCCTCTCCTACCGCTGCTTCGTCGAGAGAGCACTGGGCATGTATGGTCTGGACGACAAATTCGACCAAGTCAACTCGATGATAAAAATGGAGACCAGTTTTGACATTGATGAGATGTCGCCTATTCCTGTTATGGGGAGCGTCAAGGTTCCGACATTTATTTATTCGGTCAAGGATGATATTTTGACTAAGGAGGAGGATGTGCAGAGTATGTATGATGGACTTGGTGTGGAGGATAAGAAGTTGCTTTGGGTTGAGGGAACGGTTAGGGCGAAGGGGTATACTTATTTTCAGGAGAATCCGGATGTGTTTGTGGAGTGGTTTGCGAAGCATATGGAGTAGACGTTGGTTGTGTTCAGTTAAGAGGTCGTTCAAGATGCCATTTGAGTCAATCATTTAATTGTATAGTCACTTCCCAATCAATTATCTACGTTTTGGTTAGAGTCCATCATTTTCATACGCGTAAATTTGCTCCGATTGAGTCCCTGGCTGTTGCGCTGATCGTTCATGATCTGATCCATCTCATAGGTTCACGACAGGAAACCATGGAAGTCAGAGATTCAATTGACTGTCGCAGTTCTCTGCGCCGGGAAATTTCGCGACAACATCACACCACAATCCACAGATCTACGATCTGCCTGCCAAACTTAAAACAAATGACGAGTAACTTTAAAAGCGACCTCAGACCAACATCACCCGGTTTGGAGGCTGTGTCTGGTACCAGGAAATGTCAGCAGTTGAATCACGCCACGTTCAGCAGAGCGACCGTTCGAGGTGCTCCACTGTAAACTCCCCGTGAGCCAACATGACATGATCCATTAGCGGGAGGATCCGATTGAAAAGAATATAAATAAAATCATCACCACCGTTCAATTGTATTCAGTATCAACATTCACATCAAGTAACTACATCACTACAAACAACTCAATTGTTTACAAACACAAACAACCAAAATGACAACAAATTCATGCGGTTCAGCACTTCCCCGCTTTGACTTCCCAAAGCCAGCAGCCCCCAGATTCACTGCAAGGGCCGCTAAGTCATTACCCACAGCAGCACTCGTCGCAACAGCAGCAGGTACACAACCCACACTCTGCCCTCAATTATAAGACACTAATTCATGAGTAGCTACATATTATATGACATACTATATGATGCGACAACAATATACATATGCAAAAGCTCAGCATGAGCGCGCGGTCGAGAGTTTGAATGAGATCAAGGAACGCGGGAATAGGACGGATGAGTGGGTTAAAAGTGAAACGCTGTGGTGGACGGCTTTTTGGGGAGAGGATTAGGATTTAATGGTGACTGAAGAATAAACTTCGGTCGGATATCGTTTTGGCGTTTTATTTGGGATCTCATATAGAGATTAATTGATGAGATTATGACTTTTTGAACAACGTTGTGTACTTGTGATGTCTGTCACTTGATTGGCGACCGCCTGAGACAAAATCGATCCGAGAGAAAAATATACCAGATATGGCGATCACAAAACATCTAGCGATGAGAGGGAAACGAACATATTTCTCAGGAGGAAAAAGAATTAGGTCGATCGAGTTCATCCCAGTATTAAAGCAGAAGGTCATTGTCGCACGCAAGAATTGGAGAGATTTGCCAAAGTCTTGTCGTAGGTAACAGCGTCACTTTACCCTGCACCTGCCCCTCTTCACACAAAGTGTGGCTCAGCAGCGTTCGTGGCTGACAAGCTCACCAGCCTCCTTTGGACGCGTCGCGTGTTTGGTCAGTCCCCTGTATTCCTTACAGCAACTACCGGCATTTCGCATCCAAACATTCACATCACAAGATAAAACACCGTACCAATCATGCCTCCCCGAAAGAGAAGTGCCCCAGAATCTTTGGAAGATGTCGCCCCAAAGAGAAGATCTTTGAGAAATGCATCCAAAAGCCAGCCAGAGCCAGAGCCTGAGCCTGCCCCTATCACCAAGAAGAGCTCACCCAAGAAGGCGGCAGTGAAGAAAGAGGAAAAGCCCAAGCCTTCACCCAAACAAGCCAAACCCACACCCAAGAAGAGCAGCCCGGCACCAAAAGCGACCAAATCGGAACAAAAGGAAACGAAACCAAAGAAGGCCGCAAAGAAAGAGGAATCTGACTCACGCTCTCTATCCCCATCTCCGGATGTCCCAACAACAAACCCCAATTGCGAGAAGCACGACGGCAAATGGTACTGGCTCATGAAAGCCGAACCAGAGACACGCATCGAGAATGGTGTAGATGTCAAGTTTTCCATCGATGATCTCAAAGCCAAAACCGAACCTGAGGGATGGGATGGTGAGTTTCTTACCCGGTGTCTCGTGGGATTAGTATTGACTGACTTTGGTAGGAATTCGAGCTTATGCTGCGAGGAACAATATGAGGCAGATGAACGTTGGTGATCTAGCTTTCTTCTACGCAAGTAATTGCAAAGAACCAGGTATCGTCGGCATAATGGAAATCGTAAAAGAATACTCCGAAGACCGTACGTCCTCTCACCCTCACCTTCTCTCCCATCCACTAACAATTCCAGGCACCGCCCGCGACAAAAGCGCACCATACTACGACCCAAAATCCAGCAAAGAGAAACCAATCTGGGACTTGGTCCATGTTGAATTCCGCAAGAAATTCGCTGTACAAATCGGTCTCAAGGAATTGAAAGAGCTGGGCAAGAGTGGTGGTCCGTTGGAAACGATGCAGTTGCTTAAGCAGTCGAGACTGAGTGTGAGTAAAGTCAGTGGTGAGGAGTTTGCGTATTTGTGTGAGTTGGCGGATAAGAAGGCGAAGGAGGCTGGGTTGGAGCACGATGAAGTGAAGTGAGTCTGAGGCTTGGGTGGAAAGACTGGATAGATTGATGAAGTTTGCGTGTTTTGTATCGAATGTCAAGTCTCAAGTACAGCCCCAGTAGGTGGGTGTCAGACGAAATGTCCTCTAAGACTTACGCTACAGAAATAAAGTAGTCTAAATGCTAGCCTAAGCTGGAATCAGGTGATCAAATTATTTCGTCTCTTATGCTGTCGGGGGCTCATTCTTATTTCATGGACCCTGCTGCCTGGTTCAAGAGGCAGGCGCGACAGTGGTTATCAATACATACCGTCACCACAACACCAGCCTTTTCTTTCTTCCTTCATCAACATCATCAGCACGCCAAGTTTATCAGCATCTACCATCAGCATCTACAATCATCAAAATGTCAGACCCGCAATCGACCAATCGGCAGAACCTGACGCGCCGTCATGACGAAAGGCGCCGGAATGATTAGGGTGCTCGCCGTGCCAACCTTACCGGCCACTGCGTGGATACCCTGGAGGAACATATCCTGAAAGTCGGGAGATCGGGTAACAAAGCCGACTTCTACCGTCTCATTCACCTATATCCGGAGCTGAACTCAGACGGTTTGGGGTCCAGGCTCTTGTCCGCGGCTATCACAGAGAAGTGGGATTTCCGCGTTGTCAAAGTCCTCGTCGATGAACAGCGCAAGTTCTTCGACTGGACCATCAGTAAGTCCGCATCCATACATCTCTTTTACTTACCTACTGACGAGTCTATAAAAGGTAGCGACCTACCAGGACAACGGAACATGCCAGGACCTCTCAATAGGGCCGCCGCTACCGACGAAACTTTCGAAACTTTCATCGTCATCGCCGAAAGCGCCAAGCAATTCCTGACCTTCAGCGATCCCCGCGATTCGGGAAGGACACCACTCCACGCTGCCTGTCGCGCGGGTGCATCCATGACTGTCGACTATCTGCTCAAGCAAAACGAGATACAGACCATCATCGATTCCAAGGACGATCAGGGACGTACACCTCTCTCGTATGCGTCCGAGTACGGCCACGTCAGGATTGCTTATTCGCTACTCAGCAGTGGGAAGCCCGATTACAAGGCTGAAGATAATGGGGGTCGCAGTCCATTGGATTACTCCGAGGGATGCTATGAAATATGGTTCATGTTGTCCTACTGTCAGGAAAAGGAAAGACGTGGAATCGAGGGTCCTATTCTAGACTTCGGAAGTCTCATGAGACAATGCGCCCGTTTCAGGGCTCGGATTATGACTCATAAAATGACTGGGCAGTAGCGGTTGTGTGATCATTTTATATACAGCGACAACAAGAATTCAGATAAACAAGTCTCATTAATCAGCAAACTACATCAAGAAAAGATGATACAAAACTCCGATATCCCATCTGACTTAGTAACAGTTCCCCTCGTAGCAGTTCACAGTGCAGTCCTCCCTGTAAGACGTTAGCAATCGACCGAAGTGAAGGGAGGGGTGTAACTGACTCGGTATCACCACAAGTCCAAGTCTTCTTATTGCAGCACTGCTTATCCGTTCCAACACAAGTAGCGTTCTTGTTCTGGGGTCCACACATGCCATCATAAGCACGAAGAGGCTCAACAACTGTCCAGCGTCAGCACACATCCCCCCACAGGATATCATCATCACTTACAGCCATCAACACAGTATCGTATCTTAGGACGAACATTGTCGCAAGAATCCTCAAGGCGGGGATTCAACTCGTAGAATTTCTCAACAGAGATATCCCACTTCTTAGCCAAGGTAGCACAAGTCTTGGGGTCCACTTTGGCGCCGGTGACTTCGCTCATGCGACAGTTTATACTGCCTGAGCTGGAAAGTGCTGCCATTCGCCATGTTTCGGGCTGGCATTCATCTGCGAGTGTGGGGGCGATGAGGGAGAGACCGAAAAGGAGAATCCATGAAGGAACCATTGTGAAAGTCAAAAGAGTGTAGTGAGTCGATCACCCGATATCTGCGTTTTTGCGAGCCATGCTGGATATAATATGCTGCTCTCTCTCCAGCGAATACCACACCCGTGCATTGTGACGATAAGCTGACATGGGGCTAATTAAACGAGTCCCCACCTGTAGATCATGAAACAAGCTTGTTTCCACAATTAAATGCTCCGTGCCGTTAGGGAACAATGCAGCGCTGTCGCTCATTTCCGCTGTTTCAACTTGATGGGAAGGATTTGGGGGCTGACGTGGGATTGCGCCCTGGTCAATCGCTGTCTAGATTTTACAGCGCAGGTGGGTAACAGGAGAATTGGCTTAGATTGCCAAAATAAAGTAGCCTAACTACTGGTCTAAGCTAGTATAATGTGACCGAATTATTTCGTCTCCTATGCCCAATTCTTTTGACGCCCTGAGGCAGCGCTGTTTTGAACGCCGTTGTGATGGACAACTAGGTTTACCCTGACAGGTGGAGGTGTATCAGCCTTGTGATGACTGCAGATCAAAAGTTCTCGATGAGCATCGAGCTGATGATGGCACCTGGTTGATTGGGGGCGATATCGTGGTGTAGAGCGAGGTAGAGTTATTATGAGGATACAGGGTAACATCACCGCGACATCTGTATTTTTGCCTTACAAGACTCAACGGAAACAACCGTTAAGATAAAGAGCTGACGTTGGTGGTATTGTGTTTGGTGGATATCTACTTGTGTCTAAGAACAATACTTTGAGTTGAGAGACACGTAGTAACACCGGTTTGTCCAGTTCAGTCAACAGAAAGACAAAAATTCTGTCGATATTATCAAGCTGGGTTGGAAGCATGGCGTGACCTCATGATAGACGAAACGCCATGTCCTTTTTTGCGCGATAATCGATGTGATGCTTGTTCTATTCTTTTCTCTACAGTATGTTGTTTTCCCGTGCGGCTGAGTACCACTAATGCAGGTACATCCAATCCTCCTACTCCGCCCATGTGTACAACTAATAACCCCGTATTCACATTCTCAGCCTCAATCTATGTGACACCTAAGCCCGTAATTCAGTCTCCGGGCGCATTTCCTCCAAAACCTGCCAAATTCGTCGCCGATTGGTGAATCCACCCGGGATATCCTCAAGCCCAACCTTGGAATGATCCCATGCATCATCCTCATCTTCAGCATCGGCCATAGGTGGCACAGGGCACATGATCTGCCGAGTGAGTTTCTCCCAGTTCCACTTCTCGAGATCTTCTTTGCTGGAACCTGTCTTTTCGTAGATGATCTCCATATCCAAATCCCACAGGAAGGGAATGCGGAAGAAAACTTCTGCCCATTGAGATTGAGGCATCAGATAGTTGCATTCCAACGGAAGTGGACCTTGCACAAAACTGCGGATGTGATCCTTCATCTCGTTGGGGGTGTCTTCCATGGATTTCTGCAGTTGACTGCTGCTGCTCGACTCGGGTGCCTTCTCGAGGTTGGAGATGAGACGGGCGGTAAGGTCAGGGATATTGACGGGATTCTCATCCCACTATGACACCATCAGTATGTGGATAAGAAGTGCGGAGGCTAACTTACCCATCCTGCCCATTCATCGCCCCATTGATCGATACAATAAATCGGGACGTAATATCCATCGAATGCGAGGGCATCCTTCTCTTTGTTAAAGATAGGAGGAACATAATTGTTATCCCTAGGCCCCATACGCTCATCTCGCGAAGACCACTGATAACTTGCACAGCGTCGCTCAAGCGTCAGGAACAAATCCCCAATACCGCTAATCTTAGCATTGGGGGAGGTCGCGATGACGCGATTGGCGAGATCTTGGCAGGAGGGATGGATTCCGTGGTACATCTTTGCAGGAGCGCCATCTCCGATGTGATCGTCACCCTCGTTGGTTGTTTCTTGAGGATAGATGCGCTCACGGTCGGGTAGGGTGTGGATTTTACCGTAGCAGCTGTCTGCTTCGCCCTCGTAGCAGGTTATTTCTTGGTCGGTGACTGTGCGAGCGTTGGCGTCTGGCCAGTGGGGACCTGATAGCACGATGCAGTCGCCCTCAAGGAGCATACCGCAGATGGTGCAATACACATATTCTGGGTTCTGAGACATTATTGATGGTGCGTAGTTGTGATGCTTGTTGGAATCGATGTGAATAATGGTGTTTGGGGGAGAACGGTATCCCGGCTGGTGTGGGAAGGACAAAGGATGGAAGTGGGGGCAAATGAGTACACTGCCTTCCCTATGATGCAACAAAGAAACCTGGATTGTAAAAATTCTGAGCGGCTGAACTGCGGTGCAAGGAAAGACCTAGACCGCACGTCTCACAGAGAGCACTCAACGTTATAAGTGAAACAAAGTAAAAAGATCTACGATAAACGCAGAGTTGAGGGTGGATGTAGGACCCTTAAATCGGATATGCCCGCTAGGGCTGATTACTGGCTCGCCGCATGCTAGTAACACCCACTATGATGACATTCGCGCGCGCGACTACACTGAAGCAGGATTAGTTTAGCGCTAGATTCCTTCTGAAGGATTTCTATTCTCCCCTCTAATCTCAGAGCCTCGTTTCGAAACGAGATGTGGTGGGACTGAATCCTAGAGCTGACTGTATTCATGCAGTGACACTAGATATCGCATCTTCTTGTCTATTATTGGTGCTATTCTAGAGATAACCGTTGAGTGGAGGGCTCCGCTCATCCGCTCATCTCCCGTGAATAGACCTGCTTACGATCATTCCAACATGGCGATGCCGACATGGTCCAGGATGCCTTCATCCAGTCTATCGACGTATTTTCTAAAGTCCTGATGTTGTATATTATAGACATGTAAACGCCCTCAATTTGCATCATTACACTCATTCGAAGTACAGTCTTTTCTCCATTGAGTCTTTCACTCAAGTCATTCTTTCTTGACTCATACGTTCTTTTTACTTCACAATGAAACGTTCTTTGCTCTTGGCTCTCTGGAGCGCAGGCGCTCTGGGCAGTCCTTGTAAGCCGGCAAGAGACTTGTCGGGGAACAATTACTATCCTCCTCCCCCACCCAACAACTACGCTCCTCCCCCCTCCAATGATTATGACATTACTTCTTCAGAGGCTGCCACTTTGATCGCTTCTACACAACCGGGTGCCGTCGAGACTCCCGGCTCCGGCTCCGGCTCCGGGGAAGGGTCCGGGTCTGGTTCCGGTGATGATGAGGAAGGCTCAGTGCCTCCCTTCACACAAGGCACCGGTACTCAGACTACGGGCCTTCCTCAAGGCGACATGACCGCCGACCCTGTATCTCCTGATGGGACTACCAGAGTACCAGAGGCTAGTCAAGCTTCTGATGCTGACGGTGTCGGTGTCTCTGGATCACCCACTGGCGCCGATGGTGTCGCTACCAACTCACCTGGCCAGCCTGGTGATGATAGCGACAACGGTAGCGGCTCTGGTAACGGCAACGGTGGCAGTGGACCTCAGTCATCAGATGGATCCAGCTTGGCTGATGGCGTTGCTGCTACTCGAACCGGTACCGAGGGCGGTAGTGGCGCCACTGCGCTCCCTCAGACTGGCGATGCTACTGAGGGTGCGGGTGGTGATGCTACTGCTCCTGGTGTTGGTGGTGACGCTACTCAGACTCCCGGCTCTGGCTCGGGATCTGGCAATGGTAACGACAATGACAACGGCGATGCCACTCAACTGCCCGAGGCTGGCACTGCTACTGGCACCGATGGTCAGCCTACTGGCGATGTTGGTAACGGCAACGGCAATGGTGGCTCTCCTACCTCTGATGGCTCTAGCCTCGCTGACGGTGTCGCTGCCACTCAAACTGGCACTGACATTGCTGGCGAGACACCCGGCTCTGGAGACAACGGACACGGCAGTGGTAATGGCAACGGCAGTGGCGAGACCACCGTTGATGGTGCCGTTCCTACCGGTGCTGTCCCCGGAAACGGTGACTCCACCGACTCTCCCGATGTCACCCAGGGACAGCCCGACGCTACTACCGCTGGCTCTGGTGAGACTGGCTCTCCAAACTCACCCGACCAGACCAACGTTCCTGGAGGTCAAGAAACCTCTGTTGGCGCTCCTGGCTCCGATGATGGTTCTTCTCCTGTCACCACTGGTGCTGGAAGTGACAGCACTGAAACTCCCGGTGCCGGCAACGGTGATGGATCTGAGACTACTGGTGCCGTGCCTGAGCAGTCTGATGTTCCCGGTAACGGTGAGCAGACTACCCAGGTTCCTGGCGGCGACTCGCCTGAGACTACTGATGCTCCTGGTCAGCCTGAGCCTGTCTCATCTGATGTGAATGGTGTTCCCACAGGCCCTCCTGGTACCAACCCCGATGAGACCACTGTCGCTGTTCCCGACAACACCGCGCCTGCCGACTCCGAGACTACGGCTGGCGCTCCTGGCAACCCTGATGAGACTACCGCCGGCTCTCCCGACAACGGTGCTGACGAGACTACTGCTGCTGGCCCTGACAACACTTCTCCCGTCGAGAATGAGACTTCAGTCAACGGAAACCAACCTCCTGAGACTGAGGATGCTCCTCCTGCCACCACTGAGCCCGTCCAAGACAACACATCAATCCCCGTTCCTGACAACAACGGTCCTTCTACCGTCGAAGCTGTTCCTACCACCGACGCTGGTAACGACGCTCCTGTTACAACCGCACCCGTTGATGGCCCAGGTGTCACTCTGAACCCTGCCCCTGTTACCACAACCGCTGCTCCTGGCACTGGTGGTGGTAACAACGGTGGTGATAATGGAAACAATGGCGATAACGGTGGGGATGATAACAATCAGGGCGACGACGACGACGACGACGATGATGATGACAATGGTGGTGGTGGCATCATCGGTGGTGGAGGCAGCGGTCCAGGTGGCAGCGGCGGTGGCAGCAGTGGTGGTGGCAACAATGGCGACAACGACAACGAGGATGAGGATGAAGATGATGACGACGAGCCTACTTCTACTGCTACCTCCTGTACTGAGACCGCCACCGTTACCGACTGCTTCGTCGCCTGCACTACCTACACCGGCCCAGCTGGCGCTACCATCACCCCCGAATGCTCTACAGCCTGCACCGCCACCCACACTGGGTGCAGCGTCACTGGCACGACCACCACTTCGTCAGCCGAAGCTTGCGGTCCGTCCGGCGAGAGCTGCTCGACATGTAGGGATTCAGTCGTGGAACTCGAATCCGAGGTAGAGCCCGAAGCTCTCGAACGACGAAGTCTTGAGAAGCGCAAGGCTCCCGGCAACATCGGAGGATGCAAGTTCTCTCAGATGCCCGATTGGCCTGAGTATCCCGGTGGTGAAACCGTTCTCAAGAATGATCCGACTCAGATCACTGCCAAGAACTCTCCCCTCAAGGACATTCAGCGCTGGTGGTTCTCCACAATTGGCACAAACTGCTCGCCTCTTCTTCAAGGAAACATCGATGCGAACGCCTATAAGGCCGGTCAAAATAGTGGCCCAGCTGCTGCCACGGGTGGTAGACCCTCTATTGATCACGTCTACGAGAAGAGCATGCTCTTGGACTTTTTCTCTGCCATCATTGATCCTAATGGTGCTGCTGTCAAGGGTGCCACTACCGGTGGTCCTCGAGACAAGATCAACTGTAAGGATATGGAGTCTTATGGTGGTGCTTTCCAGAAGAGCAACAAGAAGCTTCTTCAGAAGGTTTTTAACGCTTATCCCGGTGGTGAAGTGAACAAGAAGACTCTGGCTGTGAAGGATGCGCAGTATCTGAATGACTTTATCGGTATGGATCAGTGGACCAACGGTGATGCCAAGGTAAGCTTTCTCACGAACATTCTTCTGGGTGCAGTTGCTAACATTCTTAGGGTTTCGTCGCTACACCCGCTACAGTCAAGGAACAAGGTGACAAGTGGAACGATGGCACCAAGAATGTCATAGCCACGACGACCGAGGACGATGCGAAGGAGTGGATCAAGAAGAAGCTTGGTTTCCTTGAGAGGATGTCAATTGGTATTGAGATGTTCAGCGCTCAAGAGTCAATTGACATTATGATCCGACAGAACCAGCGCATCTACGCTCGACTGTAAGTACAAGCACACATACACCGCAAGACACTCACTAACACTGTTACAGTATGGACATTGACAACGAAGCCAAGGGCTGCATGAATGATCCCGCTGTCAAGAACGGTCTCTGGTCCTTTGCCGACCGGTACAAGACCTTCATGGAAGACCGCTTCGAGGGCGACAAATCTTGGTCAATCAACACGGTTGTCGCCGAGGCTAAGAACAAGTTCCTCAAGACACTGACAGACGATTTGCAAAACGCTGCACAGATCAAGGCGACGGATGCTACTAAGTGGTCTAACGACTTGGCTCAGTGGAACAAACGGTTCAATAACATGGCTGACTTCAACCGTCAGTGGGCTGTACCTGAGCCAGCTTGGGTTTGGTCTTGGGTTAAGAAGCGTGATGGTGATGACTCTGGTCTTTCTTGTGATCGCCCGATTGATTCGGAGACGACTACGTCTGAGGATTCAACTACCTTTGCGACATCTACCAGAATGACATCTGAGGACCAGACTACTTCTTCTGAGGACAAGGTTACGACCACCACTCAAGCTCCCATCAAGCTGACGGATCTTCCCACCCTCACCAATGCGCCTGTACTGTCTATCTCAACACCCGATGGCAGCTCATGTGCTTCTACCGCGATATACACCCAATGCAACCTCGGCACAGGCCAGCACGGTGACGCCTGCGTGACCAACTCGGAATGCGCCTCATGGGTAAACACCAAAACAACCAGCACAACACCCAGCCCCACCCCAACTCTCGACTCCCCCGACGCATCGCAGAACATCAAGCACTGCTACGGCTCAGGACAAAAGTCCAACTACGAAGCCATCACCTACGCCGCTGAGTCCTTTTGTCGGGACGTTGTGAGCAAGAACAAGGATAACGGGTACTACTGGAGTAACGACAAGCTCGAAGGCAAAAAGACGCCTTCCACTGGATATCACTTTAAGTTGTTGTTCAGCGTGAATGAGGGATGTTTGTGGAAGGCCGATTATGATGAGTGTATGCGGTACATGAAGGTGCCGATTGATTCTTGTAATTGTTCGGCCAAGGGTGGGAAGCAAGGTGGTTGGGTTGAGAATAATTGTATTACGGCTAAGGTTGATCCTAACAGTGGTATCTAGAAGGGATCTTGGGATTGGCGTTTAGGATAGATACTTATGAATTTTGAATGATGAAGTTTTGATCAGTTAATATTGTTTGTCCTCTGTTGCTCTCTGTTGGTTCCGTCGTATGTCGCATTTGGCCCCTGTAAGCGAGCGCTAATTACCTAATTTCCTCCAGTGACATTCAGCAGCCACGAGGCGCTAATAGATCTCCCCTGTAAGCGCTGAAGGCAGCAGCGCGCTCGGGTACGGTTCCAGGCAGGAAACGCCGCAATTGAGATATAAATGTGCTCTTCCTCTCCCATCCTCGGATCATCAACATTTTCACCACTCTTACCACAATGTCTGATTACGACGACTTACCTACACCACCTCCCTCCGATGATGAGTCCGACTATTCATCGGAAGAAGCGGAGCCACGTCTAAAACCCCAAGAACTCGGCGCGCTATTCCTCGACTTTTACACTTTCTTGACAACCCTCCATTTCAACAAAGCTCATCTTAAAATCCCTCCACCAACGGGTTGGGAACACATCACACCCGAATCATACGACAACTTCAAATCAGACCACGCCATTGAAGTCATCCGTCATTTGCCCTACTTCAGCGATGAATGTCGAGATCATATCCACTACAAGTCCAGACCTTTGGATCTCACAGCCTATACCCAGGAGGATCTAAAGTACCATAAAGAATATGACACAATGGATACAGAATTCTGGTCTAGCGAAGACCAACAGGACCCTAGCGACGTGTTCTGTTTTACTCGAGGCTTTGAGAGTTACGGTCGGACTTTGTATTTACTTGTCAACGATTGCGAAATCATTGAGGAAATGAACAAGGCTGATATGTTAAGTTCAATTACGGTAGAGGAATTCTTCGAGAAACTCAAGGAGGATTATCGGACCTTGAAGCTTATTCCTGGAAAGGGAAGGATTACTATTGAAGCAGAGAATGTACCTGAACGCGAGGGGAGGATTGCTAGGACGGAAGTTGATGCACAGACGGAAAGATGGGGAACGGATTTGGATATCCAGTATCTAAGGCAGATTTATCGCGATCATGAGTGGCCGGGTGCATTTGATGTGGAGCGTGCTACCGAGGCTGTTGAGGAATGGATGAAGTTTCTGGCAAGATCTGAAGGAGATAGACCTGGTCTAGATAGAAGGTATGGGTGGGAAACTCATGGTTGATGGGACGTGGGCAGAAGAAATGGCAGTTGCAATACTGAACTATCTATCTATCTACATATTATTAAACTAAATTTCTCAATCTGACTTATTAAGCCAGGGCAAATGCGTATCCTAACGCCAACTCACAAGGCCATAGATCGCTCTAAAATGGCGTTGGCAGATTGTAGCGACAAAGTGGGGGCTGATGAGAGGCCAGTTGATCACCGACTCTACTTCCTGCTCTGAACAATCTCAACCGTCTCACCCTTCTTGACAGAAAAGCTGTTCTTCTTAACAATCTTCCCATCGACCTTGAAGACACTATCATTCACAGCAATAGGAAGATTCTCAGGCAGGTAAACAGTTCCACGAGTTCCATTATCACCAACAACACGAACCTTCATATGCAAAAGATCAGAGACAAGCTTCCATTCAACCTCAATAGTGCCCTTCTCAGTAGGAACACGACCCTTTGCCCACCCGAGTCCAAGAAGCATAGGCTGAACCTTCCACTCGGCAAAACCAGGCTTAGTGGGTTGAACGCCGAGAACATGCTTGCTGAGTTCAGCGGTAGGACCAGCGGCCCAGCCATGGCAGAGAGAGGTCGATATTCCGAGACCAGGTGTGCCGTCGGGGTCGAGGGTCTCCCAGAAAGTGTTGGTGTAGTTGACGTGGGAGGGGCTTGCCATCGGTGCCCAGAGGGTCTTGAGAAGGAGACGGATGGCGTGCTCGTCAGCGGACTCGAAGGCAGCACGGAGATGGTATGCTGATGAGAAAGGGCTGATCTTCTGAGCAAAGCCAGACTCAGCAGTGCTGTTGCTGAAAGCGAGGGGGCCGGCAGGGAGCTGAAGTTCGGCTTCCATAGTAGACAGCAAAGACTTTGCCGAGACGCCATTGGCTTGGGGAATGCCGGCCAGAATAGCAAGAGCGTTGGCATCTTGAGAGAAACCGGTAGTAATCTCATTACTGAGGACGTAAGCACCCATGGTCTCGTTCCAGAGCTGCTTGTGAACAGCTTTGCGAAGCTTCTTAAGACGAGACTGGTACTTGCCTGTGTTCACACCACCAGCCTTGAGAAGCTTCTCCGTTTGCTGAAGAGAGTAAGCGTACAGAGCATTGAACTTGGTACTAGCGCCCGTCTGAGGCGGATCGTAGTAGTTCCAATCTCCAGTGAGAGAAGGATCATTGATAGTGAAGAGTCCGTCGACAAGTTGCTCGTGAGCCCATTCCAACATTTGAGCAGCACGAGGTGCCCATTCCTTAGCGAATGACACATTACCGAGGACGTCGTAGTTGGTAGCCAGGCCGTTGAGCAAGTTGAAGGAATAACCGATTAGACCGGTGATGTTGACAGGCAGAGGTGCAGGCAGTGGGGCTTGTTGAATTTTGGCATTGGGAATCCAGAAGCCAGCTGTTGTCTGGTATGATCCAACCAAATCGAGAGAACCTTCGACAAAGGACTTTCCGTATGTGCTGGCGAAGGTTGAGGAGATTGCGATGTCGAGATCACCTGCGTAAGCAATGCGATCACGTCGGGAGCCGTCAACGATTGTATCGAGAGGGTTGTTACCCATGAGGAAGTCATCAAGGAAGGATCTGTCGGTAAGACTGGAATAGTAGAGTTCATCGCCTTCCAGGGTTGTAGCGCGGAGGTTACGGTAGTATGCTGAGTGGCCGAGCGGTGCACCAAGACCGAAGGAGCCGTAGAATTTCTCGGTTTGAGTGAAGTTGAGAGTAGTTTCGTTGTTGATAGATACCCGAATGTCCGTCATGTTGACTCTGGCATGGACAGAGAGCCACTCTCCGACCGTGACATTAGCAGCCTTGGGAATCGTGCCAGAAGCAGAAGTGCTCGTTGAAATGGCACCGGTTTCCACATTGCAGGTGATCAAAACAGCGTCGTTCAAGGTATCAGACAAAACAGAAAAGACAAACTCGCCAGTTGATGGCTTAACCTCAAAGTCAATCTCATAACTGGTCGCCTGCGCAACACCAGCACCACTCAATGCCTGGGGAACCGCGCTCTCAACCAAAGAGCCCTTGTCAGTAACTTGCCAGAAGTCAGGAACAGTGTCCTTGGGAATTTCGGTAAGTTGAGCTGTTCGCGCGCCGGTATGCCAGATGCGAGTGAGATCGGCGTCAGAGCATTCGAATGATCCAGGAAGTTCGGTAAGTGGCGTGGTGTGAACGGTGGGCTTCACGCCGATTCGTCGAACTTTAAGGTCACCGGCAGTTGAGAGGTTGAGTTTCTGGTAGCGAAAGGCGCCTTGGATGAGACGGTTGGTTGTGAGACCGGGGGCGGAGATGTTGTATTTGTTTACGCGGTAAGTTTCCATTGCTGCAGCGAGGGGAAGAGGACCGTCGCTCTGTAAATGGTTGTCAGTACCTAATGATGAAGTTATTCATGGTTGGGTTTTTTACCATGTAGCCATTGAGGGCAGCCTTTGACTCGGCAAAGGTGAGCTCAAATCCAGAGGTGTCCCCTGAGCGGGAAACAACTTCAAAGGTGGGGTGGCCTTCGACGCTGTAGCCATAGTCAAGAACAACAATGTCGGCTTTGGAACCGTTGGAGGAGAGAGTAATAGTGTCATTGTTGGAGTAGATGATCGGGTTTTCGGTTGCTTTGGAAAGAACCAAGGTGGTTTGCAGCAGCAAAGCTACCGCGAAAGAACGAACCATAGCGAGAAATTGAAGAATTAATGTGAGTTTACGAAGTAGAGTGCAATTGAAGAAACGAGTGTGTTACTATCCTCAATCAACCTTCTGCGACACGACATATATATACCTCGGATGATCTTGACAGAAAACGTTCAAGTGGATGTTTAATCTCAACTCAGCCTCGAATTGACGTTGATACACCTTGGCATCTTGATCACCATGCAGAATTGCCACGAAAGTATGGGGATTTCGGCATTTACCGTGGTTGGTGTTGGCGATAAACGAGATGGAGCGAGGTGGAGCGAGGCTAAACGAGGTTGTACGAGGTCTTGGCTGTTGAACGACATCTTCAATTGGAGCTTGGACTAGCATCTTCAATGCAACCATCAACTCTCAGATCTCTTCCGTCGGATTTTCTTTAAATTGTGGAACATGTGATTGCGTAAAATATCCGAGTTCCGAATATATATTCGACAGGAAACTATAAGCTTTTTGCACAAGTCAGTGTGACAAGACAATATGCTGCAGTGAACTGAACTTCGCATCTTAATAGAGACGTTTCGTTCCCTTCACAGCTTTCCACAAAGCGAATAGAACAAAGTTTAACTCTCCGTTACATTCTTCTTGAGTCAATAATTTGCATTCAGCCGATGAAGCTTTCGTTCAAGTCCCTTTTCCTTTTTGTTCTTTTCGAAAGGCAGATCATCAAAGGGTTGGGCGGGGAAGCGGAAGGTAATTTGACTCGCTGCAATTCTTGAAGAGCATAACCAACACCGGCTTGGCAGTAACGTTATTTCTGAATGGTCTGATTAATTCAATTTAACCAGTAGTCATGCCATCTTTTCTTTTTCCTATTACTTGTCTGCCTTGCTATTCTATTTCTAGAAACATTCACTACTTCTTGGAAGTTCAAGCATAACCAACATAGCCACTACCAACGAGATAAAGATCACATATTGTGACATAACTCCGGGACTGGATTTTCTAATGTTCCTAAAGAATATGTTTACCCCTCTTTAAGCATCAGCAATGGAACTCTTGCATATGTTATCTCCTCATCTCATCAACAACCTGAGTCAATGTTCACACACGCCTTGTTTATGTTAATATCCTTTCTTCTCAAATTCTCTTACGCTATTCACGAACCTGAACAAGAAATTCTCTTTCCTTCACCAAACCGAGACATTTCCCCAATGCTGACAGAAGGCGGGTGGAACGGTGACTTTGGCGTCACATGGTTTCCCAGATCCTCATTTGGCGGTAGTGTAGGCGGCGTTGTATACGGATGGCCAACCAAAGGCGGTTTCTACTCGCGTCTCTGCTCTGTAGTGGAGCTTGAGTTCTTAGGGATTGACCGATTCGAGCCATCCGACAAACCGAATAACCCTGAGAATGAGGAAGCACACTGCGCCAAATTGCGCCAGCTTGGAGCGCATTGGTTTCGTGATCCTGACCACAAACTACGCTATGGGCGGAAATACCGGAACAAAGAACCAGATGCATCAGTTCTATATGTCGGCTGGCCTTCCAGTGGTGGTGTTTGGGCCCTCAGTACCAACTTAACACAATCTGCACAAAAGGGTTTAGGGAGAATTGATAATGCATTCACAATGGAGGAACGATGCAAGATGATTGAGAAACTTGGGGGAACATTTTATCCTAATCCTAGTCATTGTCCTCATCTAGACCTTGATGGTTCTTCGGAGGGAGATGATATTAGAAGCTACTAGTGCTACATGTACTACTTCTATAGACAGTTCAGGTCAATTGGTACAACTCATGCAATCCCGATCCAATGCTTTCCGTCTTACCTAACCTAGGTAGGGTAAAGAACAATGTATTTACATTTATTACAATCCTTGGATAAATCATTCTTACCTAGCAGTTGAAGTCTTTTTCCAACAATTTCCCAAAGGGCAGGGTCTCTAAAACTTACAAATAGAGCAACTTATTGCAGTTTAATCTTGATCGGGGTCGACTGATATATAAGGATAAGGTTCAGCGTAAACAAAAAAAAAAAAAAAGATGCAATTTGGCCTTTACTGCTAGTAATTTACATTTGCCCAGCCTCTGTTTGTTCCCATCCTCTAGCTTCAGTAAAGTTTTCTGTTTTTAGCTTCATGGAGTTACAAGTCGGTTGATTACGGCGATAATGCTAACGCCGACATTCAATGACTAAGTGGCATCGTAGCGTTGTGGATTCTTGCCGAATCGTTGCAGAAAAAGTTTATTTAAAACTTGGTAGAAACACCTTAGTCAGCGGGAAAAGCCCTCTTAGTGCCGGCAAATAGAGCAAAAGAGCTACATAGATTTATAAGCTGCGTATGGATGGAATTATATATCTAGCAGGTTGTTGTTCTCTTAACTCAAGTTCCTCATCTTAGTATCAACACTATCTCTCCTGTCAACCGGATCAATCGTGCCTTACTCCCACTACCTCGTACAACTACAATCTATCAGCCATTATGTCTCATCTCATCACCAACAAGCCACTCCTCGGTCCTCTCGTCGCTCTCAACACTTATACATTCGCCATGGAAGCGTTACTCTACGCCCGCCGAATTCCAGCTCTCGCCCAGTACGACGTCGTCTTCGACCCGGCGACTGTCAAGAAGCAGAAAGCTGAGAAACTGCCTCCTTACGTGCAATGGGCGGCGGATAATTTCAACAACCTGCTTGAACAACCTACTCAGTACTACGCGGTGGTCCTGGCCTTGAGCATGTTGGATGTCAAGGACAAGACGACCGTACGCTTGGCTTGGGGCTATGTTGGTCTAAGAATCCTACACAGTTTGATCCATGTTACCACTAACAGTCTTAACCTGCGCTTTTCTATCTTTGCAACAAGTTCTTTTGCACTGGTGGGACTCACTGGCAAGGCGGCATGGGAACTATTCTTCTAAAATGGGATACAAGGAAGGCCGGACGAATGTGAGATCCGATTCACGATGTCGTGTTCAATTTCTAAGAAAACCCTCTGATTGTGGGATACGGGAGGGAACACTCACAGGACTGGGCCTTAGGTTCCACATCTAGGAAGAAGGGAAGAGGAGTCTATAGCCAGGAAAATAATAATGCAATTCTTTGGCACAGCCCAGAGGTTACGCTTCTAGTTGTATTAAAGCTGGCAATGAAATGTATTCTTAATTAGCATACTAAAGTTCTACCTTTATCTTTGCTCCTGATTCAACCAACAGCTTTATAACAACCTGATTTCCAGTAGCTGTTGCGTGATCCAGAGGGGTTTTGCCTGTCTCATCCAGTCCGTTTATATCCGCACCGGCTTCTACAAGCTTTTTGGTAACTCCTATCGCTCCACCCATAGCGGCGTAGTGCATTGCAGAGTGACCATCGATGTCTTTCATCTCAATATTGACCCAACTCCGTCGTATAAACAAATCAACAATCTTTTCGCAATTCCTAAATGCAGCATTGAAGAAGAAGTGACCAGAGTAATTTATATGCTGTGCTTCAAGGTTTGCACCCAGATTAACCAATGTCTCGACTGCGTCAACTGAGTCGCGATCCAAGGCGCAGGCAAGAAAAGTCCGGTTATTCATCGACTCGTTGGGGTCCATCCCCCAAAGGATGAGCAACTCAATGACGTCGGATCTTCCGGCTTCTGAGGCACAGTGTAAAGCATTTCCATACCAATTTTGAAGGTAAGGATTAGCTCCACGATCAAGGAGCAACCTCACAGTATGGACATGACCACTGCTTGCGGCCATAATGATGGGTGTGCCACCCATCCTTGTTAACTCATTGACGTCCTGCATCCCGTTGTCGATGAGTGTAATGGTAGTGTGTTCTAGTCCGTGGCGGCTCGAATGGTGAAGTGGCGTGTAACTCCTACATTCCGCGGAATTCCAGTACAACTTACGTCGACCCAATGAATAATGATAGACTTGATTTGCTGAAGCTGTCGCCGCAAGGGATGTGAAGAACCTGAACAATATAGACTGGACCTCAACGTCGCTTTCTGATTCTCTCGTATGCTGCCCCCAATATCTTGCGGCGTATTCGAGGAAAGGGTAGGATTGCATTCTTGACTCAATCTCGTCCTTTGTGGACCATGGACCGTCTTTGAAATCCTCGAACAGCAGATACTGCAGACATTTGCAAGCGATCATCCCTTGAGCATGTGGAAACAGGACTTCCTGGTGAGCATCCACATATTCTTGAATCGCATGATGTGCTACTCGGATGTATCCTTCCGAATCGACAACGACCAACCCCTGGCAGGACTCAATTATTACTCTGGCGCACGGACGATAGTTGGTATTCACTGCCTTTCGGCTCTTCTGGATTGCCAAGGCATCACTGAGCTCTGACAGGGTCAATGGACGCGCTGCATGGGCAAGCCACATGAGAATTTCCATCCCGATGCGACTGTATCCTTCTTGTAGTCCTTGGATGCGAAAAATCGCATCCTCAAAAGCATCGCCGAGGCTGTGAGATAGATGTTCAAGCTTGTCCTCCATGTCACCCTGAGTCGGCTGTTGTAATACAGTACGGAGTTGTAGAACTGGGAGGAGAAACCTGGGCAGGTCAGTCAACAAGCATCAAGAAGAAGCAGCAGGAGGAAGGTGGGACAAGAGAAAGGTCAAGAGCATTACATACATTCCGTCTGCACCGTGAGTCAGTTTCTCCACCAGCCTTTCTGCGAAATCAGGGTCGGCTCTGTAACTTATGGACTGTCGGTCCAGCTCATGATTGAGGTACGTCTTGATATCTCCCTCTTGAGCTTTGATCTCAAGAGTAGGGGAATGCTGAAATACCTCAGTAAGGTCCTGAAGATGAGGCCGGCTAGTGACAAGTAACCGCACGTTTTGTAGCTGCGATGCCCGGCTGATAGACTCCAGAAACGATTTTCTCTGTTCAGAAGCACACTCATCCAAAGCGTCAAACACCAGATATACACTTCCGAGCTCCATCGCGAGATTTGTCATTATACTTTGACATTCATGGAGAGAAAGATGTCCTTTCGGGCTGCGTGTTTTGTGTAATTGAGCTAGAGACTCTGGGACCTCGGGGAGATTCTCCAAAAGCTGTCTGAGAATCGAAGACAAGACTGCCAATGCACCTTGGCGGTGCCGATCCTGATGGTCAAAGTAGAAGAATGCCGTGTGGGACGGTGGATTCGATTCAGAGCTGATAAGATCATCGATGATGAACGATCTAAAGACAACTATTAGTATGTACGGTACGTGATGCTATAGATGGTACAGTGGGTCGTACACAAGGTTTGTTTTGCCAGAGCCTTGGATCCCGTGGCAAAAGAGAACATTGGATGTGGCCTGGCCATTACGCCATCTGATATACTTATCCGTCTGCATGATCCAAGTACCTGTATCCTTTGTCCTAGATGACTGCAGTTCCCAATGCTTCTGAGAATAATTCACGCTCGACACCCAGTCCAAGATAATCCTCCTTGCCTCCCGATCAGAACTGTCTTGGAGGACTTTCTTCTGATCCTGAACGGCATTATAGATCTGGGACGTCGTTTCGTGGGTAGACTTGGCCAAGTTGAATTGGTCGAGCTGTGTGCTCATGATTTTCAGCATGTCATCTGAGGCTCGCGAGAGGAGTCTGCAGCCGTCAACAGACAGGGCGAACTGAATCCAGGTCGTAAAATTCCGCAATTCTTGGACAGCTTTCTGGTGCTCCTTCTCACTAAAGGGCCATAAAAAGCGGCTCCTCTTCCCATTCGCTTCTTGACCAAGCCGATTACATAGTGATTGTAACTTTGCCTCGCACGCTGTCCTGCAAGATATCAAGACAGAGTTCTCGCTGAATATCACATGAGTATCACTCAGGGTCTCGCTTTTGAGAAAGACCTCCAGGTTTGTGATGTTGGATTGCAACGCTTCAAGTTCGGTGATCAGTGTGATAATTGACTCTCTCCTTGTTCGGACAGAGTCCATATAGGACTTGGCACTGGAAATTGCTTTCGCAATTAGTGGCAGAATGCCGGCAATGCCGAAAGACAAAGAGAGTGGATCCATTGCTAGAGCTGTTGAAAAAATGCCTCGTGGTCTGACAGGAGATACTATCAATCTGTTGTACCTCCAGATTCGCTCTGTAAAATAGTTTTCAGGGACGTTTTTGCAATAATTAACGCACTTAACCGAAACTTAACGCATAACCATGTGTAGACCCTCTTTGGCTTTAGACTAGATATTTGAGAGACGCTGTTCGTTGCGCTAATTGGGAACGCTATCGTTCGTCCGAAGCTGACTTTTCGACATAAGCTGGACGGGGAGTAGGGTTCCAAAGTGAGGGGTCAGGCTGGATTCTTCAAAGTGCAGAGCCTCAATTTCAATCTCGATAAACTCGGCTATGCAAGCCCCGTATCGCAGGTGATTGGGGGAGACATAGAGGGCCTCAAAACCAGCTTACGTCAGCTTTCATGATGTACATGTACATTACGCTCTTCTCTCACACTGAAAAGAGATATGAAAACGCAGATGAAAGCCTCGAACTTCTCTGCATCTCGCAAGTCTATGTTTGTCAATAGTGTCTGAGAGAAGCTTTATCTTCTGATATCAACAGACGCCACCCTTCAAAAACCAGATAGCCTGAAGTAGCAGTTTTTCACACCGTCTGGTCTGGAAACATGGAGGCCGAAGGTTCTTCAGAAGCCACGTTCCCCTGTGTGATTGGCAATAAGCACCCACAGATTCCCTGATCTCGAAAAGCACAAGGTAGTACTAGGTTTAGAAATAGTCTATATAACCTATAGTTAATTACGTAAGGTTATATAACTATTACCTTCCACTAGTTAATAAAAAACTTATAACTAATATTATATAAATAATAGATAATTTAGTAATATTTTACTTATATATGATATTTTTCTTTAGAAATCATAAGCTTAACATTACTAAAATACCGGCCTCTTCTATATAATAATATTCCTATGAAAATATATCACCTTATACCTTATAGGTATTGCCCTCTCCCTCCTGATGGATACTGCCCCCCTCAGTTGGTATAGCTAAGTCATCTCCAAATAAAGTGCAAATTTCCTCAAGTGTTAAACCCTTCGTCTCAGGTAGAATAAGGAAATACACAGCCCCCGCTATAACATTGAAAGCAATGAAAACAGCATAGAAGCGCCAGGTGATGGCATCCATTGCGTATGGCGTGAGTTGTGACATAACAATGGAGGCTGCTCCATTGCAGAAAGTCGCCAAACCCATACCCTTGGATCGGATGGTGATAGGTAGGAGCTCGGATGACACTAGCCATACAGTGGAGTTGAAGAAGATAGCGTAGGAGAAGGAATAGAGAAACAAGAACGCGACAAAGGTTCGGGACGCTGCTTTGTTCGTTCCATCGCCGAACTCTGCACTTAAAGCCATGCATATAGAGAGACAGGCTGTAAGTACAGCACAGCCAATCCAAAGAGTCGTCGTGCGGCGCCATTTATCTGTGAAAAGGTGTAAGTATAAAATTGCCGCTAAGGGAGCGCGTCAGAAATCAAACTAACCAGCAATAAGTGTCAGGCTGATGAGCTGCCCTACAACACCAACACAGCCATATATGCCTGTTATAAGGAGAGCTGTGTCCCCTGTCAGATCTATAGCAGCATAAAAGATACTCTGAAAACTCTGAATGACGTTAACGCCGGCGAGTTGACACATGGCCAAGATGAAGCAGCTGAGGAATACACGATAACGGTATTGCTTGCTGAAAAGAGTCAGCAGGCTAGAGGAGAAACCATCGTGGCTCATAACCCTCTCCATTCGAATTTGCTCCGAGATTTGTACCATTTCCTGATCGACAAAATCAGGACCTAAGGAATTACTACCATGTAGCCTTTCCAAAACGGCCCGGGCCTCTTGTAGCCTCCCCTTGCTTGCAAGCCATCGGGGGCTATAGGGAATAAAGAAAGAGGCAAAGAGGAGGATCACTGGACAAGGAAATTGTGTAGTGATAGGAATCCGCCATGCTAGGTCCCCAGAGAGGTTTCGAGCCCCGTAGCCGACCCAATTGGCCACAAAAAAGCCAATCGCAATACCCATGCCCTGGAAACCGACGAACATGCCCCTGGATGCGGGTCTGGCGATCTCTCCAATATAAATAGGAACGACGGGCAGGATCATACCCGAGGAGAGACCGGTGATGAAACGACCAACAATGAACATGCCGACCTTGACAGATGCGGCCTGGATAACGATACCCAGTATAGCCACAACACATGCCGCCATGATTGCTCGCTTCCTGGATAGAGCATCTGCCGCCCATCCACCAACGAGGGTGCCGATGCACTGTCCAGCGCTATACATTGATACGACAGCGCCGAGAACGCCTGAATTCGGTGCAAAATAGGTCATGAAGGATTCCTGCGCCAGTGTCGTAGCGATGATTCCTATAATCAATATCAGATGTCAGTGATAGTTCGTCATACGAAGACTTCCAGCGTTTCTGCGCTGCCGCTCTGTCTCGCTGGACAACGTACCTGTATCAATGCCAAACATAGCCCCGCCAAATGAGGCGACGATTGGTGGCACATACTGTGCAAGGGAACCCATGGCTTCGGACTTGAGACTTTACTGTTGTTGTAGCTGCTTTTGATGGTGATGTTTTGTCAAGATATGTCTTTCTCTTTTTGCAAAAAGGATGTGAGAGGCAATGACAAGGGTCGACGAGCGATACTTATAGACGCAGAGACTGGACTGATGGAGGTCGACGAGGATATTATAAGTTTCGAGAACTTGGGCGATCCAGATTTGGGAGAGGCTGCCAAGCAAGTGAGATGCAATGATGCGGGCCTTCGCTATCCGATACCCCAGGTTTCGTGGAGGGTGGTCCATCAATGATAAGCATCGGACTAAGACTGACCGAGACCCGGTTAGTATCGTGCCGCATTGCCCGCTAGATACATACTAGTAACCTACTCCGCACAACGACATAAACCTTATCTCGGTGCAGCGATAACGGAAGACTCGAAAGTGTGACGGAAACGATCAAGTAGCAGAACTCTCTATGGTAGAATTGACATAATGAGCAACTTATGCATGAGCACCCGTGCTTCTCGACCTCGGCACTAGTAAGCTCTAACCATCTATATCGTTGCTTAATCTGGGGAAATGCCCATATGACAAGGAGTTGATTTCTGAGTGCGTAACAGCTTTCTTCAACAATACGATTGGAGTGGGGATATGCCTAGGTTGTCTGGATTAACAGCAGACTCAATCTCTGGTTGCGCATACGACTCTCTGTTTTACAGCATTAGTTATCCACAGTACTAAATCTCGCCCATTTAGTTTAACTTTAGTCTCACATTGAGGTGGTTAGTTGCCCCGCTCATGACCGCTCATGACCGCTCTTCTCCGCTCGTCACCGCTCACTACCGCTCACCACCACTAATTACCGCTCTTCTCCGCTCACCACCACTCAACTCTGCTCGTTTATGGTGCTTCACCCTTGAGACGATAAGCTATGCTAGACGTTATTCTACTACTTGTTGCCGCTTAACGCCGCACAACTCCGCACATTTCCATATACTTCCGCACTCATTATTATTGTGGCCTTGAGTCTTATCTTCCGGAGACTACCGTGAAATCACGGGGGCCAAAAGTAGGATTTTGGCAACTATTTATGGGACTCGGAAAATTGCTCCTCAATTTAGGGTAACTATATGAAGAACCTTCATTCGGAGAATCAGTCCCTGACAGCTGTTTCTTATCTACAACGAGGATTGATCCAAAACCCCATAGTGGCTGTTTGACAAAGAGCTCTTGGTCTTTTACAATATGCGTGTGCCAAAAGTTACGCGGGTGTCTTTCGACCAATATCATCCGCTATATACACTTGGCGTCCACTCTCCTACGCCATGTATATCATGGCAATTCGAAGATGCCCCCGCAGGATTTCAGCAGCGAGCATTTCAAGCAGAACTCTTGCTCCACCAGCAGGGATTTACAGATATTAAGAGACAATGCGTCGAGCAATACTCATCAGAAACTTCTCTCGTGGCCTGGCCCTTTTCGACGCCACTCTCGTCACGGCAACAAGTCCGGGTTCGGATACGTGCCCTGTCGGAAAATGATGAGCAGTGGACGGAATGGAGCGAATCATCCGCTTTAGAAATTGGACTTCTCAACCGACTAGACTGGCAGGCGGACTGGATAACTGCTCCATGGTCGCTGGAGAATGAGAAAGGGCCCCAGCCAGAGGACCTTTTCTGCCGCGAGTTCAATCTGGCGGACAAAGTTGTCTCGGCACGGCTCTACATTTCATCACTCGGTGTTTATGAGGCCGAGCTTAACGGAGAACGCGTCGATGACTACTTCATGTCCCCAGGCTGGACGTCATACGGACACCGGTTACAGTACCAAACGTATGATGTTACAGCCAGGGTGCAACAAGGAAGGAACTGCATTGGAGTACGCGTCGCTGAAGGCTGGTACGCTGGTCGCGTGGGCTTTGCCACTAGCAGACGCTGCAGGTGGGGTAATCGACCTGCGACCTTTGTACAGCTTGAAATGATTTATCAAGACGGCTCGATATTGAGAGTTGTTTCAGACAAGACATGGGCCGTGAGCCAAGGTCCAATCAAAAGAGCTGAATTGTACGACGGAGAGTACTACGATGCTACTGCTGAGATCCCAAATTGGTCACGTCCATGTCGGCAGAGTATGGGGGCGGCATGGAAAAACGTAGATGTCTTATCACCGCTTCCTGGCTCAGTAGAGCTTACCGCTGGCTACGGGACACCGGTACGCTTTACAGAGGTAGTCAAACCTGTGTGTCGCCTTACTACGCCTTCGGGTAAGGTGGTGCTTGATTTCGGCCAGAATCTTACAGGGGTTGTCCACATCAAGAAGCTCAAAGCTCCACGCGGACATCGTGTCATACTATCCCATGCTGAGGTTCTCGAGCATGATGAACTTTGCTTGCGGACCTTGATGGACTGCAAAGCTGAGGACATCTATATATGCCGCGGTGCGGAAGAAGGTGAATCTTATCAACCCCGATTTACCTTTCACGGGTTCCGCTATGTTCAGATTGATGGCTGGCCCGAGAGTTCTCTGAAAGGAGATATCCTGGATTCTGTTGAGGCCCTTGTCTGCCACTCGGGGATGGAAGAAGCAGGTTCGTTCGCTTCTTCAGAAGGCGCAGTTTGTAAGTTGTTTGAGAACATTACCTGGGGCATGAAGAGTAATTTCTTGTCTATCCCTATGGACAGTCCTCAACGGGATGGACGCCTGGGATGGACCGGTGACTTAACTCTTTTTCTTCCAACTGCGACATATCTATACCGATCCACTCCGATTATTCAGAATTGGTTGGTAGATGTCGCTTTAGAACAAGCTGATGGTCATGGCGTGCCACCACTGGTTATCCCAAACGCTCTCGAGCTTCATCCAGCCTACGGTAGAAGGTGGCCTGCAGCCGTCTGGGCTGATGTGACTGTCCTCGGACCTTGGGCGTTGTGGCAGGAGACTGGAGATCTGAACATTCTTCGTTCCCAGTATCAATCCATGAAAACATGGATTGATGCTATCCCACGTGATCCATCAGGAGAAACAGTGCTCTGGGATCCGAGCATCTTGCAACTTGGTGTATGTTCTCTGAAGGGATACCTTATGCAGTCAATGAAAACGCTAATTTTCCGCTATAGGACTGGTTAGACCCAAACGCACCGCCAGAAGAGCCTGAAAAGGCCCTTACAGACCCTATGGTCGTTGCGAATGCTTTTCTCTTCAAGACTGTATCAGTCTTTGTGCAAACCGCTACTCTACTGGGGGAAGAGAAAGATGCTGCCGCCTACCAGCTTCAAGTTAGGCTTATACTAACGGCTTTCTTGGCTGAGTATACTACTGCGACGGGGCGTTTGGTCAGCGATACTCAAACTGCTTACGCTCTAGCGATTTGCTTTGATATTCTCTCCGGACAGATGCTTACCCATGCTGGCAACCGTCTTTCTGAAATAGTCAAGCAGAATGACTTTAAGATCGGAACTGGATTTGTCGGCACACCCTTTATATGCGAGGCTCTGGTAAAGACAGGGCACAGTGATATTGCTTATTCGATGCTCCTAAATCGTACCTGTCCATCTTGGCTATATGCTGTAGAAATGGGTGCTACGACAGTTTGGGAACGATGGGATAGTATGCTTCCTGATGGTTCAGTCAATCCAGGAAACATGACTTCCTTCAATCACTACAGCTTTGGTGCAGTTGGTCATTTCATAGTCACCCGCATAGCGGGACTGGAGCGCCTCGAGCCTGGATGGAGGCGATCCAGAGTAAAGCCTGTTTTTGGTGGCACTTTCACATGGGCCAAGGCTGCTCACGAGACTCCATTTGGCAAGATATCATGCACTTGGGTTCTCACTCCGACCAAAGAGGAAGATCATCATCATGTGCACTTAGAAGTTGTTGTTCCACCCACTACGACAATGCAGGTCGTTGTTCCAAGAGGAAAGTGGGAAGAAGTGGTTGAAGTCAAGTCAGGATCGTGGCAATTCGATGGTGAATGGATCAAGGAGAACGAGTGGCCGGTTCCACGACCTGTGAAACTCAAGCTGTGATGTCGCAGTCAATTTCCAACAAGCTAAGGCCCATGGTTAAATCACGTGACATGACCGGATGGGTGACCAAAAGTGATCCAAGGAATAACGGATAGGATCATGTGCATAGAGATGTATAGTCTTTTATCTTCAAAGATAGGTATTTGATTTCTAAGGGTGATTTCAAACATTTCGCCCCGTTAAATGGGGACAATACATCCTGACAACCCGGTGTGAACGATGCTGCAAGGCTATCACCCTCTTCATAAAACAAACAGCATTACCTAAGCCGATATAATGTTAAAAGCTTACAATAAATCATTACATGAGATCGGTCCTTACACTGAATGATAACTGAATCTTATCCTGACTTGTACGGAAACAACGGCCCACTCAAGTGGTTGACTTTGCCCCGCTCTTAGGAATTGCACTAAAACGATGAGAAATTCCCTCTCAAGTGAGGTGCATTGACGTCAAGATATCACTTAAGTACTGTCCTGATACCGATCCTTCTTTTAAGACTGCACAGCTAGCGCCCCGGAAGGCACGGGTTTCTAATTCTCTCTTCATTGGGTTTGATCTCTCGTTGCAATCATGCCTCAAGACACCAGCAGAGCGAAACGCCGCGTTCTAGCATGCGACGAGTGCCACCGGTACAAACGGCGGTGTGTTTTCAAGTCAGGCAATGAAGCTTGTGACAGATGCAATCGCCTACGGTAGGAGAAGCGGAATTTTCAAGTCTCTATATCACTGGCTTCTACTTGTTGTACTAGCTAACGCAACCGCTCCCTGAGATAGCATTAATTGTTCGCTGGGCACTATACAAGCCCCTTCTCCCGCCGCTACGTCTTCATCACAAGGGGACAACAGGCTGGAGCTTATAGAGAAACGGTACAGTTCAAGATAAACAGCCCACTTTTATCTTCAGAAACTGACGGTCCAGTCTCGCCGAACAGTCCGCGGCCCTGACGGATCTGCAGGCTCAAATGACCACCATCATGGGTTCAATACAACACAGCCAGCTTCCAAAAGCTGGGCCATCCGTCGACCCACAGTTGCCGCAACAAATTTCGCTTGAGCAGGACTTATTAGGCAATGTGGTTGATATCGTGCATCAAAGCTCGAAAGATGCTCCTTTGCAAATCCTTCGACGATGGGCTCTGGAGTCGACGAGTAGGGAAGCAGCACCAATACCAAGCTTGACTGCCCTAGGAATCCTAAACGAAGATCAAGCCGCCTATTTGCAATCCTTGTATGTGGACTCTGTTCGACGACGACAACCCATGTAATAAGACTAAAAGAAGGACTGTCTTAGATTCACCTCGCGTATCAAACCGTGGTTCCAGCTGGAAGGACTTCATAATGCCAATGGCCCTGCTCAGTCGCCATTCCTTCTTGCTGTTGCAGCCTTACAGGCGATAAGACTAGAGCCGACCTTTTGTAATTCGGTCTTACACATTCAGCTGTATCAGTATGTGCGTCTTCATATGCAACGGGCGTTTCTATCGACTCCCCTCCCCCTAGATACAATTTCAGCATTTGCATTAATGGCCCATTTTAACACGGGTCCAGAGGTAAAGTGGCACGTGCGTCTTTTTATCTTGCGGTATTGATACGTGATTTAGTCAATGAGCGAATACACAGATAGCTGGGTTTTGACTGGATTCATTGCGCAACAAATAGTTCTCGCGACTGATCTTGCGATGATCTTGCATAAGATACAGCTCGGGGTCGCAACCCTTATGGACAAGGCAATTCTACGTCTCTGGAATAACATCGGCGTTTGCCATCTACAGTGGGCCAATCCCTCTCATTACTCTTCGCATTACCTTCCCAAAAAGCGTTTGGGAGTACTACCCACAATTGCGGCGACTAACGAGCATATATAGGTTTTCGGTAGCCTCTGGAAAGCATTCAATGATTTCGGATGAATACTTGAAACAGGGTCGCGCCATCCTCAACACATTTGATGCTTCTATGCTAGACTCATGTGATATTGCGGCGAACATACTCTTGATGGAAACTGAGGTGCTTTTAGCCCGCGAGGTACTCCCGCATTATGAACGGATTCAGAATACGCTATCTACGTGGCGTTTTAACTGGAAACATATTTTCGGTCCGTCCAACACACGAGAGCTTTGAGGCTCGCGATACTAACAAGCGAGGCCTAGATATGAATTTTGACCGTTATTGCGGTCTTGCATTCACCTATCACTTTTGTCATCTATGTCTGGCACATCAGGCAATTCGGGAGCATGAATCCTCCCGGAACGAAACAGCGGCACCAAAAGACCGTGAGGCCATTCTGGAGTTATGGCAAGGGAGGATGCAAGAGCACGCGCGACACACTCTCGAGACTCTGAGGAGGCTACCAGTCGACATCGTGCAAGAGCTGCCTGAGTTTTACTTTATCAGCATCCTTTTTGCCATGGTAGTTATGGCACGCATAATTCCGCCGCTGCAGGAACTGGAGGAGGACGCGGTGATACTGACAGATTGTCTGCGGCATGTGCAGATCGCAGCACCAAAGAATCTGACATTACTGAACCGAAGCATAGACCAGCTGCGGGAAGTAGGCGATCCTAATTTTTCTATGCTTTCCCTTGCTGATCTATACAATCAGCTATTGGAGTAAAGCTTTCAAATAAAATATAACTATATAATATGAAGGGAATGTAACAGCTACTCGGGGTTTGCTTGTGACACATTCTGGTATTGATTTGATATGTATATTGGGGACTTACGCCTCGGAAAAACTCAAAAAATAGCTTGTGACACATCTGGTGATAAAAATGCCCGCAATGCATAGTTAATAAAACAACACTTTTGACTAGTTAAATGAAATTGTTTCTTACACAAACTGAGGGTGTTATCATTTCGGTGGCGGCTGATTGTTTCTGCCATGAGCTTGACGACGGATAAAGTTGCGAAGTGAGGGGTAAACTGAATTCTCGAACGTGGAAAGCCTCATTTTCAACCTCCGTAAACTCGGCTGTGCAAACTCCATATCGCAGGTGATTGGTCGAGATATGGAAGGCCTCAGAATTATTACACGTCAGCCTGCATGACATCCAATTGCGATTCTTGGTACTAACACTATGTGATAGGAATCTCAAACCTATACCTTACATCCTTCCTCCCCACTGAAAATACAATAGGAAGCTTATTGAGCGTCAACTTCGTCCATGCTTCAACCTCCCTTACAAGAATCTGATACGAGAAAATGGAAGCTGGAAGGTCTTCTAGAATCGGGCGCTCGCAGACCACGTTCCTCTGTGTCATTGGAGCTAAATATCCACAGTTCTGCAGCAAGACCTTCCCTACAATCGAAAAACACAAGCAAGTTCTCATGTCTGCTATCTAAGACGACATTTACTTACCGCGCGTCCTAGTGAACATATAAAAAGATGCCATACACCAGAGTTCTGGTGCGACGTTTGCTTACACAAATTCAATTGCTCTCTCCCTCCCGGACCTCTTAGACTTGCCAAACAAGAGCACAAAAGAATACAGTGCCCCGGGGAAAGTTCAGAAGAAAACAGAAAAATGTGGGCAGACAGTTTCGTCATGAGCCAAGAGCAATATGAACGTTTCAAGGGCAGACGCTGGAAGAAGACTGAAGTACCAAAGCTTGTTTCCAAAAAGGAGACCGTACCTGAGACGACGTGGAGACGAATTCGCGAAACGATTTTCCCAGGCAGCGAAGCGGGAGCACTGAGTGAGGAGCGTTTCCAGGCAGCGCAGCCACCAAATCTTGACAATAACATCTATCCAGTCGATCAAATAGTCAGCGAGAGGGAGAGGCGATCCCCGACAGTGGAGACATCACTACCCTTTATCAGTTATGCAGCTAAGTTTTGGGAAAGCCACGTCTCTCAATACAGTCATCTGCACAACGATATCGTCAGCGACCCCTCACAGCTTGCGCCCTTGCAGAGTGACTCCGGTTATCAATCGATGAAGCGAGATGCAAACGAGGGTCTGCCGCCGGGTGTACAAGAGGAAGGGCTCATCCAAGCCAGCATGAAAGAAGCCGAACAATGTATGAGAGACTCGCCCGTGGACTATGATACCATGACCGTATTTTCTGGCGCTTCAAGCATGCCAGCCGACGATCTTAACGACTGGAAAGCAGAGCTTATTCAGAAGCTTTACAATGATGTGCGTCTCGCAGACGCTACATTTGAGTCTATGGAAGGGCTAGACGACGCTGTTTCACCACTGGTTCGCTCCTTTGCTCTCCGCATGGGTTCAATTGGCTCCTCCAGAGCAGAAAGGGAAATTATGCTATTTGCTTACAGAAGCAGAGAGTCCGTCCACTGCTCCGCTCTATCAAGGTATTATACACCAACTGACTTTCGCCTAGCAAGATAACTGCAGCCTTCAACAACCTTTTTGAAGATCCGGACGATCAGGAGGACTCTCCCAAAGTTCCAGGGAAGAGTTTATCAATGTTGGAAGATACTATCTTGAAATGGATAGCCAATATCGAAAATGAGGATATCTCTTCAATTACTCAGCCTGATATACCGGAAATGGATCATGCCGAAGACCGACTATCCATGATTGACGAAAGGGCTTATCGAGAGCTTGTTTTTAATTCTGTTGCATACAGGTGGCTGTTGGCGGGCCTGATTCAGAAGTTGACACTCGAGGTGGTTAATGCTAATCTAAATGTGCGCAGTCAGATCCATCAAGGCGTCTATAACTGCTTCGAGCATTCGCGATATATCAGCAGGCAGAAGCCATCTGAGCGGTACCAGATGTCCTTTGTCGCAGACTGGAACCCCACCGAGTTCTTACATGAACAATTCGGAAGTCTATGCGACGTCGGGCGCCTTCTTGGCGAAACTCTCACTTTGACTGGAACTCCAACAGACGCACAAACACTGCCATGTTCTGAATATCTGAAACAGACCTGGCCTACGACTGGTCCCGCCTTTCTAGATCTCTTGAAAAGGGCTCTGGTATCTAATGAAAGCGTATCTGGTATGGATGCTAACAAAGGAAGTATATGGATGTAGCGTGACTGGCTGACATAAAGTAGGCGAGCTAGAAGATAAAACGACCATTGGATGCAAGTTCTCAAATTTAGGTCTCACAGTACAGGTCGAAGGAATCACGGACTCTATAGCAACCATCGGTGAACAGGTTGGATGGCTTGGTGCTGCCCTCCGCTCATCATCGTCAGAATCGGAATCTGCAACTTGTCAACCGATCTTCAGTATCTCCAAGTTAGGCACAAACACAGCGATGTGCTCGGTTGAATTCCAAATAACTTCTGTGAATCTTACGAAAGACACGCCGGGTCAATGCTGGCATGCGATCTTTCGTAACCCGGTCATCGTGGAAGGCTACCCAATTCTGCGACGTAAGCGGTACGGATCAGGATTGGAAATGCCCTTGAATGTCATGGCAGGGTTGAATTCCTCTCCTCGAATCCACAAGTACGAGGACAATTACTACCTCAAGAGCTACTCGACTGCCTTGGTTCCAACCGATAAAATGGACAATATGGTTCTCTGGCATCTTTACTACAGTGATGACGGGAGCCGTCTTCCGTATCCATATCCAAATGGCCTACATTGCGCAGATCTTAGCATGCAAGATCTTACGGCTGCACGCCACGTTGTGGGCTGGTGTTCCAAAGCCAAGTTCATGACGGGTAAGTTATTTATGAAGCGCCATCCTGTTCAATGTACTGATATCCATCAGGTGCGGCCGATATGAACTATGACATCAAAGCTTCCCAGCTCCAGAGACCAGGGAAGGAGTTTGTTCTAGAAAAGGTTTCGTTTTCTTTTGGTCAATTCGTCACAGGTGGTTGCCAATTCGCGATTGGTCGAAAAGACCAACATGTGCGAGCAACCAAAGGCACCTATATCGACAAGCTAAAGTGGCTCGACAAGAAATATGTTACGCTATGGGATGTCGATGACGAGAGGGGGTCGTTAGTTAACGGTAATGCGGCCCTATTGCATCTCTTGAGATCGTCGCTCCATCATTCAAGTACCGACAAATTCAGCTCGGACTTTCATTTTCAATCGCAAGACTTTCAAGAAGCCAAGACTCCCCACACTCTAGATTCGGCACTTGAGGTACTTCGCAACAGCAAGAATCAACAACTGGAGCTATACGACAAGGACATAGAGATACGACAAGGCTGCGCGACCAACTCTCGAACGACAGTCAAAGACCGTGTTGAGGAGTTGTACGAGATATTGGAGAAGCTCTTTGATCATACTGTAACTGCAGAGGCCTCTTCCAAAGGTCTCAATGCCAAGTCGCGATTCCAAGACCATCTGGAAGGTTGGGATTTTAGAGATATCGCCACAAGCAGGGATCCGTTTTTCACAAAGAGGGCGACATTAGGCCTTTCCATGCTGGGCTGGCCTGATCTTACAAGGGCCGTATCTGCTATCACTCTGTTCGGCAAAGGGTTCGGCGACCTCATTGAAGCGACTAAAACTCAAGGCGGCGGGCAATGCAAAGAATGGATGACTGTGCCCAAGAACAGGAACCTTCTCTGTGTGAGTAGCGGCCATCTCATGGACATTATAAATGACGAGGGAGGGAATTTGGACACAAACCCTGTCACCGTTGTTCCCGGTCTTTTGTGGAAAGTTCCATCTTCCATCGATGCATTCGACATGTCTTGCCAATGCGAGACCAAGGAACGATCATCGAGAAAACATCACGCGGTTCAGCATCTCATATCCCAAAAGCTATTAGCTGGCAACTCTCAAGCACGCGTCAATCTGGATGATCATTGCCATGGCGCAGTCATATTTGGGCCACTCATAGATTGGAAGCGGCCATGGGGGTCAACAAGAGGCTTGTCGCGATCCGGGAGCCAGTCGTCGAGCCTTTCAGCGCTGGGAGGGAGTACTACTTCACCGCAAACTGATAGTAACGATCTTGCTTCGTCATCCTCGTCGTTTCCAGCTTCCTAACACCAGACGCCTTCTTGGTGACTAGTAATATGGAGTGGAGTACTTATGGAGGCTAGAAAGGCCACCTTCCGTAAGTGGTATCCGGGTGGACTGGGTGGCAGGGTGGAGATCAAACATATGATCGGCACAGACTTACCCTGATCTGCCTAGAGTAACGGCGAACCCAAGTCGAGACACTGTCATCGTTAGCGTAGCCGCAAGTTGGAAGCCGTGAACGTGATAGGATAGAAGCGTCTAAATATCTCAGGCCTGGTACGAGCGATAATGACAAGAGTATGCATACGCTCCCGCTCTCGGCTTCCAATCCCGAACACCGTTATTGGTGGTTCCATGGGCCCCGGCATCTTTATTTCTAAGTTAAAGTCATCTCTTCTTGTTTTACTTAGATATCCTACGTTCGCTACTGAGGGGTTTATCAATCTTCAAGTTATATGCGTTGTTACCATATCTCTATCCTACCAATCACTCAATGAAGATCTGATTTGGATACTGAGGTTTAATACAGAGGCACGCTCAAGTGTCAACATCTTATCGCAGCCATTCTTAGCTTGGCTTCAACCGGAGATGATATGGGCATAAACAAGGTTTGGTTACCCCTGACCTCCGTACACCCAGGACAGGGCACGGGACGCTAGTAGCTTTGTGAAATATTCTTTGTAAAAGTGAAGAATAAGCACATCATCGTTATCTCCAATCTACCAAGAATTAGCAAGCCTTAATCGAAAGATCAGAAAATTGAGAAGTTAGAACAAAATTTTGAACGAATTAGTGATGTCCATCCTAATAGCTGATTGGAATGTTAGAGTAGGTACCCATAGAAGAAACTAGTCTATGCCATGACTCCCCCGGTCTCGGCTGCTCCACCTCCGCTTCCTTAAGTCTCATCTTCCGATGCCGATCTCGACTCCTATTACCCCATGGGGGGATAAGTAATGGGGTTTACGAGGCTTTGCAAAGGAAAGCAGAGCTAGGTGTGAATCATATCGGGAAGGTATAAAGACAAGCAATGCTGCAACTTACTTTTCTCGTCTCAGTTCTTTCCAGTAAATCCTTGTTCCTCTTTTCTATCTTGCTCAAGGCAGGTTAACAAATATGGCCGTTCTCAAGTCAAACTCCATCTCAGAGGGCCCTCCTCGTTATTCTCTCGAGAAATCTGGCAATGCCTCCCAGGCAGAGGGCACCGTCCCTAAAGCTGGCGAGATCCACCTTGTCACCACCGCCAGCGAACTACATCGGGAGATGTCGATTCGGACCATCTTCATGCTTGGTATCGGCGGTGGTGTCGGTACAGCGCTATTTGTTAGTATCGGCAGTGCTTTATACTCTGCGGGTCCTGGTAGCTTGCTTCTCGGGTTCATCGTCTACAGCATTGTCCTCGCCAACATCAACAACTCGATGGCTGAAATGACAACCTACATGCCTGTCACTGGCGGTTTCATTCGATTGGCTGGCCACTGGGTTGATAATGCCCTCGGTTTTGCTGCTGGTTGGAACTTTTACATTTACCTCGGTCTTATTGTTCCTTTTGAGATTACTGCTCTCAGTCTAGTTCTCTCTTACTGGAGTCCAGATATCCCTGCAGGAGCCATATGTGCAGGCTGCATTGTACTTTACTTGTAAGTCCCCTTGTCCCTACTCTAAGAATTCAAATTAAAATGTGCACAGTGTTATCAACATTTTCGCCGTTCGAGTCTATGGCGCAGCTGAGTTCTGGCTGTGCTTCGGTAAAGCTCTACTCCTAGTTATCCTCATGATGTTCACCCTTGTCACCATGTGCGGAGGGAACCCTCAACACGATGCTTACGGCTTCCGACACTGGAATCAACCAAGTCCGTTTCTTGAATACTTCAGTACCGGAAACACTGGAAGGTTTGAGGGATTCCTTGCCGCTCTGTGGACTGCGTCATTTACTTGCGTTGGACCTGAATACCTGAGCATCGCAGCCAGCGAAGTTAAGCATCCGCGTACCTACGTCAAGAAAGCTTCCAAGGCTCTCTTTGCCCGTATCTTGATCTTCTTCATTGGTGGCTGTCTGGCTATCACCATCATCGTCTCGCCGAAGGACAAAGTCCTTGAGCAGTTATACGGCCAGGGAAGTGGAGGTCATGGAAGTGCCGCTGCTTCGCCTTACATTATAGCTATGGGGAATCTCGGAGTTACCGGCCTGCCGCATTTGATCACGGCTCTCTTCGCCACCACTATCTTCGCCGCTGGCAATACTTCCCTCTACAGCGCCACTCGCTGTCTTTATAGCTTGTCTCTTGAGGGCCATGCGCCGAGGATATTGAGCAAGGTCACCAAGTCTGGCACTCCGATCTGGTCTCTAGTTGTCACCATGGCCTTCCCATTTCTTGCTTTTCTGCAACTTGGAAATGGGTCTTCGACTGTCTTAACCTGGCTCATCAACCTCGCCACTGGCGCCACCTTGATTTACTTTATCTCTGCCCTGATCACTTACCTCCGCTTTTATCGGGCGTGCCAGGTTCAAGGTTTTAACCGGGACAAGCTGCCCTACAAGGGTTGGTTCCAGCCGTACAGTGCGTGGTTTGCTCTCTTCTTTGAGATCATGATCGTTATATTCTATGGTTACCGATCCTTGGTTCCTTTCGATGTTAGCGGCTTCATTACTGCCTACTTCATGCCTCTGTTTGTTCCCGGTCTATTTGTCTGCTGGAAGGTCGTCAAGAAGACAACATTTGTCAAAGCAGAGGATCTGGATCTGGTGTGGGAGGCCCCTCTGATCGACGCCTACGAAGCATCGCTGGAGGAGGCTCCTGTTGGCTTCTGGCGCGATGTTTTGCAAATGCTGCGGCCTACCAAGAGAAACAAAACGGCCGAAGTCTAAGACTTATTGCAGCTTTCCAAGACTGCCCTGTGGCGTCAAACTTTCACATGTATGATAGATCTGCATCGAGTGATTGATGAATAATAGAGAGTGACAATGAGACAATAGAGTAGAGCTTATATAATAAGGAAGTGCCCCTTGACACGTTTTAGAATATTTATGCGAAATAACGCTGACGTGTTCATAGGTATCATACCATCGGAAGGGAAACCGAAGATCTCGGGTTCATGGAACAGTTGCAGACCGTTCGGAACTCGAAGCCGAGACTAAAGGCTAGCGCGCACACGGGTTACCGATGCTTACAACTAAAAGTGGCCTTTCTGTTATTCTTCGCACTTGGCAGCCATTCAGAGATTGAACTTGTAGATAGGCTAGATATATGATAAATGCGCGGCAATTTCGAGAGGTCTTCCAGAATGAAGCCGCCCATTGTCTGCTCGTCAACCCTTTACTCAAGGATTCCTGCTACCCAGTCACCCGTGCATGTCGTATGGATGGAACATTCCATGTTTTAATTTACATATAGAGTGTCAGTCATTTTACCAAGCATAAGCCAGGTTATGCGTTCATAAAAGCCCCCATGCTGAGTAATAAGCTGAGTTTAAAGACAAGTTCGGAGAAAATTTCCAGGGCTCTTTGCAGGTTTCTTATTAGCTCCAGGTGTATGAGGATCGTCCCACTCCAAATCGTGGTTCCAAGGTTACGTCCGCTGCCTCGGCACCAAGTATCATTCAATATACCTTCGCGAAGCGCGGTTCAACTGCTATAGCTACCAGAACTCACGTGTCCAAACAGCGCTGGAGGTTTCATCCGCCGCGGCAGACTTCTTCACCTGGTAGTCTTGGTACACTTGAAGCACCGCACAGTCTGCCGCGGGAAATAATGTCATTTCGTTACCGCGAAGACCATGTTTTCACCCATGAGGATTCAACCCTGACGGCTGTATATGAGCTCGATTAGAAAGGCCGAGCTCCTGTTCAAAGATAAAAGCCGCATCTAAGAAGGGCTGGCCGAGAATCAACGATTGCGGGTAGGAACAAGTGTTGACTAGTGAGCCGAGGCGAATTCCCCAAGTAGTAGGATAACTTTTACCTTAGCAAAGCCTATGGGGCTTACTTAGATTAGCAAGTGAATACTCTGAGAATAGGATTATCGGTAACTCTGGCATGCCATGCAAAGGACAATATCTTCGCAAAGATACCTAGCCTCGCTGCTATCAACCAGTACCATCTTGTCATGACGTGTTCCACGATATCGAGCTATCACGAGTTTATCCGACCGATCTTCTCTCCTAACTGGAGTGTTTAAATACACCGAGGGAGATCAAAATTCCGAGTCATAGTTTGGACAAATTTCCCGAGGTAGCTTTTGTGCTTTAAAGCCACGTCGAAGATTACCGCGGGGTTTTAGCTTGCCGAAGGAGAATGGGAATGAACGACAGCTCCTTATATAATGCAACCCTGAACCATCACCTCGTCTGGTCTTTCTATCGCCAAGAAAAAGCTTTAGACTCTGCTTCCCAACTTCGCTAGCACTCCATCTATCCGTCATACACCATGTCTGACCATAACCTCATTCACATCGACTACAAAAACAACTTCGCCATCATCACACTAAACAACCCGAAAAAGTTGAATTCTCTGACACAGAGCTCACTCTCTCACCTTGCCGATCTTCTCGGGGAAGCAGACGCAAACAAAGATGTCTACGTCACTCTTTTGATTGGAGAGGGGCCCTTCTTCTCCGCGTAAGTCAACCTCCACCCCCTCGAGTGAGATCAAGCAGCTTAACACGCTTGCACAAGTGGTGCCGATTTGAAAGACAGTCCTCCATCCGTGGATGAAATGTTGTTACGACCCTATTGGCTTCCTAAGCTCGTCAACAACAACTTGGATGTTGCGAGGGCCTTTTATAGCCACTCTAAAATCCTTGTGACTGCACTGAACGGACCCGTCCTTGGACTCTCGGCCGCCCTTATTTCCCACTCAGACTTCATCTACGCAGTTCCAGATGCCTATTTAATGACACCATTTAGCTCACTGGGTATAGTTGCTGAAGGCGGCGCCAGCGTTGCGTTTGCGCATAGGATGGGACCCGGCAAGGCGAACGAAGCTTTGATCCTCGGCCGAAAGATCCCAGTCAGCGAGCTTGTTCAGGTTGGCTTTATCAACCATGTCTTCGAGGACAAGAACAACTTCAGAGTTCAAGTGTTGGAGTACATGCGCCAGACCTTTAGCTCTCATCTGGTAGGCTCGAGTTTGCTGGGAACAAAGGCACTGATGCGACGTCGGATCGTGCGTGAGCAGGACGAGATGGCGCCACTTGAGACGTTCCATGGCCTTGAGCGTTTCTGTGAAGGAACTCCGCAGGAGGAGATAGGCAAGGTTATCTCTGGTGCCAAGAAGCACCGACTTTGAGGAAGCCTGCTTCTGGAATCGGGGAAAGAAGGTCTTGCTCCACATCTGTGGAATGACTGGTCTCTCGACCCCTGCTCGAGGCGCTGCTGTACACACCTAGCTCCGATCGTCTAGTCAAATAAATCGTGCTACCTCGGCGTCGGGGCATTTCAAACTATGCCGAGGTAAAAATTACTATATTTGGTCTTCTTCACGTCGTGTCCCCGTCTTTACCTACTTTCACCGTGTACACCCGTAGTCAAAATGCCGCCTTCTTCATTGTCCACTGAGGACCTCTCTAGATCCCGTAGACGCGCAGCCGCGGCTTGCCATGCATGTCACGCTCGCAAAGTTCGCTGCAGCATTTCACAGACGGGGATCCCTTGCACCAACTGTTCGTTAGACAACGTTGACTGCCAAGCACGACCGAGGCAACCTCAAAGGTAAGTCTCGGGTTTTTTTCCACTAGGCCTCACAGTTCACTGATGGATGCTCTTTACCGACCTCGGAGGGCTGCTAGACCACGAAGAAGTCAGGGTTTACCGCGGACACCGAATGACGCTGGGTCCGTCGCCCAGGATGGGGCTAGTCTTGGCGAGCATATCTACCGTCCATTTGTTGGTCACTTCGACCACCATTCCCAAGCTCAGGAAGCTAACACGGCGAACCCACAAGCCCAAGCAGCTTGCTCACCAGTTTATGGTCGGTACCATTAATTAAGATGCCAACGGCTTGCAAGATTCTAACTATTTTCTAAGGTGACATCCAAGGCGTTGCTCTTGTTGCCGAGCTTTGCGAACCAGAGCGTTCAGGCAAAAGTGGTCACTTTGTCGTCACCGCCCTAAACTCGCCTAGTATTGACTCCGAGACGGTTGATTATTTGAAGAAGCGAGGATGCTTCGACTTACCAGCTTTCGATATCCAACAAACACTTGTCCAAGCCTACTTCCATTACGTTCACCCTTTCTTTCCAGTTGTGCATACCTCTTCATTTCTCAAAGCCTTTGAAAGTCCAGAACAGAATGGCGTCTCCCTCCATCTTCTCTGGAGCATCTTCCTCTCAGCCTCCAACGTCAGTAAAGAAACGCTTCCCTTGAGATGCATAAACACGAAGTTCACTAATTTTCCATCAAACAGTTTGCCGACATGACGACCGTGCAAGCGGCTGGTTACGGGTCACGAAAGGACATGAAAAGGGCAATGTTCTCGCGTTCCAAGGTACGAATCGCCTTTATCCAACTCATGGTCAACTCTAACCGTTACTTGGAGGCTTTATACGATGCAGATCACGAACGGTCCAAGGTTGCACTTATACAAGCGGTACTGCTAATGGGCTTCTGGTACGCAGATACAGAAGACAGACTGGGACCATGGCACTGGAACGGCATCGCTATCAGCCTTTGCCAAACTGTCGGATTACATCGTCAGCCTGATACCAGCGTGAATAACCGTCCGTATAGCTCATCTATCGATCGGAATCTATGGAAACATCTGTGGTGGTCATGCTTCTTCCGAGAAACGTGGTTATCAGTTGGCATGGGGAGACCAATGCGCATCAACCTTGCGCATTCTGATACGCCAAAACCCGATATCAATGCTTCCAAGAGCTTATATTCTGGGCTGACAGAGTCTCAACGCCGACGGTATATCCCAGAAGATCCAAACGATTTATTCTTATTGTGGGATGAGTTGCTCTCTGTTACTAGCATTCTGTCCAGGGTCCTTGCTGTCCAGCACCTTGCCAAACGGACGCTTCCTACCCCCCTTGAAGTTGATGATCTGGAACGCGTGATCAGAGGACATTGCAAACACCTGCATCATCTGAAGGCTAGAGCCACTCATCCTGTTCTTACCCTTCACATGCATCATTTTGAATTATTTTTCGAGTAGGAATCCCAACCCCTGACAAATGGTCTTCTGACGATTGAGACTAGGTCGACACTTCTAACCCTGTTTCGCCCATTTCTTTTGCAAAGTCTTAGTGATCAACTTGTGGACTTACATGACGAAAGATCACAAGATTGGCTGTCGAGTATAAAGAGAAAAGCAACCACTGCAGCCATGAATACAAATAATGTTTTAGGAGAAATGATCACAGGAGACACGATCAGGCTTTCTCAATCATTGATGTAAGAACAATTTGAAAACACACAGCAACTCTTTTAATGTACTTTGCTCATATTCGGTAGTTGCATTGCTCTCATACCAACATTACAGGTCCATCTTCTGCATTCTGTATCGCCGCAAGGGTTGGTTCGACGCTTAGGCTGCCATCAGCTTGACCTCTGTATGATGGTAATAAATGAGATCAAGATGACGTATTTCGGCGCGGAAATATTGTATCGGCTATTCTCAAGAGCTCGAGAGATGATAAACTCCAGGTCCCATACATCAGAGCCCATCACGCCCTCGAGCAGAGATGCAATTCATGTGGCAATATCGGATGACCAAGATGAACACGTTGAAGAAACTCCTGGGTCAGTTCTGCCAGTAGCATGGAGTTTTAACACCGTTGACAGCTATGGACGTGGAACAGACGCAAGGTATGTTCTTCCTCGAATGTGGCAGTTTGACGCTATTGGTACTCTGTTACATGAAACTAATCAACATCTAGCGACGGACATGAAAATGCGGACGTCAATGCCATCCTTAGCCAGTGCATGTTTCCCGATTTCGCAACCATTCAGGCAATGGGTCTAGCAGGTACACCACACTTATGAAATTAAAACACTAGATAGTAATAGGTGTATAAGGTATAGAATCAATGTATTCAAAAAGACAGAGCGCTGATAATCTGGTGAATATTTATATTTTGCTGCGCCTAGAGAATCTTATGATCTGATAACAAGACAACCTTTCGTTCCTCGGAAACACCATCCTTCAAATTCTGCCTGATCTTATCCATCTTCTCTTTGTTCTTCTCCAGAAGCTCCAGGCTCTCTTTCTTGATGTCTTCAGGCGTTGGCGGTGGAATGACGCCCTCTGGAGGATTATACCATTGCTCTTTGGATACTTTAGTCCCATCAACGCCACGGAGGGACTTTTCTGCTTCTTCGTCGTAAGGTAGTCGATCAAGAAATCCCTTGATCAAAGCAGGTCGTAAAGGCTCGGCGTAAATGATATTGTTATCGGCATCGACTTGGCGAATGACCCCGTCACTGCCGAGATGCGCGTAGGCCATCAAGTAAGGGTCGCATTCCATACGGCGAAGGATGTCGCTGACTTCCTTTTGCTCTGGTGAGAGATCTTTGTATTCGATGCCTTCGTTTGAGCAGCAATTTTGCGGCTCCTCGTGCTCTTTCTTTTCAGGTTTTGTTTGTGACATTGTTCAAGCGTAGATTCAAGTTGATTGATTTAAAAGATGAGGAAGTTCACGGAACAAGAATGGGTAGAGGCACTAGCTCTTATCAATCAGTCGATGATCACATGTCGCGTTAGTGAATGAGATCCTTGTTGATGGTGGACCAACAAATGACTCACTGTCAGCTCACGCCTAGATTAGGTAACAGAAACAGACTCCAAACTCTCCAGTTGCTGCCGTCCAAGCCCTGAATTGGGGAAATCCTACAAGTCTATACACTTCAAATATTTATTACTAGCTATTAACGATTAAGTTCATCATAAACCGAGTTTCTCATCCCCAGTTAAACTGCTTCATCCTCTCCTCACTATAATCCTCAAACTTCTCCCCATCAAACCTATAAATCGTCGCATCCTTCGCCATCATAGTCTGCGCCATACAATCAACCTTCGAAACCTTCCCCTCAGCATACCACTTCTTCAACAGCCTCAGCAGTCTATCATCAGCCTCCTTCATCTCAGGGGTATCTATCCAAGTCTTATCGCCAAAAAGACTGGCTTCATCGCCGGGGTAAGGAACGATATTTATCGCTGCCACTACTTCCTTTTTCTCGTCTCGTGCTACCATGAGACGAGTGTCCTGATCTAAAGTCTGGTTTCCATCGGGATGGATGACTGGGAACGAACCCTCGTCTGAGATCTTGCAGTTGGGAAAGTTGGAGGTTAGAAACCTTTGTGCCATCTTGTGGGAGACTATTATAAGTTGTGCTCGTAGTTCGTCTGGTGATCTGGTCTTGGCTTGTTCGGCCACATATTTCTTTACGGCTTGGAATTGACTCTCGGAACCCATGAGATCGTGCTTTGGAAGGAGTGAAAGCTTGAGGTTGAAGTCCCTTGCTAGACTCTCGTCTAGTGTGGGGCTTTGGGCAGTTAGGTCGCTTTGTATGGCCAGATCATGGGGACCAGGAAGGGCTCTGACTTGCGGAAACAGACTTGTCGGATCACCGACGAATTTGAAGACTGTTTCGTCTGTACCCATGTACACGCGAATGGTGCAACGTTCCAGTAGTCCCTTAGCATGTAGGCCAGTCGCATACTCCATTACAGCCTTTTCGCCAGCTCGCATAATTGAACTCTTGATGTAATCTCCAACCTTTGGCCAAACAACAGACTTGCTGATACCAATGATTAAGGCAATTCTGACGATACCACCAGGGTCTTTCGTCGGATCAGCCTTTCGTACCAGTGTAACTGACTCAGACTCTTCCTCCGGCTGACCTGGAAACGGTGGCGGCGTCGCAGTAAATGGGATATCCTCAACCCTCTCAACCATGTTCTCATAAACCCTCGTAACAAGTATTCTTGTCGGTTCATGATACATCTTTCCATTAGGAAGTTTGAAAGGCAACGGTCCTTCATCCCAGACCGTACTTCCCTCAAAGTTATTCGTGGCGGCTCGAACAGTCTGTCGAAACCAACACGGTGCAAAAAGACCTCGAAATGCATTCGGTGCTTTCTTCGTGTCTTTTCGCATACTTTCCAGCGTATCTATCAATAACTGTGGCCATGCCTCGTTGCAGGGGTTGATAGTTGGCGGTTTAGGTGAAGCGTCGAAACGGCACGTTATGAGATCGGCGCCGATAAAGATTTTGACCAGTGTATGCTTGAGGTTGACACCTTCGGCTCTCATGAGAGTGAGTCTTTCCAGCACAGTATGTTTTGCACCGGCTAGTTCGTCGCTGTCTAGTTCGCTTCCTGGAACTAGCCAAGGTTGTTGGTCGTCGGTGGGTTTTTGAGGGGTCTTTGCTACCACCAAAGCTATAGAATGAACGATGCCAGTGAACGACGCGTCCATGACCATAAAGGCTTTTGTGGGAACTTTGCATTTGTCGTTTTCTGAACACGCATCTGCGCCCATACAAATATGCAAATCCCCCATATCTTCAATTGTCCCATTGCCCGAGCATTCAGGATATATTGTTGCCAGATATGCGCGAGCACCAATGAACATGAGTTCTTGATATAGCGAAGGCAGTTCATTGCGTTGTCCAGACTCAATCAATTGCTGTTCCTTTGCGCAGATCCAATAGGACCATCCTAAATCTTTCTCCCATGTTACTTCAGGTATTGTGACATTTTCTGGGTTGACAGTCTGTTGTTTGGCTGGTCGAGGGGACCGTGGGTCGTCGCCGACTGGGGTTGACGAGCTGCAACCCATGATGACAATGTCGAATGAACAATTTGACAATGTGACAATAACTTGGTAAAGTTGAGTTGATGGGGACACTAGAGAGCATTTTATCTTTTTATTCAATGGTTCGAGATGAGAGCTCTGACCGTGTGACTCACATCACCGTTGGCCCTTACCTTCTTGAAATGGTAACGTAGCTTTTGCAACGTGCAACCAACAGTCAGCCCTAGCCGAGAAAATTCGTATCAAACGAGAGTGGCATTATGGACCCTGGATTAACTGGGCAATTCGTCCGTCCAACGAAAGGTCATCTGCTACGGCATTAAGTCACTCATCACTGAGAATAGGAAAACGGGTTCTCTTTGCAGTCTTTCAGATGAAAATGTCAAGTCGAACAACAGGTCCAGAAACATGGTACTGCGCAATCAACCGCTGAACAAGGCAGTAGAACGGATATACGTATCGTGGTGAGCAAGGTCACTAAAGTGAGCCACTGATAGCTTTGCATCTTATCTTATCTTATCGAGCGATAAGACTATCTCCAGATGGAGCGGTCGCGGAACAACCAAACAAACACGAATTGTACAACCATTTCCTAATCATCTTCACGCCATGAGAGCTCATTTAGATGACTACAAATTTCCCCCACAAATCTAAAAAATCATAACTCACGTTGCTGCTATTTCCACTCCTATCCATAATATTGACGGCCGTGATTTAAGCTAATCAATCTGCTGTCTTCCATCTACAGGGTAGCTAATTTTCAAATTTTTATGTTCTGTAAGCTAACGCGCCTTTTACGCGACGACGCGTCGAACCCAGAGCAAATACCCATGCAGAACCATGTCGCGTTGCGTGCTTGCAACTTAGTTTTCTATTGATACGTGTTACTCACCAGACTCCCGCAATCTCCAGTGATCTTCGACATTAAAGTATCCCATGAGCTCATCATGGTCAGGAAATATCGCCAAGGACGAGACGGAATTGATGCGGCCCCAACGGTAAGGCTAACCTTGTCTGGCCAAAGCTCTCGGCGATAGCCCGGTCTGTCGAAACTCAAAAAGCACGAGAGACCTTTTTGGGATGTGGTTGAGCCGTGCTGTCCCTGCAAACTGTATCACGAATGACACGAGGGTTTCTCCACCGACGTGGTCTAGGCCCAAAATTAACAACCAGCATAGGGATATCCCAGCCAAGTTGATCGTGGACCATCACCCCATGTGCGAAGATCGGTCAAGTGAAGGATAGATTGATAAGATTGTGCAGTAGAAATGCCATAAATACAATCGGGGAGATGCGTCAGATACATAATGTTTTTAAATAATGCAGTATCAATACGATGCACTGCCTGGCGCAAAGCGGCACAGTACAAAGGTGGACCCTCGTCAGGTCATGTCGTTAAAGTCCGTCGGCCAACATGTCTCAACCCTGCCTTCACTCCCGAAACGGGTGCCAAGCGTCACCACTCCAAGAACCAACAAAGCATTTTATAAGCGAGATGCAAATGTCAAAGTGACCAACAAAGATGCACATTCACGATTTTCCTTTCCAGAGATGTCATTATATAATAGATTAAGAAAAGGAGATAATAACAACTCTGGTCGCGACCTCTAACTAGAAGGCATAACACATATCCGTAATCGGAACCTCAACATGGTACAAGTTACCCTTAGCCCATCTCGTAGCGAACCCATCAAGATCAAACACAAAGTCCGACTTGAGCGACATGCCACATTCACCAGGAGGGGTGTGCACAGATCCTCCGACACCATCGTTAGAAGCATGTCCCTCCTGAACTACACTCAAACTGAACTTGTTCAAGATACCAGGTGTAGCTGTAAGACCACTGCTAAGATCAACAAGTCCTCCGAGTAGTTTGAAGGTAAGCTGAACAGTAACTGAAGCCCGTGCGTTCAAGCCAACTTCCACGCTCTCGCTGATGTTGGCGTAGGAAGTGTACTGTGGTTCCCAGCCTGTAGCGCTGTTCTTGCTCCCGTCGAGAGCGTCGAGATGGACGTTTCCTGCAGGGATGGAAATTCCTGCGCCGACGTGGGCGGATACTGCAGCTGAGGTATCGACATCTACGCCTACGGCGAAGCCAATTCCGGGACCGAGGGAGAGAATGCCTGGGACTTCGACGACGGTGAAGGAGAGGGTATCGGGGTCGTAGAGGATGGAGCGGGACCAAGCGGCTGCTACGTCAGCGGACAGAGCGACGTCGGCGTTGAAACGAGTGTCGAGATCGAAGTAGAGATGTTCCATCTATTCACGTTAGCAAGAGCTCAAATGGTGAGGATAGTATTGGCTTACCTTGAACTTCCAGAAGTTGTACTTGGCGCGGCCGGAGAAAGAGACAGTAGATGAGAACTCTGCTTGTTGAGCTCTGATGTTGACAAAGGGCTCTTCGGCGAACAAGATAGTGTCCCTTTCTAGGCCAGTACCGAAGTCCAGTGAGAGGCTTGGGTTCAGATCAACACGCTTTCGAAGCTTGGTGGCGGGAATGGAGTTGAAGGACATTTCACATGTTTCTACACGATGTTAGCTGTGCTTCAAGAGATTGGCGAGATATATACCAGCAATGTCTTCCAGCTTCTGTTCAGAAGCATGGCAAGTGATAGACTTCTGTCCCTTATCGGCCGTGACGCGATCGACGACGTAGAATGCTTGACCATTGGCAGCCTTGCAGTTGCCCATATTGCCAGTGATGAGAATGAAGGTGTCGAGCCATGACTTGACTGCATTGTTGAATGCGTCGGACTTGCTGAACTTAACCTCGATAGAGTCGGAGGAGCAGTCCACGGAAGTGATGGCATCAATGTAGTCCAGCACAACAGCTGGGTGGTTCATGACGAGATCCATGTCAATTGAGCCCTTGGGACCATTCTTGACGGTGGTGTTCTTAGGTGCGTTGAAGGCGGAGAAGGTTCCGTTGGAGGGCTTGTGAGATGGTTTCTCAGGCTTGCCTGTCTTTTCGACAGTCTCCTCATCGTCGTCGGTAAGATCGCCGTAGGACATGACAATCTTCTTCTTAGGAACTGCATTCTCAGGATTGCTGCAGTCAACCTTCTTGGGAGTCTTGGGAATGAAAGTAGCTGTAGTGTTGTGGGCAGTCGTAGAAGAGGCGTGGATGGTAGTCTGAGAAGACTTGGAACGAGCGGAGGTAGGCTTTGCCTTGGCAGATTCAGTCTTTTGAGCAGCAGCGGCAATCTCAGTAGCAACAGTCTTGACCGTGGTAGACGCCGTCTGAGGAGGCATCTCCACGACAATATACTTGACAGTGCAACCACATGATTCATCAATAGAAGTACGAATCTCAGGTGCAGCAGAGACAGTAAGGCAAAGCAGCCAGAGGCTGAAAAGAATGGACGAGAACGAGGTCCTCATGATGAAAATAACTGGATGAATGAATGACTGGATGATTAGGAGTGAAGAGTACAACTTCTCGACAGCGACATCTTGAAGATATACGGCTTCAAAGTTAGTGGATACGAAATAGAGTTCATCAAAACGGTGACTTGGCTACCAATCAATCCATAATGTCAGGTATAGCATAATTCTCAAGTCTATAATGAGGACGCCCTATAGGGGGCCGTCACTGGAGATGTCATAAATCTTGGGAATGCAGCTCTAGTGACAGAATTACTCAGCCAGTTGCTCACCTGTTATGGCAATGTAACTGGCTGACTAAATGTGTCTTCTGCCAAGTCATTCTACACCCCTCAGCCACTCAGGACCCTTAAACCTGTCAAGACGGGCCACGGCAAAACCGACCATCCAATAGGGAAAAGCGTGGAACGGTGGTAAAGTGGTGGGAATAACTCGTCAGGTGGGTGGTTGCAGTGCAGGGGTGGTAGACCTTCCTAGTTGGTGTTAGCGGGGCTTGGTTCAACATCAGCTCTGCTCTTTGGAGACTAGACGATATTGACAAATAACGGGACGTTTGAGATCCATGTGAAAATGGCACTGTGATGAAGGGCTTGGCAGGGGAAATCACACGCTTTTGTCGCGGGTTCCGTTGCACGTCGTTTAAGAGCTTGATGTAATGTTCGGCAGTTGCGATTTTGAGGGAGGGATAAATAGCTCATGTGATAACTCACTTTCTGTGTCATGTCAATCGAGCTTTCTGTAGGTTGATTCGAGATTGTAAGATGTACCTGTCTTCATTCATCTCAACCTACAATACTGCGATCTAGAACAAAAGGTTGTGTCTTTGAGAAAAGGTAAACTCAGGCTTGTAAGACTGTAGAAGAGCTTCCGATTTTGTCTTGGTCTCTTTCATGTGAACATGTAGTCGACTGAGTAGCTTCATATCTTATCAACTAATGTTGGTTTAGTCACTGGCTTGGCCGAGCATACGGTAGTTTCAGTAGTCCCATTCCGTCTCGGTAAACCTGGGGAGGAGTGTTAACCTGTGCTCGCAATCCCGTGAGTCTCTACCGTAAGCTTGAAACAGCTTTGAGCTATTATTAACCTGTCATCCACCCATAGCATCCTGTCTCCGTTGTAAAGCCACCTTGTTGTAATACCGTCTCGTAGAAAGCAAATGAAACCAAAAGGGCAACCACCACAAAAGCAGCACAGCCAACGTAGCTTTACAGCAAGCATTCAGTATTGAAATGAAAGAACATGACCCCTCTATGCATCGTAGGTATTATTACCGTCGACCCAGAGATTTCAAAACCATATGTTTCGTAAAAGGATAAATGAACTATTGGACGTATTGCCGGAGGAAGCCAAAAGAGCTTGGTGTTGTTCCATAGGATCCAAGACATGTCTTCACTAAGGCCGAGTCCGATACGATTGCACTCGTCCAAGGATGTATTCCTCTTCTGTAAATCAAGCTGGATATCGCCGATGTTGGTCGATACTAGATCAGATCCAGTCGTCAAAGTGAAGCGTGTGGGGTTGCTAACCATCTTGACGTGCGTCAGTATCTGCCCAGTGGAGACATTACTTAATACCAGGTTGTGGAATGCCCCCGACCAGATACAGGTGGTGTAACTACTGTCGAATTTGACACAAGTAGCTATCTCTCCAAGCGTAAAGTCATGTCTCACTTCTTTCGTTTTGATATCGATGATCTGAACACCATTATCAGTGCCATACTTTCTCGTGAGCAACACAACGAGGCCTAAGCTCGGACAAATATCCAAAATTTCCTTGATGTTTCCCAGTGGCTTAATTGTTTCAACCATGTCGGCCTTTTCAATGTCAAAGACATACAGTAGACTTTTCCGATCATGTGCCGTATCAGGTTTACTGGACTCGTGGGATAGTATAGTGAGGATTTTTGAATCAGAAGAAAACATAAGATCGTCAGTCTCGTCAGGGGTTTGGATAGTCTGCGTAGTGACATGTGTATCAAGCTTGGAGATGCGCGTTGTGTCACGATAGGCCAGAGCAACGAGGGAGCCGTCAGGGGAAATAGCGAGACCTCGATAGCTGGTAGCGGTGTAGGGAAAAGGCCTCGTGGCAATTTCTGAACAAGCATCCACACTTGTTCGGAAGCTGCTGAACACCCGACCGTGATATACGAGGAACTCGTCTCCTGTCAACAAACAGGTAGCGCGTCTGATCCCCATTCGAACTTGAACGTGTTGAAGATTTGGTGTAAGAACTGGCTGGCCCTCAAACTTGCGATCGTGATGGTTATTGCCAAGATGAAATATGCTGTCTCCAGTGTTGATGCCCCAAATTCTTACGTCGTCTGATTTGAAAATTGCAGCAACGAGAGTTTTGTCGTTAGAGAGTATCATACTCTCGATTTCCAAATCAGAATTGCCTGCGATGCTGGGCCGCTCGTTCGGCGTGTACGATACTACGCTAATAGTTTTGGTCTCGACCACGGAACATGCTATCCCATAACTGGGGGAGATCCTTATGAGGGCACGTGAAGTGAACGGGACGAATCTGGTCAGGCACTGCCCTGTCTGGATGTTCCACGTCCTGATTTCATTTCCTCTACACATTGACCCAAGTACCGTGCCTTCTTTCAAGAAGGCAGTAGTTATGACGTAGCCTTTGTGACCGCCAAATTTCTGCACTAAATCTCCCGATGGCAGGGCCCGAATCCGAATCCGTGTGCTCAACAGCGGATTTCTGAAAGCAACCATCATGGAATGATCAGCACAAAGTATAACTGAAACTGAGTAGAGGTGGTCCTGGTCAATGCTTGATTCGGGTATTGCTTTGTTGCTGTAATGTTTGATGCAGGCGCCAGATGCAATATCCCAGACCAAGCTTTCATTATAGCTCACGTTTGAATACAGAGCCAGGTATCCTGAGTCTATGGAGAAGGCAAAGAAGGGTATACTACTGTTGTAACGAGCATCACGCTCCAATCTTGAGTCATCAAGGCTCAGTCTTTCTGGAGGGCTGCCCGATTTCAACTTGAGGAGAACGACATGATTGGAAGTGTCCATAAAAGCACAATATTGGGCGCATTGTGAGAAGCAGGGCTCGTGTAGTGGGTTTGCGAACGACGCGTATTGCCCAATCAACTCGGCCGTTTCTCCGTGCCATAGGTACATTTTTCCATCATCCTTGAAGTATATCCATATCGGCTCAGATGTTATGGCAATGGTCGGGGAATCGCCGAATGGTACACCCTCGATCCACATTTCACGGATACACTCACTAGTATCAAGGCGCCAGACTCTCATATTGCCGTCTTTTGACAAGGATACCATATATGTGCTATCCGGGGAAAATGCAGCGGACACTATTGGAGCCTCGTGCCCCTCCAAAACGTTTTGGTGACGGTCCCATTCGCTTGATGGATCTGGAAATCGCGACATCCATTGGGGTGTACTGCTGGTAAAGATAGGCTGCATTGGACTTGCAGATGGGATAGTGTAGCGTAGTGAGGAGTAGAGCTGAAGAGGGTATTGGTCGACGATAGTGAAGTTGGTACGAAGAAATCGACGAAGATCATTGAGTAGTTCGCATAGTCTGGGGCATTCATTTTCCTGGACTGCCATTAGCTGACATAATCTGGGAGTGGAGGTCATTCTTGTTACCCTCTCGATGGCTTGCAATCCTTGTATCATGATGTAAATCTCCGAAAGACGGTCTATAAGGCTCAGACACTCGAGCAAATGTAGCAGGTGGTGGTCAAGAAATGCCAATATATCGTCTGAGCTGATAGTCAACTCCGGAGCCTTTGTGAGATGATTGACCCAATAGCGACACGCATACTCCAAGTCTGAAGAGATGCAAGCGGATACACGGCTCGCTGTAACTTCTGAACGTGCAGTTCCTGGCGCCACGAGACCGCAAATATCTTCTTTCAGGGAGGATTTGAGAATATGAAGGCAACTGGCGGCAATTCGACCATGGCTTTGCTTCTCGTCTACCCAGAATCTGTTTATCCCCTCCTTCTCCGGGTCAAGCAAGAAGTCTCGGAAAGACAGATGAAACAGTCGTATTGGTGATGCTGCTGTTTCAGGGTAATGCAGCACTGAGCGAAGAACTTCCAACCGATGGTAAATAGTTCTTTGGGGCACACTAATGAGTTTTGACAGAGCAGAAACCGTCAAAGGGGCTTCGAGAAGTATGATAGTGCCCACAATCCGTTGGAAGTCGTCAATGACGTCCTTCTCTTCTCGCTTTGAAAGGCCTCCCAATTGCTGCTCAAGCGACGGTAGATAAGTGGCATTCATTTTTGACTCCTGGCTCTTGGTGTCAAACGTCAGGACCTTCTGCAATTGGACCTCGGGATCTGCGCTCATCCATTGCCGTATAAAGCGACAGACGGTTGCAGCGAAAATGAAAAGTGGCACAGCTTTCTCGACGAGGGCTGCTGTCCTGTCGGCGCCTGGCCATGTGGCTGGCAGATGGAACTCATCCTCAGCCATGAGATTATAGTCTTGCCGTATTCTGTTCAATTCCTCTGTGAAGAACGCACGAATGTCGCGCTCGATGATATCGTTGGGAATTTCGTGAAGAACAAAGTCTTGGTAGGCGCCAGGCACAGCACGGAAACCGAGTCGAATATGCAGTTCTGGCCGACTCGTAACGAACACCTTCAACCTCACATTCGAGACATCCTTAGCACGAGTAAAGATCCTGATAAGTCGCTTGATCCCTTCATCCCCGTCGCATTCGTCCAGAGCATCGATGACGATTGCGATAGTTTCCCTGTTGGCTGGCTGTAACCCCATGATTGGTTGCAGTATCAATTTATCGAACTGCTCCTCAGCCACCTTGGACATGAGGGAAGGATCGCGGTCAACAGCCGCCTTGATACCCGATGCAAGATCGTGGTGGCGAATGGCTAATTGGAAGGCGATGGTGGTATAGAAACAAGAAAGATTACCGCAATCGCCACCACCTCTCTTGAAGAAGAAACTTGCCCCGAGGTGGTTTTGTTCATCCCATCTTTTAGCTATCGTACGAGCAATAGTTGACTTGCCAGTACCAGCCATTCCCTGCAACCAAAAGATAGTCTCGGTGTTGGTATTCTCAAGCCATTCATCAATATCGTGCAAGAGCTCTGAACGAGTGGTCTTGAGGCAGATATTATTGTCTTCTTCAGCCTGCGAATCGTGGGCCGCGCCAGCTGCTACAGGAAGTTGAGCCATGATCTGGCTGATGTCGACTTTATCCAACTTTGTGACAACACCTCTCAAGTCGGACTCAGTCTTGTCTAGTTTGACGTGGGATTTGTCGAGCTTACAGTGAGCCTCATTCATTTGAGACTCTACATTGTTCAACTTGCTATCTGCGTCAAGCAGAAGGCCACTGTACATGTTAGTACATGGTATATGTCTGAATTAAGGGAGATTTGTCTTACGTTTGGTCAACTTGAAGTATGTGCGAGATTGAGATTGCACTTCTGCTGAGACGACCAACAATGCGGTGAACTTCCCCACTCTGAAATGGCCATTTCAGCGACCTGAAACCTCGTCGCCAGAGGCTGTGTTTGGAGGAAGGTTGAAGTTTCCCGTTGACGTCTGACAAGATAGAAAGACATTCCTCGATTTTATGTTCAAGTTCTTTGGATGCTTCAAGTCTCGTGCCTTGGGGACCTTTAATGAGCTGTTGCACCTTTTGCGCAGTGTCACGCAGATTCTCCACCTCCTGTCGGAGCTCCTGGATCTCGACCTTGGCATTTTTGGCCTCTTTGGCGTACTCGGAGCAGACCTGTAATACTTTGACTGAGATGTCAACGACAGCAATGACGTTGGCAGCTACGCCGAGTGCTTCCATTGCTGGTCGGGCAGATTGCAAATGAGTGGAGGGAGCAGAGGGAGGAGAGCGGGGTAAAACTGAAGATGCAGATAAGCCAGGTTCTTAGACAGTAAGTTTCTTGTTGGTGCCTGAAACATTCTGCATGCAAATACTGCAGCACGATTGGAGAAAACTGTAGCAGCCACGTGCGTACACAGCCATACTATTTATAATATGATATAGATGTCTTGAATATAAAATATTTAAGTATATAACTTTTCAAGTTAGAATTTTGCTAGATAAATTTATAAATATGATAATCAATAGCAGAAAAGCTACTATATGTTTTTGAAGGGATTCATTTTATTAATAGCTGTACCCTTTTAGTTACCTATGTAAGTAACTAAAGACAGGGCTGATAGAGCAAACATCACCTCAGCATCACACAGACTTCAGCAAGGTAACGTTAAATGGATAGTGTAACCGATCTCTCCAGCAGGATGGATGTCGCTTATCCCCGTAGCTTAGCTATTGACTAACCTATAGTCGACATGCCTAGCCGGGCCAAGTAAAGCTCGGCGCCATGATGCATTTCCCTCCATCGTTCGTTCTTGAGACTCGCTCTGCTTCATAAATTCAAGTTTCTAAGAAAACTAAATTTGCCCGGAAGAAATTCCTTGCCTTCGTTGAGAAGCCACCTTCCTACAGTACCGTCTAGTAGAAAGTAAATGGAACCAGAAGAGCGACAACCACACAAGCAACATAGCTACAGTAGCTGCAAAGACAAACGCTATAGAGAAGAGCGCTATTCCATAGGAGAATTGTTGGAACCTCTCGTTACTCCCGAATCTTTCTGTACCAAGAGCAACCTGCATTGCCGACAAGACCACGGTGATGTAGACGAAGAAACCTAGAATCCAGCTGAAGTTGCGTTCGAAGAAAGTCGTGTAGCGAATGGAGCTAGACATGTAGCCGTATACAAGGTTTTTGAGAGAAAAGCCGGCTAGTCCGAGACGATACAGGGTATTGAGACGAGAAAGGCGCAGTTCCCCATATCGATAGCGCCGGTTCATCGCATATGACGTTGTATCGTTTGAGTGTATGTTGAGGTCAGTGACGAATGCAACCCATTCATTCCAGCATATATCAGCTGGCAGTAGGCCTGTCTCGATCGCGACGCGCAAGTCACTCTTATGTCTTACAAGCCAGACAAAGGATATGAGGAAGCCAAAAGCGCTTTTATACAGTTCTGGATCCCCACATATTTCTCGCTCCCAGAAATCGTAGTCAAGAAGGTATTCGGGCATAGGCTTAATGAAAATGGATGCATCATGCCATACTAGATGTTCATCTGGGTTCTCGGTTATAAAGATGGTTCGTTGCAGTAATATCTGCCGATGAAGAGGTCTGGCTGGCTTTGGAAGACCCGTAAGCCATAGATAGGGATGAACCTTGTTTAATCGAAGAGTATATATATCTGACTCGAGATATGCCTGCGTGGTTTTTCCAGCGCTCAAGTATGGGGATTTATCTGCAGCATTGTGTACGAGGGAATCCTTTGGAGAAAATGGGGGCTTCATTTTGTGAACCTGAGAGTATAAGCCAAAAATATTCCTTACTGTCAATCATGTTGACCAACCGTCTTATCCATAGTAGAAAAGCCTGTTGTGGAGGCTGATATTTTAGTGGAGGTTCGATTTTCCTCAGTTGAGGTGCTTTCAGTATTTGAGTATTTAAGGCGCGTTCGGCTTGCCCCCGCTTTGTTGAGATCGACGGATGAGAAAAGAGGGAATATTGAGTATGATATGATCGGAGATGCATGGTTAAGAAACCAGGCGAGGCAAGCGATCCAATCAGACAACCGCTCTTATAAGGCAGTTACAGCAAGCGCCTAAAGGATATTAATAGGTCAGCCATGGATTGCCTTGCGCGCCTAATCTTGGCCTGACGATTGGCCGTTAGTAATGGACGTACAATACCTTGAACTTGAGCTATCGCCACTGTTCCTCGCGACAACACAAGAGATATATAGTACTTTGATCAATTTTAAAGAAAATAAGACTGCAAAATCAGGAAAGAGAAAATGACAATCCTAGCGAGCTTGATTCACATGAGCGTCTAAATTTCTGATGTTTGTAATAAGTGTCTGCGAAAAGATCGCAATGTTTCCCAGTTGCCGCTTGCAAGGATCTATTATAGGTAACATCAGTGGCCCCACGACTTCGTTTAGCCGCTGGCTCAACAGTCAACCCGCGCGCGAACTTTGCCCCACGGCCGATCTCAGTTCCTCATTCTTCCTAGACTTTAAATGATCAAGTACAGCCGAACAATGTTTTCAGTTCTTTTAACATGATTTTTAGTCTTTACCATATCAATTGTTGAGAGTATAATAACGGCACTCGCTAAAAGAATGTTCGGCAAGAAGAAAGGCACTATCTTTCGCGTGACAGGCCTAAGGGCTGAGCGTTCTGATGAAGACCTCAATATGGTCTTAAGGGCTATTATCATCAAGAATCTATCGGATGATGAACGACGACACCGATTCACTACAGCGATCGTGCCCTCTCCCAACGATGATCAGCAAAGAGTCGCATTAGTAGAGTTCCTTGACGCCGTTCCGGGTTTCTTACACTCGTTGGTGGCAGACCCGTTGAAGGAATGGCAAACTGAGGTGGGCGGTGATGATCTCAACTTTGACCAACACTTCTTTGGGTTCACGCAATTGTATACACCCGATCATAGCACCAGGACTACCGCAGAGTAAGCACTTTTTACAACTTTACCGATGGAAGACGTTCGCTAATCTGGTCTCACCAAGCATAATCGCAATAACCGATTTCGATATGCATGCGTACGGATCATGGAGAGGCAACGGGCCCCTTGGACGGATGTGGCTACGTGACTTTCTATCTAGAGACATGCCCAGCTGCCGGACGATGATCTACGGATACAACTCTCTGTCTTCGAGCCATGGGACTAGCAAGATCTTGGATTATGGAAGAGAGCTGATGGAAGAGCTAAAGAAGGTTCGAAATACGGAAGAGGCAAGTGACACTACAACATCTATTTGATCATTATCCTGACAGCGCACTCCAGGCTAGACAACGACCTCTCTATTTCGTTGCTCATGGCTTTGGTGGTATCCTTCTTGCCCATGTAAGTCATGATATTTGACCACTGCAGTATCTGTGGGTAATTCATATTGACAACAAAGTGTCTCATCAAAGCAATCCAAACGAACGAAGACGATCATCCAACTATTGCCTCGCTTCACAGAGCCACTTATGGGATGCTTCTGTTTGGCGTGCCGCATAAAGGGCTCGTGGTCGATGATTACCAGAAGACGCTAGGTGTCAAGCCGAATCATCCGCGGAACGCATTACTCCAGGAGATCGGAGGGAAATCTGACGTACTGGCATATCAGCTGGTAGATTTCAAAAATCTGATCCGCGACCGAAAGGTCATCAGTTTCTATGAGACACAGCTGACTAGGCACCTCGAGTTTGTATGAATGTCTAGGAACATTAGCTCTATTATGGATTACTAACTAGTACAGAACGCCAATACCAAATGCTGGGAGAGGACGGGCCCTCGTGTTATGGTAGTCGACCCCAACTCAGCACTACTTCAACTGCCAGACTCCATGGAAGAGAAGCTCCCTGTTGATGGCGACCACTACTCGATTGTCAAGTTCGACAGCAAGACTAGTAACACGTACAGCAGTGTGCTAGAAAAACTCAGACAATTTGAGAAGGAAGCCCCAAGAGTTGTTTCAACTCGTTTTGGTAAGCAGCCCGATCTTCATATTACTCAACCGTTTTCACGAACAGGCCATAAAGCTGACACCTTTGCCAAATCACAGCAGCAAGTGCATCACCTATCACAATACAGTTTCAAGGAAACCCGGGATCTGCGGTCCGGAACGAAGTTATTGCGAGAATACGCGATAACAATGAAGCAGCCAGAAGTAACCGCCGTCAAGTACCCCTCATTGGTTATGAATCTAAGGTAAGTGCTGCTGTAAGTCATCGTTCGAGGTATTGTGTTTCTAAACATACTAGAACAATGAACAACATAGACACGAACCACGGGGCTTGTACGAAGCTTTTCACAGTCAAAAGATATAAGCCAACCCGTCTACTTATATCGAGAGTATGGTTAATGGAAAGATCCAAAACTGTCATTGGTGGATCAGCACTAATAAGTAGGGTTAAAGTTGGAGAGCAACGCGTCGCTATCATCCAGGCGTCATCTCATTGTACTATACCTAGGTTTAAATCCACGTGTTTGAAATGCCCAAACTGAAATACAGATTGTTCTATTCACCGTTCACAATGACTTCCTGACTCAAAGATGCTATAGTATGTGTGATTCTTGACTATTCGACTTCAAGGGGTAGGAAAAGATGTTGAAGTATGCTGCGAGGGTTGAAAGCTCAATGGTGATTTATATACATGAGCGATATGGCTTGATCCATTGTTATTGAAGATCATTGTGTCTGTCATATATACACTCCAAGATCTTCACCTGTTGGGTCTACCACCTACAGACCATTGACACTGACCTTGAGAAAGTTGCGATCATTCTCAAGTTTCTCGCGCAACGGTCCACTCTTCAATTCCTCTACATCCCAAGCAGCCCAGACAAAGCGGCCGTGGAGGAACGCAGCCTCGTGGGAAGCAGCCCAAACAGCGAAGGCACCTGGAAGGTCCTCTGATAATATTGTTAGCGGATGTCTTCACAGATTTTAAGAGTGGCTTACCATGATCCCAATTGAGAGAGTTGGCATCCATGCCATGATCCTGAGCCCGAATGCCCAGAACAGCACCAGGATGGAAATTGATAATCTGCGTCTCGGATGGATCTGTCTCATCTGCTATCTGCTGCAATAGCAAGGCGGCAGAGTTCTTGGTCAGGGTGTAAGGACCCATGTCGACATCGATAGTATGATGGTGTATAGCAGCGGTAGAGACGTTGAGAATATAGCGCTGTGGCAATTGATCAGTCTTTACGGTATGATGTGTGAAGAATGAGAACTTACAGGTCCAGCTTTATCCCGAGGTTGCTTCTCAAACAGATCACGGAACTGGTGCAGGGAGCGGACATTGACGATGAACTGCTCCCAGACACCGTCCCAGGTCTGATCCTTAATCTTGCCAAGGCCAATTTCAGCGGCACTTAGAACAAGTACATCGACGATGGTGTTTTCCTTGCTGAGGCCGTCGAAAAGGGCATCGATGCTGGAAGGGTCGGCAACTTGGCAAACACGACCATCATACTTCGTCTTGCTTTGAGGGTCAATAGCGTGAAGCTCATCGGTAAGACTCTTGACAGCAGTTTTAAGTCTTTCCTCGGAGCGTCCAGTGATGATAACCTTTTCAGCACCGGCGATACCGAAGTTTCGAGCAATGGCATATGCGATACCTCCTGTACCTGCGGTGATGAGGACTGTTTTGTCTGCCTGGGATAGTTCGGGGCGGGTTGGGAGGATTGCGTCGTAGGCGCGATTGTGGACGCGCTTTGTCAGGGCAATGAGCTTATAATCCATATTTGCGATTTGATGATGAGAGTTGTGAAATGAATCTGGGTGCTGTTGTCTTCTTGCAAGTTAATATGTTCACACATCTCGGGAATTGTCATTATTAATACATATCAAGCCCGATGTCTTTCACATGCTACGAGCGGAGTTAAGGTAACTTTGGTCCGTTATCTCATGGACCTCAGCTGAACTTGACCAGGTGGATATGAAGCCAAATTCCATGCTTGATGTTGTGGATAATAGCTCTATCTACATTCAACAAATCTCTGTCAAATTATTGGTCAGGGCGTATATAGTATGGCGGACTTGAGATCCCTGCGTTCGGGATCTTGACAAACCCGACACTTGAGACAGCGGACTTTGAATTAAACTTTCCGCATTTTGTGGAGAATATTCGTATCATATCACACGTCCCACGTCGCTGTTCTTCTGACGTGCGATTTCAAGAGTCTTGTTACATCTTTGGTGGTCAACACTCATTCGTCGTCAGCGACTTTCATTGGTCCGATGATAAAGCTATTGGGGCTTGGTTGGAGGAGAAAGTCATGTCTGAGAACTTGCTGGGGCTCATGTTGAGCGGGAGAAAAGGTGTGAATTATCGCATCATATTCTCTATGGAAGTACTTAAACTTGAAAAGCAGAACTGAAGGTAGGGGAAAATCGTCGAACGAAGCAAAAACCCTCCTTCAAGGCTCCTAAAAAATCGTCGGCCTCATTTTGACGTTACCGCAATCATCGAGTCACAGATGGTGACACCAGAATGCAATACCTGTCTGTCTGCAACCGCCTCTTAGTTCCAGACACTTGAAGAACCAGTGCCTCTCTGTCCGCTCCCAAGAGCCCCTTCTTGGTCCTCAGTGACAGAGGCCATAGGTGCCTGCTCTTCATCTTGCACTCCCGATGCATGATTGCAGTTTGGGCATTCGTGCGGACTACCAGCCACAAGTCCCTTGACATAATCTTGCATCTTGTGGGTACTCAACAGCACAAGCAGCGCCAGGTAAAAGTGAAGAAACATATTGAAAATCAAGGGCGTAGACGAGTAAGCCACTAGGAAGATCTTTCCGGTATCGTAATCGCGATTATGTGTCCATGTGAAGATGAGTATGATGAATGATAGAATCGCAAGTGAGATATCCGCGATGAGGCAGTCCCAAGGTTTGGTGATGGGGGTGTCGGGTGGGAGCTTGATATGCGCGTCCTTTCGTCTGATAATCCATGTCATAACAGCGGAAGCGAGGAGGAGGAGGATGGTGAAGATGGCTGTAGGGCGAAGGATGACGATGAAGCGGATGAGATTGAGAGGTAGACCGATGACAGCTGAGTAGAGGAAAATAACCCTAGCTGGGTGGTTGACTGCCGGTCGGTTGTCTCTCGCCATAATGAAGTATAGTGAGCTGTATTGATACGAGATGTTTTTTGTTTCTTGATAAGCAGTATTTTTGTATTTATTTGTCTCGTCCAGACACGCTGGTTTAGTATGAGAAGAGACCATACTTATAGTCTACGTTATTTACATCATTCTATAATAAACCTGCACAGCCTTGATAATCCACAGCTGGTGATAAAGTAGAGACATCTATGACAGTCAGATCTGTAAGTACGTGTTGTATAGAATTACAGATCCTGCTCTGATTTCGGAATTCTAGAAATTGCGTGGTCCAATCATACTAACTAGCGATAAGTAATATATGGGGTTAGGGGTTTATTAAATATCTGCCTGAAATAGGCAGTCAATTTATTGGCGACCCAATCCTTCGAGGCAACAGAATAAGCTCGGTCTTAACCTTTCGGGCCTTTCCTAAAATGAAAGTCATCGGGTAAGATATGGTAATAGGATTTGCATATTGTTTTAGAGACACGTATTTCAATTCATCGACTCGATTCTTGTGTCGCCCATTTCTTTCTTCCATAAACCCTCATTCTTTGCGGATAATGTGATCAAAGAATTCACCAAGGAAATATCCCGACCTCTTGGCATATCTCGTCTTCTCCTCGCTCTCGAAATCAATCCAGATAGATCCAAATCGATCCGAAAACCCTGCAGCCCATTCCCAGTTGTCCGTAAACGTCCATCCAAAGTACGACTTGATCACAACACCCTCCTGCGATGCCTTGGCTACTTCGGTTAGGTAGCTCTGGTAGAAGTCAATTCTGAAAAGATCCTCGAGCACATCGCCTGGACCCTCAGGCTTCCAAGCGTTCTCGCCTTGAGCTGTGGTGCCGTTCTCGGTGATGTAGATAGGTACGCCGTAACGATTCCAGATCCAGTGTAGCAACTTGGCCCAGCCCCAAGGTGTTGTTCGCAGCCAATATGTATCACTCATGGGTCCTCGCCATTGACCTTGCTTGTTCTCGTCGAGCTGTTCAATGTTTCCCTTGTGGTCGTTGATATCAGCTGGCTCGTCGCGGTGACGCACATAAAAGGCTGAGTAGGAGTTCATGCCATAGAACTCTGAGCTTCCAAGGACAAGTTTGCTCTCTTCAGGTGTGAAACGGGGTAGACGGTCCCCAAGCTGAGCACGCATCGACGCGGGGTAGTCTCCCGTCTTGTATAGCGGGTCGGCGAACCAGGCAATCTCAAACTCCCGAGCACGCTCTGCGGCTTCTTGGTCCTTCGGATCGTCGACATCCCACGGCTCAGACCAGTTCCCATGCAACGTGATCATAATTTTGCCTTGCTGGGTAGGCTTGAACTCGCGCTTATACATGTCTGCAACGTAGGCATGCGATACAAGTTCTGTGTGTCCGACAACGAAAGGCTCCGTGCCACTATCTCCTTCTTCATTGCGGTCGCGGAAGCTTGATCGTGCGGGTGCGTGTACACCAGCAGCATATCCTGCAAGTGAATAGACGCCAGGCTCATTGTATGTGATCCAATTCTTGACGCGATCACCAAATCGCCCAAAGCAGACGCGAGCATAGCGAATGAAATCAGGTGTATAGGCATCTTTGTTCAACATACCTCCGTACCGATCTTCCAGAGCCTGCGGAATATCCCAATGAAAGAGGGTAACAAAGGGCGTAATGTTGTTTGCTAGAAGCTCATCAATCAGGCGGTTGTAATAGGCGATCCCTGCTTCATTTATAGGATCATCCTTTCCACCAAGTGGGATAATTCTTGACCAGGCGAGGGAAAATCTGTAGCCTGTAGCTCTGTACTTGCGTAGCCACTCTACGTCTGTCTTGTAAAGTTCATAGGACCGCACGGCATCGTCTCCGGTGCTTCCATCCTTCACTTTGCCAGGAGTATGGGCGAACTTGTCCCAAATTGATTCTCCTTTGCCATCTTTATTCCATGCGCCTTCAATTTGTGCTGCAGCTGTAGCCCAGCCCCAGATAAAGTCAGAGGGGAGAGCGCCCTTGATAGATTCGTCGAATTTGGGCTGGGAGGTCATTATGGCGGAATTTCAACAAGAGCATCAATGTGAGGATGCAAGTGATTTACCAGAAGAGAAACACCATCCTTCTTTTCTAGCAATGTTGTGTTGCTTACCATTGTGCGTCTCAAGAGGGGAACCTGCATGCAGAAAGTGGAGTCCCGCATTGGCTCATGATCCTTCTTGTCTACGCGTATAAAGTTCATTGTTAGTAGCAGCATATGCAGACCTGGTTTTCGCACGAATGGTGACCAACACGGGTAATTTGCAATATCGGCCCATATCACCGTTTACCCGTCGTACCGTCCAGCCCCAGGTTATTCTCCCAATCCCGCGATGACCAAACTTCAACAGGAAGTTGAGATTTAGGCGGCGCTATTATTCCAAGTTTGCCATCGCGCAGAAACGTCAGACTCCAGGATCATGGTTTCTGCTACATCAGTACGGTTTTAAGGGCCTTGAAAAATCGGTTTTGTATCGAATACAGCAAAACGACATTTATTTCACAAGACCGTTGAACGAATTCTTGACAGAGTGACTGCGTCCCCTAATATTCATCATGTCGTTAATTTGCTGGAAAGATCCGCGGGTCCCTTTCGACGATGCTAACACAATTAAACATGAGTGACTGTTTCACCCCGACGAACACGTCTCTTATCCTCCTTGTCCGAGGCCCATCGAGCGTCTCCCATCTTGATACTCAGTTTGATAGGATTGGCGCCCTTCGTTTCAAAGATATGATCGATCTCCTCCAAGTTCAATTTGCTGGTTTCAGGAAAGGTAAAGTAGGCTATAATAAGCTGGATGAAGTTGTAGCAGATATAGACGGCCCAGATCTTGTATCCGATCTTGTTAATGCCAACCGAGATACCGTAGTTGTGTACAACACCAGCGGCACCCTTGGAAACGTCAGCAAAAACGCCAGGGGGTGAGAAAGCTCAGAGGGTCCTTACCTGAAACATGGTGTACAGAGCCATACCCTTTGCCCTGAGCGGAAGAGAGAGGAGTTCAACAGGGTACAAATTGTGCATGGTCGCAATCAGGGACGCACTGCAGACTTGAAAGAGGAAGATCCACACAACAGTGAGGTAAGAAAGATATCTGTCCCCTTGAACCTCTACTCGCCAACTGGTAATGGTGACAGCTGTTTGGGCGATGATGATAGAGATTAAGCCGGCGAAGATCAAAGTTCGTCGACGGAAGTGCTCAATGATGTAAGCACCAAAGAGCGTGAATACGAAATACGTCGCGGTCGAGCCAAGAGTAATGCCCAAGACATCCAGTGACTTGGTGATGCCAATGGTTTGGAGGGCAGGGTCCATGTACAATCCAATGATACCGCCACCTACAGCGAGTCAGTAAGAGGCAAGGTTACTACAAATGATTTCTTATGCTTACCGTTCCATTGCTGGAATACAGAGTAAAGAGCAAGGACAAATGTTCGAAATCCCACAGCCCTAGTGAAAAATACACGAAAGTCCCATGTGGCGCGGAAGCCAACAGCAGATGTCTCGATGGACTCGTCGATTTGAGAAAGCAAGACATCAACAAATGGGTGGTTGATATCCTCAGAGGAGGTAAAGTACTCGGAGATCATTTTGCGGGCTTTCTCCCTCTGACCTTTCATGACCATATAACGAGGAGACTCAGGGCAAAGCCAGTAGATAGTCACGCAGACAAAGAGAGGGAAGATGGCCTGGATCAGGAAAGCAACTCTCCAGCTCCAGTTGCTTTCCCAGTGGGTGAAGCCCATCATAATGCCAATGACACCCAGGGACCCAACTTGAAAGAAAGCGCCAAAGATACCGACGATGCTGTAATGTGTTAGCTTTATGAAAGGTATTGGCTATCTAGACTTACTGTCCACGAAGATGAGGAGGGGCAACTTCGGCGATGTATTGAGAGCTGGTGCAGAGGGCAGTTCCAAAACCAAGCACAAAACGACCAAACATAAAGACTTTCACATTGGGCGAGAAGCATTGAATGATGGACGCAACGATGGTGAGGAAACAGCCGATAAAGTTCACGGCGCGACGACCGAACTTATCTCCAAGACTGAGAAATGGGGCACCGCAAAAGTTGCCAATGGTCATGAGGGCATTAATAACACCCAGAGTAGACCCACTGTTCTCAAAGCCAAAGTAAGAATGCCAGTAGTCATTGGAGTTGATACTACTGATGACACCCCAATCGATACCGTACCTGCAAGTCTCAATTGTCAGTGTCTTGACAAATGGAAAAGGTAAGAAGAGCATACGCAGCTTGGTTCGCAGCCATGACCATCATGAGCAAACAGATACGGAAACCAGCCTTGGATCTTAGTCTCAGAGCCTCACGCGACTTGGTGATTAGATGATCTTCAGAGACTCGTGCCGTGACGACGTCGTCTACTGCAACGCCGGACTTTTCTGCATCGGCTTGGACATCTTGATAGATGTTGTGATGCTCGAAAGACGCTCTTCTGGCTTGAATGGGCATCTTGGTAGCGCCCTATTGAGATGATGTATTAAAGGCTGGGCCAAGGGTGCTAGAGATGTGACGAGGATCGATTGTGGGTCAGATCCTGAATGATGGTATTTATATCAAAGCGTCAACGGTACAAATTCCAATCCGATCAGCTCATATGTCCCACTACGCGTTTTCAGACTACCCCTCATATCAGGCTAAACGGTCTTGTTCTAGACCTCATTCGTGGTGAATGATCACAACTCAATCCATCGGAGAGTGCAGAAGTCAATGTCTCTACTATGGAATGGCGGATAAAGTTGCCGTACTTCTCTCTCAGCCATTGGCTGAATTTCCTCCTCAATCTGGGGTTGGAGGCACACCCGATCAACCTAAAGAATAATTCCTCGAATAACGTTGATGCAACGCTATGCTACCCCGACTTTTCCTGGGGTCACAGCGGCACAGATTAGGCTTTATGTTTATACTCGTATAACGCTTTTTCGGATCGGCTCTTTATTCTCTCCGCGTTCAACTTGCCAACCCTTCAGACTAGCCTTCTTTTTTCTTGTTTGCGGTCGATCTCGCTCCTAGCCGTTTGCCACCATAGCTCAATTCTACTTACATACCCCAATGTGAGGTCGCCAACATGGCAATTCAAACTAGTTGACCTGACAGAACACTTGACAGTTACATGCCCCTGCGCATCTCCAACGTCCTCATCCAACTCAACCCGCCAATCCGTCCTATTCACAATGGCAAGAACCTTGACATTCCCTCCCTGTAGCGCTAATTTACTGAGAGAGTTCAGAATTTCTCGCGCCCCTTGGCGAGATATCCTTCCACTAGGTGACTGTGGTTGAGCGCGGCTCCAGCATCTGTTAACATGATCCAAGACGATCCAGATCGCTTTATCTCGGCTGATCATCTTTAAAACCCTAGATGCCACGTCTTCCAGAGCTTTCTGCTTGTCGCTATCGTCCATGGCTCTCTGATACCGACAGAGCTTGGCGAGTATCTCATCAAGCTGCGCTTGGTCTCGGAGGATCTTCTTGTTGAGGTGGATTATTTGGTAAACCAATGACGAGAGTACGTGCAAACAAGTATCCTCATTTTCGTGACGGCCAAATAAGTGAAAGACGCATGTATCAGTCGTCAGTCGTTCGCTGATGAGGTCTAGAGCCACTTTGGACGCCCAGCAATTATGAGCTCTATCATATTCGTTCTCTCCAGAGATGACAAACAATCCATAGCTTTTTGACTCGCGCCAAAACTTATAGTCCTGGTCATTTGTAATCTGGCCGATCTGTTGCATCCGCTCTTGCTCGCCGTGCCACGTCTTCGGCCAGAACTCTACCTCGACGTCTCGCCTGTGCCTATCCAGTTCGCTATGGCGATCTTCCCAAGAGAAGTCGTGGAGGTTGAGCAGAGTGCCTATCTGATTCATTGTCATCGTGTCGTTGTGTTCTTGTAGTTCTAAATTGGTTAGTTGTTGCTCGAATTCATGTACTTATGCTTGCAAGGTGTACCTCGGATATGAGCACGCAGGCTCTCGTTGCTCATTTGTACTTCCTCAAGCTTTTGCTTGATGTTATTCACATTCTTACCAAGCGTCTCTTCACAGACAAGCCTGACGTTAACCACGGCCTGTTTCACCATGTCTGCCTTTTGGGAGAGTCGGTTCTGGCTTGTGAATGTTTGCATGAGTCGATCTGATTAACAAGCGTCAGTGGGGGAATACGAGCGGCCTATGAGACTCACGACAACTTCCTTGGGTGTAGAACTCTATGGCTTCGATACAGTAGTTCACGAACGCGGCGTAGGTATTCACAATTGAGGATTGCAGTAACTGGTCGAGTCCGTGGTCTTCGTTGGCATATGTCGGCACATGCTCAATCCTGGAAGTCGGTCCTTGATGGCTTTCAGTGTGGCCTCGATATTCTCTCCCATATTTACTCGGTTTTTGGCGACCTACCATCTTATTAATAAATGGCCAGACAATGGATGGTTTAGCGCACCGCAAACAAACCGCGCAATGTCCTAATAGCAGTATTTCCGAACGGGGATTTAAAGTCCTTGACTACCTCGACCACAGGGCCAAAGTCGCGCAGAGCGTCGTAGGCTATGGCTGCTAAGCCGGTGGTCTCTTTGGACAGGTTTGGCAGGCCGTGTTCCCGATCGGCCTCGAATTGGACTTGAGCATCAAAGGCTGTCTGCCAGAACTGTTTTACCTCTTCCTCACTCTTTATCTTGAAAGCATATAGTTGATCCGGGGTCAACCTTCGTGTTGTTCGAGCTTTCTCGCGGAGATTCCTCTGTCTCCTTTCAACATCCTTCCAGCTTTTTCCTACAATATGTGTCAATATTAAACCATGGGATACTACCTATGACATTACATGTTCGCTTCATGGAAGTTATTTCGTTTCTCTGGTGTTGACGACATTCTGAATAATCTCAACTGACTCGAATCAGCAAACTCTAGACAGTGGTAACTTATCCGCGCAGCAATGCATGGGTAACAGCAAAGGGTCAAGAGCGGGGAGGCGAGAAGGAGACTGGGCCTTCCTACGCCGGTTCCGTATCTACTAGCCGAAACCTCGAAATGCTTGGAAACATCCAATCCTGGTTTTACTTACCAACACTTATCCTTCGGGTAAGCCTGTAACACAGAGGTAACATTGACCGGCACCTAAAAGCGACGTCTGACGAAGAGTCATATGAAGAGGGCGTTCAAGAACATGAGCGCTTTCAAGCGGGACTTTTACATCCAGATGCAAAGGTACATCGATGGGCAGGAGAAGATGATCAAGTGAGGAAGATGGTTAAATAAATCTGTACTTCGTTAGGCCCGGCAGTTTTAGTTGTTTCTGTATCATAATCTTAGCCTCCAAGACTTTGTTTAAATAGAGGTACAGCAGGTACTCGATAGTAAAGCAGTGAAACCGAGAAATATACGGCACAAAGAACTGCATCAATAGTCGAACAGCGAGTCCTCTTTATCGTGACTATGGTCAGATACCCATTCAGCATCATCGTTAAGCTTCCACTCGCCGAGCCTGATTTCCATGAGAAGCTCATCGTTCCAGTCATCAATGGCAGCCTCTCTCTGCTCTTTGTTCCACCACATATCCGGACCTAGATGCCGGCCATTCTGGCTTCCTGAATCACGTTTAGACTGTTGCGCTCTCTCCTGAGACTGGCATCGCGCGGACGCAAGCCAGAACGCCTCACCAGGTCTGCCAAGCCTTTGCCTGTAGACCTTCCACAGTACAGGGAACATCTCTACTCGTCGCATAGATCGGTTAGGAGCATGGCCGAGACTGTTGAACATGTGCATGTTGGTAGTGGCATCCGGCTGCAGCCACCGAAGCTTGGTTGCGTCAGTGTTTGGGATATCTATGTCGATGCATTTCGCAAGACCTGAAAGAAACTTCTTCGACTTCCCTTCTTCTCTGCTCGCAAGTTCCATGAGCTGAAGGTCATACATGCCACCGAGCGACACGTTAAACTGTTGGAATAAGAGCCTGGACATGTCGCGGATGTCGAAGCCCACTTTGGTAATGATCTTTGACTCAAGGATCAGGCGAAGGGATTGGAATTCTCCTTCTTCGCCGACAGCAGAGAGGGCGGTCGTGCCAAGGCTTTTAATGTCGACCACGTAGACTTCGTTGGTTGGGAGAATCAGCAGCTGAAGGTTGATCAACTCCTCTTGATTGCTAGAGGAGACGTCGAGATAAATTGAGGGCGGTTTGGTTGGGAGTCCATCAAGTGCGTTTAACAATCGTTTGAGGCCTTTTGGGCCCTTGATGACCTTCGTAGAAGTGCCCGTTTCCTCGTTACCAGGCTGGGGAGAAGTTTGTTGTTCCATGGCAGGCGAAGGTGTAGACGTTTTGACAGATGAGTTAAAATGTGCTAAGTGGATCAGTTTCAGGACAGCAAAGGCTAGAAAGAAGGATGAATACGGAGAGTTGAGCGAGTACTGCCTGGTGGAAGAAGCGGAGTATATGACCTGTCGTTGGTCGGCCTCCCACATCATGCATGGCTGCCTGAGAATTGATGACATACGATTTCCATTTTGGAAAATAAATAAGCTTAATTACTAGCAACGCTGGCAAATGATATTACAGGGCCTGGCCAATTCCATGACTTCGTATGGTATTCCCATCAATGCTCCTCGTCTCGTCCTCCGCTTGACCTTTTAAAAACACCAAATCAGGCATACGCAAATACTCCGGCCCTTCTGGTACGTCATCATCGAATTCGCCGTCCCTTACTCCATATTCGGCATAACTCTGCGTCGCCTGCCTTGACTTTAATGGCTGACTATCCGATGTATATGCCGTTCCATATCCGAGACCTCGATCTGTCCCTGGGGGCGTTCTGGTCCTTTTTATAAGTTTCTTCAGACCTGGAAGGCAAACTACTATCACTGCAGTCGTCATTTCGGCAGTACATAGCGTATTACCGGATGCGTCGTCGAGAGAGTAGTCTGCTATACGGCTGATGACGAAGCGGGTGAGGCCAACGGCTAGCGTAATTGCGCCCAGAGAAAGACTCCGACTAGAGCGAGTTTTTGTTCTCTGCGAAGCATTAGGTGATTCAGCATGAAGAAGGGGAAGCAAAACACTGGGAATGTTAGCGCTGAGATAATCGGGGTTGTGAAATGGTAGCTCACGTAGAAGGTCTGTTGAGAAGTTCATGGACCATTGTGTAAAGAAGTTGGTCATTGAATTCCAAGCTGAGTCCCATTGGTTTTCAATATCCCTATGGAAACGTCAGCAAGAAGTCAAATATTGGGCTACACAGATTATACCAGTTAGTCGAGATGGGTCTTGCGATCAGAGTATTCAACAGGAATGCCGCAGTTAGACAGCAACAAAGATACGTCGTAATCGTGTACAGCGCTATCCTTAAAGATCGAAAGACGTTGGGTATTAAATGCCAGTAAAAAGCCGTGATCGACAGCTTCGGGAAATAGATTCCAATGTCGAAGCAATATTCTGCAATAAAGACACACTGTTTTCCAATATCAGTTCGCACTCCTTCCCTCGAATACTTCGACATACCTTCAAGTACGTAACGCTATGAACTCGGTCCTCGTCGTCGACGTACGTGTCTTCGTCCCCTTTGATGCGCGTCGCAGTCGCAGAAGATACAAACCAAGCCAGGGCAAATACCCAGCCCACCCATGCAAAATAGTCGGAAGCCAGTAGCCTCCTCCCTTCAACGTTAAGTCGAGTCCAAGTTCGTAGGATAACAACGGCCAGTGCCAGGACAACCAGTAATGCTTGAACGATCTATTCAGGTTGTTAGTTTTGCTGTCCCACGAGTCGTGACTAGGATAGAGGCCTACTATTAGTATGGTAGCATGCTGCATCTTGCCGGTTGTGCGCATGGGAATAAAGAAAACAAAGGAAATAAAGAGATGGGCGTGGAGAAATGGTTATCAACGCTGGAAAAATCCAGTGACTCGGCACAGGGTTGTGTGGCTGCATCCGGAACGAGCTTTGAGTTTACGCTATGATCTCGAGATGAGTGGCGTTGAATGTAAGTCGTCAACGGCCATTGACCTTCTGCTTCTTCTGTCTTTTATTTTTCTTCCTGTTCATGACCCAATCCATTGCGAGAAGAAGAACTTGTGTGCTTTTTCAACAAAGGTTTTCCATTACATTGCGACTCTATATCCTTTCGTCAGTGCGGCGGTCTTGTAAGATTCGCATCAATGTTGTTCACTGTTGGTCCCTCGTTACGCTTAGACATTCAAGCTAACGCCATGCGGCTGACATTCAGGGCCAAAAATTCCCTGATCATCGCCTAAGATGCCGCTATGCTAACGCCATCGTTCCTGGTGACAAATAAATCTTCCATCTTGATTTGTAAAAACAACCCTTTTTCCGCTTATGTCTTCCATTAAATCCGAAGCGCGAGCTGCTAAGACCTTCCAAGAATAGTTGCGAAGGGTTCCGTGTTTATTATTTAATCTAGATGACAGGTTGGATCTCATGGTGGTGTCTTGACATTGCCCTCTCAGGATTGCTCATGAAATTTGTGATATGTCATTACTGTGCTGTGATGATACCTGTGGTAATAGCTGTGATTGGGCATGATACGTGAAGAGAGACATTTCATCACTGGTAATCGTGTCGCGTGAGGGTCATCACAATCTCTTAAGCCTAAGCTTCCCCTCGACATTATCCAGCGAGGAACAATGGCTCGTCAGGTTCGTCTGAGCACGACCGTCGACTTTCGGAGAGGCGTCCCAGAAGTCTTTTCGATCTTTACGAGATCATAAGGCTGACGCCTCGTGATTTGACGACCTGTTCTGCGCTGGTACCCGTGCACCTGAGGATAAGATTACAGGGCTTGGCTTCCCGAGTACCACCAACGTTAGTGCTCGTCGCGAGGGCTCTTCTGATACTCTCCTATAGACTTTGGCCGACGCTAATAGCTGGTAACAATATATATACATATCTTCAATTACCTCACAATTCAATGTATCTAAACAATTACTGCGAGACTTTGGGAGCCTGGTACACTCTCGACAGCCGCCCATGATTGCGACGCTGTCCCACATATAAACAGACGCTTATTATCAAAAAGTCAAGACGATAATAGTCTCTAAACAAGAATGGTAGAAGATTTCACGGTAAGACATATGGGCATTTCTCTTCCTGCCCCAAGAACCTGACAGAATTGCTGGGATGTCTACCCCGTCGGCCCCGTCGGCTCTCCACAACTACCCCAGCTACGGATACAACAGCCAATTCAAAAGAACCACTAACGCCAAACGAGACGTGCTGCCCATGTTCTCTTCCTTCAATGGAGAGATTTATTCATCCGTCGTTTACCCAAACCCTGTCACTATCCACTCCATCGGAGTCTCGATCGGAATAAGGTAATTGACAGTGTGGAGTTACCGACCCGTCGGCATCTTTCGGCCCAGACAGTTGGTCGACAGCTCTTCCTGAACGTTCTTCCCCAGCTCCCCATACCCCAAAAAGATCTTACCCAGCGACCTCTATCCATAAATACACCGAGACTAGGAGCTTAGCATCCCTCGATTGTTCCTTCAAAGGTAGTGATCCAGCGTGAACTAGGATTGTAGTAGACAAGTCCACCGTTTGGATGGACTTTTGTGCTTGGGGTATCCATGGACGGATATACGTCGTAGATTTGGGGCAATGGTGGTGCTCAAACTTATTGTTATGCTTGTCGGCTCACTTCGTGGGGTATAAGTAGACATGTGCATGACCGTCACGTCGGTTTCGAAGTCGTCTCTCATCCTGTTATCTTCTCCATCTTCAGACTCATCACGATGCTTCGGCTATTGAACGCCTTGGCCTTGGTTGGCGTTGCTTCGGCATTGCCTTCTGACTCAAAACCCACCTTCAAACCCAGCAAGGATACAGTAAATCTCCCATACCGCAACTCCTCACTATGCGTCGAATCTCGCGTCGACGACCTTCTCTCCCGCATGACGGTAGAAGAAAAGGCGGGTCAAATGTTCCAAACACTATTATTCTCTGGTCCCAACGGAACTCTTGAACAAGCCAATCCCGAAATGAACAGTTCTGAATTCATGATCGGAACACAACTCATGACGCATTTTAATCTTGCTATTCAGATTGAAGACGTTAAGGAAGCTGCAAAGTTCACCAACAGAGTCCAGCAACGGGCTTTGGAGACGAGACTTGGTATTCCTGTGACTATCTCAACTGATCCACGTCATGCTTTCACGGATGATATTCGCACGGGATTCCAAGCTGGTGGTTTTTCGCAATGGCCTGAGACTGTAGGCCTTGCAGCGTTGCGCTCAGCTGAGACTGTTGAGCGATTCGCTGAGATTGCACGAGAGGAATATCTCGCCGTCGGTATTCGTGCTGCACTTCATCCGCAGGTCGATCTTGCTACTGAGCCACGTTGGCCTCGCAATCGCAATGGATTCGGTGAAGATGCGAATCTCACTGCTACACTCTTGAGCTCTTACATCAAGGGTTTCCAAGGTGAAGTTTTTGGTCGTCGTTCCGTGTCTACAGTGACGAAGCACTTCCCAGGTGCAGGTTCGGCGGCGCATGGTCACGATGCGCATAATGCATTCGGCATGAACTCTACTTATCCCGGCGATAACTTTGACTACCATCTCATTCCTTTCAAGGCTGCTATTGAGGTCGGTGCCAGACAGATGATGCCGTATTACAGCCGTCCTGTTGGAACTGAATATGAGGCTGTTGGCTTTTCTTTCAACAAGGCTATTGTTACTGGTCTTCTAAAGGAAACTCTTGGATTTGAAGGCATCGTGCTGACAGATTGGGGTCTTATTACGGACACCACCGTTCAAGGAAAGAAGTGGGAGGCCAAGGCTTGGGGCGTTGAGAGCCTTTCTGAACTTCAAAGAGTTGAGAGAGTTATTGACTCTGGTTGTGATCAGTTTGGTGGAGAGGCTCGTCCTGAGCTTGTGGTCGAGCTTGTTAAGAACGGTGTCATCTCAGAAGATCGAATCGATACCTCGGTCCGCAAGCTTCTACGCGAGAAATTCCTTCTTGGTCTTTTCGAAAATCCCTTTGTTGATCCCGAGGAAGCTACTGCTGTCGTAGGCAACCCGTACTTCCGTCGCATGGGCATGGAAGTTCAACGAAAGTCTTACACTCTTCTCACCAACAAAAACAACATCCTTCCCCTGCGAGACCTCTCCAAGAAGACCAAAATCTACGTCGAAGGTTTCAACGGCACATTCATCAAAGACCGTGGCTACGAAGTAGTAACCAACTACAAAAAAGCAGACTACGCCATCCTCCGTCTTAAAGCCCCCAGCGCACCCGCCGACCCCATCGAAAAAGGCACTGATCTCGAATCCGGAAGTTTAGAATACACTAAGAAAGAAAAGGCCCGTCAAGCCAAGATTTTCAAGGCTGTTCCTACCATCGTCGACATCAACTTCAACCGTCCTGCTGCTGTGCCTGAAGTAGCAGAGCACGCTGCTGCTTTTTTTGCTAGTTATGGAAGTAGCACGGAGGCGTTTTTGGACGTGGTGTTTAATGTGGATGGAGCTGAGCCGGAGGGCAAGTTGCCTTTTGATTTGCCAAGGAGTGATAAGGCTGTTGAGAAGAATTTTGAGGATGTGCCTTTTGATACGAAGGATCCTGTTTTCAAGTTTGGTCATGGACTTAGATATGAATCTCTTTGTGCATAGGTGGTAGAGTAGCGGAAGGTTCCGCGGAGGTAGGATTGTCGGGTTGTGTACTTTCTTCACCATACATATTTAGCACATTCATACATAACAAACACATAACACATTCACCTACTTCAATAACCACGTCGTAAACTCCACTTCTAATCACCTGCCCTTTCTGTATATCTTCTTGGCATCTCGCAAGAACATTCGTCCGATTTACAGTAGCCTCGGTTCGGGAAGCGGCATGTCCACGTCTAAAAGGTGGGCTGAGCCAGACCGTTGGTCCGATGCAACGCTAATGAGATCAGCACTTTGCGGAGTGCAGACTGCAAGATGAGTTTAATAACTGCTGAACGAACATGAACAAGAAGACTATGTACTGTATTGAACATGTATCAATCCATCATATCGGCTGAGGTTGTCTCTGCCCTCCACCAAATTATACCCATCCCACAACCCTATCAAACTCAAACTTAATATGAGCCATTAATAACTTCAGTGAATCAGCACTGTACTGTAGGGCAGCACCTCGCCTAAACCCACCTAATCTCAAGCTCTGAAAATCTGGGGTTCGAGTGGGGAACCCTGCCCAACTCTAAAAAGAGAAATCCCGCGAACCACAACATGATCTCATACTGGGGCAGAACCTGCTAGACCCAGCCACCAACATCCAACTTTCTGGTGACGAAAAAACCCATACTGAGCCATTTTCTATCGCATCATTCTCGTATGTTGGATCCACCAATTTACAACATTTATCTACCGCTAGAGGCTTTGTCAATTCTTCTTCATCAATCGCGAGTCATTGTCAAGCTAGCACAATGGATGACGACGCCGACAAGAGCCTCCACCTGCATTACATCGCCCCCGCATCATCATGGTCCGAGGCCCTCCCAATCGGCAATGGTCGGCTAGGAGCCATGCTCTACGGACGAACGTCCACTGAACTCCTACAACTCAATGAGGACTCAGTATGGTACGGTGGACCACAAGACAGAACACCTCGCGATGCATACAGCAATCTATCCACCCTGCGCCAACTCATCAGAGATGAAAATCACAAAGAGGCTGAATCTCTCGTCCGCGAAGCTTTCTTTGCGACGCCAGCTAGTCAGCGACACTATGAGCCGTTGGGTCAGTGCACCATTGAGTTCGGTCATGATGAGAAGGATGTCACCAATTATAAACGCTGGCTCGACTTGGAGAGGTCGCAGTGCACAACAAAGTATGAGCATAAGGGTGTGACGTATCGCCGTGATGCTATTGCCAGTTTTCCGAACAATGTACTGGCTATTCGTGTTCGGGCTTCAGAGCCTACGCGATTTGTTATTCGGTTGAATCGGCAGAGTGAGGTCGAATACGAGACGAATGAGTATCTTGACAGCATCCGCGCACAAGATAATTACATCATGTTGCAAGCGACACCGGGTGGAAAGAACAGCAACAGATTGGCTCTCGCCCTTGGTGTCTCATGCAAGTCAGGCGATGGCGAATTCAAGGTCACTGGAAACAGTCTCATTATCACAGCGACAGAATGCGTCATTGCTATGGGCGCACATACGACTTATCGCTCATATAACCCTGACGCATCAGCGCTTCGAGATATCAGGTCCGCACTTTCAGAACCATGGGACACGTTAGTTACCCGTCATCGTCAAGACTACACGAAACTTTTCGGCAAAACTTCTCTTCGAATGTGGCCAGACGCAAGCACCACCCCCACAAACGAAAGAGTACAAAACAACCGAGATCCAGGTTTAATAGCGCTATATCACAATTACAGTCGCTACCTCCTCATTTCATCAAGTCGAAAATCCGCAAAAGCACTTCCAGCGACATTGCAGGGAATATGGAATCCTTCATTCGCACCACCGTGGGGATCAAAGTTCACTATCAACATCAATCTCCAGATGAACTACTGGCCAGCAGCTTCATGCAATCTCATCGAATGCGCTAGTCCGTTAATTGATCTGCTGGAACGCATGGCTGAGAAGGGAAAGAGGACGGCGAAAATGATGTATAATTGCAGAGGATGGTGCGCGCATCATAACACTGATATTTTCGCGGATACAGATCCGCAAGATCGATGGATGCCTGCGACGCTTTGGCCTCTTGGTGGTGTTTGGTTGTGTATTGATGTGATCAAGATGTTGATCTATCAGTATGATCACATGCTTCATATTCGCATTGCGCCTATACTGGAGGGATGTGTTCAGTTTCTTCTCGACTTTCTCATCCCATCTGCTTGCGGAAAGTATTTGGTTACAAGTCCTTCTCTATCACCCGAGAACTCATTCATTACTGAGTCTGGAGAAACTGGAACGTTCTGCGAAGGGTCGGTCATGGATATGACGATCGTGCGTATTGCGTTGGAGAGTTTTATCTGGAGTATCAGTATTCTCAACAAAGAGAATCCTCTCCAAAAGGATGTCATGGCCACTCTCGGCAAACTGCCACCATTCCGCATTAACAAATCCGGTGTGATACAAGAGTGGGGTTTGAAGGATTACAAAGAAGCCGAACCCGGTCATCGTCACGTCTCACATCTTTTCGGACTCTTCCCCGACGATTTCATCAGCTTGGACTCAAACCCAGCGCTGGTAGAAGCTGCGCGAAAGACTCTTGCCAGAAGAGCGGAGCATGGCGGAGGCCACACGGGCTGGAGTCGAGCATGGCTTCTAAACCTCTACTCCCGCTTACGAGAATCGCAAAAATGCGAAGAACATATGGATCTCCTCCTCAGCAAATCAACGTTACCAAATCTACTCTGCGACCATCCTCCCTTCCAAATAGACGGCAACTTCGGAGGATGTGCCGGGATCACAGAATGTTTGGCACAATCCAATCTCCGACCCGGCGAGACGTCCCAGGTTGTCATGATACATTTACTACCAAGCTTACCTTCTTCTTGGAAGAATGGAAAACTGAGTAATATTAGGGTTATGGGAGGTTGGCTTGTCTCGATGGAGTGGAGAGATGGGGAGTTGGTTGAGCCGTTGTTGGTGGAGTCTACTGTGAATCATGCTCCAGATGCACTTGTCGTGTTTCCGAATGGCAGGAAAGTACCGGTTGCTAAGAAGAGGGGGCAGCAGAAGATTCCGTTTAGGATGCATCGAAGGATCTCGACTGTTTGAGTCTATCTCTATTTCTACTAGGCGTTTATCGTACGTTAGTTTCTTATTCTGGCTTCGCACATATTGCCGGTCAGCGAGTTCTAGTTCTATCATAAACCTTACAACAAGTCTATGGCAGGGGCAGTATGTCTCTTGGTGGTGGACTTCCACCTTTCGATGCCGGCATTTAATTGGCTTCAGCCCTATTTTCACTGCATTTTTAACCTCCCTCAACTAGTTCGTGGCACCCTAACAAATTCCAAAAGCTGCAGGCGATTAATGGGCAGGTTAATTGACATCAGTTTGCTTATTCTGACTCGCATACCACAAGCCAGCAAGTTCTCGTTCTATTTTACACCAAGTCTTTTTCTCTTACACTTCCACTTTTTGATGCTCTCTCTTGGTTGGCTACATCGGGCTTGCAGGACCCGAACAGGTGACACGTGACCGTTAGTACAGAGGAGCGTGCCTCGACGAATCACAAAAAGTGCCATCGAGCCCATCGGGCTAACCCATTACGGCAAAGCCTACAAACATTCCCCTGAGCTGTAACTCGTTACAACTGGGCACACGTCTTGTGGCTGAGACTTGATAAATGATGCAGTCTTCCCAGCCTGATATTGTTTTTTTTTCCTCTCACATCCTCATCCAGGTATCGCCTGTGAGTACTGTGTCCATAGGACCAGCTGCCAGTAGAGAATTTCTCTTTGGCATGACAGCAAACATTTAATCTACTTCTTTATTCCACACGAGTAAGCACATACACCGCAAATCCTGGGACTGGTAACGTGCGGATTGTTGACTCTCAAATCACTACAGATTTTCTTCGTGGGGAATCCTACCACCAGTTACCTTTTTCTTGCTTAGTTGAAAGCGCCGGTGTCCCGGCGCTTCCAACATACAAAGCGACCACCATGATCATCACTTAGAGCATTGTGCGTTTGGCAACTGTAGCCTCTGTTGGCATCTCTATACAGTACCTTTTATTACAGCCGTTCTAGACAATAGGGCTGAGACTCCCGAACCGTGTAGCGTTTTGGCCCAAATCCGGTCAGATGTTACCGACTGCGAAGTCTCTCCTGAAACTCTTGACGGTGACGACTCCTCTCCAGACTTTTTATCTTCTTATCTCGATCTTACTGCTGCTGCTTCAACACCATCCGATTCTTCACCCTCTTGGGGCGACTCTCGATCTTTTTCGCCCCGGACGATTTCCATCAATCCAAGCTCCCCTTCAACCCAGAGGAATTTCAGCCACTCTGTGACTCCACAAGTTCAGGCACGCTATGCCTGTGAGCTATGCAGAGCGGCTTTTGATCGCATAATTCCTCTAGCGTAAGGCTCTTGTCCCTTGTACTTACCGGACTCTTCGAGACTGATCTTCATCGTAGGGAACATTACAAGAATTTCCACAGCCCCGCCAACGACGGAAACCCGACATACTATTGTGGAAAATGTCCAAAATGTCCAAAATATGTGTTCACGCGTCACCACGAATTTGTACGACATATGAGATCAAAGAGCCATTTTGACGAGAACTACCTATGCCGCTGTGGCTCGAAATTCCCGCGACCAGAAAGGTTTAGAAAACACGTTCAGAAAGAGGAATGCCAAGGTTTCAATGCATACGCCTGCCTTTGCGGGCACTCAGTTCAATCATACCCAGATGCGATAGCATTGGTGTCCATTGGTGGACATATACACAAATGTGACGGTCCCCGCCCCAAGGGACGTCCAAAGAATTCATCTACAGCAGCCAGCAACTAAGAGAGGAAAAGACACGAGCAGACATGCTGAGCAGGGTTAGCGATAGCCCGCGATTGGCCCGTGATAGGGACATCGCTCATGCATGTTAGAGTCGGTGTTACGATAGGTTTGTACAGGGTATTGGCATTGGTTACAGTACCAGACCAGCATGTGATTCGTTGAATGATCACTCTCAGAAATTGGACCTCGCTGCTTCGCCTGCCAGCGGGTAAAGCTCCCTTAACGGAGCAAGAGGTCGAGGAGACCCAGGCAAGCTACTCGCCAATGACTGAACGGCAACTATCTCAGGCGCCAGAGAGACCCAGGGCCAGGAGGTCCTGTCTGTTCGATTGAATATACGTTATGGTTATGGATGACATGGAGTTTATTCTTTTTTTTTTTTTTTTTTTTTTTTTTTTTAGGGGTGGGTTTTTTTTTGGTTTTTTTTTGGGAAAAGTGCGGGAATTATTAGAAGTGGGGCCGCAATGTTTTTTTT